>CANIUD010000820.1:0-618396 GCA_947470075.1 Closterium sp. Yama58-4 | reverse complement strand
TAGCACTCCTCACCGCAGCAAAGAGAAGCACGCAGTATCGAAGCAAGAAAGCGAACCGTCAGACGGTTGGAGTTTGACTCGAAGTGTCAGACAGTTGGGGCGCATCTGGACCGTCGGAAGCAGACGGCATCGGACAGCTGCAGGCAGGATGTTTTTGGCGGGAACAGTTACGAAACTGTACGCGCCGCACGGTTGAGAATGCGCTTGAATAAGGGAATGTACCCCTTAGAGTACATGGCTAGCTAGGTCGTTTCGTCTTCCCTGTACTCATATTTATACTTGCTGTATTTGCATGTTTTAATCATCTCAAGCATTTTACATTCACTCTGCTATTGAGGTCACGGGCCCACCAACTACATTTCCCTGTGTGCGAACCTTCCCGAGTAGATCCTGGTAAGCGATCATTCTCTGATCGTAGCGATTATAAGCGCACCCCTGAAGGCTTACGGATTATAAGCGCCACCTTTTTTAATGTTTTCTTATATTTTAACTAGAAACTCCGTAACGAAACACAACTTTGCATTCCGACATTCAGAATTTCGAATCCCTTCACCCTCGCGCGACTCAATGCCTTCGCGTCCAGTCAGAATGAGCTGTCATGGGTCAATCTGACTCATTCTGACGGTGTCTGTTGGCATGGAATCAGCCACTGCCAATTCACGCGAAATTCACATTCATTGCCCTCTACAATATCGATTCGATTCAAATCGCAAGGACGACATGAACACTTTGGTGAAAAAAAAAACTAGATTTCATATATGTCATTATATAAGCCCCGGCGCTTATAAAAATCCTCAATTATAAGCCCACCCCCTAAAAAACAGTGTTTTTTTTATACAGGGGGCGCTTCTATCCGGGGTATGACGGTACGAAAATTTAAAAAGTGTAACACTTTTAAATTTAAATGTAATAAATCTAGGAATCGTTTGGGCAGTGTAGCCGCAGGGCTTGCCGAAGCTCTGGCAGATGCTCTGCTGTACCTGACGGAATTCGCGCCAGGCAGGCCAGGGTGGTCGGCACCAGGGTGGCTGGGTGGGACCCTGCCAGAGCAGAGTCGTGATTGGGTGCCCTGCCACAGCGGGTCCAGAGAGGCGTAGTACACAAGTGCGCCACCCAAATACTGAATTTCGTGGGGGTGTTTGCTCGAACTGTGAAAGGGTTTCCTGTTGAACCCGTCGTCAACCCACCCGAAATGTCGCAGTCATTACGACCAGGGAAGATATCGTTATGAGCGGTGCTTTGGGTGTGTCGCTGTGTCCCCCCCAAGGAAAAGCGCGAGAAGAAAGTCTATCGCCCGATGCGATTCGTCACACTTCGCCACCATTAGAATGTTCGATTTCGCGAAATTCGGCACACCTAGTTCCAGACCAGGTCTTATGTGCGCCCTGATTCGAACACGTTCGGCACTCCTGATTTTAATAGCCCACTTCCGTCGATGGTACCTCGTCTTAAAGAAAGCACTGACTTTGGTCTTATATTTCTTCTTGACTTTGCATTTTGATCCAGCCAATAGGGGTTTATTTCCTGCCTGGTAAGTTGACGGCCGGACGCCGGTCCACATGGCACTGTCGATGTCGGCCTGCTAATCCCCTAGTGTACACACACACGGCTGATGGTGCTCATCCAAGGTTTAGGTTGCGGGTGCAGTCCGCCACCCAACCGACGAATCCGGCCAGGTTGCTCCGCCCTGCCTCTCCTGCGCGCCCTGCGCGCATCCCAAAAAAATTTCGGCGGTAGAACATAGTACAAGGCAAAGCCGCTCCCATCGCTTACGGGACACGGCACGGACCGCGGATGCAAGAAGGTTGGGGGGGAGTGTCGGCGGGATTTCTTTGTGTGCGTTGGTGGGGAAGAGACTCCCCCTGAGGGGGGAGGGTGATTTGGGACTGCGCTAAACCTTTCGCGCTGCTCTGTCGCCTTGTCATCGTCACCTCAATTTCCTCGTACCTCCGTCGTCACCTTCCGCGCTGCTCTGCCGTCCGCCAGCTCCGAAACCCGCGGATGTCGGCTCCGCGGCTCTCCCTTCCTGCCCAGTTGTTTGCGGGAGTGGGGATTCATTGCGGCACCTCTGGTGGCACTAGCAGCAGCACGCCGCCGCACCATATAACCGCTCATCTCCTCCCATCCATATCTCCAATCCTCGCTCGCACACCGCGGATTTTTCGCTTTTCATCACACTAGATTCCCCACCCCTTGAAAGTCGGTGCGTCGGAAAGACGGCGCGTGAACATCAAAGCCTCGCAGTCGGTGCCACGTAGAGTTCGAGGAGCTAAAATCCGAGCCTCCGCGCGTCTGAAGCTCAGCATCTCGTTGCGCGCCGTCCGTCGTCGCCATGGCTCGCTTGCTCTCCGCAATCGCGCTCGCCACTGGCCTGCTCGTCCTGCTCGGTACGCCCCTCCCTCGCTCCATGCTCATTTGTTCCATCGCGTGTTCTGCCCCTTCCTCTTCATCGCGTTAAGCACTTGCAAAGATCGAGTTTTGGTCCCCTTTTCCCTTCTGCCTTGATCTGCACGTGCTCGCGATTCGCATTGAGCGCCTGTTTGTTCCTTTTCTCCTCTTTTCGCTTCATACTCCTGTTTGCGGCACGTGCTCGCAACTCGAGGCATTGCATCATCGCTCCTCCGTCCCTGCCCGTGTTTCCCCTCCCCGGTCCCCTGCCTCTCCTTCCCCTCCATCTCCCCCTGCCTCGCCTGGCACGGTGTCCAATCGACTGTGCTCCGCAGCCGCAACCCACGCAGAGGTACGCCTCTCCCTTTCCCACCCTCCCGCCGTCACCTCATCAATCTTGTACCCGCTACTGCTTGCTGCGCTCGCTTGCCCTCTCCGCTCTCCTGCTCTCCCTGCTTCTCCCGCCCTCCCTGCTTCTCCCGCTCTCCCCGCCTGACCCGGTCTCCCTGCTCCCCCTGCTATCCCCGCTTCCTTCATCATCCCAATCCGTTTACCCACACCCTGCACCCCACGTGCACAGGCGAGGGACATCGTGGTGGGGGGCAAAAACGGGTGGACGTTCCAGCTCAGCACGTGGAAGCCCAACCCGCCTGCTCGTGCAGGCGACGTGCTTGGTGCGTGCCCCTCGCATGATCCACCGCTATTCCGAGTGCTTCCGTTGCTCACGTCCGCACCCCATTCTTCTCTTGCTCCTGAATCCCATGCCGCTTACATGTTTTACAGCGGTCGTGTCTGTTCTCTACCATGACGGCCGGTGGTAGTGGTATCACCACCGCTGCACTGCTTGTATCGGTAGGCCGCTTGCAGAAACCACGTCGAGCGCGTCTCTTCGCTTTCACATCTTGCAAATTCCACATCTTTCATGCTTACCTCCATCTTCACTGAAAGTTGACCTTTGCTCTCCCGCATCCCCGGTTGTTCTGGGCATACTACGGCAGTGTTCAAGTGGGTTGGCAAGCACGACGTGTGGCGGATGAACGGTGCTGCGGCGTACAGGACGTGCAACTTTAAGGCTGCTACGAAACTGACGCAGCAGACTGTTGGTGGCAAGTACAGGTGAGCCGCACAGTACAGTGCAGCACAGCGCAGCGCAGCGCAGCGCAGCACAGCGCAGCGCAGCACAGCACAGCACAGCACAGCACAGCACAGCACAGCACAGCGCAGCACAGCACGCATGTGGTGTGAGCAGTTGGCCCCAAAGGCATGTGAGATTCATGTGTGTGGTAAAAACGTGTGAGTGACCACTTTGGAAGCTGTACCTTTGCTGCTGCCACATCAGACCAGGGAAAAGAGCTTAACCCAACCCATTCGCCCCGAGCATCGTAGAGAATCGCTTATCATGCTGCACCTGTCTGTCCGACTTGTATTTGTCTCCGTTTTAGGTTCACGGTGCCCAACACAGCCAAGGGCAAGACTCTGTACTTTGGCTGTTCAGTGGTGTACCATTGCGAGGGCATGATGAAGGTGGCCATTCCGGTCCAGGCTTGAGAGAACAGCACCGTGCAGCTGTGCCTCCTTGCTGCCTTACTCTGTATCAATGTTTACTGGTGTAACACCATTGTCAAGTAGTCGTCGTCGAAGGAGATAGAGGTTAGCTGAGCTACATCAGTGTGCCATTCGTTGTAGCCCTTCCCTGCATTGCTTGTGTACTGTATGCGTCCACTTCAAGACATTTCTAGTCTTACTGGCCGTGTCGTAAGTAGGTATCTTGATTCTGCAAAAAAAAACAGGTGTTGTCACATCGTCAGACGAGGCTCCTGACAGAGAAGAATCGCCGCCTTGTTGTCAGTGAACAAGGTCGGTGCAGAGCTCAGCCGCTCACCAAGGTCTGTGAGCAAGAAAGTCAACCAACGCAGCTCCTGTGCCGCCATGGCTCCAGCGTAGATCTCAGCCTCAGCGGTAGAGGTCGAGACCGAGGAGGAGCGCGTGGACCTCCACGAAACAGCTCCAGAGCACAGGCTGAAACAGTAACCTTGAGTAGACCTGTGGGTCTCTACATCGTCAGCGTAAGAAGAGTCACAGTGACCAGTAAGGACGACCGGCTGTGTCCCTCCAAGTACCAACCCCATGCATGATGTCGTCGCGAGGTACTTCGACACCCTCACACAGAGCAGCCGTCCAGTGAACAGGACGGTGTCTCCCTGACGCAACAAAGCGAGCAAGGATGCTGAGAGGGTAGGCAAGGTCTGGGCGAGTACAAGTAATCAGGTACATGAGGCAGCCCACAAGCTCTGCGTAGGGACCACTCGGCTCAAATGGCTTGTCAGGAAAGGGACCAGTGAGTCTGTGGTCAACAGCAAGAGGTGTGCGCTGTACTGTGGAGTGCTGAAGCTCGAACCGCTGAAGGACCTGCTGCACCATGTGTGACTGTGAGAGTGTAATGGTGCGAGCTGCTCTGTCCCTGGTGATCTGCAGGCCAAGGTAGTGGCGCAGCTCACCAAGGTCAGTGCACGTGTGTCTCTTCTGCAGTTCGGACTTCACGTCAGCCAAAGCAACCCTGTCAGCAGTGGCGAAAACCAGGTCGTCGACGTAGACCAGTACAAAGAACGGTGTGGAGCCACGACGAACGAACAGCGATGGGTCGGCAGAAGACGGCTCGAAACCGAGGTCAGACAGAGTAGAACGAAGGGTGTCGTGCCACTCACGAGGAGCCTGACGGAGTCCGTAGACCAGTCGCCTCAGCCTCCACTGGGTCCCACAAGGGAAAGTGCCAGTGAAGGCAGAGGGACGACGCAACCAGACCTCCTCGTGTAGGCTACCCTGAAGGAAGGCAGTGGAGAAGTCGAGAGAGTGCAGCTCGTAGTCTCTCTGTGCTGCCACGTGAAGTAACACCCGAAGAGTGGTCATCTTCGGGGTAGGCGCGAAGGTCTGAAAGAAGTCGACTCCCTCGCGCTGACTGAAACCTCTAGCCACGTAGCGCGCCTTGAAGACCGGAGGAGATCCCGGTGGCCGCTTCACCCTGTAGATCCGCATGCAATCGACTACGTTCGCCCCAGGGGGGGGAACCTCGTCGACGTAGGTGCCTGTGGATCTGTAGAAGGCCATCTCTGCGTCCATGGCAGCTCTCCACTGAGAGGCCCAAGGCCCTGACACTGCCTCAGCGTAAGTGCGAGGAGTCGGTATGTCAAGGGCGTCGGGGTCTCCCTCAGGGGCGAGCAGCATGGCACAGAGATGAGGGAAAGCGGCGGCTAGGAACTCTAGCTCAAACTGCCTGTCCTCTAGGGCGTCACAGCCAAGGGCAGACTCACCCCCGACGGCCAGAGGACTGGTAGTAGGATCAGCGACAAGACTGGTGGCGTAGTCAAGGCGGCGAGTAGAGGCAAACTCAGTGACTGCGGCAGTAAGAGCGGAGACAGAGGACACAGAGGCACGAGGGTCGGTAACAAGAGAGGCGAGAACACGAGAGAGAACAGGACGGTACGTGCGGTAGTAGTCGGTGACAAGAGTGGAGAGGGAAGCAGCAAGAGCCGACTCAGGAGGAGAAGGAAGGAGACACGAGGACTAATGAGGTGGACTAGAACGAAAAAGGGCAGTACGAAGGCCAGTAACGAGAACAGGAGACGAGGGACGAGCACGAGGAGAGCGACGAGAGGCCCAAGTCTGAGAAGGAGGAGGGGACAACGGAGGCTGAGAACGAGGGAAAACAGCTGGGGAAGAGTCGGGCGGAGGAAACGTGGGACCGTAGACAGGAGGAGAGGGGGAGGAGGAAGGAGAGCGAGAGGGGAGACCGAGGGTCCGAAGACCAGAGACAGGAGGAGGAGGGGGGGCACTACAGCTTCTCCTGCTGCGGCTGCGACCGCTGCACCTGCTGCTATTGCTCCTCCAGCTGCGTCTACTGCTGCGGCTGCTGCTACTGCTGCTCTCCAACTCTTTCTCCTCTCTCTCCAACACTAGCTGCTCCTCACGGGCACGGCGAACATGAGCCTGGAGCCAAATCGGGTAGGGGTGGGCAGGAGGAGTAGTGTCCGGGGCAGCAGTAGCTCCAGGATGGCTCTCCAAAGCACCAGACACGTCACCCCCAGAGCCAGTACCACCAGCAACAACACGGCCAGACTCACCAGGGCCCGTAGAGGGCGCACCCGCACCCCCACTCGTAGTACCCTCAGGGTCAACGACGACCACACCAGCTCCTGGAAGACTAGAGTCTCTTGCAGCCACGGACTCAGCCCCAACTCCAACACCCCCAGAACTAGGACCCGGCACAGGGACGCTCTCAACTGCAACCCCAACACCGCGAGAGCCAGCACCCCAAGCGGCCTCGCCACGAACACCGTCCCCCGCAGGGTCTGCTGCAGGCTGTGGGGAGGACTGCGGGGAAGGAGACCGCACCTGAGGGGCTACCGAGGGGGGAGGGGTAGCGTGGGAAACATCTGACGGGGCTGGACCAGGGGGAGGAGGCTGAACCGGTGGAGCAGGAGGGGGAGCGAAAGTGAGGAAGAGAGGGGGAGGAGGAACCGGGAGACCTCGACAGGGGTACCTGACGTAGTAGGGGGTGGACTCCTCGAAACGGACGTCACGGGAGTCAAAGAACCGGTGAGAGGGAGGGTGGTAAAAGGTGAAGTCAGAGGAGTCCTCAGGGAAACCAAGGAAGACACAAGGAACGCCGCGAGGCGAGAGCTTGTCCACGGAAGTGTCGCGGACAAGAGCCAAGCAACCCCAGACACGAAAACGCGACGCAACACCAGGGGACCCGGTCCAAAGACTAGTTGGTGAAGCCTCTGGCCGAGAGACACGTGGCCAGAGGTTCAGCTGGTGAGCGGCGTACCTAACCGCGTAGGGCCACAGAAAATGGGGGGCACGGGCGTGAGTCAAGGAGGTGCGGGCGATCTCCATGACCAAGCCTATGCGGCGCTCAGCAACCCCATTCTGCTGTGGGGACTCTGGAAGCGTCCAGGACTGACGAATGCCCTGCTCGCGACAGAATCCAGCGAGAACGCCGGAGCGAAACTCACCCCCGCGGTCGGAGTGAAGACAGCTGACACGACGACCACGAGTGTCCTCAGTGGTAAGCAACCACCTGATCAGCGTAGAAGTCACCTCAGACTTCTTCGCCAGGGGGAACACTGTGGTGTAGCGGGAGTAGTCGTCAACGACCACCAGAAAGAAACGCTCACGCTCAGGGCCAAGGCGAGAGGCGGGGCCCCAGACGTCCAAGTGGAGCGTCTCAAAAGGCTCGGTGGCCGGACGCAAGGAGGAGGAGTGAGGGGTGGCGCGCAGCCGACCCTCGACGCAAGGACCGCACGGTGGTGCAAGCGAAGGCGGCAGCGATGGCAAGACACGCGGGAGGCCTAAGACAAGACGCTGACTAGACATAGCGCGCAGACGAGGAATGGACGGGTGCCCCATCTGGTGGTGCCACAGAACGGTGGGGTGGGCAAGCGACCGACAGGAGCAAGACGCCGCAACTAGACCAGACACGGGAACCTGACCAGACACAACTACCTGAGGGGACGCGGCAACTTGGTGAGACACGGGGACCTGACGGGGGGCAGGGACAAGGGTCGGGGGCAGGGACAAGGTTCGGGGGCAAGAGTTGCTGCTGCTGCTGCTGGCTGCTGCTGCTGCTGCTGCTGCGGCTACTGCTGCTGCTGTTGCTGCTGTGGCTGCTGCTGCCGCTGCTGCCCACCAGGGCCAGTGTGAAGTGTGTAGAGACCAGAGCCCGGCTGAACAGTAAAGGTGGCAAGAGGCGCGTACGAGTCTCAACACAAACCCGCCGTCTCGCCAGAGGGCTCAATCCACACACCCACGTGCTGACTCACAAGAGGCCTCACGCCCACCAAGTTCCTCGAGAACGAGGGGACGTGGAAGCCGGTCAGAGACCCAGAGGGAACAGCAGGGCACGGAAGAGTAGTAGTGTAGCGAGCAGTGACTGGTCCCAAAGTGGGATCAGCCAGTGCTACAGAGACCGGCGCAGGAAGCGTTGTGAGCGTCGTATGGTTCGCGGAAGAAACAGTGCGAAGCCCAAGAGTCCAGAGTGAAAGACAGCGGAGCGTCCTCCGAAGTAGCTCCTAGACTAGTGTCTACACAAGAACCTACACTAGCAACAGGCAACTCAGCAAGACTAGCACCTAAGCTAACAACACTCGAGTAAACAGAGTCAGAAGCACTAGAGTCAACAACAGCATACATAGCATGAGGAGTTCCTAACAGATCAATCAACTGAGAAGCAGACATGCCCCAGAGAGCGAGGCCGTGCGACTGAAAAAGTGGAAACCAGTCAGGGGCAGGGCCGTCAACGCCGTAGGCCAAGCGAACGGTGTCAGTAAGCTGAGCAAAGCACTGACCCGGTGGGTGGGTGCGGCCACAGGGCTGGCCCCGGCGGGCACCTGTCAGAACGTGATAGGTGCACGGAGGGTGAACGACACTGCGCTGGAGCTGACGCTGTCCTGACCCCTGCCCCAAAACCTGCTGCTGCTGCCGCTGCTGCTGCGGGGGCTGCTGCGAGGGGAGGGGCTGCTGCTGGACAACCGGCTGCGAAAAGCCGCGATACCGCCGCGCACGGCTTCTCCCTCGACTCAGACAAATCTACAACAACTGCCCCCCGTCCAAGACCAAGATGGCCGGAGGATCCGGAGGCCAAGCGAATCTAACGATCGAAGGACAAACCAACCCGGCTGCGACAAATGAGGCGACAACTACGATCGGCACTGCCGCCCTCGAGCAGTTATTCGCTCGACTGTCAACTATGGAGAAAGAACTCCAAGATTTGCGCAAAGGACAACCAGTTCAACCTGGACAACCGGCTGCGAAAAGCCGCGATACCGCCGCGCACGGCTTCTCCCTCGACTCAGACAAATCTGCAACAACTGCCCCCCGTCCAAGCGACGAGACAATCAACTCTGCGCAAGCACGCTTTCTCAGCGTTTCAAAGATTAAGACTACCGCCGCATTTGACGGCAAGGATTTCTACACATGGAGTTTTGAGCTGGAGCTCCTCCTACAGACAGCGCAGATCGACCACTACTTCGACGTTTCCTATCCTAAACCGGTGGAAGCCACCGAAGATGCCCGTGCTCAATACTACAGTGAGTCACTTATGGCGTATAGCGTCCTGCTGCGCAACATGTCACCAGCAGAACAGCTCGGCATCCGCTCCTACAAAGAGAGCGCCGCTCCAGCTCTAGAAGCCTGGAAGCACCTCGTGGAGGTATATCAGCCGAAGGATTCCGTCACTGCAAGTCTTCTCCTGCAGCAACTCATGGAGACAAAGATGGGGCACGGGGAGAAAGCAAACAGTTACATCAACCGTTGTCGGAGCATCCGTGATCAAATTATAAAGAACGGAAGTTCTATCTCGGAGGAGATCTTCGTCAACATCATCCTCCAAGGCCTTGGGCCTGAGTGGAAGCCCTGCAAGGCGCTACTCCGACCGACACGAGGAACCCTATCTGAAGCAGTGCTATGCGCCGCACTGCTGACTGAACAGCAGGACATGGATTCGAGCAGAACAAGCTCCGCGCCGCGCCGAGAGCGCCTCGCCTTCTACACAGACAGCTGAGAAGAGCGACGACAACCTAGGCGCCACTATTGCAAAATCTGCAAAATCTTCGGACACTCAACGGATCGATGCAAGTCCCGATCCAATTATCGCCACCCAAATTCCACTCACCATAACAACTGGGTCGGCCGATAAGACGCTCGTCACTTTTAGCCCCAACACCAGAACTCTCGTCCTCCTGCACAACAACAACCACAACAAGTGCAAGGAAGCCAGGGAGGAGCTCCTAGAAACGTAATAGCAAACATGGCGACACGGCGCCGTCGCACCGCTGAACCAGACGAAGAAGACGAGCTCCAAGGAGGACTACTTGAGACGGAAGAAGGGTGGAACAACCCTCTCACTGAAGACCACTACTATCAGTACGACGAAGACGAGCAAGACTGGAACCTGCCAATCACGCTGCAGGAAAGCCCGCCACACGACAATCAACGCTACGTACCTGTTGGGTGGAAGGAGGATGAAGACCCATCTTTTCACAGGCGCTACAAGGGGACACTGGTGACCCCGCGACTCGCGTTGCTATTACGTAACAACAACAACACCGACAACTACAACACCTGGTACCTGGACAGTTGCTGCGGACAGCACATGGTGGGATCCGTCCGATACCTCTCAAACCTAAGCCGCGCCCCCGCAACCTACGTCACCATCGCCAACAATCATCAGCTAAGCGCCAATGCACAAGGCATCGTGGTCCTACAAGCATGGGATAGCAACACCCACATCTCGTTCAACGACGTGCTCTACGTCCCGGACCTCCGCTTCAACCTACTCTCGGCAGGACAACTTCGCGACTGCGGAGTCGTGTTCACCACAGAACTAGCCACACGCGCCCTCATCCTCACTCACGCCCCTCCAAACACACCTCCCGAGTCGCACAAATACCTTGGGCGGGCTCGGTCGATAAACGGGATCTACGTTCTAGACTTCGACATACCAAACTGCCAGGCCTCGTCTGACGAACTCGTGGACCTCGTCCCCCTCGACTTCGCCCTCACAAACAAGGAATCGTGGCAGCATCCAGACAGGCGACAGTGGATTCGGCGGAGCCCTCATCCCCGCGAGGTCAACCTTCACGAGCCTGACATCACCGGCCTCTGCACCACCTGCCACACACCCAAAGCAAGCCGCACGGAGCAAGTCGAAAAGGAGTACGCGGCAATTCAGGAGGCCGAAAGCGCCGAGGAGGAACCCACAGGCATGACCGAAGAAGAGCTCGCTGTGACAACTCACCGCATCTTCGGCGAAGGCAACGAAAGATTCGGTCAACTGCCCGTCCCGCGCCCAAAGCCGCGAACAGAAACGTTCCGCTTCATCCTTGAAGCCAACACCACCACCTTCGACGAAGAAAATCGCCCGCGTCCGTACACTCGCGAGGATTACCGTCGCGAAATTGACCCCGCCTGGAAAGACCCGGACGCAAAAGGAGAGCCCAGCGTTAAAGAAGAAGAAGACAAAGAAAAGGCAGCAAAGAAACAGAAGCTGTACGAGGAGCACGTAGCGGCAGGCTGGAGTGAGGAATCTGCACGACGCGGCGCTTGGGGAGACGAAGATTACGAACCGGACGAAGGCGCTGCCTGGGGACCAGCTACCGGCGCTTGGGGAGCCAGCGGCCTGGTAACCACAGGAGGATGGGGCATCGAAGAAACACCTGGGGATAATCTCACACAAGAAGAGCTGGAAGAAGCAGAACAAGAGCTGCGAGCTGAGCGCGGAGAAGAATCTCCCCGCGTCACCATACCCCTCGGGCGACCGCCACCCGCACACACTCCCCCTCGCTCACCCACCGCTGGGACAGTACCTGGACGGAGCTTGAGGAGGGGAACATACCTCCAACATCAGCACGAGATTCTCTTGGTCCAATCTCTCGTCCAGACCCTTTCGCGCGCCTTATCGAAGGCACGAGGACACCGCTGGACATCATTCTCGACCGTGACTTCCTCGCCCTCTACCTTACAACGGCACCCGCAGAAGGGGACGCAGCAACAAAAGCAGAAACAGAGGTAGCAGAAGACGAAGCAGAACCAGGAGAAGAGGAAGAACTCCCACTCCAAATCCCACAAGAAACGGAGGCGGAAGCAGCAGAACATCACGCACGCTACATGTGCACCAGTGGTATCCACGCAGAAGACGATCTCTGGCACCAGCGACTCGGCCATCCCTCGCGCCAGACTCTTGCCAACTGCCTCCGAGCCGGAGTCTTCTTCCCCTCCGCCCCGACGGTACCGAACCACGCAGCACCTCACAACCGACCACCTGCACCGTCTGCCCCACAGCAGCCCTCACCCACAGCGCTTACCCCTCTCTGGAACCGAGCACCAACCGCTACAAGAAGTTGCAAAGGTGTACAGCGATTTCATCGTGCTCACCTGTTGACGGTCTCAACGGCGAAAAAAAACACTGACCTTCATCGACGCCTACTCACGCCACGTCTGGGTCGTCAACGTCGACGCACGATCCAAGGCTCCAGAAGTCTTCCGCATCTGGCTCGCACACGCACAGCGGCAGTCGGGGAGGAAGCTAAAAACTTGGCAGAGTGATGGCGCCAAGGAGTTCCGCAGCAACGAGCTGGAGAGCGTTCTCACCGAGAAAGGAATCAAGCACGAGATATCCCTCCCCTATGCTCACCAACAGCAAGGCGTTGCGGAGAGGGTCAACCGCACTCTCATGACGAAAGTGCGCGCGCTCATGAACCAGTCCGGCTTACCCAAGAAATTCTGGCCTTACGCCATGAACCACGCGGTGCGCCTGCACAACCTCCTCTCCACCACGGCCAACAGGGACAACCTCTCGCCGCATATGAAGTGGACCGGCTCAAGGGGAGACCCGTCCATGCTAAGAGTTTGGGGGTACATGGTTCAATATCGACCGACTTCAGCCACAATCGGCAAGTTTGCTCAGCGCGCGCGCTGGGGTATTCATCTGGGGCTCAGCAACGAGCACAAGGGGTGGCTCATTCTCGACATCAACAGCAAAGAGACTGTTCCTGCGCGCGATGTTCTCTTCTACGAGCGACTCACCTTGAAGCAGTGGATTGAGGACGAGAGGCGCAACCAAGCTCGCGGCTATGTCAACAGCGGCCGCAGCTTTGCATCTCCTGAGGACGAAGCAGCAGCAACATCGTTTGATCGCGACGACACCGACGACCATCCCGGTGTTCCGACTCGCCCACGCACGGACAACGACGACGATGATAGTGACGACACGCCCGCGCCCGGATCATCCCGCCGACAAACCACCGCAAGCAGCACATCCTCACCAGGCCAGGAGAGCGACGATGATGACGTGGTGGAAGTCCCCATCACCGACACTGCGGACACCACAAATGTGTCTGGCCTGCAACTGCTCGGCCTCCACACCTCCGTCTCCACCCTCGTCCGCGCCGTCGAACCCAAAAACCCGCGCCAAGCCCTAACCGGTCCTCACGCGTGCAGCTATGGACGCTGAGATGAACGCGCTGGAGTCCCGTGATACCTGGGTCCTCGTCGATCGTGCAGCAGTGAAGGGGAGAAGGGTGCTAAGCGGAAAATGGGTATTTCGTCTCAAGACTAACGCCGACGGAACTATCGAACGTTTCAAAGCACGATGGGTCGTACGAGGATACGACCAGCGCCACGGCATCGACTTCGACCAAACCTTTGCTCCCGTCAGTCGTCATACCTCCGTCAGGATTCTACTCGCCATAGCCGCCGCTAAGCATCTGCCACTGCGACAGATCGACGTGAAGAACGCATTCCTATATGCGTTGGTGGACGCAACCATCTTTGTGGAGCAGCCACACACCTACGGAGAAGGAGATCCCAGGGTCTGTCAGCTAAAGAAGTCCCTCTATGGGATCAAGCAAGCGCCTCGTCTCTGGCAGCAGCACCTACACAAAATCCTGCTCGAGATCGGTTTCAGGCAGCTGCCGCACGACCCGGGAATGTACCGCCTCCACTTCAACGGCGACTACATCCTCCTCACCGTCTACGTCGACGACCTGCTGTACACTGGCACCTGCAACCTGCTCCTTAACCAGTTCGAGGAAAACCTGGCGAAGCGCGTGGATATCACCATCAACCACAATGTCACTCAGTTTCTGGGCCTGAACATCACCTACGCGCCAGAAGCAATTCATCTGTCAGCTTCGAAATATGCAGAGCAGCTGGGGGAACGCTTCAACATTCCACGCGCACCACTCTCAACCCCCTACCGCAACCCCGGCACCAACTACAAACCGGACAACAAACCTCTGTCCCCTGCCGGACTCCAACTGTACCAGCAGCAACTGGGCTGCCTGCTGTTCGCATCTGTCACATGCCGACCCGACCTTTCGTACATCGCCAGCCAACTGGCACAGTACTCCCGCAAGCCAGTAGCCGAGAACCAGCTGGACTTGGAGCGCGCCCTGCAGTACTTCATCTCCACACCTGACATCGGGCTCTCATACTCCACGCTAACAACCACATCCTTCAACCTCAACGGCTACGTGGACGCATGTGAGGATCTGGTTTAGGAAAGATGATTCTATTGAATGATTCACCTGGGTACAAGGCGAGGCTATATATAGGCTCGACACAAAGGCAGTAACCCGGGTGTTACTAGAAGGTTCCGCGGGTCGCGAAGCGTCCCGAACGGGTCCTTCCCGAATTCGGTAGAAGGCAATTCGGTGGCAACCGAAAAGCCTAGAATTCGGTGCACTCAACCTAGTTCGGTGCCTACAACTATAATAACTATAGTAAAGGCAACGAATCTAGGAAATCAAGCAAAAGCATGCAAGATAAAATAAAGCTAAGCTAGTAATAACATAATAAAGTCCAGGCAAGCTAGCAAAGCCAGCATAAGCCGTCGTACTCTCACAACGCAGATCACGCCGCTGACCCTGCGAATCGACGGTCCCGAACTGGCTTTGTCTTCCGACTAGAGCCAACCGGCCCCACTTCTTGGAACTCGCAGAAACAAGAACTGGTTGCCTTGCCATCGACTGAAGCTGAATACATCGCCGCGGCAGCAGCAGTTCGCGAAGGCCTATACCTGCAGGAGCTACTACAGGAGGCGAAAATTCCAACCTCGCCTACCTTTCGCCTGCACTGCGACAACCAAAGCGCGATCAAGATCGCGAACAAGCCCGGGTTCGTGAACCGCACGAAGCACATCGCACTGCGGTACTTCTTCGTCAAAGACGAAATTGACCAGGGCAAGGTTGACCTCGCGTACTGCCCGACCACTGAAATGGCAGCCGACTTCCTCACCAAGCGTCTGCCACGTCAGCAGTTCAAGCACTGCTCCGACCTCACCGGAGTGGTCAAGCGAGTAAGAACTCTTCGCACCCAGGAATGAAGGGGAGTGTTACGATATGAAGTTTTTATGAGAAGGCATTCCTGTATGCTGCAGGAGCCGACTCTACCGAGTACGAAGGCGAGGAGTCAGAAGAGTCGAAGCGACACAAGCATATAACATAGTTGGGTACATATCCTAACCCTAACATTGGGTTGTACCCTTTATGGGCTACCCCACTACAGCCTACACAAGTATATAACATATACAGTTTAACACACCCCCATAGGCATGTCAAACATACTGTTTAACACTGAGGACGACACTTGCGGCTCTTGGGTTCGCTCCCTCTACTGCTGACCCGTCGCTGTTTCTACGCACCGACACCTCGCTGCCGCCGTTCTACATCCTCGTATACGTCGACGACTTGGTCTTTGCCACTGCTGACACCGCGGCACTCGCCCACGTGAAGTCGGAGCTGCAGAGGAGACACACGTGCACAGACCTGGGTGAGCTGACGAGCTATCTTGGCTTGCGGATCACCCGGGACAGAGCACGCCGCACCATCACCCTGACTCAGTCACACATGGTGCAGCAGGTTCTCCAGCGCTTCCGCTTCACGTACTCCTCGCCTCAGTCCACTCCTCTGCCTACCGGTCACTCGCTCTCAGCTCTGCCTTCGGATGAGTCCGTAGAGCCGAGTGGTCCGTATCCAGAGCTTGTGGGCTGCCTCATGTACCTGATGACCTGCACTCGACCTGACCTTGCATACCCTCTTAGCATCCTAGCACGCTATGTCGCTCCTGGCCGTCACCGGAAGGAGCACATGGATGCTGCTAAGAGGGTGTTGCGCTACTTGTGCAGTACGTCGGGCATGGGGCTTGTGCTTGGAGGGCGAGACCGGGTTGTTCTCACAGGGCACTCAGACGCTTCTTGGGCAGACGACCAGGCTACTCAGCGGTCGTCCCAGGGTTACACCTTCAGCCTTGGCTCTGGCTCAGTTTCTTGGCGTTCTACTCGCTCTTCTTCTGTTCTCAGCTCCAGTTGTGAGGCTGAGATCTACGCCACAGCCATGGCTGCTCAGGAGCTACGCTGGCTGACCTACCTGCTGACCGACCTCGGAGAGCGGCCTCGTTCTCCTCCAGTGCTGTACGTCGACAACAAGGCTGCCATTGCCTTGTGTGAGGAGCATAGACTGGAGCACAGAACGAAGCACATCGCTCTGCGGTACTTCCTTGCTCGAGAGCTGCAGCAGCGTGGTCAGCTTTGTCTGCGTTACGTGGCCATGGAGGCCAACACTGCTGATGTGTTCACCAAGGCGCTTCAGCCTTGTGACCATCAGCGCTTTTGCACTCTGCTAGGCCTTGTACCTACTGGGCCTCACTTGCTTACCTCTTGACCTTGCTTGTACTGTGATCACTATATATATATGCCTACTTGTTTACTTTTGCTAGGTTGTGATCACTGTATCTCTTGCTTTGTTATAAACCTGCATGTGAACTGGTCTTGTGACCGCTTGCTTGTGCTCGGAATTTGTGTGGAATCCTTGAGATCCACCCTGAGCTTGCTTTGCTTTGCTTTGACTGGTCTTGTGACCCTGTGGTTGTCTCCCACTGCGCCTATGGGGGTGTGTCAAACATTGTATGTTTATATTGTGTAGGCTGTAGTGGGTTACACCTTAGGGGGTACACAAAGTTAGGGTTTCCTACTTGTACCAAACTCTGTGCTAGTTCATTCATTCCTGCTCAGTTATTCTGACAAGGCAAAGTGGGGGAGAACAAGGGGTCACAAGACCAGTCAAGAAACGCAAAACAAGCTCAGGGTGGATCACAACGTCACCACACAAACTGAGCACAAGCAAAGGGCCACAAGGCCAGTCCACATGCAGAGATATATATATGCAACAAGAGCAGTATATTGATCAATACCTAGCAAGAGCAAGCATGCAGGTATAAATATAGAGCACAGTACACACAAAGGCTACAGCAAGTGTGGAAACGTAGGCACAAGGCCTAACAAAGTACAAAAGCGCTGATGATCACCAGACGGAAGTGCCTTGGTGAATATATCAGCAGTGTTGGCCCGAGTGGACACGTCTGCAAGACGAAGCTGACCACGCTGTTGCAACTCTCGAGCCAGGAAGTAACGCAGAGCGATGTGCTTTGTTCTGTGCTCCAGTCTGTGCTCCTCACACAAGGCAATGGCAGCCTTGTTGTCGACGTACAGAACTGGAGGAGAACGAGGCCGCTCTCCCAGGTCGGTCAGCAGGTAGGTGAGCCAACGTAACTCCTGAGCAGCCATGGCGGTGGCGTAGATCTCAGCCTCACAACTGGAGCTGAGAACAGAAGACGAGCGAGTAGAACGCCAAGAAACAGAACCAGAGCCAAGGCTGAAAGTGTAACCCTGTGACGACCGCTGCGTAGCCTGGTTGTCAACCCAAGAAGCGTCTGAGTGCCCAGTGAGGACCACTGGACTCTGCCCTCCAAGCACGAGCCCCATGCCCGATGTACTGCACAAGTAACGCAGTACCCTCTTCGCAGCATCCATGTGCACCTTTCGGTGCCGACCAAGAGCCACGTAGCATGCCAGAAGGCCAAGAGGGTACGCGAGGTCAGGACGAGTGCAGGTCATCAGGTACATGAGGCAGCCCACAAACTCCAAGTAAGGACCACTCGGCTCTACGGAATCGTCCGAAGGTGGAGCTGAGAGCGAGTGACCTGTAGCCAGAGGAGTGGACTGTGGCGAGGACCAGGTGAAGCCGAAGTGCTGAAGGACCTGCTGCACCATGTGTGACTGAGTCAGTGTGATGGTGCGGCGTGCTCTGTCCCGGGTGATCTGCAAGCCAAGGTAACTGCGCAGCTCACCCAGGTCTGTGCACGTGTGTCTCTTCTGCAGCTCCGACTTCACCAGGGCGAGAGCCTCAGTGTCAGCAGTGGCAAAGACCAAGTCGTCGACGTACACGAGGATGTAGAACGGCGGCAGCGAAGTGTCGGTGCGCAGGAACAGTGACGGGTCAGCAGTCGAAGGAGCAAACCCAAGAGCCGCAAGTGTAGTCCTCAGTGTGTCGTGCCACTCACGAGGCGCCTGGCGGAGACCGTAGACTGGCCGCCGGAGGCTCCACTGGGTACCAGAAGGGAACGACCCAGTGAAGCCAGGTGGGCGGCGCAACCAGATCTCCTCGTGCAGGCTGCCCTGTAAGAAGGCTGTGCTGAAGTCCAGCGAGTGAAGCTCGTAGTCACGCTGAGCGGCAACGTGCAGCAGCACCCGAAGAGTGGTCATCTTCGGGGTGGGGGAGAAGGTATGGAAGAAGTCGACTCCCTCTCGCTGACTGAAGCCTCGAGCAACGTAACGAGCCTTGAAGACAGGCGGAGAACCTGGCGGCCGCTTCACCCTGAAAATCCACATGCCATCGACGATGTTCGCCCCGGGAGGGGGAACCTCATCGACGTAAGTGCCTGTGGACTTCCAGGATGCCATCTCTGCGTCCATGGCTGTCTGCCACTGGGAGGAGTACTCACCCGCGATCGCCTCAGCGTAAGAGCGCGGGGTCGGGATGTCTACAGCATCCGGGTCTCCCTCAGGGGCAAGCAGCATGGCCACGAGATGAGGCGCAGCGGCTGCAAGACACTCAAAGTCCTCCTGCATGTCCTCAAGGACGTCCGTGCCAAGAGCACATTCACCCCCGACGGATGGAGGACAGACAGACTCAGACTCAGTAACAAGACTAGCAGCGTAGTCTAGACGACAGGCACCAGCAAAGTCAACAAGCTCAGCGACCAGGGCAGACGCAGCAGCAGACTCAAACGACGGGTCAGTGACAACAGTGGCTAGCAGATGCGTGACAGTAGGGTGCTCAGCACAAAACCGGTCAGACTCAGGGTTCGTGACGTCAGGCAAAGAGGACGCAGGGGGAGACGGAAGAGGAGTACGCTCCGGAGTAGGGGACAGACGCAGGGCTACAAGGCGTGCGCCGGGGACAGCCGGCTGACGCGGACGAGGAACACGACGACCGGTACGACCAGGACGAACAGGCGAGACAGGACGCGACGCAGGCTCACGACGCTCAGCAAGACCCCCTGTTTGCTCAGTGTAAGGAGAAGGAGCAGGCAGCGGTGAGCCAGGTTGTAACGGAAGACCAGTAGACGAAGGGAGACTAAGAACCTGGCGAAGCACAGAGTCAGGCGGTGGCTGAGACGACGGAGACGGTGGAGCAAAGAACAGGCGCGGCTGTGCAGTGCCACCAGCACCAGCAGCTCCAGCACCCCCAGCAGCTCCAGCACCTCCAGAAGCTCCAGAAACCTCAGCACCAGCTCCTCCAGGACCAGCTCCACCAGCAGCAGCACCCCCAGAACCGGCACCCCCAGTCCCAGGGTCTCCAGCCGCAGCGTCTCCAGCAGCAGCACCTGCAGGCTCAACACCTCCAGCCCCAGCAGCTCCAGGGACGGTAGCAGAAGTACCTCCAGGAGCAGAGCCCCTAGCTCCAGAAGCGCGACCCTGACGGCGACCGTACCAGTCGTGCAGCTGCTGTGAAGTGAGAGGCACACGCGGATGAAGGCGGCAGCTCCAAGGAGACCGAGCATCAGCAGACTCAGAACCCTCAGCGCCAGCACCCTCAGCAGCTCCAGCGCCACCAGCACCAGGACCTCCAGCAGCTCCAGAACCTCCAGCGCTCGCACCCTCAGCAGCCCCAGAACCACCAGCTCCAGCGCCACCAGCACCAGGACCTCCAGCAGCTCCAGAACCTCTAGCGCCCGTAGGCGCAGCACCCCTAGACTCAGAACTGCCTGACTCAGCACCCCCAGACCCCTCACACGCAGGCTCAGCACCTCCAGGCTCCACACCCTCAAGCTTCGCACCCCTAGGCTCAGTACCTCCAAGCTCAGTACCCCCAGGCGCCGCACCCCCAGGCTCAGCACCCCCAGAAGTAGCACCCCGAGCAGGACCACCCCCAGCAGGACCTGAGTCACCAGTGACCTCGACCGGCGCAGGTAAGGGAGGAGGGTCAACCTGAGACACACCTGAAGGAGCAGGACCGGGAGCGGGGAGGGGGTCTACCTGGGGAGCACCTGGAGCGAGGAAGAGCGGCGGGGGGGGGGGGGGGGGGGAGAGGGGCAGTGCGGTAGGGGAAGAGACGGTAAAAGGGAACCGACTCATCGAACGTGACGTCCTGAGACGCAAAGACACGGCGCGAGGTGGGGTGGTAAAACTGCCAACCAGGTGCGTCAGGGACAAAGCCAAGGAAGACACAGGGAACAGCGCGGGCGGAGAGCTTGTCCGCGGTGGTATCGCGGACAAAGGCACGAGCACCCCAGACCCGGAAACGGGACGCATCGCCAACCTTCCCCGTCCACAGCAGTGCGGGCGAGGTCTCCGGCAAG
The DNA here is from genome assembly GCA_947470075.1 of Closterium sp. Yama58-4. NCBI lineage: Eukaryota > Viridiplantae > Streptophyta > Zygnematophyceae > Desmidiales > Closteriaceae > Closterium > Closterium sp. Yama58-4. The sequence goes on along the minus strand of CANIUD010000820.1, from coordinate 597,813 downwards.
GAGACACGGGGCCAGAGGTTTAGCTGATGCGCGGCGTACCGGGCCGCAAACGGCCACAGAAAATGGGGGGCAGCCGCATGGATCATGGAGGTACGAGCCACCTCCATGACTAAGCCAATGCGGCGCTCAGCAACCCCATTTTGCTGCGGAGAGGCCGGAAGCGTGAACGACTGGGTGATGCCGTGCTCCGCACAGAAGGCTGCCAAGAGGTCTGAGGAGAACTCACCACCTCTGTCAAAGTGCAGACGCAGGACGGGAAACTCCGTCCCGAACCGCTCGCGGAGCTGGAGACGGGCAGCGCGGATCCAAGGGATCAAAACAGCAGGGACCTCCCCCTTGCTGCGCAAGGGGAAGACCGTGGTGTAACGCGTGTAGTCGTCGACAACTAATACCCCGGATAGAAGTGCATGCCTATGATAATCGCCGACGCTTATAAAAGGATGAGGGCGCTTATATCCGCTCCTCGATTATAAGCTGTTACGAATAGTAACATTTAATTGTTACTGAGCACTCCTCACCGCAGCAAAGAGAAGCACGCATTATCGAAGCAAGAAAGCGAACCATGAGACGGTTGGAGTTTGACTCGAAGTGTCAGACAGTTGGGGCGCATCTGGACCGTCGGAAGCAGACGGCATCGGACAGCTGCAGGCAGGATGTTTTTGGCGGGAACAGTTACGAAACTGTACGCGCCGCACGGTTGAGAATGCGTTTGAATAAGGGAATGTACCCCTTAGAGTACATGGCTAGCTAGGTCGTTTCGTCTTCCCTGTACTCATATTTATACTTGCTGTATTTGCATGTTTTAATCATCTCAAGCATTTTACATTCACTCTGCTATTGAGGTCACGGGCCCACCAACTACATTTCCCTGTGTGCGAACCTTCCCGAGTAGATCCTGGTAAGCGATCATTCTCTGATCGTAGCATGGTATGAGAGCGACTCGGGAATCCTTCGCAACACCACTCCCGAAAATTACGACATTCAAAAAGTGGCGACCGGCATACGCTCACGTGTAAGAATGGCCGAAAGATCTGGTGGTCAGACTAATCTGACGGCTGAAGCGCGCACCAACCCGGCTGCGACAAGCGAAGACACGACTACGATCGGCACCGAAGTCCTCGCACAACTTCTTCAGCGACTCACCAGTCTGGAGCAAGGGCTCCAAACATTGCGGAACGGCGATGCGGGAACATCCTCGCAACCATCCCAACCGGGCCCAACTGGGCAGAACACCGTCCCGCAAACCTTCTCCCTCGACACAAATGGCTCAACCCCCAAGGCTCCCCGTCCCAGTGAAGAAGCAATTCTCTCCGCTCAATCAAAGTTTCTGAGCATATCAAAAATAAAGACAAGTTCCAGCTTTGACGGCAAAGACTTCTATACCTGGAGCTTCGAATTGGAGCTCCTGCTGCAGAACGCCCAAATCTTCCATTACTTCGACGGGAGCTACGCCGAGCCTGCCGAGGACACCGACGACGCCAAGGCGAGGTATTACAACGAATCACTGATGGCGTACGGGGTGCTCCTGCGGAACATGTCCCCGGCGGAGCAGCTCAACATTCGTTCGTACAAAACGACAGCTGCTCCAGCCCTCAACGCCTGGCGACATCTGACAGGAGTGTATCAGCCCAAGGACTCTGTCTCCTCTAGCCGACTGCTCCAGAAATTCCTGGAAACCAAGATGACCTCAGGGGAGAAGGTCAACACTTACCTTAACCGCTGTCGGAGCCTTCGTGATCAAATCGTGAAGTTGGGAAGCACGATATCTGAAGAAATCTTCGTTAACATCGTACTTCAAGGGCTCGGCCCAGAGTGGCGGCCTTGCAAGGCGCTTCTCCGACAGCAGGGGGTCATCTCGGAGGCCGCCCTTTGCGCCGCCCTTCTCGTCGAACAACGGGATATGGACCAGCAGCGACCAGCGCCACGACGAGAAAGAGAACGGCTCGCCTTCTACGCCGACAACAACGAAGAGCGACGGCCGAGGCGCCTTTACTGCAAAATCTGCAGGAACTTCGGGCATCTGGCAGATCGATGCAAATCCCGATCTCGCCCTCGCCAGACCAATCCGAGCAACTGGTCCGGCCGACAAGACGTACGAGGCGACGTGCGTCCAGCCCAGGGCTATCAGCCCCCTCCCACGCGCAACCTGAACCCCGCGGTTCAGCATCAGCAGCAGCAGCCGTCATCGACTGCACCAGTGCGCAACGTCATGAGCAACATGGCCATGACAGGCGAGTCGCGCCGTCGTCGAGTACGCTCTCCCTCACCTGAGCTAGCTCCGCACCCCATTGGTGCGTTCGCTAACAACAATCCGTTTAGTCCGCGCCGCGACTATACCGACGACGACGACCAGGACTGGAACCTCCCAGTCCCGCTGCTTGAAAGTCCCCCGCACGTACCTGATATGCGGGTGGCGCCACTTGATTGGCTCACGCGCGAGCAATTTCTGAAGTTCGATACCCCGCACATCGTCACGCCGCGACTGGCGCTGCTCGCACGTGACGACAACAAGCGCAACAACACCTGGTACTTGGACAGCTGCTGCGGCCAGCATATGGTGGGCTCCGAGCGTTACATATCCAACGCCGTCCCCACCCCTACCGTCACTCACGTCACTGTGGCGAACAACACGCGCCTGCGCGCAAGGCATCGTCGTGCTCAAAGCACGCGGAAGCCGCACGCACATCACTCTTAATGATGTGTTAATCGTCCAAAACCTGCGCTTCAACCTCCTGTCCGCCGCACAGCTCATGGACTGCGGCGTCGACCTCAGCACGGACCACGCGACGCGAGACATCCTGCTACACTACGAGGCGCGCAACTTCCCCCGCAGGCAGATCGGACGAGCACACTCCGAAAATGGAGTGTACATCCTGGATTTCGATATTCCCGACTGCAGCGGCGACTCGCACGAGCTAATTGACCTCGTGCCACTGCGATTCGAACACATCCACCGCAGGGACTGGAAGCACCCTGACGGCAGGCCGTGGGTGCCGCATCATCCCCACCCACGCGAAACGGCACTTCACAACCCCGATCCAGATGGAATCTGCAGGGATTGTCACACGCCGACAACCTCAACGAGCGCGATCGCAGGCCGCGGACTCGCCGCCATCGCGGAAGCAGAGCGCAACGCGCCCCCCGAGGAAGGGATGTCGCAGCTCGAACTCGAAGTCACCACGCATAACGTGTTCGGGACGACTGAGCACCCCCTCACAGGTCCCCCTTCTCAACATCTTCGAGGGATGCTTCGTGGAACTGGTGTCGGCACCTTCGATGCGCGTGGCATGCCACGCCCCTACACCCGCGAGGATTTTCTGCAGATTTACCCACATTGGCGCGACCCCACGGCAAAACTCACCGTGGAACAGGAGGAAGAACTGGCGCGCCGCGAAGCCGAGGAGCTTCGCCAACAAAGCCTCACCGAGGCACGCGGAACGTTCGCTTGCGCCGCATGGGGCGCCGAAGCTGAAGAAAGCGCCACCAATGAAGGGGGGTGGGGAAGCGTCGGCGGACGGGAAACGGCTGAGGCTGGCGACTGGGGCAACACCGGCGGAACCTGGGCAACCGCAACCGGCGGATGGGGCGCCGCATCTGGCGCCGACACGAGTGGCTGGGGCACCCCTACTAGAGGCTGGGGGACTTCCCGCGAAGACCAAAGGGGGGGAGAAGAAGAAGCTGGAGAGTCTGCAGTTGTTCCCCTCGGTCGTCCCCCACGCCATGTCCCACTCGCGTTACCTCCTCCTGATAACCCACCGCGCCGCGATCCATGGGACACCATCAACTGGGGCAACGAGCCGTCAACCCCGCGCCGCACTGTCTACGGACCTGCCCCTGAACCTCGCGAACCTACCTTTTGCGCTGGAACCATCCCTGGGACCAACATCCCGCTCTCTGAAATTCGTGACAGAGAATTCCTGGCGCTGATGCTCACCACCGCGACAGAAGAAGAAGAAGCAGAGGAAGAAGCATCGGAACCTGCTCCTGTACCTGACGAAAACCCTGAGGAAGCGTGTGCGCGCTACATGCGCACCTCCGGCTTTCGCGCTGACGACGCACTCTGGCACCAGCGCCTCGGACATCCCTCACGCGCAACACTGAAAAACTGCATCGACGCAGGCGTCTTCGCTCCTGGAGCGCTCCTACGCCCAGATGGCAGTGAAGTGCGAGGTGCGACACATCCGCGCAATTGCACCGTCTGCCCCGAAGCTGCGCTAAGCCACCAACCGTTCCCGCTGCTCGAGCCAGGAACGAACCGCTACCCCAAGCTGCACAAAGTGTACAGCGACTTTCTCAACGTGGGGCACTGCGGGGTCGACGACGAGCTCTACACACTCACCTTCATCGACGCTGGAACACGCTATGTGTGGGTCGCGAACGTGGAAACTCGCGACAGGGCCTACGAAGTGTTCCGCCTTTGGCTGGCTCACGCGCAACGGCAATCTGAGGAGAAGCTAAAGATCTGGCAATCTGACGGCGCAGCAGAGTTCAGGAGCAACCAGATGCAGACTTACCTGGCGCAAAAGGGGATCGAGCATCACATCTCTCTCCCCTACGCACATCAGCAGCAAGGCGTAGCGGAGCGAACGAATCGCACACTGATGACGAAGGTGCGGGCGCTGATGAAGCAGTCGAAGCTGCCGCCGATCTACTGGACTTACGCGATGCACCACGCCGTGCGGGTGCATAACCTGCTTTCAACCACCGCGATCACCGGGAATCTCTCCCCGCACGTCAAATGGACCGGGACCAAGGGGGATACCTCCATGCTCCGCGTGTGGGGGTGCATGGTGCAGTACCGCCCGCCAACATCAACCATCGGCAAATTCGCCAGTCGCGCGCGCTGGGGAATTCACCTCGGCATCAGTCACGAGTACAAAGCATGGATCGTACTGGACCTCCTCAGTCAGAAAACCGCCCACGCTCGCGACGTAATCTTCTACGAGCGGCTCTTCCTCGACCAATTCCGTCACGACGAGGAAACGAACGCGAATCGCGTTTACGCGAACGACGGGCACAGCTACGCAACGCCCGAAGACGAGGCCGCTGCAGCAATCCTGGAGCAGGATACAAGGGGCGAGTTCACATGGGAGGATCGGCGCAGCAGCGACGACGACGACGATTCCTCAGGAGGAGGAATGGGCGGATCAGGCGGAAGCGGTAGAGGCGCAGCACCACCAGCACTACCCGAACCGGAAAGCGACGACGACGATGTGCAGGAAGTCGTCCCGCAACAACGCCACGACTGCACCATCTCAGGACTACAGCTACTCGGGCTTCACACCGCAACCTCGAAGGCGCCACGTGTAATCGAGCCCCGAAACCCGCGCGAAGCTCTGTCTGGGCCACACAGCAAGGAGTGGCGCGAGGCAATGGATGCGGAGATCAAGGCGCTCGAGTCCCGAGACACCTGGGTGCTGGTCGACCGTGCGGCAATCAAAGGTGCAAGAATCCTTTCGGGGAAGTGGGTCTTCCGCGTGAAGACCGCAGCTGACGGAACGATCGAGCGCTTCAAGGCGCGCTGGGTGGTGCGCGGCTATGACCAGAGGCACGGCATCGACTTCGACCAGACATTCGCTCCAGTCAGTCGCCACACCTCCGTTCGAATCCTGCTCGCCATCGCAGCTGCGAGGCACCTGCCACTCCGCCAGATCGACGTAAAGAATGCGTTCCTGTATGCGCTAGTAGACGCCGTGATCTATGTGGAGCAGCCGCATACCTATGGCGAAGGAAACTCGCGCGTGTGTCAACTGCGCAAGTCGCTCTACGGGATCAAACAAGCACCGAGGCTGTGGCAGCAGTACTTGCACAACATCCTGCTTGAAATCGGGTTCAAGCAGATGCCCCACGACCTAGGGATGTACCGCCGCGATTTCCGCGGGGAATACATCCTCCTCACGGTCTACGTCGACGACTTGCTCTACACAGGCTCAAACAACGAGCTGCTCGAACAGTTCGAGAAGGCTTTGGCGGGGCGCGTCGACATCACGTGCAACTACGAGGTGAAGCAGTTCCTAGGCCTCAACATCTCCTACGCGCCTGAAGCCATTCGCCTGTCAGCAGCTAAGTACGCAGAGGAGTTAGGGAAGCGGTTCAAGATTTCACCCGCACCTCTCTCGACTCCCTACCGAACCCCCGGACCGAACCACAAACCTGACAACAAAGCCCTATCCCCTGCTGGAATTCAGACTTACCAGCAGCAGCTGGGATGCCTCCTCTTCGCCTCTGTCACCTGCAGGCCAGACCTCTCCTACATCGCAAGTCAGCTTGCCCAGTACTCACGGAAACCAACGGCTGAAAATCACCTGGACCTGCAGCGCGCTTTGCAATTTTTCGTTTCAACGCCCAAGATTGGGCTGTGCTACTCAACTGCACCAACCCCATCCTTCAATCTCGTCGGCTATGTGGATGCCGATCATGCAGCAGACCCCGACAATCGACGGTCCAGGACCGGCTTCCTGTTCCGACTCGAACCAACGGGGCCAATCTCCTGGAACTCACAGAAGCAGGAGCTGGTTGCCCTGTCGTCAGCCGAAGCAGAATTCATCGCAGCAACCGCAGCAGTTCGCGAAGGCCTCTACCTACAGGAACTCCTGCAGGAGGCGAAAATTCCAGCTTCGCCAACCTTTCGACTTCACTGCGACAACCAGAGCGCGATTCGCATCGCGAACAAACCTGGTTTCGTCAATCGCACCAAGCACATTGCGCTGCGATATTTATTCGTGAAGGACGAAGTGGAGAAGGGCAAAGTGAACTTGACGTATTGCACGACCGGTGACATGGCAGCGGACTTCCTCACGAAGCGACTGCCACGCCAGCAGTATCAGCACTGCTCCGAACTCAGCGGCGTGGTCAAGCAGGTCAAGTCAAGCTACGGCCAGGAGTGAAGGGGGGTGTTACGAATAGTAACATTTAATTGCGCCTGAGCACTCCTCACCGCAGCAAAGAGAAGCACGCAGTATCGAAGCAAGAAAGCGAACCGTCAGACGGTTGGAGTTTGACTCGAAGTGTCAGACAGTTGGGGCGCATCTGGACCGTCGGAAGCAGACGGCATCGGACAGCTGCAGGCAGGATGTTTTTGGCGGGAACAGTTACGAAACTGTACGCGCCGCACGGTTGAGAATGCGCTTGAATAAGGGAATGTACCCCTTAGAGTACATGGCTAGCTAGGTCGTTTCGTCTTCCCTGTACTCATATTTATACTTGCTGTATTTGCATGTTTTAATCATCTCAAGCATTTTACATTCACTCTGCTATTGAGGTCACGGGCCCACCAACTACATTTCCCTGTGTGCGAACCTTCCCGAGTAGATCCTGGTAAGCGATCATTCTCTGATCGTAGCGATTATAAGCGCACCCCTGAAGGCTTACGGATTATAAGCGCCACCTTTTTTAATGTTTTCTTATATTTTAACTAGAAACTCCGTAACGAAACACAACTTTGCATTCCGACATTCAGAATTTCGAATCCCTTCACCCTCGCGCGACTCAATGCCTTCGCGTCCAGTCAGAATGAGCTGTCATGGGGTCAATCTGACTCATTCTGACGGTGTCTGTTGGCATGGAATCAGCCACTGCCAATTCACGCGAAATTCACATTCATTGCCCTCTACAATATCGATTCGATTCAAATCGCAAGGACGACATGAACACTTTGGTGAAAAAAAAAACTAGATTTCATATATGTCATTATATAAGCCCCGGCGCTTATAAAAATCCTCAATTATAAGCCCACCCCCTAAAAAACAGTGTTTTTTTTATACAGGGGGCGCTTCTATCCGGGGTATGACGGTACGAAAATTTAAAAAGTGTAACACTTTTAAAATTTAAATGTAATAAATCTAGGAATCGTTTGGGCAGTGTAGCCGCAGGGCTTGCCGAAAGCTCCTGGCAGATGCTCTGCTGTACCTGACGGAATTCGCGCCAGGCAGGCCAGGGTGGTCGGCACCAGGGTGGCTGGGTGGGACCCTGCCAGAGCAGAGTCGTGATTGGGTGCCCTGCCACAGCGGGTCCAGAGAGGCGTAGTACACAAGTGCGCCACCCAAATACTGAATTTCGTGGGGGTGTTTGCTCGAACTGTGAAAGGGTTTCCTGTTGAACCCGTCGTCAACCCACCCGAAATGTCGCAGTCATTACGACCAGGGAAGATATCGTATGAGCGGTGCTTTGGGTGTGTGTCGCTGTGTCCCCCCCAAGGAAAAGCGCGAGAAGAAAGTCTATCGCCCGATGCGATTCGTCACACTTCGCCACCATTAGAATGTTCGATTTCGCGAAATTCGGCACACCTAGTTCCAGACCAGGTCTTATGTGCGCCCTGATTCGAACACGTTCGGCACTCCTGATTTTAATAGCCCACTTCCGTCGATGGTACCTCGTCTTAAAGAAAGCACTGACTTTGGTCTTATATTTTCTTGACTTTGCATTTTGATCCAGCCAATAGGGGTTTATTTCCTGCCTGGTAAGTTGACGGCCGGACGCCGGTCCACATGGCACTGTCGATGTCGGCCTGCTAATCCCCTAGTGTACACACACACGGCTGATGGTGCTCATCCAAGGTTTAGGTTGCGGGTGCAGTCCGCCACCCAAACCGACGAATCCGGCCAGGTTGCTCCGCCCTGCCTCTCCTGCGCGCCCTGCGCGCATCCCAAAAAAATTTCGGCGGTAGAACATAGTACAAGGCAAAGCCGCTCCCATCGCTTACGGGACACGGCACGGACCGCGGATGCAAGAAGGTTGGGGGGAGTGTCGGCGGGATTTCTTTGTGTGCGTTGGTGGGGAAGAGACTCCCCCTGAGGGGGGAGGGTGATTTGGGACTGCGCTAAACCTTTCGCGCTGCTCTGTCGCCTTGTCATCGTCACCTCAATTTCCTCGTCGACCTCCGTCGTCACCTTCCGCGCTGCTCTGCCGTCCGCCAGCTCCGAAACCCGCGGATGTCGGCTCCGCGGCTCTCCCTTCCTGCCCAGTTGTTTGCGGGAGTGGGGATTCATTGCGGCACCTCTGGTGGCACTAGCAGCAGCACGCCGCCGCACCATATAACCGCTCATCTCCTCCCATCCATATCTCCAATCCTCGCTCGCACACCGCGGATTTTTCGCTTTTCATCACACTAGATTCCCCACCCCTTGAAAGTCGGTGCGTCGGAAAGACGGCGCGTGAACATCAAAGCCTCGCAGTCGGTGCCACGTAGAGTTCGAGGAGCTAAAATCCGAGCCTCCGCGCGTCTGAAGCTCAGCATCTCGTTGCGCGCCGTCCGTCGTCGCCATGGCTCGCTTGCTCTCCGCAATCGCGCTCGCCACTGGCCTGCTCGTCCTGCTCGGTACGCCCCTCCCTCGCTCCATGCTCATTTGTTCCATCGCGTGTTCTGCCCCTTCCTCTTCATCGCGTTAAGCACTTGCAAAGATCGAGTTTTGGTCCCCTTTTCCCTTCTGCCTTGATCTGCACGTGCTCGCGATTCGCATTGAGCGCCTGTTTGTTCCTTTTCTCCTCTTTTCGCTTCATACTCCTGTTTGCGGCACGTGCTCGCAACTCGAGGCATTGCATCATCGCTCCTCCGTCCCTGCCCGTGTTTCCCCTCCCCGGTCCCCTGCCTCTCCTTCCCCTCCATCTCCCCCTGCCTCGCCTGGCACGGTGTCCAATCGACTGTGCTCCGCAGCCGCAACCCACGCAGAGGTACGCCTCTCCCTTTCCCACCCTCCCGCCGTCACCTCATCAATCTTGTACCCGCTACTGCTTGCTGCGCTCGCTTGCCCTCTCCGCTCTCCTGCTCTCCCTGCTTCTCCCGCCCTCCCTGCTTCTCCCGCTCTCCCCGCCTGACCCGGTCTCCCTGCTCCCCCTGCTATCCCCGCTTCCTTCATCATCCCAATCCGTTTACCCACACCCTGCACCCCACGTGCACAGGCGAGGGACATCGTGGTGGGGGGCAAAAACGGGTGGACGTTCCAGCTCAGCACGTGGAAGCCCAACCCGCCTGCTCGTGCAGGCGACGTGCTTGGTGCGTGCCCCTCGCATGATCCACCGCTATTCCGAGTGCTTCCGTTGCTCACGTCCGCACCCCATTCTTCTCTTGCTCCTGAATCCCATGCCGCTTACATGTTTTACAGCGGTCGTGTCTGTTCTCTACCATGACGGCCGGTGGTAGTGGTATCACCACCGCTGCACTGCTTGTATCGGTAGGCCGCTTGCAGAAACCACGTCGAGCGCGTCTCTTCGCTTTCACATCTTGCAAATTCCACATCTTTCATGCTTACCTCCATCTTCACTGAAAGTTGACCTTTGCTCTCCCGCATCCCCGGTTGTTCTGGGCATACTACGGCAGTGTTCAAGTGGGTTGGCAAGCACGACGTGTGGCGGATGAACGGTGCTGCGGCGTACAGGACGTGCAACTTTAAGGCTGCTACGAAACTGACGCAGCAGACTGTTGGTGGCAAGTACAGGTGAGCCGCACAGTACAGTGCAGCACAGCGCAGCGCAGCGCAGCGCAGCACAGCGCAGCGCAGCACAGCACAGCACAGCACAGCACAGCACAGCACAGCACAGCGCAGCACAGCACGCATGTGGTGTGAGCAGTTGGCCCCAAAGGCATGTGAGATTCATGTGTGTGGTAAAAACGTGTGAGTGACCACTTTGGAAGCTGTACCTTTGCTGCTGCCACATCAGACCAGGGAAAAGAGCTTAACCCAACCCATTCGCCCCGAGCATCGTAGAGAATCGCTTATCATGCTGCACCTGTCTGTCCGACTTGTATTTGTCTCCGTTTTAGGTTCACGGTGCCCAACACAGCCAAGGGCAAGACTCTGTACTTTGGCTGTTCAGTGGTGTACCATTGCGAGGGCATGATGAAGGTGGCCATTCCGGTCCAGGCTTGAGAGAACAGCACCGTGCAGCTGTGCCTCCTTGCTGCCTTACTCTGTATCAATGTTTACTGGTGTAACACCATTGTCAAGTAGTCGTCGTCGAAGGGAGATAGAGGTTAGCTGAGCTACATCAGTGTGCCATTCGTTGTAGCCCTTCCCTGCATTGCTTGTGTACTGTATGCGTCCACTTCAAGACATTTCTAGTCTTACTGGCCGTGTCGTAAGTAGGTATCTTGATTCTGCAAAAAAAAACAGGTGTTTCACAAGCAAAGCATATCCATTGCAGGACGTGTGATGCATTACCACATGCTCTTGAACTGTCAGGTGGATCGTGTCAAAATAAGATGTGTAGGCTGTAGTGGGGTAGCCCATAAGGGTTACAACCCAATTAGGGTTTCCACATTTGTACCTCATTCCTGTCTAGTTCATTCGTGCTTCCTGTTAGATTTTGACATGGTATCAGAGCAGGTCCTGTTCCAGGACCGTTTTTTTTAGGGCCCACCGTACAGTTCCCTGCCCGTAGCGCGTTACCCTGCTCGTAGCGCCCTACCCTGCCCGTCGCGCTGCCCCACCAGTCCGGCTTGTCAACAAGACTAGGCAAGAATGGTGCATTGAATGAAACAGTTGGGTACAAGTAGCAAACCCTAGTTGGGGTTGTACCCCATATTAGCTACCCCACTACAGCCAACCAACATATAACACATTACAGTTTAACACACCCCCATAGGCAAAGTGGGGGAGAGCAAAGGGTCACAAGACCAGTCCAGCAAAGCAACGCAAGCCCAGGGTGGATCACAACGTCACCACACTCCGAGCACAAGCAAAGGCCACAAGGCCAGTTCACATGCAGTGCTAGATATAGAACAAGACAAGCAACAAGATATATATAAAGTACAGTACAAAGAAAGTCAAGCAGTAAGCAAATGAGGGAATGTGGACACAAGGCCTAAAGAAGTACAGTGCCGCTGATGATCACTAGGCGGGAGCGCCTTGGTGAAGATATCAGCGGTGTTGGCCTTCGAGTCCACGTACACAAGCCGAAGCTGACCGCGCTGCTGCAGCTCTCGAGCAAGAAAGTAGCGAAGAGCAATGTGCTTCGTCCTGTGCTCCAGTCTGTGCTCCTGACACAAGGCAAGGGCCGCCTTGTTGTCGCCGTACAGAACTGGAGGAGAACTAGGCCGCTCTCCCAAGTCAGTCAACAGGTAGGTGAGCCAGCGTAACTCCTGTGCAGCCATGGCCGTGGCGTAGATCTCAGCCTCACAACTAGAGCTGAGAACAGAAGAAGAGCGGGTGGACCGCCACGAGACAGAACCAGAGCCAAGGCTGAAGGTGTAACCCTGCGACGACCGCTGCGTAGCCAGGTCGTCCACCCAAGAAGCGTCCGAGTGACCAGTGAGGACAACTCTGTCGCGTCCTCCAAGCACCAGCCCCATGCCTGATGTACTGCACAAGTAACGCAGCACCCTCTTAGCAGCCTTCCAGTGCTCTCGCCTGTGTCTCCCAGGCGCAACGTAACGAGCAAGGATGCTAAGAGGGTACGCGAGGTCAGGTCGCGTGCAGGTCATCAGGTACATGAGGCAGCCTACAAGCTCTGGGTACGGGCCACTCGGCTCTACGGACTCGTCCAAAGGTGGAGCTGAGAGCGAGTGACTGGTAGCCAGAGGTGTGGCCTGTGGTGAGGAGAACTGGAAGCCGAAGCGCTGAAGGACCTGCTGCACCATGTGTGACTGAGTCAGGGTAATGGTGCGGCGTGCTCTGTCCCGGGTGATCTGCAAGCCAAGGTAGCTGCGCAGCTCACCCAGATCAGTGCACGTGTGTCTCTTCTGCAGTTCCGACTTCACGTGGGCGAGTGCCTCAGTGTCAGCAGTAGCAAAAACCAAGTCGTCGACGTACACGAGGATGTAGAACGGCGGCAGCGAGGTGTCTTTGCGAGAGAAACAGCGACGGGTCTGCAGTGGAGGGAGCAAACCCAAGTGCCGCAAGTGTCGTCCTCAGTGTGTCGTGCCACTCGCGCGGCGCCTGGCGGAGACCGTAGACTGGCCGGCGGAGGCTCCACTGGGTACCAGGAGGGAACGACCCAGTAAAGCCAGGTGGGCGGCGCAGCCAGATCTCCTCGTGCAGGCTGCCCTGCAAGAACGCTGTGCTGAAGTCAAGAGAAAGAAGCTTGTAGTCACGCTGAGCGGCAACGTGCAGCAGCAACCGAAGAGTGGTCATCTTCGGGGTGGGGGAGAAGGTCTAGAAGAAGTCAACTCCCTCACGCTGACTGAAGCCTCTAGCAACGTAACGAGCCTTGAAGACAGGTGGAGAACCTGGCGGCCGCTTCACCCTGAAAATCCACATGCCATCGACGATGTTCGCCCCAGGAGGGGGAACCTCGTCGACGTAGGTGCCTGTGGATTTCCAGGATGCCATCTCTGCGTCCATGGCTGTCTGCCACTGAGAGGAGTAGGGACCCGAGATCGCCTCTGCGTAAGAGCGCGTAGTGGGGATGTCAAGTGCATCCGGGTCTCCCTCAGGGGCAAGCAACCAGGCCACGAGATGAGGTACAGCAGCCGCAAGAGAGTCAAGGTCCTCCTGCCTGTCCTCAAGGACGTCCGTGCCAAGAGCACACTCACCCCCGGCGGACGGAGGACAGACAGACTCAGACTCAGCAACAAGACTGGCGGCGTAGTCTAGACGACAGGCAGCAGCAAAGTCGACAAGCTCAGCGACCAGGGCAGACGCAGCAGCAGACTCAAAAGACGGGTCAGTGACAACAGTGGCGAGAAGACGGGTAACAGTAGGGTGCTCAGCACGAACACTGTCAGACTCAGGGTCGGGAACGTCAGGAAGAGAAGACGCAGGAGGAGACGGTAGGGGGACACGTTGTGAACCAGTGGAAGGACGAAGGGCCATAATGTGCGTGCCAGGAACAGGAGGAGGACGCGGACGCGCGACACGACGACCAGTGGGACCAGTGCGCGCAGTGCGAGCAGTGCGAGCAGCGCGAACAGGCGAGGCAGGACGAGACACAGGCTCACGACGCTCCGTAAGCGAGTCCGGCTGTGCAGTGTAAGGCACAGGAGCAGGGAGGGGGGAGCCAGGCTGGAGGGGAAGGCCAGTGGAAGACGGGAGGGAAAGAACCTGGCGAAGCACCGTGTCAGGCGGTGGCAAAGCCGACGGCGACGGTGGAGCGAAGAACAGTCGCGACGGCGGAGCTCCGCCAGCACCTCCAGCACCCGCAGCACCAGAAGCACCAGTACCAGCACCCCCCGCCGCAGCACCCCCAGAGCCGGCGACGTCAGCACCAGAGTCCCCAGCAGCGGCAGACCTCCCCCATCCACCACCTCCAGAACCAGCAGGACCAACACCTCCAGGACCGTCAGCTCCAGTGTCGTCAGCTCCAGCAGCTCCAGCACCTCCAGGAAGAGCACCCCCAGAGCCGGCAGCTCCAACTCCGCTAGTACCGCCAGCTCCAGAGGCCCCAGCTCCAGCAGCTCCAGCCTCAGTGCTCCCAGCCCCGGCAGCTCCAGTACCCCCAGTACGAGCACCTCCAGGACGAGCAGCTCCAGAACCTCCAACTCCAGCGGGACCACGAGGAAGGCGAAAGCGCTGGACGTACCAGTCACGAAGCTGCTGCTGTGTGAGAGGCTCCCGGAGAGACGGCTCAGCACCCCGAACCGGAGCACCCCCAGACGCAGCAACCCCAGGCTCCGTAGGCTCAGTCGCAGCACCCCCAGGCTCAGTACCCCCAGACTCAGCACCCCAAGGCTCAGTGCACCCAGGCCCAACACTCCCAGTCTCAGCACCCCCAGGCTCAGCACCCCCAGGCTCCGTACACCCAGGCACAGCACCCCCAGTAGCAGCACCCCCAGGCTCAGCACCCCCAGGCTCCGTACGCTCAGGCACCGTACCCTCAGCTCCAGCACCCTCAGTCCCAGCACCCGCAGCCCCAGCACCCCCAGGCTCAGCACCCCCAGGCTCAGCATTCCTAGCAGCACCACCCGCAGCAGCACCTGAGTCACCTGTGACCTCGACAGGCTCAGCGACGGGAGGAGGGTCTACCTGAGAGACACCTGAAGGAGCAGGACCCTGAGGGGGAAGGGGGTCTACCGGAGGGGGACCAGGAGCGAGGAAAAGCGGCGGGGGAGGGAGGGGGGCAGTGCGGTAGGGGAAGAGACGGTAAAAAGGGACCGACTCGTCAAAGGTGACGTCCTGAGAGGCGAAGACCCGGCGCGAGGTGGGGTGGTAAAACTGCCAGCCAGGCGCGTCAGGGACAAAGCCAAGGAAGACACAGGGAAGCGTGCGGGAGGAGAGCTTGTCCGCGGACGTATCGCGGACAAGGGCTCGAGCACCCCACACCCAGAAGCGCGACGCATCGCCAACCTCCCCCGTCCAACGCAGTGCGGGCGAGGTCTCCGGCAAGGAGACACGGGGCCAGAGGTTGAGCTGATGCGCGGCGTACCGGACCGCAAATGGCCACAGAAAATGGGGAGCCGCCGCATGGACCAAGGAGGTACGAGCAACCTCCATGACCAGGCCAATGCGGCGCTCAGCAACCCCATTCTGCTGCGGGGAGTCCGGAAGCGTGAAGGTCTGCTCGATGCCCTCCGCCTGACAGAAGGTCCTCAAGAGGTCGGAGGAGAACTCACCACCTCTGTCAGAGTGCAGACGCAGGACAGGAAGATCTGTCCGGAAACGGCGGCGGAGCTGGAGACGAACTGTGCGGATCCAAGGGATCAAAACAGCAGGGACCTCACCCTTGGTGCGCAAGGGGAAGACCGTGGTGTAACGCGAGTAGTCGTCGACAACCAGCAAAAAGTACCGCTCACCGCCCTGGCCACGAACGCGGGCTGGGCCCCACACGTCCAGGTGGAGGGTCTGCAGAGGAGCCTCTGTCGGGGGGAACGAGGAGGAGTGAGGAGCGGCGCGCTGCCGCCCCTCGACGCAAGGAAGGCAAGGCGGCGCAGGGGAGGCAGGGAGAGGAGGGAGGGACCTGGGAAGACCAGACACAAGGTGGCGACGGTGCATGCCACGTAGACGTGGCAAGGAGGGGTGACCCAGGCGGTGGTGCCAGAGAAGGGTCTGGTGCGACAGGGAACGACACTCACAGGCGTGGGCTACCAGACCTGACGCGGACACCTGACCGACAGCAGCGACCTGAGGAGACACAGTGGTCAGTGTGTAGAGACTCGACCCCGGCTGACGGGTAAACGTAGCCAGGTGACGGCCAGTCCTGGAGCACGTGAGGATCGCCACACGCTGTCCTCCAGGGGTGAAGGTGTCAACCCACTGATCCTGGATGACAGCGTTGCTCACCAGGTTCGTCGAGAACGAGGGGAGGTGGAAACCCGACAACGAGCCAGACGGAACCGCCGGACACGGGAGCACAGTGGTGGACCGTGCAAGGACTGGGCCCCCCGAGGGGTCAGCCAGGGAGACTGGGACCGGTGCAGGGAGCGGAGTGAGCTCAGTACTGTCACGAAAGAAACAGCGGGAAGCACCTGAGTCAAGAGTGAAGGTGTGCAAGGCCTCAGCGGGTGCAGTACCTGAGAGAGCAGTCTCTGTGGGTGCTGTACCTGAGAGAGCAGACTCACTAGCAGCAGGGACCGCACGGGAGGGAGCAGTGACAGAGGGCACAGTACCAGAGAGAGCAGACTCACTAGTACCCAGGGCAGCAGGCTCTATACCTGGGTCAGGCGGCACACACAAGTAACAGTCTCCCTCGGCACTAACAGTCAATGCATACATGGCAGCAATAATAGCATCATAGTCAAGAGCAAAGATATCAACACCAGCCCTCATCAGATCAGCCCAGCGGGGGCGCTCAACATCCTCGCCCATCTCCTCACGCCAAGCGTCGTCAAGGCGGAAGAAGCAGCGGTACTGGGTGTGGAACCTCCCACACGTCTGCCCCTTGCGGTCACCTGTGCGAATGACATAGGAACAGCGGCCACTGCCCCCCGACGTCCCACGCTGAGCAAGCCACTCACGAAGCTGCTGGGTCGTCTGGGGACGCTGCTGCTGGTGGGAGATCTGGTCCGAGCCGGGACCTCCACTCCGACCTCCACCGCCGCCACTACCTCCGCTCCGACCGCCACCGCCGCCACCGCCACCGCCGCTACCGCCACCGCCGCCACTGCCGCCGCTGCCACCACCGCCACTGCTCCCTCCGCCGCCCCCGCCTCCGCCGCCGGCCCCACTCCCACCAGCACTCCCGCCACCGCTCCCTCCAGCACCGCCTCCCCCCCCACCTCCCCCACCCCCTCCCCCCCCAGCGCCACCCCCGCCACCCTTGCCCCCCTTGCCCTTGCCGGTGCGGCGCCTCCCACCAGGAGCAGAAGCAGCGCCAGCAGACTCAGCACCAAGGAAGTCAACAGCAGCAGCAGTAGCGTAGGAGGGAGCGAGGGGAGAGGGAGAGCACCCCTCAAAGATGGGGGTGCGAGGAGCGCCGCGAGCAGCACCTACAGCTACAATGCTCTTCTCGGCTGCTAGCAGCTTCTCCTCTAGGAGGGCGACAGTGAGCTCAGTGGGACAGCGAGCAAGGAAATAGTCGCGCACTGAGCTGAGGGTGTCAGGGAGACGGGTGACTATGAAGTGGAGTGTCCAGTACAGTGGAGGGGGGTTCTTAGCGCAGAACTCGGTGGGAAGGGCGGCACGCAGGCGAGCGTCACTAGTGCGAAGGTGGGTGATAAGATCGGCGACTGTAGCAAAGGTGGACAGCTCAGGGAACAGGTAAGGCAGCATGAGGCGGCTAAGCTCGGCTGTGGCAGGCGAGGAGTAGCGAGCAACGACAGCGTCGTACAGGGCCTTAGCGGTTTTGCAGTCGCCAAAATGCTCGAGCTCAGCTAGCGGCAGGTGACTGCGAATGGCTAGGCGAGCAGCTGCGTCACGAGTCTGCCAGTGGGAACGAACACTAAGCTCGGCTGTGGCAGCAGGAGCAGCGGCAGCACCAGACGCGTAGTCATAGAGGGAGATGTGGTCCGTGCTATTGCTCATAAGATACAACTGCGCATTTACCTATATGAGCGCGCATATGTGATGCTCGCATGTGTGTGTGATATGTTTTATTGATATAAAACTATATTAATAAATTTGAGAGACGTTGTCACTACCGGCGTTTTGCCATTATACCTATATAACACTGTGCGTTCCGTTCATGTAGCAGTTTTACCACCCCACCTTGCGCCGTGTCTTCCCCTCTCAGGACGTCACGTTTGACGAGTCGGTTCCCTTTTACCGACTCTTCCCCTACCGCACTGCCCCTCTCCCCCCCCCGCCGCTCTTCCTTGCTCCAGGTCCCCCTCCGGTAGACCCCCTCCCCCCTCAGGGTCCTGCTCCTTCAGGTGTCTCTCAGGTAGACCCACTTCCCTTGGCTGAGCCTGTCGAGGTCACTGGTGACTCAGGTGCTGCTGGGGGTGGTCCTACTCGAGGTGCTATGTCTGGGGGTGC
Organism: Closterium sp. Yama58-4; assembly: GCA_947470075.1. Classification (NCBI taxonomy): domain Eukaryota; kingdom Viridiplantae; phylum Streptophyta; class Zygnematophyceae; order Desmidiales; family Closteriaceae; genus Closterium; species Closterium sp. Yama58-4. The sequence goes on along the minus strand of CANIUD010000820.1, from coordinate 579,529 downwards.
TGAGCCTGTGGGTGCGGAGCCTGGGGGTGCTGAGCCTGAGCGTGCGGAGCCTGAGGGTGCTACGCCTGAGCGTGCGGAGCCTGGGGTTGCTGAGCCATGGGGTGCTGAGACTTGGGGTGCTGCGCATGAGCGTACTGAGCCTAGGGGTGCTGAGCCTGGGGGTGATGCTTCTGGGGGTGCTGAGCCGGGTGGTGTTGCTTCTGCTGGTGGTCTTCCGGGAGCCTCGCCGTAGCGGTCTCCCCAGCGTGAGCCCCTCTCACCACAGCAGCTGCGCGAGTGGCTTGTCTGGCGCACCCGCCTTCGGAGTCGCACTCGAGCTGGAGGTGCTGGAGCTAGAGGCAATGGAGCTGGAGGCACTGACGCTGGAGCTACTAGAGCTGGAGGTGCTGGCGCTGGAGGCGCTGGAGCTGGAGGCCCTGTGCAGCAGTGTGAGCCCCTCTCACCACAGCAGCTGCGCGAGTGGTTTGCTCGGCGCACCCGCCTTCGGAGTCGCGCAGGAGCTGGAGGCACTGGAGCTGGAGGTGTTGGAACTGGAGGCACAGGAGCTGGAGGTACTGGCACTGGAGGTGCTGGAGCTGGAGGTCTTGACGCTGGAGGCACTGGAGCTGGAGGCACTGACGCTGGAGCTACTGGAGCTGGAGGTGTTGGCGCTGGAGACGTTGGAGCTGGAGGCCCTGTGCAGCAGTGTGAGCCCCTCTCACCACAGCAGCTGCACGAGTGGCTTGCCAGGCGCACCCGCCTTCGGAGTCGCGCAGGAGCTGGAGGCACTGGAGCTGGAGGTGCTGGAGCAGGAGGTCCTGGCGCTGGAGGCGCTGGAGCTGGAGGTACTGGAGCTGGAGGTGCTGGAGCTGGAGGCGCTGGAGCTGGAGGCACTGGCGCTGGAGGCGCTAGAGCTGGAGGTCCTGACGCTGGAGGTGCTGGAGCTGGAGGCACTGGAGCTAGAGGCGCTGGAGCTGGAGGCACTGGAGCTGGAGGCACTGGAGCTGGAGGCACTGGAGCTGGAGGCACTGGAGCTGGAGGCACTGGAGCTGGAGGCACTGGCGCTGGAGCTATTAGAGCTGGAGGTGCTGGCGCTGGAGGCGCTGGAGCTGGAGGCCCTGTGCAGCAGCGACCGTTTTTCTTGCCGCCGCCGCAGCTGTCCGAGCTTCCGCCCGAGTCGGTGCTCCGTCAGGTTCTTAGTCTTCCTTCGTCCACTGCCCTTCCTCCAGACTCACCGCTGCCTGCCCCACCTCGACACTGAGTAGCTGGCCTCTCTCATAGAGCATCGTGAGCCTGCGTCTCGTCCTGCCTCCCCTGTTCGCACTGTTCGCCGTGCTCGTCGTGTCCCTCGTCCGCGTCCTCCTCCTGTGCCAGGTACTCACACTATGGCACTTCGTCCTTCCTCTGTTCCACAGCGTGTCCCTCTGCCGTCTCCTCCTGCGTCCTCTCTGCCTGTCGTTCCGGACCCTGAGTCTGACCGTGTTCGTGCTGCCAGCCCTACTGTCACCCGTCTCCTGGCTACTGTTGTCACTGACCCGTCGTTTGAGTCTACTGCTGTGTCTGCCTTAGTTGCTGAGCTTGTGGACTTTGCTGCAGCGTGTCCTCTAGACTACGCCATTAGTCTTGTTGCTGAGTCTGAGTCTGTCTGTCCTCCGTCCGTCGGGGGTGAGTGTGCTCTTGGCACGGACGTCCTTGAGGACAGGCAGGAGGACTTTGAGTGTCTTGCGGCTGCTGTACCTCATCTCGTGGCCTGGCTGCTTGCGCCTGAGGGAGACCCGGATGCACTGGACATCCCAACCCCGCGCTCTTAAGCAGAGGCGATTTCGGTCCCTACTCCTCTCAGTGGCAGATAGCCATGGACGCAGAGATGGCATCCTGGAAGTCCACAAGCACCTACTTGTGCTACTTGTGCAGTACATCGAGCATGGGGCTGGTGCTTGGAGGACAAGGTCGAGTTGTCCTCACTAGACACTCAGACGCCTCTTGGGTTGACGACCTGGCTACGCAGCGGTCGTCTCAGGGTTACACGTTCAGCCTTGGTTCCGGCTCTGTTTCTTGGCGGTCTACCCGCTCTTCTTCTGTTCTCAGCTCCAGTTGTGAGGCTGAGATCTACGCAGGAGCCATGGCTGCACAGGAGTTACGCTGACTCACCTACCTGCTGACCGACTTGGGAGAGCGGCCTCGTTCTCCTTCGGTTATGTACGTAGACAACAAGGCCGCTATTGCCTTGTGTCAGGAGCACAGACTGGAGCACAGAATGAAGCACGTCGTTCTTCGTTACTTCCTTGCTCGAGAGTTGCAGCAGCGTGGCCAGCTTCGTCTTGCTTACGTGGCCACTCGGGCCAACACAGCTGATATATTCACCAAGGCACTTTCACGTGGTGATCATCAGCGTCTCTGTACTGCTCTAGGCCTCGTGCCTACGTTTTCTCACTTGCTCACTGCTTGACCTTGCTTGTACTGTGATCTATATATATCCTTGCATGCTTACACTTGCTAGGTTGTGATCACTGTACTGCTTGCTTTGTTTTATATAACTCTGCATGTGAACTGGCCTTGTGGCCATTTGCTTGTGCTCAGAATGTGTGGTGACTTTGTGATCCACCCTGAGCTTGCTTTGTTTCTCTTGACTGGTCTTGTGACCGCCTGTTCTCCCCCACCTTGCATATGGGGGTGTGTCAAATTATGTTGTGTAGGCTGTAGTGGGGTAGCCCATAAGGGGTACAACCCAATTAGGGTTTCCATATTTGTACCTCATTCCTGTCTAGTTCATTCATTCTTCCTGTTAGATTTAGACAGATCGATATACTGTATAGTACAGTATGTGTACCCCAAAATAATAACAAAATAATTCATGTAGAAATCAGGAGCAACTAGTACAATCAATTCATGCATCATGTCTAGCAATACTTCACATTCCAACTGCCAATGTTCTGTATTCTCTTGGACAAAACACCCTAGGGTATAGCTAAAAATACAGGGAAAAAATGGGGGGGGTCTCCTCGTAGGAAAAGGCTGCATAATGCCATGGTGCTTACATATGGCATATGTAAGCACCACTGCATAATGCCATGGTCCTCCGTTCTTGCCACTGCTGCTCTCGGCCACATTATACTGCCCTACCTCTTTCCCGAGCTGTCCTCCTTTGCCACAGTTGCGGACCTCATCACCCACCTTCGCACTAGCGACACTCGCTACCGCGCCGCGCTTAAAGCCGAGTTCCTAGACAAGAACCCGCCCCCGATGTACATCACTCTCTATTCCTTCGTCACACGCCTACCTGACTCTCTTCGCGCAGTCAGGGACCACTTTCTCGCCCTTGACCCCACAGACCTCACTGTCGACCTCCTCGAGGAGTGCCTCCTTACGGCTGAGACTAGCATAGTCGCTGTAGGTGCTGCTCGTGGCACTCCTCGCACGCCCTTCTTTGAGGGGTGCTCCCCCTCCCCCCTTGCCCCCCCTGTTGCTTCTGCTGCTGCCGTCAAATTCCTTGGTGCTGAAGAAGTCGGCGCTGCTTCTGCTCCTAGTGGGAAGCGCCGCAGCGGCAAGGGCAAGGGAGGCAAGAGTGGTGGAGGTGGCGGCGGGGGGGGTGGTGGTGGAGGCGGTGGAGGCGGTGGAGGTGGCGGAGGTGGCGGTGGGAGTGGTGGCGGGAGTGGGGGCGTCGGTGGCGGCGGTGGCGGCAGCGGTGGGGGTTTTTGTGGTGGTCGTGGCGGCAGTGGGAGTGGTGGCGACGGTGATGGCGGCAGTGGGAGTGGTGGCGGCGGCAGTGGTGGTGGTCGGGCTAGAGCCGTTCAACGGCAGTTGCAGCAGCGTCCGCGTGAGACCCCTACGACCGAGCAGCTTCGTGAGTGGTTTGATCAGTATGGGGCGTCTGGGGGTAGTGCTCGCTGCCCGTACGTCATTCGCACAGGTGACCGCGCTGGTCAGACGTGCAGGAAGTTTCACACACATTCCCGCTGCTTCTCCCGCCTTGACAACGCTTGGCGCGCAGAGTTTGGCAACGAGGCAGAGCTTCCCCGCTGGGAAGAGCTGCTTAGGTTTGGTGTTGATATATTTGCTCTTGACTGTGACGCTATCCTTGGTGCCATGTATGCTTTGACTGTTAGTGCTGAGGGTGACTGTTACTTGTGTGTGCCGCCCGACCCAGGTATAGAGGCTGCTGCTCTAGGTGCTAGTGAGTCTGCTCTCTCTGGTACTTCGCCTGCTGAGGCCTTGCACACCTTCATGTTTGAATCAGGTGCTTCTCGCTGTTTCTTTCGCGACAGTACCACAGTCACACCACTCCCTGCACCCGTTGCAGTCTCACTGGCTGACCCCTCCGGGGACCCGGTTCTTGCACGTTCCTCCACTGTGCTCCCGTGTCCGGCGGTTCCGTCCGGCTCACTGTCAGGTCTCCACCTCCCCTCGTTCTCGACAAACTTGGTGAGTAACGCAGTCCTTCAGGATGCATGGGTTGATACCTTTACCCCTGGAGGCCAGCGTGTGGCGATCTGCACGTGCTCCCGGACTGGCCGTCACCTGGCCACGTTCACCCGTCAGCCTGGGTCGAGTCTGTACACACTGACAGCTGTGCCTCCTCAGGTCGCTGCGTCTGGTCAAGTGGCCGCGTCAGGTCAGGTAGCATCCTCCTGCTCGTGTCGCCTCCTGTCGCACCAGACTCTCCTTTGGCACCACCGCCTTGGTCACCCTACCCTGCCACGCCTCCGTGGCATGCACTCCCGCCTCCTTGTCTCTGGTCTTCCCAGGTCTCTGCCTCCCTTCCTGCCCTTGCCTGCCCCGCCCTGCATTCCTTGCGTCGAGGGGCAGCAGCGCGCCGCTCCTCACTCCTCCTCGTTTCCCTCGACGACTGCTCCCCTGCAGACTCTCCACATGGACGTGTGGGGCCCAGCCCGCGTCACTGGACTAGGCCGCGAGCAGTACTTTCTGCTGGTTGTCGACGACTACTCGCGTTACACCACGGTCTTCCCCTTGCGCAGCAAGGGGGAGGTCCCTGATGTCTTGATCCCTTGGATCCGCGCTGTCCGTCTCCAGCTCCGCGAGCGGTTCCGCACGGACCTTCCTGTCCTGCGTCTGCACTCTGACAGAGGTGGTGAGTTCTCCTCCGACCTCTTGCGGGACTTTTGTCGTGGGGAGGGCATCCTCCAGTCGTTCACGCTTCCGGCCTCCCTGCAGCAGAATGGGATTGCAGAGCGCCGCATTGGCTTAGTCATGGAGGTGGCTCGTACCTCCATGATCCATGCGGCGGCTCCCCATTTTCTGTGGCCGTTTGCGGTCCGGTACGCTACGCATCAGCTCAACCTCTGGCTGTGAGGATCTAGGATCGAGCTCAGGAAAGAGGGTTTGAATTGAATGATCACCTGGGTACAACACGAGGCTATATATAGGCTCGACACAAGGGGCAGTAACCAGGTGTTACGCGAAGGTTCTGGGGGTCGCGAAGCGTCCCGAACAGACCCTTCCCGAATTCGGTAGAAGGCAATTCGGTGGCAACCGAATAGCCCAGAATTCGGTGTACGCAACCTAGCTCGGTGCTATAACTATAATAAAATATAGGAAAGCACCTAGCCTAGGAAATCAAGCAATTCATGCATGCATAAAATAAACCTAAGCTAGAAGTAGCATAATAAAATAAGAGCAAGCATGCATAGCTGGCATAAGCTGTCGTACTCTCACACTGGCCCCATGTCTCCTTGCCGGAGACCTCGCCTACACTGCGTTGGACGGGGGAGGTTGGCGATGCGTCGGTGTTCCGGGTCTGGGGCTCTTGTGCCTTTGTCTGCGATACCTTCTCGGACAAACTCTCCTCTCGCGCCATTCCCTGTGACTTCCTTGGTTTCCCCCCTGACGCACCTGGCTGGCAGTTTTACCACCCCACCTTGCGCCGTGTTCTACCCTTTCAGGACGTCACGTTTGACGAGTCGGTTCCCTTCTACCGTCTCTTCCCCTACCGCACTGCCCCTCTCCCCCCTCCGCCGCTCTTCCTCGCTTCAGGTCCCCCTCTAGTAGACCCCCTCCCCCCTTCCCACTTCTCTCGGCTGAGCCTGTCGAGATCACTAGTGACTCTGGTGCTGCTGGGGGTGGTGCTGCTCGGGGTGCTGCGTCTAGGGGTGCTGAGCCTGGGGGTGCGGAGCCTTGGGGTGCTGAGCTTGAGTGTGCGGAGCCTAGGGGTGCTGAGCCTAGGGGTGCTGCGTCTGGGGGTGCTGAGCCTAGGGGTGCTGAGTCTGGGGGTGCTGAGCCTGCGAGTGCGGAGCCTGAGGGTGCTGAGCCTGGGGGTGCTGAGCCTGGTGGTATTGAGTCTGGGGGTACTGTGCATGGTGGTGCTGCGTCTGCTGGAGGTCCTCCGGGTGCCTCGCCGTAGCGATCTAGCTAGCGAGAGCCTCTCTCACCTTAGCAGCAGCGCGAGTGGTTGCTCGGTGCACACACCTTCGGAGTGGCGCTGCTGGAGCTGGAGGCCCTGGAGCTGGAGGCGCTGGAGCCGGAGGCACTGGAGCTGGAGGCGCTAGAGCTGGAGGCGCTGGAGCTGGAGGCACAGGAGCTGGAGGCACTGGAGCTGGAGGCGCTGGATTTGGAGGCACTGGAGCTGGAGGTGCTGGAGCTGGAGGCGCTGGAGCTGGAGGCACTGGAGCTGGAGGTGCTGGAGCTGGAGGCGCTGGAGCTCGGGTTGCTGGAGCTGGAGGCGCTGGAGCTGGAGTTGCTGGCGCTGGAGGCCCTGGAGCTGGAGGTACTGGTGCTTGGGGCACTGTGCAGCAGCGACCGTTTTTCTTGCCGCCGCCGCAGCTGTCCTCGCTACCGCGTGAGTCGGTGCTCCGTTAGGTTCTTAGTCTTCCTTCGTCCACTGCCCTTCCTCCGGACTCACCGCTGCCTGCCCCACCTCGTTACACTGAACTGTCAGCCTCCCTTACAGAGCGTCGTGAGCCTGCGTCTCGTCCTGCCTCGCCTCTTTGCGCTGTTCGCACTGGTCGTCGTGTTCCTCGTGAGCGTCCGCCTCCTGTCCCTGGCACGCACACTATGGCACTTCGTCCTTCCTCTATTCCAAAGCGCGTTCCCCTGCCGTCTCCTCCTGCGTCTTCTCTGCCTGACGTTCCAGACCCTGAGTCTGACCTGGTTCGTGCTGCTCACCCTACTATCACGCGTCTGCTCGCCACTGTTGTCACTGACCCGTCGTTTGAGTCTGCTGCTGTGTCTGCCCTAGTCTCTGAGCATAATGATTTTGCTGCTGCCTGTCGTCTAGACTGCGCTGCTAGTCTTGTTGCTTAGTCTGAGTCTGTCTGTCCTCCGTCCGTCGGGGTGAGTGTGCTCTTGGCACGGACGTCCTTGAGGATAGGCAGGAGGACTTTGAGTGTCTTGCGGCTGCTGTACCCCATCTCGTGGCCATGCTGCTTGCCCCTGAGGGAGACCCGGATGCACCAGACATCCCGAACCCGCGCTCTTACGCAGAGGCGATTACGGGTCCCTACTCCTCTCAGTGGCAGACAGCCATGGACGCAGAGATGGCATCCTGGAAGTCCACAGGCACTTACGTCGATGAGGTTCCCCCTCCTGGGGCAAACATAGTCGATGGCATGTGGACTTTGAGGGTGAAGCGGCCGCCGGGTTCTCCGCCTGTCTTCAAGGCTCGTTACGTTGCTCGAGGCTTCAGTCAGCGATAGGGAGTTGACTTCTTCCAGACCTTCTCCCCTACCCCGAAGATGACCACTCTTTGGGTGCTACTGCACGTTGCCGCTGTGCGTGAATACGAGCTTCACTCTCTTGACTTCAGCACAACTTTCTTGCAGGGCAGCCTGCACGAGGAGATCTGGCTGCGCCGCCCACCTGGCTTCACTGGGTCGTTTCCTGCAGGTACCCAGTGGAGCCTCCGACGGCCAGTCTACGGTCTCCGCCAGGCGCCTCGTGAGTGGCACGACACACTGAGGGCGACACTTGCGGCTCTTGGGTTTGCTCCTTCGACTGCTGACCCGTCGCTGTTTCTGCGCACCGACACTTCGCTGCCACCGTTCTACATCCTCGTGTACGTTGACGACTTGGTTTTTGCCACTGCTGACACTGAGGCACTGGCCCTTGTGAAGTCGGAGCTGTAGAAGAGACACACGTGCACAGACCTGGGTGAGCTACGCAACAATCTTGGCTTGCAGATCACCCGGGACAGAGCACGCCGCACCATCACCCTGACTCAGTCACATATGGTGCAGCAGGTCCTTCAGCGCTTCGGCTTCCAGTTCTCCTCGCCACAGTCCACTCCTCTGCCTACCGGTCATTCGCTCTCAGCTCCACCTTCGGACGAGTCCGTAGAGCCGAGTGGCCCGTATCCAGAGCTTGTGGGCTGCCTCATGTACCTGATGACCTGCACACGACCTGACCTTGCGTACCCTCTTGGCCTTCTGGCTCGCTACGTGGCTCCTGGTAGGCACCGAAAGGTGCACATGGATGCTGCTAAGAGGGTACTACGCTACTTGTGCAGTACATCGGGCATGTGGCTCGTGCTTGGAGGACGAGGTGACGTTGTCCTCACTGGACACTCTGACGCGTCTTGGGTTGACGACCAGGCTACGCAGCGGTCGTCACAGGGTTACACGTTCAGCCTTGGTTCCGGCTCTGTTTCTTGGCAGTCTACCCGCTCGTCTTCTGTTCTCAGCTCCAGTTGTGAGGCTGAGATCTACGCAGGAGCCATGGCTGCACAGGAGTTATGCTGGCTCACCTACCTGCTGACCGACTTGGGAGAGCGGCCTAGTTCTCCTCTTGTTATGTACATAGACAACAAGGCCGCCATTGCCTTGTGTAAGGAGCACAGACTGGAGCACAGAATGAAGCACATCGCTTTGCGTTACTTCCTTGCTCGAGAGTTGCAGCAGCATGGTCAGCTTCGTCTTGCTTACGTGGCCACCCGGGCCAACACAGCTGATATATTCACCAAGGCACTTCCGCCTGGTGATCATCAGCGTTTCTGTACTGCTTTAGGCCTCATGCCTACGTTGTCTCACTTGCTCACTGCGTGACTTTGCTTGTACTATGATCTACACATATACCTGCATGCTTACACTTGCTAGGTTGTGATCACTGCACTGTTGCTCTGCTTGATATAACTCTGCATGTGAACTGGCCTTGTGGCCATTTGCTTGTGCTCGGACTGTGTGGTGACTTCGTGATCCACCCTGAGCTTGCTTTGCTTTTCTGTGACTGCTTGTACTCCCCCACCTTGCCTATGGGGGTGTGTCAGAATATTGTGCTGTGTAGGCTGTAGTGGGGTAGCTAATATGGGATACAGCCCAATTAGGGTTAGTACTTGTACGAAACTGTTTCATAGTTCATTCATTCCTCCTGCTAGTCTCTGACACTTCCGGTGCTACACTCCGTGCGATCAACTTGAGACAATCCTATAAGACAGCCCAGATTGTATCATGGTATGAGAGCCACTCAGGATTCTTCGCATCACCACCTTTGACTCAAACTCAAATTCAAGGTGGCGTCCGGTACGCGCTCCCGCCGAAACATGGCTGAAGGATCTGGCGGACAAGCGGCTCCCAGTGCGGAAGCCTCCGTCAACCCAACCGCAAACCCCGCGAGTAACACCACTATCAGCAATGCGCTCATGGAGCAACTCATCCAGCGCATCACCATGCTGGAATCCGGGATTCAACAATTGAAGAGCAGTAACCCGGGCACCTCTCAGCAACCCGACCAACTGACCGCTCCGAGTAAGGAACCGAGCCCAACCACGTTCGATCTCGGATCAAACTCTTCTGCTCCAACTACTTCCCGTCCAAGTGATGAAGCCATGCTCACAGCTCAGAACAAGTTTCTGACTATCTCCAAGATTCACACAAGCACCGTGTTCAACGGACGAGATTTCTATACCTGAAGCTTTGAACTCGAACTACTCCTCCAAAGCGCACAAATCTTCTGCTACTTCGACGGACGCTACCCCGGCCCAACTAGCAACACTGACGATGCGAAAGCGCAGTATTACAACGAGTCACTCATGGCATACAGCATCCTTCTCCGCAACATGGCGCCAGCCGAACAGCTCGGCATTCGCCCCTTCAAGACTCACCCAGCTCCCGCCATGGCCGCCTAGAGCTACCTCACTAAATCTTACCAACCGAAGGACTCTGTCTCCTCTAGCCGCCTACTCCAGCAACTCATGGAGGTCAGGATGGCACCTGGCGAAAAGGCAATCTCTTACATCAATCGCTGTTGCAGCATCCGCGACCAACTTCTGAAGCTCAGCAATTCAATCCCTGAAGACATTTTCGTCGCGATTATGCTTCGGGGCCTTGGACCCCAGTGGAATCCCTCCAAAGCGCTTCTCCGAAAACAGGGCATAATATCGGAAGCGCACCATTGTGCTACCTTGCTGCACGAACAGCAAGACATGGAATTCAACCAAGAAAGGGGGACGCGCGGCGAGCAAATCGCTTTTTACTCCAACCGCGATCAACGCCGAAATCGCGACTCTCGCCCACACCAATATTACTGAAAAAAATTGCAAAGCCGTCGGCCGCTCCATTGAACGTTGCCGATCCGGACCTCATCATGACTTCGCGCCGAGCAACAACTCTGGCTACGGTTATGATCACACGCGCCAGGCCAGCCGACCGCCTTCGGACCATCGGACTTCCCCGCGCCAACCACCTCAATCTGATCCACAAAGGCCATCGCAACACACCAACAACTTCGTCCGCCATGTCCTGGGCAACATGGCGATACGCGTTCACCGCCGCACTCGGCGCACCAATCGGAGGCATCTCCGATACGTCTCCCCAACCACCGCCTGGACAAGCGGTACAACCCAACGGCTACAACAATCCCTTCACACAAGACGGAGAATTCGTCTCTGACGAATATGAGCAAGACAGGAACTTGCCGACCCCTCTGCTCAAATCGCCTCCACACGACAAGGATTTTCTCAACTCGCCATCAATCACCAACTACTACTTCGGACACTATATCGACACTCGCCATGTCGACAAGCGCATCCCGCTTCGCAACACTTCGTATCTCGCGCTCTCGGCTCAACACCACGCGGATTCCCACAACACATGGTACCTCGACAGCTGCTGCGGACAGCACATCGTGGGGTCCAAGCGGTACATCTCCAACGCACGCCCCATCCCGCAACCCGCCATCGTCACGGTGGCCAACAATCATCAGCTCGAAGCATGAGCCTGCGGCATCGTCGTCCTCAAAGCCCACGACAGCGACATCCACATCACACTCAACGACGTTCTCATCGTGCGGGACCTGAAGTACAATCTTCTATCCTACGAACAACTTGTCTAAAGCGGCGTCCTCATGATAGCAGACCCAGAAACTCGATGCATCCTGATGCACTGGAAGGATTACAACAATCCCAACAGCACACCACGCTAAATTGGCAAAGCACACTTCGACAACGGCGTATATATTCTAGACTTTGACATCCCCGACTGCAACGCTGACCCAGGAGACCTCATTGACTTTCAGCCACAAGATGCCGTGTGGCCACACGAACTCACTCACCCTGACAGACACCCCTGGATCAAGCATCACGCTCATCCAAGGGAAACTGACCTTCACGCACCTGGCCCAGACGGACTCTGCCGCAACTGCTGCACACCAAAAGCCTCGACAACAGAGCTGAAAGCTGCAAAAGAGAAAGGACCAGCTCACGAGAAAGGCAAAGCAACAGCTGACGAAGGCGAATCATCAGCAGCAGTAGGACAACGCAGAGCAACAACAGAGGAAAAGGGAAAGGCAAAAGTGGAGGAGGCACCAGCAGCAGCAAATCAACCACCAACAGCCCCTCTGGACATCGTTGAGGAAGCAGAATGGCAGAATCCTCACCCAACAGGCATGCGAGATGGAGAACTCGCTGCAGCACTCACCATCTTTCAACCATGCAAAATTCAGACTGACCCCACCGTCCACGATCGCCTCCATCTTCTCACATGCTACACAGGACCTGGCACGTTTGACGCACACAACAATCCTTTTCCCATAACCTGGGAAACATATCACGTCATCACCCTTGGTCTCGGCGCGACATGCCTTCTGATGAGTTTCGAAGCCTCAAAGAAGAAGAGAATCGCCGCCGAGCAGATGCTGAAGCAAAAGCAGCAGCCGCAGCCACTGGCGGGTGGGGCAGCAGCACTGGCACCACAAGATGGGGGGTGGGAAGCAGCGCAGGAGCAGAAACGTGGGAGGCTACACCAGCTGTAGAGAAAGAAGAGCCAATCGAAGAAACGATTGCGCGCCCCGAAGCCGAGGCAGCTGCAGAAGCCGCCGGACCCTACGGATCCCCACGACCCATTGGCAATCCCCCCACTGGACCCTTGTCCAGTGACTCCTGGGACTCTTCCCCCTCCAGACCCCCCACTGACCGCGACACCATCCTGCCTTACAGTCGCTACCCTCACAACCCCCTACCTACTGAGTCCACGCCCATCAGCCCATCTGACCTACCCACTACTGCCCCATCTACCATTCAAGGCCCACCCCCATATCACGTGCCTCGCCCCATCCTTCCTGAAGAAACGGCAGATTCGACTGACATCTCACAACCACTAACTGCTCACACCAGCCCCATCCTTTACTGCTCGTAACCTCATACTGGACCGTGGCCTATCCATCTCGCCACAGACAATCCCACAGCCCCCTCCCACCTACACCGCCGAACTGTTCGCGTCTATACACAATCACCTGCCATTCGCGCACCCCCAGATCTTTGTCACAAACGACTCGGCCACCCCTCTCAGGAAGTTCTCAACAACTGCATCTGTGCCCAGGTATTCCTTCCTGGAACACTGCTCCGCTCTGACGGAACCTCCGTCCCTGCCAACACCAATCATCGCCTTGACTGCACAATTTGCCATGAAGGTGCACTAAATCACAAGCCCTTCAAACTCCTTGAACCCAGCACGAACCGCTACGAAAAGCTCCAGAAAGTCTACAGCGACTTCCTCGCCCTCACACAGACTGGCATCAACGGCGAAGAATATACACTTACCTTCGTCGACGCTCACTCCCGCTTCGTCTGGGTGGCCAACGTCTCACACAGGAGCAAGGCGTATGACATCTTCAAGCTCTGGCAAACAGACTGCGCAGCCGAGTTCAAGAGCGATAAGCTGGTGGCATATCTGCAAGAGAAGGGAATAATCCACAAGCTCTCCCTTCCTTACGCACATCCCCAGCAAGGCGCTGCAGAACGCACCAACCGCACCCTCATGACCAAGGTTCGTGCCCTCCTGCAGCAGAGCGACGTCGACGCGAAGTACTGGCCCTACGCCATGCACCACGCTGTCCGTCTCCACAATCTGCTCAGATGCACCGCCAACACCGACAATCCCTCCCCCCATCTCAAATTTACCAGCAACCAAGGAGACATCTCCATGCTCCGCGTCTGGGGCTGCCTGGTGCAGTATCGGCCAGCAGCGACAACCACGGGGAAATTCGAACGCCGCGCTCGCTGGGGCATGCACCTCGGCATCAGCTTCGAACACCATGCTTGGACCATCCTTGACCACGATTTCTCGCGAGTGGTCGCGGCCCGCAATGTCATCTTCTACGAAGATCTCACCATCCACCAGTTTCAGTCCGACCGCCACGCTGACCGCACCAGAGGAGAACACAACATCGCAAATTATGAGCGCCCACCGCGCAGCTTCACCACCCCCGAAGACGAAGCTGAAGCAGCGCTCGCAGACCAAGATCCCACAGACCCACACCCCAGCCCCTGCTCATGGAGCGACGATGACGACGACGACGAAGACAACGCTCCACTTGATTCCTCACGCGACTCCCTACTCAGCCCCACTCCATCTAGCGGACACGACTCCGACGACGACATGGTGGAGGTCACCAGCGACCAGCGGCACAGCCCTGGCCTCTCATGACTTCACCTCCTCGGCCTTCACACTGCCGTGTCCCACCCACCGAAAGCCGTTGAGCCCAAAACCCCGCGCCAGGCCCTCAAGGGCCCTTACGCCAAAGAATGGTGCGCCGCGATGGACGCCGAAGTCGCCGCACTTGAAGCTCGCGACACCTGGGTTCTTGCTGACTGTGTTGCGCTGAAGGGGAGACGCGTCCTCTCGGGAAAATGGGTCTTCCGCATCAAAACAACTGCTGACGGAACCATCGAGCGCTTCAAAGCCTGCTGGGTCATCCGTGGCTTCAAGCAACGCCATGGCGTTAACTTCGATCAAACCTTCGCCCCCGTCAGTCGCCACACATCCGTCCGCATCCTCCTCGCTATCGCCACCACAAAGCATCTCCCACTCCGCCAAATCGACGTAAAGAACGCGTTTCTATACGCACCTGTTGTTGCACTCATCTTCATCGATCAACCCCACACTTATGGCGACGGCGACAACCGCATGTGTCAGCTAAAGAAACCTCTTTACAGCATCAAGCAGGCGCCGCGCCTCTGGCAACAGCATCTCCACCAAATACTTTTGGACATCGTCTTCACTCAACTCCCTCACGACCCCGAAATGTACCGTCTTCACTACCACGGCGATTACATTCTTCTCACGACGTATGTTGACGACCTCTACACCGGCACCGATAATAAGCTCCTCGCGCAGTTCAAGAAAAACCTCAACAACCACGTCGATATCACCAACTCTGACCTCGTCTTTTAGTTTCTCGGACTCAACATCTCTTACGCCGCAGACGCCATCCACCTCTCAGCTGCTAAGTACGCTGAAACACTCTCTGCCAAGTTCAACATCAAACCAGCCAAACTCTTAACTCCTTACCGCAACCCAACCACCCCCGCAACACCCAACTCCACCCCCCTCAACCCAACTGGAATACACATCTACCAGCAGCAACTCGGCTGTCTCCTCTTTGCCACAATCACATGCAGGCCTGACTTGTCCTACATCTCGAGCCAGCTTGCTCAGCATGCCAAGCGGCCTGAAGGGGAGCACATGCTGGACCTGCAGCGCTCCCTGCAATACTTCATCTCCACGTCGTACATTGGACTCACCTTTTCCACACTCACAACCTGCTCATTCAGCCTCGTTGGCTACGTGGACGTAGATCACGCCGCCGACCCTGCAAATCGACGGTCCCGAACCGGCTTCCTCTTCCGCCTTGAGCCCACCGGGCCAACCTCCTGGAATTCCCAGAAGCAAGAAATTGTGGCACTGTCCTCCGCTGAAGCTGAGTTCATCGCTGTCCAGGTACTGCTCCAGGAGGCAAAAATTGTGATATCTTCAAGCTTCAAGCTTCACTGCGACAACCAGAGCGCGACAAAGATCGCGAACAAACCTGGCTTCGTCAACCGCACCAAGCACATCGCACTCCGCTACTTCTTCGTCAAAGACGAAGTTGACAAGGGCAAAGTCATCTTGACTTACTGCCCCACCGGTGACATGGCAGCCGACTTTCTCACCAAGAAGCTACCACGACAGCAGTACCATCATTGTGCGAACATCTGCCGTATAACCAAGCGTGTCAATACTTCGCTTCTCCAGGAATGAAGGGGAGTGTTACGATATGGAATTGATTAAAGACATTCCTAGAGTAATGCAACTCTTAACGCGAAGATAACTGCAGTGAGGACGAAGACCGAGCGACGTAAACAGTTATCTAAGACAGTTGCAAGCACGAAGAACTCGAAGTGCAAAGCGCGGGAAAACTTTCAAATTGTTACCAGCAGGAAGGAAACGTGAGATAAAGGGGAATTGAGTCAGCCGGGGAAACAGGTGCTCCGAAAGGTCCAGCCGCGCATAACACACGTGCGTTGAAAGGCTCAGCTATGCATGACACACGTGCGCTGCTGACTTGCACGACTAGCAGGTTCTCGAAACCACCTGAGCCGCGCACGGTTCTCACCTGTATGTCTGGTCATTGTCTGTGGGTGCCTTCTGCATGGCAGTGTCAAAGTTGCAGGCCTTGTAGTCTGCGACGTTGCTCATCTGCCACACGTCGTGGTAGCTCTTCCACTGGAACACTGCCGTGTCATGCATGGCATGTAGGGCAGATATGGGTTGCAGGGGATCATAGAGGGTATGGGATGCAAGGAGATGTGGAACTCAGATTCAATGTGGGATACGGGAGAGCAAGGAGTAGTGGCAGACGGCCTAGGCGGTGATGAACATTGGGTAAAGCGAGAGGGCAAGCATAGCCCACGAGCACGCCGCATCCAACCAGCGGGGAAGGCGGTGCACGGAAGCAAGTTACCGCCACGAAAGCTAAAAAAAAGGAGGCACGCGAAGTGAGTGGCGAGCGATGCATGTGAGGGGCACGCACCGAGCACGTCGCCTGCATGAGCAGCGGGTTTGGGCTGTGAAAATTAGAACGAGGAATGATGTGACTAGCAAGAATGGGAGTACAAATATGCAACCCTAGAATTGTGTACCCCCTAAGGCTAAACCCATTGTAGCTTACACAGCTACAACATGTATAATGTTTGACACACCCCCATAGGCAAAGTGGGGGAGAACAAGGGGTCACAAGACCAGTCAAGCAAAGCAAAGCAAGCTCAGGGTGGATCTCAATGTCACCACACATTCTGAGCACAAGTTCAAGGCCACAAGGCCAGTTCACATGCAAGATTACATATATATAACGCTAAACAAGCAAGAGCAGGTATATATATATGTAACAGTACAAGAAAGGTAAAGAAGTGAGCAAGTGAGGCAAGGTAGGCACAAGACCTAACAGAGTACAGAAGCGCTGATGATCACAAGGCGCGAGTGCCTTAGTGAAGATATCAGCAGTGTTGGCCTGAGAGGCCACGTAAGCAAGGCGCAGCTGACCACGCTGCTGCAGCTCACGAGCAAGGAAGTAACGAAGAGCGATGTGCTTCGTTCTGTGCTCCAGTCTGTGCTCCTGACACAAGGCCAGCATGGCCTTGTTGTCTACGTACAGTACTGGAGGAGAACGAGGCGGCTCTCCCAGGTCAGTCAGCAGGTAGGTGAGCCAGCGTAGCTCCTGTGCAGCCATGGCCCCTGCGTAGATCTCAGCCTCACAACTGGAGCCGAGAACAGAAGACGAGCGGGTAGACCAAGGCTGCGTAGCCTGGTCATCAGCCCAAGAAGCGTCTGCGTGACCAGTGAGGACCACTGAACTCCGCCCTCCAAGTACAAGCCCCATGCCCGACGTACTGCACAAGTAGCGCAACACCCTCTTCGCTGCAGCCATGTGCTCTGGTCTGTGTCTCCCAGGAGCAACAAAGCGTGCCAGAATGCTAAGAGGGTATGCAAGGCCAGGTCGAGTGCAGGTCATCAGGTACATGAGGCAGCCCACTAGCTCTGGGTATGGGCCACTCGACTCTACGGACTCATCCGAAGGCAGAGCTGAGAGCGAGTGGCGTGTAGCCAGAGGAGTGGCCTGAGGCGAGGAGTACGTGAAGCCGAAGCGCTGAAGGACCTGCTGCACCATGTGTGACTGAGTCAGGGTAATGGTGCACTGTACTCTGTCCCGGGTGATCTGCAAGCCAAGGTAGCTGCGCAGCTCACCCAGGTCTGTGCACGTGTGTCTCTTCTGCAGCTCGGACTTCACGTAGGCGAGTCCAGCAGTGTCAGCTGTAGCAAAGACCAAGTCGTCGACGTACACGAGGATGTAGAACGGCGGCAAAGAAGTGTCGGTGCGTAGAAACAGCGACGGGTCGGCAGTAGAAGGAGCAAACCCAAGAGCCGCAAGTGTAGTCCTCAGTGTGTCGTGCCACTCACGAGGTGCCTGGCGGAGACCGTAGACTGGCCGCCGGAGGCTCCACTGGGTGCCAGGAGGAAAAGTCCCAGTGAAGCCAGGTGGGCGGCGCAGCCAGATCTCCTCGTGCAGGCTACCCTGCAAGAAAGCAGTGCTGAAGTCAAGAGAGTGCAGCTCGTAGTCTCGGTGAGCGGCTATGTGCAGCAGTACCCGAAGAGTAGTCATCTTCGGGGTGGGAGAGAAGGTCTGAAAGTAGTCAACTCCCTGCCGCTGACTGAAGCCACGAGCCACGTAACGCGCTCGGCGGCCGCTTCACCCTGAAAATCCACATGCCACTGACGATGTTCGCCCCAGGTGGGGGAACCTCGTCAACGTAGGTGCCTGTGGACTTCCAGGAAGCCATCTCTGCGTCCATGGCTGCCTGCCACTGAGAGGAGTAGGGACCCTCTATCGCCTCCGCGTAAGAGCGCGGAGTCGGGATGTCAAGTGCATCCGGGTCTCCCTCAGGGGCAAGCAGCATGGACACGAGATGAGGTGAAGCAGCAGCCAAGCACTGGAACTCCTCCTGCCTGTCCTCAAGGACGTCCGTGCCAAGAGCACACTCACCCCCGACGGACGGAGGACAGACAGACTCAGACTCAGCGACAAGACTGGCAGCGTAGTCTAGGCGACAGCGAGCAGCGAAGTCGACAAGCTCAGCAACGAGGGCAGACGCAGCAGTAGACTCAAAAGAAGGGTCAGTGACAACAGTAGCAAGGAGACGCGTGACAGTAGGACGCGCAGCACGAAGGGAGTCCGACTCCGGGTCAGGAAGAGTAGGAAGAGAGGACACAGGAGGAGAAGGCAAAGGGGCACGCAGAGGAGCAGTGGAAGGACGCAGAGACATCCGGTGCGTGCCGGGGACAGGGGGAGGACGCTGACGTGAACTACGACCACCAGTGCGAGCAGCACGGACAGGCGACGCAGGGCGAGACGCAGGCTCACGACGCTCAGCAAGACCTCCAGTAGGACCAGTGTAGGGAGAAGGAGAAGGAAGCGGGGAGGCTGGCTGTAACTGTGACTCAGACTGGACAGGAGGCGGACACTCTAAGGCAGGAGCAGGACCAAGAGAGGACGGAAGACCAAGAACCTGCTCAAGGAGCGGAACGAAGTACGGCCGTGGCCGCTCAGCGCCACCAGTACCAGAAGGAACAGCACCAGCACCCCCTACGGCAGCACCAGCACCAGTAGAACTCCCACCTCCAGCAGCGCCAACTCCAGCACCCTCAGAAGCACCAGCGCCAGTAGCACCTCCAGTGCCAACACCCCCAGTAGCTCCAGCTCCATTAAGACCACCCGAAGACGCAGCAGCTCCAGCTCCAGGAGCACCAGCAGCACCAACGCCAGTAGCACCAGTAGCACCACCAGCTCCAGCACCAGGAGCACCCGTAGGCCCAGCAGCTCCAGTACACCCTGTACGAGCACCTCCGGGACCCGCTGCACCAGCACCCTCAGCAGCAGCAGAACCTCCAGCGTCCGTAGTACCGCTAGCTCCAGCAGCACGCCTCCAGCGCCGGGCAAACCACTCACGCAGCTCCTGTGGAGAGAGTAGCTCCCGCCGGGACGAAGCACCCGAAGAACCTCCAGGCCCAGCACCACCAGACGCCACACGAGCAGGCCCAGCACCCTCAGGCTCCGCACTCCGAGACGCAGCACCCCTAGGCTCAGCACCCCCAGGCGTAACACCCCCAGGCTCAGCACCCCCAGACGCAGCACCCCCAGGCTCAGCACCCTCAGGCTCAGCACCCCCAAGCTCAGCACCCCCAGTCGCAGCACCCCCAGACCCAGCACCCCCAGGCTCAGCACCCCCAGCAGCACCAGAGTCAACAGCTACCTCGACAGGCTCGACCGCATCTACCTGGGACACACCTGAGGGGGCAGGACCCTGAGGGGGGAGGGGGTCTACCGGAGGGGGACCTGGCGTAAGGAAGAGCGGCGGGGGAGGGAGGGACGCAGTGCGGTAGGGGAAGAGACGGTAGTAGGGAACCGACTCGTCAAAGGTGACGTCCTGGGAGGACAGAACACGGCGCGAGGTGGGGTGGTAGAACTGCCAGCCTGGCGCGTCAGGAGGGAAGCCAAGGAAGACGCAGGGAACAGCACGAGAGGACAGCTTGTCCGCAGACAAGTCGCGGACAAACGCCCGAGATCCCCAGACACGGAACGCAGACGCATCGCCAACCTTCCCCGTCCACAGTAAAGCAGGGGAGGTCTCCGGCCTGGAGACCCGGGGGTGAAGGTTGATCTGATGCGCCGCGTACCGAACCGCAAACGGCCACAGAAAATGGGGGGCAGCCGCATGGACCATGGACGTACGAGCGACGTCCATGATCATGCCAATGCGGCGCTCAGCAACCCCATTTTGCTGTGGAGAGTCCGGAAGCGTGAAGGTCTGGCGGATGCCTCGTGCACGACAGAAGGCCCGCAGAAGGTCAGAGGAGAACTCTCCGCCTCTGTCAGAGTGCAGACGCAGAACAGGAAAGTCCGAGCCGAAACTCTCCCTGAGCTGGAGACGAGCTGCGCGGATCCAGGCGATCAACACCTCAGTGACGTCACCCTTGCTGCGCAAGGGGAAGACTGCGGTGTAACGCGAGTAGTCGTCAACCACCAACAGGAAGTAACGCTCGTGACCCTGCCCACGGACGCGGGCTGGGCCCCACACGTCCATGTGAAGCGTCTGCAGCGGAGCCTCTGTCGGAGGAAACTCGGAGGAGTGAGGAGCAGCGCGCTGCCGCCCCTCGACGCAGGGAACGCAGGTGGGGGCAGGCCCCGGAGGAAGGGGAGGGAGGGACCGGGGGAGGCCAGAGACAAGAAGACGGGAAGCCATGCCTCGAAGACGAGGCAGGGAGGGGTGACCAAGGCGGTGGTGCCAGAGAAGAGTCTGGTGGGACAGGAGACGACACGAGCAGGGGGCAGACTCAGGGCCAGACCTGGACGCCGCAGCAAACACCTGACCCGACGCGGCTACCTGAGCAGACTCAGCAACTGGAGGAGACTCAGTAGTCAGTGTGTACAGGCTCGACCCCGGCTGACGGGTAAACGTGGCCAAGTGACGGCCCGACCGAGCACAGGTACAGTGGGTCACTCGCTGACTCGCAGGAGTGAACTGGTGAACCCCTGCATCCTGGAGGTCAGCACCACTCACCAAGTTCGTAGAGAACGAGGGGAGGTAAAGACCTGACAGGGTGCCAGAAGGGGCCGCCGGACACGGTAGGACAGTGGAGAAGCGGGCAAGGACAGGGCCCCCAGAGGGGTCTGCCAGGGAGACCGCCACTGGCCGACTAAGCGGCGTGAGCGTGGTGCAGTCTCGAAAGAAGGAGCGGGAAGCACCCGAGTCAAGGGTGAAGGTGTGGGTGTCCGGAGACGACGCAGTACCTGAGAGCGCAGACTCACCGGCACCTGGGGCGGCAGACGCACTGGCACCTAGAGCAGCAGCCTCACCAGCACCTAGAGCAGCAGCCTCAATGCCCGGGTCGGGCGGAAAACACCGGTAACAGTCACCCTCATCACTAATAGTCACAGCATACATGGCAGCAAGAATAGCATCATAATCAAGATCAAAGATCGCAACACCCGCCCTAGACAGCTCGCCCCAGCGAGGGATCTCAGTAGCGTCGGGGAACTGGTGACGCCAAGCGTCCGTCAGACGGCCGAAACAGCGCTGGGTGGAGAGCGCTCCACCACACTGCTCACCCGTGCGGTCGCCGGTACGGAGAACGTAGGTGCAGGGGCCAGCACCCCCGCCCCGCTGACGAGCAGTGTACCACTCACGAAGCTGCTGGGGGGAAGGGGTCTCACGAGGACGCTGCTGCTGCGGCGGCTGGCGCTGACCACCACCGGAGCCGACCCTCTGCGTAGAGCCGCCCCGACCCGCTCCACCTCCGCCGCCGCTACCTCCACCACCGCCTCCTCCTCCGCCGCCACTGCCTCCACTAGTGCCCCCACTCCCACCACCACTCCCACCGCCACCCCCACTCCCTCCGCCTCCTCCACCGCCACCTCCACCGCCTCCGCCAGCTCCCCCAACGCCCTTGCCCCCCTTGCCCTTGCCTGAGCGGCGTCTCCCGCTAGGGGTAGACGCCGCACCGACCGACTCAACACCCACGAGATCGGCCGCAGCAGCAGAGGCAACAGAGGGCAAGAGGGGGGAGGGGGAGCACCCCTCAAAGACAGGGGTACGAGGGTCACCACGAGAGGCTCCTACAGCAACTATGCTCTGCTCTGCTGCTAGGAGACGCTCCTCGAGGAGGTCAACGGTGAGAGTGGTGGGGCAAACAGAGAGAAAGTGGTCCCTGACCGAGCGAAGGGTGTCAGGGAGCCGGGTGACTATGTAGTAGAGGGTGATGTACATGGGGGGGGGGTTCTTGGCGCAGAACTCAGCAGGAAGCGCAGCGCGGTAGCGAGTGTCACTAGTGCGAAGGTGCGTAATGAGGTCAGCGACAGTGGGAAAAGCGGCGAGGTCAGGGAAGAGGTACGGCAGGATGAGGCGGCTAAGCGCAGCAGTGGCAGGGGAAGAGTAGCGTGCAACTACAGCGTCGTACAAGGTCTTAGCACTCTTGTACTGACTAAAGTGCGCACGCTCAGTGGTCGGCAAGTGGCGGCGCACAGCAAGGCGGGCAGCAGCATCGCGCGTGGCCCACTGTGAGCGAACAGTGGCGTCAGCATCAGCAGCAGGGGGAGGAGAGGCACCAGAAGTGAGGTCAAAGAGGGAGAGACCGTCTGCCCTATCGCACTGTAGGAAAAGCTGCAGATCATCTACCCAGACCTCAAAGTCAACAGCCCGACCCTCAGCGTCAAAGGTGAGAACACTGGGGGTGGCCATGACAGCAGTAGACGAGCAGTGAGAGCAGCAGGCTAAGGGCAGTGCAGTGGCAGAGGCGCTGCTCTTACCGGGCAGGCGAGAAGGGCCGAGGCTTGCCGGGAGGGACAGGGCCGCGACTGCAGGGACGGCGGCAACTCGGCTGTAGCGGCTGAGGCAACGGCGGCAACAGCGGCTTGGCGGCAACAGCGGCTCGGCGGCTCGGCGGCTCAACGGCTCGGATGCTGGGCGGCTCGGCGGCTCGGTGGCAACGGCAGCAACGGCGGCTCGGCGGTCTCGGGGCCGTGAGGGGTGGCATCGGGGCCGCAGCGGGGCGGCGGCGAGGCTGCGGTAGGGCGGCGTCGGGGCCGCAGTAGGGCGGCGTCGAGGCCGCTAATGGCGGCAGAGCCGCTGAAGGGCGGCGGCGTGGCCGCAAGGGGCGGCGACGGGGCCGCGAAGGGGCGGCGACGGGGCCGCAAGGGGCGGCGACGGGGCCGCAAGGGGCGGCGACGGGGCCGCAAGGGGCGGCGACGGGGCCGCAAGGGGCGGCGACGGGGCCGCGGAAGGGTGGCGACACGGCCGCGAAGGGCGACGGGGCCGTTAAGGGCGGCGACGGGGCCGCGAAGGTGGGGCGACGGGGCCGCTAAGGGCGGCGAAGGGGTCGCGTAAGGCAGCGTGAGGAGGGCGCGACGGGCCGCGTAAGGGCAGGGGCGACGCGCGCCCCGGGCAGAAAAAAAAAAAAAAGATCGATTTGGGTGGGCCCTAGGAAAAGTTCCCACTAGGGAACCTGCTCTGAAACCATGTGAAAATTAGAACGAGGAATGATGTGACTAGCAAGAATGGGAGTACAAATATGCAACCCTAGAATTGTGTACCCCCTAAGGCTAAACCCACTGTAGCCTACAAAGCTACAACATGTATAATGTTTGACATGGGCTTCTACGCACTGACGTCAGTCGCCCACCCCTTGCTGCCGCCCACCACGATATCGCGCACGTGTGCGCATGGGATGTCACATAAGGAATGGGAGAGGAAAGGAAGCATTGGCAGAGAGCGGACAAGTTGCTGAGCATGTGCGCGGAGCATGGGATGCGCGAAAGGGAGGACGGGTCGCCCATTATGCACGGGACGGGAATCACGCCGTAATGTGGGCAGGATGAGCAGGACGGGATGAGAGGCGTGGAGGAAAGGAAGTCAGGAGCGCGCAGCGAGTAGCGCGGAATCAGGTGGGGGCGGGAGAGTCAAGAGGTGCGATGCGTTACACGAGAGGCCATCGCAAAAATTGGAAGCTATGTCGGTGGTTGAGTATATTGAAGCTACGGCACGTTTGGTATGCATCTATAAGAGGCACATAACAATTCTGACAAACGAGAAGCGTGAGGCGCGAGGCGCGAGACAAAACTCTGTGTGGGTCGCGGCTGACGAAATGCACGATGCGAGGAAATGCACGATGCGATCACTGACAGGATGGAAATGGCGGCGCGAGAGTAGAGCTGGTTGGGAAAGGCGTGAATGCATAGCGGAGGGGCAGGGATGACATTCAAATGACGCAAGGGGATGCAAGGACGTGCAGACTGAAGACATGGAACGAGAAACCACAAGCGTAGGGGAAACAACGAATAGAATGACAGAAGGAAAAGCAGATTTTGGAGCACCGAGTTTGACCTTGAAAATGGAGCGTATCGAGCAGCACGAGCAGGGAAGTGGCGACGAGCGCGATTGCGGAGAGCGAGCGAGCCATGGCGACGACGGGCGGCGCGCAACGAGGTGTTGAGGCTTGGACGTGCGAAGCTGTATAAAAGGCTTCTCAAGTCCGCGTCGCATGATGGCGGGGCTTCGAGGCTCAGTTGCTTGACGAGGCAGAGATGTGCCGTGGTTTGGTGGGACGCTTAGAGACGCTCAGGCAGGCCGGAGAAGCGGAACCGATGCAGTGTGGTGTGAGGTGTAGGGTGGCGGCGGTTTAAACATTTCGTCATCGTTATGGGAGCTGGTGGTGCGATCAACTCGCGCTGTCGGCGCCGCGCGCTGAGAAGGGAGGGATGATCATCCCTCGAGCGCAGCGCAACTCTCCCGTGGTTGAGCTGGTGGACAGCAATTACGGGAGGTTGACGGCCAGACATGGTGACGGAGTGCAGTTTGGTGCAAGCAAGTCTCAGCTCGGTCAGACGAA
The DNA here is from genome assembly GCA_947470075.1 of Closterium sp. Yama58-4. NCBI lineage: Eukaryota > Viridiplantae > Streptophyta > Zygnematophyceae > Desmidiales > Closteriaceae > Closterium > Closterium sp. Yama58-4. Next base: position 554,912 of record CANIUD010000820.1, on the reverse strand, counting down.
TGCCCAAAAGCATGTCACACAGGCAGCTCTACCTGCTCAAGTGAAATTCGCGACGCGGGCTACTCCGTCCCCCTCATAGGTTGCAGAGAGGTCGTGCACGCTGGGCCTACTCAACCACGGACAAATTAACTTGGCGCGAGAGGCGGATGGGGTGGCAAGGCAGGTTGCGGACTGCATGCGGATTCCCCGCAACTCAGATGGCGTTCACAGCAAGTTCCCCCAAGCGAAGTGCCCCAAGAGGCCCAAAAGTGCATATATTTGGGTCCAGTGTGCCAGTTTTGCAACTGACCACACCCACTCCACGTGCTATGCGAATGTGGACACATAACTAAACGAGTTTGAGCTAATTATCAAACCCAATACGGTGCATGTAACCCCGTCGACTTCAAGATCGTTCATGACAAGCTTTCGTGAAGCAACCCCAAACACGTGCTTCACAAATATCTGTGCACTGTTGTTGAGCGCGGTTCGCATTGGGGGAACTTGCTGTGAATGCCATCTCAAACTGCGCCGACCACCTGGCACTACAGTACCGGCCCATAGACGCGGTTGGCCCAAGTGTGACCCAGCAGCGATCAAGAAAAGAAAGTTGAGGAAGAGGCCTGCCCCTGCCTGCCAGAGATTCCGTCGAGGTTATGTGTGCTGCTGACCCATACAAGAGATGCTTCGTTTCGAGAAACCTGCGTCAGTTTGGAAGGTTTTATTGAAAGGTAGTAACCGAACAATACATTGAGAGGAACATGAGAGGCAAAAACAGCCGAATTTAAGCTCGCGTAGAGTGGAAGTCGTGGCTAGTAGGAAGAACAAACACATTATTAACCTACAATGAGACGCCAGTAAAGGAAAACAAAGCTATGGAATATGCTACGGAGTGATGTAACTTATGTTACAAACAGTAAATTAAGAAAGACAATGTGCACTCCTGACAGCAGGAATCGAAGCACACATTATCGGAGCTAGAAGAACGAAGAGTCAGAAATGACTCAACGCGGCGCAGACAGTTAAATACATTTGGACCGTTAAAGCAGACGGCATCAGGCAGCTGCAGGAGCGAGGGAATTGGCGGGCAGTTTCGTAACTGTACGGACCGCACGGTTGGGTTTAAAATTGAATAAGGGAATGTACCCCTTAGAGTACATGGCTAGCTAGGACGATTGGTATTCCCTTGTACTTCAATTTATATGCTTGTATTTGCATGTTTTAATCATCTCAATCATTTTACATTCACTCTGAATTGAGGTCAAGGGCCCACCACCACTGCACGACTCTGTGCGTACCTTCCTGAGACGATCCTAGGTTACGATCAACTTTTGATCGCAGCATGGTAGGAGAGCTACTCGAGAATCCTTCGCAAAGCCACCACCGAAATCTTCGGCGAACAAAAAGTGGCGTCCGGCACACGCTCACGCGTAAGTATGGCCGGAGGATCTGGAGGCCAGATGAATCTGACCAATGAAGCGCAGGCCAACCCCGCTGTGACAAACGAGGCGACGACAACGGTCGAAACCGCGGTCCTCAAACAACTGCTTCAGCGACTCACGAACTTGGAGCAGGGACTCCAAACATTGCGGAATGGTGATGCAGGAACATCTTCCCAACCCTCTCAACCGGCCTCGAATGGCCATAATACCGCCCCGTACACCTTCTCCCTCGACACTAATGGCTTAACCCCCAAGACTTCCTGGCCCAGCGAAGAAGCAATTCTCTCTGTGCAATCAAGGTTCCTGAGCATATAAAAAAAAGAGACAAGTGTGTGCTTTGACGGCAGAGACTTCTATACGTGGAGCTTCGAGCTAGAGCTGCTGCTGCAAAACGCACATATGTTCCACTATTCCGACATGAGCTACGCGGGACCTGTTGACGACACCGCTGATGCCAGGGCACAGTACTACAACGAATCATTGATGGCGTACGGCACCCTGCTAAGAAACATGCCTCCGACGGAGCAGCTGAGCATTTGTTCGTACAAGACAACGTCTGCTCCATCCCTTGACGTCTGGCGGCACCTGGACGGCGTGTACCAACCGAAAGGTTCGGTCTCATCATCCGAGCCGCCTGCTCCAGCAGCTACTGGAGACAAAAATGGCCCCAAGGGAGAAGGCCAACAACTACATTAATCGATGTCGGAGCTTACGCGATCAAATCGCGAAATTGGGGAGCACAATCTCGGAGGAAAATTTTGTGAACATTGTGCTCCAAGGGCTCGGCCCAGAGTGGAGGCCCTATAAGGTGCTTCTCCGACAGCAGGGGGTCATCTCGTAGGCCGCCCTATGCGCCGCCGTTCTCGTCGAACAAAGAGACATGGACCAGCTGCGACCAGCGCCGCCTTCTACGCAGACAACATAGAAGAGCGACGGCCGAGGCGCCTTTACTGCAAAATCTGCAGAACTTTTGGGCACTTGGCAGATCGATGCAAATTCCGATCTCGCCCTCGCCAGACCAATCCGAGCACCTGGTCCGGCCGACAAGACGCACGAACCGACACGTGCCAGCCCAGGAGTACCAAACCCCATCGCGCAACCTGAATACAGCGGTTCAGCATCAGCAACAGCAGCCGACACCACCTGCACCGGCCCGCAACGTCATGGGGAACATGACCATGACCAGCGGATCCTGCCGTCGCCGCGAGCGCACACCATCACCAGAGCCAGCACGCCACCCAATCGGAGCGTTCACGGATAACAATCCGTTCACCACCCGCCACGATTTCAGCGACGATGACAACCAGGACTGGAACCTTCCAGTCCCGCTGCTTGAAAGCCCCCCGCACGTACCTGACTCGCGGGCGGCACCGATCGATTGGATCTCGCGCGAGCAATTCTTGAAGTTTGACACTCCGCACATCGTCACGCCGCGACTGGCGCTGCTCGCACGTGAGGACAACAAGCGCTACAACACATGGTACATGGACAGCTGCTGCGGCCAGCACATGGTGGGCTCCGAGCATTTTGTCTCCAACGCCGTCCCAACTCCCACGGTCACTTATGTCACCGTGGCGAACAACACTCGCCTGCGCGCAAGTGCGCAAGGAATCGTCGTGCTTAAAGCACGTGGAAGCCGCACACACATCTCGCTGAACTATGTGCTCATTGTTCAGAACCTGCGCATTAACCTCCTCTCCGCCGCTCAACTCATGGATTGCGGCGTTGAACTTAGCACGGAGCCTCGCACACAAGTCATCCTGCTGCACTACTCGTCGCCGACAATGACACGCAGGGAGATAGGATGGGCACACTCTGAACATCATTGATTTCGACATTCCCGACTGCAGCAGCGACTCGATCGAGCTAATCGACCTCGTTCCACTGCGCTTCGAGCATATTCATCGCTCGGAATGGAAGCACCCTGTTGGAAGACCTTGGGTGCCACATCACCCGCACCCACGTGAGCTGGCGTTACACGACCCTGACCCAGACGGCATCTGCAGGGAATGTCACACGCCCACCGCTTCAACGAGCGCCATCGCCGGCCGTGGTCTCGCCGCCATCGCCGAAGTCGAACAAGTTGCACCGCTAGAAGAAGGCATGTCAGCGCTAGAGCTAGAGATAGCCATTCAGCACGTCTTCAGCCCCGAACAAAGCCCTCACTCAGGTCCCCCCTCCCAGCGGCTCGGGGGACTCCTGCGCGGACAACGTCGCGGAACCTTTGACGTGCGCGGAGTGGCGCGCCCCTACACGAAAGAAGAATTCCTGAAGGTTTACCCCCACTGGCGCGACCCCACGAAGAAACTTACCGTGGCGGAGGAAGAGGAGATGGCGCGCCGCGAAGCCGAGGAACTTCGTCGGAAGAGCATCGCCGAAGCACGCGGCACGTTTGGTTGTGCTGCTTGGGGAGCCGAAGAAAAGAACGCCTCCAATGAAGGGAGGTGGGGATGCGCTGGCGGATGGGGAACGAGCGACATTGGCGACTTGGGCGCCGCAACTGGCGGCGACACCAGTGGATGGGGCACCTCCGGCGAAGGCTGGAGTGCTTGGCGAGAAGAACAAAGGGGGGGGGGGGGGGGGGGGGGGGGGAAGAAGCCGAACCGTGCGTTGTTCCTCTCGGCCGTCCCCCCCGCGCTACCTCCGCCTGACATCCAACAGCATTGCAACGCCTGGGACACAATCGACTGGGGCATCGAACTGTCGACTCCGCGCCGCACAGTTTATGGACCTGATCCCGAACAGCGAGAACCAACCTTCGTCCCCGGCACAATCCCTGGCACTAATATTCCCCTCTCCGTAATCCTTGACAGAGAATTTCTGGCGCTGATGCTGACCACGGCGAACGACGAAGAAGCAGCTGAAGAAACAGCAGCCGAACCTGCCCCAGTACCAAAAGAAGACCTTGAATTAGTGTGCGTGTGCTACATGCGCACCTCTGGATTCCGCGGAAATGACGACCTTTGGCACCAACGCCTCGGTCACCCCTCATGCGCAACTGAAGAACTGCATCGATGTCGAAGTATTCGCACTTGGCGCTCTCCTGCGCCCAGAAGGCACCGAAGTAAGAGGCACGTCGTAGCCGCGCAATTGCACCGTCTGCCATCAACCGTTCCTCCTACTAGAACCGGGAACTAACCGCTACCCAAAGTTGCACAAGGTGTACAGCGACTTTCTCGTCGTCGGCCACTGTGGGCTTAACGACGAGCAGTACACGCTCACGATCGTTGACACTGGAACCCGCTACGTGTGGGTGGTCAACGTTGAGCTTCGTAGCAGGGCCTACGAGGTCTTCTACATCTGGCTGGCGCACGCGCAGCGGCAATCTAGGAAGAAGCTGAAGATCTGGCAGTCGGACGGCGCAACGGAATTTCGCAGCAAGGAGCTGCAGGATTACTTGGCGCCGAAGGGAATCGAGCATCACATCTCCCTCCCCTACGCGCACCAGCAGCAAGGCGTAGCTGAGCGTACGCATCGCACGCTCATGACGAAGGTGCGGGTGCTGCTAAAGCAATCAAAGCTTCCGCCAAAGTACTGGACATACGCGATGCAACACGCCGTCTGGGTGCACAACCTGCTGTCAACCACCGCCAACACCGGGAACCTGTCCCCGCACCTGAAGTGGACAGGCACGAAGGGCGACACATCCATGCTCCGCGTGTGGGGGTGCAGGGCGCAGTATTGCCCGCCAACGTCAACGATCCGCAAATTCGTAAGCCGCGTGCACTGGGGAATTCACCTCGGCATTAGCCATGAACACAAGGCGTGGCTCATCCTGGACCTCATCAGCCAAAAGGTCACGAATGCGCGCGACGTCATTTTCTACGAGCGACTCTTCCTCGACCAATTCCGCGAAGATGAGCGGACAAACGCGAACCGCGTTTACGCCAATGACGGGCACAGCTACGCAACGCCCAAAGACGAAGCAGCTGCGACCATCCTGGAGCAAGACACCAGAGCCGAGTTCGGAGGAAGAGACCTTCATAGCAGCGACGACGATGACGACCCCTCAGGAGGAGCAGCCGACGGAACAGGAGGAAGCGGACAAGGCGCAGCGCCACCACCACAACGTGAACCAGAGAGCGATGACGACAACGTGCAGGAGGTTATCCCTTAGCATCGCCACGACAGCACCGTCTCAGGACTGCAGCTACTAGGGCTCCACGCTGCCACTTCATCGGCGTCACGTGTCATCGAGCCCAAGAACCCGCGCCAAGCCCTCACGGGACCACACAACAAAGAGTGGTGCGAGGCAATGGATGCATAGATCAAAGCGCAGGAATCCTGTGACACCTGGGTGCTCGTTGATCGAGCAGCAATCAAGGGAAGAAGGATTCTCTCCGGCAAATGGGTCTTCCGCGTGAAGACCGCAGCGGATGGCACAATTGAACGATTCAAGGCGCGTTGGGTCGTACGCAGTTACGACCAGAGGCACGGCATTGGCTTTGACCAGACATTCGCACCGGTCAGCCGTCACACCTCCATCAGAATCCTGCTCGCCATCGCTGCCGCAAGGCACCTGCCGCTCCGCCAAATGAACATGAAAAATATGTTCTTGTACGCGTTAGTGGATGTGGTCATTTACGTCGAACAGCCCCACACGTACGGCGAAGGGGATTCGCGCGTGTGCCAGCTGCGAAAGTCCCTCTACGGGATCAAACAGGCGCCAAGGCTCTGGCAGCAGTACCTGCACAACATCTTGCTTGAGATAGGCTTCAAGCAACTGCCCCACGACCCTGAGATGTACCGCCGCGACTTTCGTGGAGAATACATCCTACTCACGGTCTACGTCGACGATTTACTCTACACAGGTTTGAGCAACGAACTGCTCGAGCAATTCGAAAAGAACCAGCGGCTATGTATGCAGAAGAGCTTGGCAAACGCTTCAACATTGCACGTGCACCGCTCTCCACCCCTTACCGCACTCCCGGACCGAACCACAAACCCGACAACAAAGCCCTATCCCCTGCTGGGATTGAGACCAACCAACAGCAGCTGGGCTGCCTGCTCTTCGCCTCAGTGACATGTAGGCCCGACCTTTCCTACATCGCGAGCCAACTGGCTCAGTACTCCCGCAAACCAACGGCTGAGAACCTTCTGGATCTGCAGCGTGCTCTACAGTTCTTCATCTCCACGCCCAAGATTGGGTTCTGTTACTCAACAGTGCCAACCCCATCCTTCAACCTCATCGGCTACGTGGACGCTGATCACGCAGCAGACCCCGACAATCGACGGTCCAGGACTGGTTTTTTGTTTCGCCTCGAGCCAACAGGACCAATCTCGTGGAGCTCGCAGAAACAGGAGATGGTTTCCCTGTCATCGGCCGAAGCTGAATTTATCGCCGCAACAGCAGCAGTTCGCGAAGGCCTCTATCTGCAGGAACTTCTGCAAGAGGCGAAAATCCCAGCTTCGCCAACCTTTCGCCTGCACTGCGACGACCAGAGCGCGATCCGAATCGCAAACAAGCCTGGATTCGTCAACTGTACCAAGCACATTGCGCTGCGGTACTTCTTCGTCAAGGACGGAGTGGAAAGGGGGAAGGTTGACCTACTGCTCGACAGGTGACATGACAGCCGATTTTCTGACGAAACGACTGCCACGACAGCAGTACCAGCATTGCTCCAAACTCAGCGGAGTGGTCAAGCAGGTCAAGTCGAGCTATGATCAGGAGTGAAGAGGGGTGTTACGAACGATAAATTAAGAAAGACACTGTGCACTCCTGACAGCAGAAATCGAAGCACACAGTATCGGAGCTGGAAGAACAAAGAGTCAGAAATGACTCGAAGCGACGCAGATGCATCTAGACCGTCAGAGCAGACGGCATCAGGCAACTGCAGGAGAGAGGGAATTGGCGGGAACGGTTTCGTAACTGTACGGACCGCACGGTTGGGTTTGAATTTGAATAAAGGAATGTACCCCTTAGAGTACATGGCTAGCTAGGACGATTTACATTTCCTTGTACTACAATTTATATGCTTGTATTTGCATGTTTTAATCATCTCAATCATTTTACATTCACTCTGAATTGAGGTCAAGGGCCCACCACCACTGCACGACTTTGTGCGAACCTTCTTGAGACGAACCTAGGTTACGACCAACTTTTGATCGCAACAACTTATACGAATACGGAATCGAGAATGCTGTTGGTGATGGAAATGTGAGATCGCTTGAGGGACGACGGAAATGGTTTGTAATAGTGTAAACACTTAAAATACAAAAATGAAAACATGCTAAAAAGTAAATATTTCCAGGGAATTTACTAGAATTTACGTGCAGTGTGCCGTAATCCATGCCAACACTCCGACGGAGCTTCTGCTAACGGAGCATCTCCTGAAAGCTGAAGGGTATGCGCGTCAGGGGCGCGTCGCGCCAGGTTGTCGCTGGGGCAGTTCAAGCTGAGCAGAATTCGCGTGCAGTCCGCCACCCGCGTTGCCGCCCAATACGTCCCTGGTTACTAATCGGGCCACATTATCCAATTTATCCTGTCTGTTGTTGGGCAGGCACCCCCCCCGGCTCAGGTACACGAGTATCTGACCCAATCGGTGCGGGGAACATCCCGCGAAATATCTGAGGTGGCCCCACGACCTCCGCGGGTTTTTTATGTCTGTCTGAGTGAGGCGAGCTGTGCCTCCGCACTGCACTCACCTGACCGCCGTCAACCTGCCGACCGCCAGCTCCGCAAAACGCACGAGCGCCTGCGCTGCGCTGCGCTCGTTCCTCCCCTCGCAGCGCGCGCGACACCACGTTGTTACCTGTAGTACAGGCAACCACGTTGATCGCGTCATTACCACCAGCTCCGGCGATGATGGTGACCAAGTACTACTATTTATACCCGCTCGTCTCATACCCGTTTATATGCCCACGCCTACCTTCCTTTAGTTCCGCTTCTCCAACCTACCCGCGCCTAGCTAATCATCCAGCCTACGCGTTTCGCCATCGTGCATTGCGGCTCAGAAGACGGATTGTTTGATTAAGTCAAGCAAAGCCGGTGCCTCGAAGGCTCGAAGCGTCGCCATCACAGCTCGTACGGCATCCGAGAGTCTTCTTCAACGTGCACCCGCCTCTCCTCGACCCTCTCCAAGCCACAATATCTCGTTGCGCGCCGTTCGTCGTCGCCATGGCTCGCTCGCTCTCCGCAATCGCGCTCGTCGCCGCTGGCCTGCTCATCCTACTCGGTACGCCCCACGCCCTCGCTCCAACTCGCTTCTTCCGATTCGCTGCTTCCTATTCGCTACTCGCTTGTTCCTTTCCGCCGAGTCGTCCGCCCATTTAGCTCGAATTCTTGCGTTCATCGTGTCACCCCCTTTCCTTGCCCCCCCCCCACCCACCCATGTTGTCACTCGCACGGCGTCGCATCGCGCCCGCCGATGGCCTCCCCCCCGCCCCGTTTCCACTGTGCTCCTCAGTCGCAACCCAAGCAGAGGTACGCCCCTCGCCCCTCGCCTCTCGCCTCTCCTTTCCCTCACCTTTCGCTTGCGTGTGCTGCCCGACTCTTCCCCTCGCCCCGTACCCACGACCTTCCCGCCCATGCTCGGCGCGCTATTCCAGTCTCGTTGCCCTCGTGCCTTGTTCCACTGCGTCTGACGTGCATTCTTCTGTTCCGAGGTTACCCCATGCCACACATCAGCTCAAGAACCGTATGCACGTGCGCGCACAGCACATATGCATATGCCTTATTTGCTACCCTTGCTTGCTCCCCCACGCGCACAGGCGCGCGAGATCGTGGTGGGCGGCAGCAAGAAGTGGACGTTCGGCATCAGCACCTGGAAGCCCAAACCCACCGCGAAAGCAGGCGACGTACTCGGTGCGTGCCGTGCCCCTCACATGCGCCACCACTCCAGTCCTAGGGCCCCGCTTAATGCGTCATTCTCCCTGTTCTGCTTCTTTTTACCGTCCTTGAATTGCATGCCGGATGGCCTTCGCTCTTTCTCCACCCTATCTTCAGACCCAAAAGCTACTACCTTGCGTAAATGTCCGTTCCTGCTCTCTCCTTTCCCCGTTGTGCCCATGCATCTTGTTCCATGCACCTGTCGCATCATCCTGTGCTCCCCTACATCCCATACCTACCCTACATGCCGTGGCAGTGTTCAAGTGGAGTGGGTTCCACGACGTGTGGCAGATGAGCAACGTCGCAGCCTACAAGGCCTGCGACTTCCAAGCCGCTGAGCAGAAGGCACCCGCAGCCACGGGCACGACGTACAGGTCAGCACCACACCACACATGTTTTCTGCTCAGTTCCCCGTATGCCTCTGCTTACCAGCGGTTCTAGCTGACTCTTGTTGCCTCTCTCTCTTTTGAATGTGCATCATGTCTTTTCGGATTCCTTAGCGCCTGCCGCCAAGGGCCAGTGAACAAGGCTCTGCTTGCCTAGGGACGCCCCATCTCGTTTTGCTCGTCACAGCTCTTAACCCTGCCTGTCTTGCCTGACTTGCTCCCCTTTTTCAGTTTCACGGTGCCCAGTACAGCGGCAGGCAGCATCCTGTACTTTGCCTGTGGAGTTTCCGGCCATTGCGCGGGCAAGATGAAAGTGGCTGTTTCTGTCCAGAAATGAGGCCGTTGCTCACTATGCAAGAGTAGCCTTTGTGCCACATTTTGGTGTGGATTTGTGTTGCTTGTATTGTACCGTATGCCTGATGGTAGGACGTCCTCTTCCGCAGGGCACATACTATTCGTCAAACTATGTTTCATACCGTTTATTTGGTTAGGCTAGGTTGCTAGGTTTGAAATACCGGTACATTGAAGCGAGTTTACAACATTGCTAATATGAGCCCTCTTTGCATTTGTGATTGTAACTTTGTTGAGTTCCATTCCATTCCATGGTATCAGTAAGGACAGGAGCTGCGCTTCCGCTTCACCCTGCCCTAGCCTAGGCTAGCCAGTCGCCACGCACTAGGTGTCCACTGTCAGAAGTCTAGGCAGGAATGAATGAACTATGAGTAAGGTGGGTACAAATAGAAACCCTAACATTGGGCTGTACCCCATATGGGCTACCCCACTACAGCCTACAGACTATACTATAGCATACATATATATAGTTTGACACACCCCCATAGGAAAAGTGGGGGAGAACAAGGGGTCACAAGACCAGTCAAGAAAAGCAAAGCAAGCTCAGGGTGGATCACAACGTCACCACACACACTGAGCACAAGCAAAGGGCCACAAGACCAGTTCACATGCAGAGACATATATGCAACAACAACAGTACAGTGATCAATACCTAGCAAGAGCAAGCATGCAGGTATATGTATATAGATCACAGTACAAGCAAAGCCTACAGCAAGTGTGGAAACGTAGGTACAAGGCCTAACAAAGTACACAAGCGTTGATGATCACCAGACGAAAGTGCCTTGGTGAATACCGTAATCCCCCGGATAGAAGACCCCCCCAAAATACAACACCCCCGGGTACCTAATACGGGGGGGTACTTTATGAAACCTCGATTTCGTTATACCCCCCTTTTGGGGGGTGATAAATATAAGACCCCCCCATTTCCCTTGTAGGGGGGTTTTCCATGTACTTTTTCTTTGTTTATTCGAAACTGAAACATTCTATACTGCGAATCTGGCTCTCCAGGGGCGAATTCCGAGTGTTAGGGGGCTGATTTGCTGCGTCAGGGGTCGGTTTGCTGCGTCAGGGGGGCGAAATTGCTGCGTAAGGGAGCGAAATTGCCATGTCAGGGGGCGAAATCGCTACGTCAGAGGGGCGAATCTACTGTGGCAGGCGAATTCGGTTGTGACTGGTCAAGCGAACTATTTGCTAGCTTGTTGCTCACCAAAAGCAAACCCACCATTTCAGTATTAACAGCAGTGTTCAAAACACTAAGTAAAAAATATGCCGTATGAAAAGACCCGGGTGTTATAATTTTTTTTCCTTGGTAAAGACCCCCCCCCATTTCTTCTAGGGATTTAGCATAAGACCCTAGGGTCTTATATCCGGGGGAATACGGTATGTCAGCAGTGTTGGCCCGAGTGGCCACGTGAGCAAGACGAAGCTGACCTCGCTGCTGCAACTCTCGAGCCAGGAAGTAACACAGAGCGATGTGCTTCGTTCTGTGCTCCAGTCTATGCTCCTCACACAAGGCAAAGGCAACCTTGTTGTCAACGTACAGAACTGGAGGAGAACGAGACCGCTCTCCCAAGTCAGTTAGTTGGTAGGTGAGCCAGCGTAACTCCTGTGCAGCCATGGCTGTGGCGTAGATCTCAGCCTCACAACTGGAGCTGAGAACAGAAGACGAGCGTGTAGACCGCCAAGAAACAGAGCCAGAGCCAAGGCTGAAGGTGTAACCCTGTGACGACCGCTGCATAGCCTGGTCGTCAACCCAAGACGCGTCAGAGTGTCCAGTGAGGACAACGTCACCCCGTCCTCCAAGCACGAGCCCCATGCCCGATGTACTGCACAGGTAGCGCAGTACCCTCTTAGCAGCATCCATGTGCACCTTTCGGTGCCTACCAGGAGCCACGTAGCGAGCCAGAAGGCCAAGAGGGTACGCAAGGTCAAGTCGAGTGCAGGTCATCAGGTACATGAGGCAGCCCACTAGCTCTGGGTAAGGACCACTCGGCTCTACGGACTCGTCCGAAGGTGGAGCTGAGAGCGAGTGACCTATAGCCAGAGGAGTGGACTGTGGGGAGGACCAGGTGAAGCCGAAGCGCTGAAGGACCTGCTGCACCATGTGTGACTGAGTCAGTGTGATGGTGCGGCGTGCTTTGTCCCGGGTGATCTGCAAGCCAAGGTAGCTGTGCAGCTCACCCAGGTCTGTGCACGTCTGTCTCTTCTGCAGCTCCGACTTCACCAGGGCGAGAGCCTCAGTGTCAGCAGTGGCAAAGACCAAGTCGTCGACGTACACGAGGATGTAGAACGGCGGCAGCGAAGTGTCGGTGTGTAGAAACAGCGACGGGTCAGCAGTCGAAGGAGCAAACCCAAGAGCCGCAAGTGTCGTCCTCAGTGTGTCGTGCCACTCACGAGGCGCCTGGCGGAGACCGTAGACTGGCCGCCAGAGGCTCCACTGGGTACCAAGAGGGAACGACCCAGTGAAGCCAGGTGGGCGACGTAGCCAGATCTCCTCGTGCAGGCTGCCCTGTAAGAAGGCTGTGCTGAAGTCAAGAGAGTGAAGCTCGTAGTCACGCTGAGCGGCAACGTGCAGCAGCACCCGAAGAGTGGTCATCTTCGGGGTGAGGGAGAAGGTCTCGCTGACTGAAGCCTCGAGCAACGTAACGAGCCTTGAAGACAGGCGGAGAACCCGGCAGCCGCTTCACCCTGAAAATCCACATGCCATCGATGATGTTCGCCCCGGGAGGGGGAACCTCATCGACGTAAGTGCCTGTGGACTTCCAGGATGCCATCTCTGCGTCCATGGCTATCTGCCACTGAGAGGAGTACTCACCCGCGATCGCCTCAGCGTAAGAGCGCGGGGTCGGGATGTCTAGAGCATCCGGGTCTCCCTCAGGGGCAAGCAGCATGGCCACGAGATGAGGCGCAGCGGCTGCAAGACACTCAAGGTCCTCGTGCCTGTCCTCAAGGACGTCCGTGCCAAGAGCATACTCACCCCCGACGGACGGAGGACAGACAGACTCAGACTCAGCAACAAGGCTAGTAGCGTAGTCTAGACGACAGGCAGCAGCAAAGTCAACAAGCTCAGCGACTAAGGCAGACGCAGCAGCAGACTCAAACGACGGGTCAGTGACAACAGTGGCTAGCAGACGCGTGACAGTAGGGTGCTCAGCATGAAACCGGTCAGACTCAGGGTCCGGAACGTCAGGCAAAGAAGCACGAAGGACACGCAGAGGAACACGCTGTGGAACAGAGGAAGGACGAAGTGCCATAATGTGCGTGCCAGGGACAGGAGGAGGACGCTCACGACTAACACGACCAGTGCGACCAGTGCGACCAGTGCGAACAGGCGAGACAGGACGGGACGCAGGCTCGCGACGCTCAATAAGACCTCCTGTCTTCTCAGTGGAAGGAGAGGGAGCAGGGAAGGGGGAACCTGGTTGTAACAGTAGGCCAGTGGAAGACGGCAGGGTAAGAACCTGGCGAAGCACTGTGTCAGGAGGCGGTAGAGATGACGGTGACGGCGGAGAGAAGAACAGCCGCTGCGCAGCAGTGCCACCACCACCAGTAGCTCCAGTGCCTCTAGCAGCTCCAGAACCTCCGGCAGCTCCAAATCCTCGAGCTCCAGCTCCTCGAGCGCCAGCACCACCAGCAGCCGCAGAACCTCCAGCGCCAGCACCGCCAGTACCAGCGTCACCAGCAGCAGCACCCCCAGAACCGGCAACTCCAGTCCCAGTGTCTCCAGCAGCAGCACCCCCAGAACCGGCAACTCCAGTCCCAGTGTCTCCAGCAGCAGCACCCCCAGAACCGGCACCTCCAGTCCCAGGGTCTCCAGCAGTAGCACCCCCAGACGCAGCACCTCCAGCCCCAGCAGCTCCAGCACCTCCAGTACGAGCACCTCCGGTCTAGCGGCTTCAGCACCTCCAGGAGACAAAGTACTTGCAGTACTCCCAGCTCCAGTGTCAGCAGCTCCAACAGCACCTCCTGCGACATGGTCAGCAGTACCACCAGCTCCAGCGTCCTCAGGCCCAGCGGCTCCAGCGTCGTCGGCACCTCTCGCACCAGCCCTAGCACCCTCTGAACCGGCACCCCCAGCTCCAGGGACGTCAGCAGAAGCGCCTCCAGTGGCAGAGCCCCGAGCTCCAGCAGCGCGACCCTGACGGCGAGCGTACCACTCGTGCAGCTGCAATGGGGAGAGAGGCGCACGCGGACGAAGGCGGCCACTCCAAGGAGACCGCGCACAAGCAGTCTCAGTACCCTCAGGCGCCGCACCCCCAGACTCAGCACCCCCAGGCTCCTCACGCTCAGGCTCAGCACCCCCAGACTCAGCACCCCCAGACGCAACACCCCCAGGCGCAGTACCTCCAGTCTCCTCACGCTCAGGCTCAGCACCTCCAGGCTCAGCACCCCTAGGCTCCGCACGCTCAGGCTCAGCACCCCTAGACGCAGCACCCCCAGGCTCAGCACCCCCAGAGACAGCACCCCGAGCAGGACCACCCCCAGCAGGACCTGAGTCACCAGTGACCTCAACAGGCTCAGGCACAGGAGGGTCTACCTGAGAAACACCTGAAGGAGCAGGACCTGGCGCGGGGAGGGGGTCTACCTGGGGAGGACCTGGAGCGAGAAAGAGCGGAGGGGGGGGGCGAGCGGCAGTGCGGTAGGGAAAGAGACGGTAAAAGGGGACCGACTCGTCGAAGGTGACGTCCTGAGACGCAAAGACACGGCGCGAAGCGGGGTCGTAAAACTGCCAGCCAGGCGCGTCAGGAGGAAAACCAAGGAAGACACAGGGAATGGCGTGAGCGGAGAGCTTGTCCGCGGTGGTATCGCGGACAAAGGCACGAGCACCCCAGACCCGGAAGCGCGACGCATCACCAACCTCCCCCGTCCACAGCAGTGTGGGCGAGGTCTCCGGCAAGGAGACACGGGGCCAGAGGTTGAGCTGATGCGCGGCGTAGCGGACCGCAAACGGCCACAGAAAATGGGGGGCAGCCGCATGGATCATGGAGGTACGGAAGCTGCGGCCAATGCGGCGCTCAGCAACCCCATTCTGCTGCGGAGAGGCCGGAAGCGTGAATGACTGGCGGATGCCGTGCTCCTCACAGAAAGCTCGCAAGAGGTCGGAGGAGAACTCACCACCTCTGTCAGAGTGCAGACGCAGGACAGGAAAGTCCGACTGGAACCGCTCGCAGAGCTGGAGACGAACAGCGCGGATCCAGGGGATCAGAACATCAGGGACCTGACCCTTGCTGCGCAAGGGGAAGACCGTGGTGTAACGCGTGTAGTCGTCGACGACCAGCAGGAAGTACCGCTCGCGGCCCTGTCCCTGGACGCGGGCTGGGCCCCACACGTCCAGGTGGAGAGTCTGCAGTGGAGCCTCTGTGGGAGGGAACGAGGAGGAGTGAGGAGCGGCGCGCTGCCGCCCCTCGACGCAAGGAATGCAGGGCGGCGCAGGCGAGGGTGGGAGAGCGGGCAGAGACCTAAGAAGACCAGAGACTAAGAGGCGAGAGTGCATGCCATGAAGGCGAGGCAGGGAGGGGTGACCAAGGCGGTGGTGCCAGAGGAGAGTCTGGTGCGACAGACGGCGACACTCACACTGGGTAGCTACCTGAGCGGACGCGTACAGCTGAGGAGACACAGGGGTGTAGCGCGACACAGTGGTGAGGGTGTACAGACTGGACCCTGGCGCACGTGTGAACGTGGCCAGGTGGCGGCCAGTCCTAGAGCACGTACAGATCGCCACACGCTGTCCTCCAGGAGTAAAGGTGTCAACCCAATGATCCTGAAGGACGGCGTTGCTCACCAGGTTCGTAGAGAATAAGGGGATGTGGAGACCTGACAGCTCACCGGACGGGACCGCCGGACACGGAAGCACAGTAGTGGACCGTGCAAGCACTGGGCCCCCAGAGGGGTCAGCCAGTGAGACAGGGACAGGTGCAGGGAGGGGAGTGACTGTGGTACTGTCGCGAAAGAAACAGCGAGAAGCACCAGAGTCAAGTGTAAAGGTGTGCAAGGCCTGAGCCGACGCAGTACCAGGGAGAGCAGACTCACTAGCACCAGGGGGGGGAGGCTGTACCGGGGGAGCAGGAGGGGGAGCGGAAGTCAGGAAGAGAGGGGGAGGAGGAACCGGGAGACCTCGACAGGGGTACCTGACGTAGTAGGGGACTGACTCGTCAAAACGGACGTCACGGGAGTCAAAGAACCGGTGAAGGGGAGGGTGGTAAAAGGTGAAGTCAGAGGAGTCCTCTGGGAAACCAAGGAAGACACAGGGAATGGCGCGAGGCGAGATCTTGTCCGCGGAGGTGTCGCGAACAAGTGCCAAGCAACCCTAGACACGAAAGCGTGACGCAACACCAGAGGACCGGGTCCAAAGACTGGTCGGTGAAACCTCTGGCCGAGAGACGCATGGCCAGAGGTTCAGCTGGTGCGCGGCGTACCGAACCGCGTAGGGCCACAGAAAATGGGGGGCACGGGCGTGAGTCATGGAGGTGCGGGCAATCTCCATGACCAAGCCTACGCAGCGCTCAGCAATCCCATTCTACTGTGGGGACTTTGGAAGCGTCGAGGGCTGACGAATGCCCTGCTCGCGTCAAAATCCAGCGAGAATGCCGGAGCAAAACTCACCCCCGCGGTCGGAGTGAAGACAACTGACACGACGGTCACGAGTGTCCGCAGTGGTAAGTAACCACCGGATCAGCGTAGAAGTCACCTCAGACTTCTTTGCCAGGGGGAACACTGTAATGTAGCGGGAGTAGTCGTCAACGACCACCAGAAAGAAACGCTCGCGCTCAGGGCCAGGGCGAGAGGCGGGGCCCCAGACGTCCAAGTGGAGTGTCTCAAAGGGCTCGGTGGCCGGACGAAGGGAGGAGGAGTGAGGGGCGGTGCGTAGCCGACCCTCGACGCAAGGACCGCAAGGTGGTACAAGCGAAGGCGGTGGCGACGGCAATATACGCAGGAGGACTAAGACAAGACGCTGACTAGACATAGCGCGCAGGCGAGGAATGGACGGGTGCCCCATCCGGTGGTGCCACAGAACGGTGGGGTGGGCAAGCGACTGGGAGGAGCAAGACGCAGCAACTGGACCAGACACGGGAACCTGACCAGACACAGCTACCTGGTGAGGCGCGGCAACCTGGTGAGACGTTTGGACCTGACGGGGGGCTGTGACAGGGGTCGGGGGCAATAGTTGCTGCTGCTGCCGCTGCTGCTGCTGCTGCTGCTGCTGCTGCTGCTGCCGCTGCTGCTACTGCTGCCCTCGAGGACCAGTGTGAAGCGTGTAGAGACGAAAGCCCGGCTCAGTGGTGAAGGTGGCCAAAGGTGCGTACGTGTCACCGTCTACACAAACCGCAGTCTCCCCAGAAGGCTCAATCCAAACACCCACGTGACTACTCACGAGCGGCCTCACACCCACCAAGTTCCTGGAGAACGAGGGGACGTGGTAGCCCGTCAGGAAACCCGAGTGAACAGCTGGGCATAGAAGCGTAGTAGTGTAGCGAGTAGTGACTGGTCCCGAAGTGGGATCAGCCAGTGCTACAGAGAGCGGTGCAGGAAGCGGAGTAAGCGTCGTGTGGTCGCGGAAGAAACAGTGCGAAGCTCCGGAGTCCAGAGTGAAAGACAGCGAAGCGTCCTCCGGAGCAGCTCCTGGACTAGTGTCTACACAAGTACCTACACTAGCAACAGGCACCTCAGCAACACTAGCACCCAAGCTAACAACACTCAAGGAAACTGAGTCAGAAGCACTAGAGTCAACAACAACATACATAGCATGAGGAGTTCCTAAGAGATCAAGCAACTGAGAAGCAGACATGCCCCACAGAGCAGGGCTGTACGTCTGAAAAAAGGGAAGCCAGTCAGGTGCAGGGCCGTCAACGTCGTAGGCCGCACGAAGTGTGTCAGTGAGCTGAGCAAAGCACTGACCAGGTGGCTGGCTGCGGCCACAGGGGAGGCCTCGGCGAGTAACAGTCTGAACGAGGTAGGTGCAGGGAGGGTGGACGGCACCGCGCGACAGCTGACGCGGTCCTGACCCCTGCCTCAGAACCTGCTGCTGCCTCTGCTGCTGCTGTGGCTGCTGCGAGAGGAGTGGCTGCTGCTGCTGCTGCCGCTGAGTCAGGTACAAGCCGCCGCTCCAGCCCCTGCAGCTGGCAAACCAGCAGGTGCCTGACGAACCCGAGCGTCACCTCCACCAGCTGCAGCAGGGGAGTCACTAGCCGCTGCACGAGGCGCTCCTCCAACCCCTGCACTCTCGCCACTGCCGCTCGCCACGCCACCTCCGCCGCCGCCACCCGCACCCTGACCGCCCCTCTTACCACTCCTACCCCTAGACCGCGCAGGCGTAGTAACAGCAGTTGCAGTCACGTCAATAGCGGCAGTGGCGAAGGAGGTAGTGGCGAGGGAGGCAGTAAAGGTGGGCAGCTGAGGGACAGTGCACCCGTGAAACAGTGGAGGGGGCACAGCACCAGAGGCGGAGGCTACCGAGCGGAGGTTGCTCTCGACGTCCTTGAGTGCTGACTCAAGGACCTCGATAGTGAGCTCGCTAGGGTGCTTCAAAAGAAGCGCGTCACGAACCGAGGCAAGGCGGTCAGGGAGGCTAGTGGCGATGAAATAGATAGTGATCGCCATGGGGGGAGGGAGCAGTGCAAGCTGTGCGTCAATGCAGGTGGCGCGGTAGCTAGAATCGAGTGAGCGCACGTGGGCGATCAAGTCAGCAGAGCGCTCAAACGAGGCGAGGTCAGGAAACAGGAACGGGAGGAACAGGCGACCAAGAGAGACCTTGGTGGGAGTAGCGTAGCGGGCCTTGATCGCAGTCAGGAACTCACTAGCCGTGCGAACCTGAGTGAAGTGGGCCTCCTCAGACTCAGGGAGGAGGCTGCTGAGGGCGATGCAGGCCGCAGCGTCACGCGCCTTCCACGATGTCTGGTCAGCACGATGGCGTGTATAACGGTATCTGTCTGCAGTGCTGACGGCAGCGCCCAAGGGTGCAGGGTCAGGGGGCGCAGGAAGGTCACCGGAAGAGTGCGCCCGCAGAGACTCGTCTGCCTGAACCTGACTCTATAAGAGGCGGCGCGCACGCAGGAGCCAGACAATGAACTCGAGTGGCCTACCCTCGACGTCAAAACGTAGGACCCTAGGGGTCGCCATAGCGAAAGCGAAGAGGTGGGAACTGCTGCTGCCGAAATCCTAAACGCCTAGTAGGGCGTGACTAGAAGAGAGCGAGGCTCAGGGCGCTACGGGACGCATGGTAGGGCGCGACACGGCGGGGCGAGAAGGGTGCGACGTGACGGGCAGGGCGCAGGGAGCACGGACGACATCAACGGGACAACCTGCACAAGGAGCAAGAAACATCGTCAGTTGCATGGCAAGACTGACCGACTCCTGCGTCACTGAATCACCGCCACATTACTCACCGGAAGAACAGCTCGACAACAGTACGCCCCGCCACGAATCGCTTCAGCCGAACCCGACATACGCCGCCATCGCCCAAAGCGAGCCATCCGGGAAAGACACCTGGTTCTTGGACAGCTGCTGCGGACAGCACATGTGCTCTTCAGGACGTTTCGTGCAGCGAGAGTATCAACTCCAACGAGAAGTAGTCATCACCGTCGCCAACAATCAAAACCTGCGCACACGACGACAAGGCGTGGTACAACTTCAGTCACAAGAGACAAATGTCATTCTACTGATGTCTAAGGTTTTAATCGCAGAAGGCCTCGGCTACAACTTACTGAGCGTCAGTCAGTTGATGGCGAAGGGTATTCATCTTGAAGCAGACAGCACCACCCAGGAGTTCAAGCTGTACCACGGAAAGGGCGGCCTCTACATCGGAAAGGCGATCCTCAAGAACAATGTCTTTGTTCTTGACTTTGTTCCAGATCTCAGCACAGCAGACAGCGATGGCATCGTCACCTTCACCTCTTGGACCCACCCTCCAGACCTTGATCCAGACTTCAGTCCAGAAGGCTTCTGGTATTCACACACCATACCTGAAGCTGAAAGAACAAGGGCGTTAGCAACAATACAACATTCGACAGCAGCAGAGACAACTTCAGCAGCAGAGACAACATCGACAGCAGCAGAGACAACATCGGCAGCAGAAGAAACGACATCGACAGCAGCAGCGGCAACATCGACACCAATCGCTGGTCCTTCAACGGCACCAATCCTCATCGACAATTCGCCACCGACACCCGCACAGCAGTTAAACCCGGCACCACGAGAAGTCCACTGAAGCGCCAACGTCACTGCCGGCTTCTACTCCAACTCCGATCTGTATCGACGATCACCCGGACATCGCGCTGACGAAAGCACCTGGCACGCAAGGATGGGACACCCAAGCAACACAGTGTTAAATAATACGATAAGGGCAGGAGTGCTCGACAAGGACTCACTACTACTAACCGACGGGAGAGAACTTCAACGAGCACGAGGGACATGCTTCACCTGTCCTGAAGCCGACTTACCGCATCAACCGTTCACATCTCACCACAACCCTAGCGCTCCGGTCTACGCGCCTCTTGAAAAGGTGTACAGCGACATCCTGTACAACCGCGCCCCCGGACAAAACACATACAACTACACCATCACGTTCATCGACGCAGCGACACGCTACGTCTGGCATCTCAACCTTCCGAGCAGGGACATGGCCTTCGAAGCCTTCGTCGCGTGGCTCCCCGTAGCAGTAAGGGAATCGGGCGTCAAGCTAAAGAGTTCTCAGACAGACGGGGGAGGAGAATACACCTCACAAAGGTTCAAGCAGTACTTGGCGGAAAGAGGAATCAAGAGACTCATCTCCCTTCCCTACGCTCACCAACAGCAAGGCGTAGCAGAAAGGATGAACAGGACCCTACAGAACACCATGCGCAAACTGCTAACGCTGTCATGCTGCACAACTTGCTATCTTCGTCGTCACTCCCGAACAACGCATCACCGCACCTGCTGTGGACAGGGAAATTGGGCAGCACAAAATTGTTATGGAAGAGTTTTCGGCTGCATGGTACAGTACCGACCCCCAACTGCACGAGCCGGCCGATTCTCCCAACGCGCACAGTGGGGACTACACCTGGGCATCGAAAAACACTACAATGCATGGAAGATTTTCGACATCGAGACAAAAGAAACAGTGGCAGCACGTGATGTGATTTTCTACGAGCGACTCACACTTCCGACGCACCTTGCCAACCTGGAAGAAAATCGAGACCCCACAGGCGGATTTCGTGGTGACCGAGCCTTCGCCTCGGCAGCAGACGAAGCTGACTGGGACGAGCAGAACGTAGATGCAGCCTCGGAGGAAGCTGGACCTCTCCCTTACTGTTACGTCGATGTCCCAATGGATGACGAAAATCCTCGCGACAGCACCAACGCCGAAGCATACTACCACTTCGCCGACAACGGTTACGTTACACCTGCAAGAGTCAACACCAACGAAGCAGAACGCATAGGGCCCAACTTCATACCTGACCCAGAAGCAGGTGACGAAGCAGCTTATCCCGAGGACACAACACTCCCCCGCTACACACAGAGTGGACTCCAGATACTTGGACTCGTCACCGCAGTCCACGGCGCAGCCATTCCTAAGGAGCCTGCGACAGTTCAACAGGCTCTGGGGGGGGAGCATAAGGAAAAATGGCGTGAAGCCATGGACAGAGAACTGAAGGCATTAGAGGAGCGCAACACGTGGAAAATTGTCCCTATCGGCGTAGCACGGAACAAGACCATTCTCACCGGGAAATGGGTCTTCCGCGTGAAGACGAAGGCCGACAGAACCATTGACAAATTCAAGGCGCGCTGGGTCGTACGCGGCTTCGACCAAGAGCACGGACGCGACTTCACCGAAACATTCGCTCCGGTCAGTCGACACACGTCGCTACGAATCCTCCTCGCGATCGCCGCCATGAAGAAGAAGAAGCTACGACAAATCGATGTCGCGAACGCATTTCTCTATGCACCCGTTGATGCAGAAATTTTCGTGGAGCTACCGCACGGCTCCAACGGAGAGCCCAATCACGTCTGCCAGCTACTCAAGTCGCTCTACGGCATCAAGCAAGCTCCGCGGCTATGGCAGCAGTACCTGCACGCTCGCCTCATTCGCATCGGCTTCAAACAACTACCGCACGATCAGGGGATATACCGGCTCACGAAAGGCACAGATTACATCCTGCTAATCGTCTACGTAGACGATCTCCTCTACATCGGCTCAACCGACAGCGTCACTACTTGGTTCGAAGGGGAACTGCTGCAGGACCTCACGCTAACGGTCTCATCTACCGTTACACAGTACCTCGGCCTCAACATCAGGGAAGAGGAAGACGCGATCTACCTCAGCGCCGCAAAATACGCCGACACTATCGCCAAACGCTTCGCTCTCACGCCGACCGCCATCTCCACGCCATACCGCTACACGGCAGGAAACAACAAAGAAGGCTCTACTCTACTCAAACCCGCCGGCATACGCGACTACCAGAGGAAACTGGGCTGCCTCCTATTTGCAGCCGTCACCTGCCGCCCGGACTTATCGTACTCTGCAAGCCAACTCGCTACCTATCTTAAGAAGCCTGAAGCGGAACATCTGGCAGAGCTCGACCGCGCTCTCCACTATCTCATAAGCACCCCAACGATTGGCCTGACCTACCATAAAAACACAACTACAACGCCTAAACTAATCGGCTACGTCGACGCCGATCACGCCGGCGACTCCGACAACAGGCGCTCGCGCACCGGCTACATCTACCGCTTCGAGCCTATCGGTCCTATCTCCTGGCAGTCGAGCAAGCAGGAACTAATTGCTCTCTCCTCAGCTGAAGCAGAATACATCGCACTCTGCTCAGCCACCAAGGAAGGACTCTATCTTCGCGAACTGCTGGAAGAAGCAAAATTGGCCCAGTTACCAAGCTTCACCCTGTTCTGCGACAACCAGTCGGCAATTCGTATAGCCAACAAAAGCGGCTTCGCGAACAGGACGAAACATATCGCCCTGCGATACTTCTTCGTGAAGGACGAGATCGAAAAGAGGAGGCTCGAGCTGTCATACTGCCCCACATCCGAGATGGCAGCTGACTATTTGACCAAGAAGCTCGGAAAACAGAAGTTCGAGTACTGCATGCTGCTGACTGGACAGAGCCACGTCACCAGCAGCGACACTCCAGAAGCGAAGGGGAGTGTTGGAAACAATGAATCTTAAGCGCCTCTGTCGTGTCGAAACACTATGGCACAAGCGAAACGAAGCATATCGAAGCACCGGCGAGTCAACCCTCGGAGGTTGAAAGTAACTGTTGGAGGTTACGCGAAAGTCAAAGGTCAGCGACCTTTGACCTGACAAGTACAGCGCGACAGCAAGGACACACAACTGACTCGCTACAGAGCAGTTGCCCGAGTCGTCACTGTATCGAACCGCAACAGCAACAGTAAAGTAGTTATAACTGTATCTCTTCATATTCCTCGTACCCCTAAAAAAATGCTTGTATCTCTTTGTTTTAATTAACTTACTTTGCCCTCACACACTAGCGCAAGGTGGTTCACAATCTCATCATTAAACGCTTCCGCTATTACATCGTTCCTACCCAGAGTTCACCCATGCAAAGATCCTCTAAGGGTTTTTTTCAGCCCAACAGGCACTAGGGCACGGGACGAGCGTGATGGGCACTAGGGTATGGGACAGGCTCGATAGTAGGGCGCTACAAACATAAGTGTGAGGAACAGGATGCTACATGATCCTAATCTATGTGATACCATGTCAAGAACTGAAATGATGTTTGACTAAGGTTGGTTGGGATGCATAAACCTACCGTCATCGCCCGGATATAAGACATATATGTCTTATCTCGTACACGGGCAAAAATGCTTGGGTTGTCTTGTATTTGGGACGGTTTAGGGTGTCTTATAAGTCTTATAAATGGACAAAGAACCGTTTAGAAGATACCCCCTCGTTATACAATTGCCCCTAGCCTTTACACTTTCTTAACCCGTACACACAAATAGGTGTCGTATAAAAAGGCTAGCCTGTTTATAAGAGACACCCGTATAATAGACAACCCCTGTCTACTATTCAACACTGTCTTATATCCGGGCGATGACGGGTACCGTAACCCTAACTGCTGTACCCCACATGACATGCCTCACTACTGGCTACAACATTTGACAAAGATGCCCACTTTATTTCTAAGGTGCCTACCTCGTCCTGAATTACAGTACCAAATGTACCCGTGAGCTGTGACAGTAATCACGGCAAAATGGCACCAGTGTCGTACTTGAGTCCCCTCCTGCACCTTTCACGCATGCTGCTGGCGAAGAGCACTCGCGTGGTGCCTGATGGTACTGCAATCTTGAAGCGCCCCACCCACGTGGTGCTGTGCAGCAAGATGGCTATAGTGAAGTTGCATGTATCGAATTGCTTCTTATTGAGTGCAGCGACGACGTCATTGGGGAAGCCCCACCACTTGAACACTGCCAGCCAGGCATGGCACCGCAGGGAAAGACCAGGAAAAGAAGGAGAATCAGACACAGGAAAAGGTGAAACGATGCCGAAGGTGCACAAAGACATGCAGAGGGAATGTATGGGGCGAAGGACAGGCGCAAGCATGTCACCTGTTTGTAAGATTGTATGACAAGCAGTACCAGAGATGCACTGACTCCCCATGCAGACAAGCAACTCCCATGGCTAGCTCACAGCACGACACGGCCACACAGGGTAGAGGCGGCATGCAGGCATGCATGTCTCACCGAGCGTGTCTCCCACATGCAGCACTGGCTTCCCCCACATGCAGCACTGGCTTCCCCCACATGCAGCACTGGCTTCCCCCACATGCAGCACTGGCTTCCCCCACATGCAGCACTGGCTTCCCCCACATGCAGCACTGGCTTCCCCCACATGCAGCACTGGCTTCCCCCACATGCAGCACTGGCTTCCCCCACATGCAGCACTGGCTTCCCCCACATGCAGCACTGGCTTCCCCCACATGCAGCACTGGCTTCCCCCACATGCAGCACTGGCTTCCCCCACACCCGCATGCTCCACTCGCTCCATGTTTTGAGGCGCCTCAAAAATAGCCCCACAGGTGAAGAAAATAAGGATAGAGCGGGCATGCATATCTCACCGAGAGTGTCCCCCACATGCAGCACGGGCTTCTTCCACACCCGCATGCTCCACTCGTTCCACGGGCTCACGCCCCCCCCTCCCACCACCACTAGCTTGGCCTGCACGCGTGGGACAAAAAGCGGCGAGAGGGGTAGAGAGATGGATGAATGACGCCCCCACCCACCACCTCTTCCTTGCCAAGGTGCGCAGTGTGTGTGTGTGTGTGTGTGTGTGTGTGTGTGTGTGTGTATGTGTGTTTGCGCGTGTGTGTGTGTGTTTGCGTGTGTGTGTATGCGGTGAGAGAGAGAGGGATAGTGGGGGGAGGAGTGGAGGGGGAAGGAGTAGGTAGGGAGCAGGCATGAATGAACAGCAGCCCACCACGAGCCCCAGATTCTCCCTCCCAACACATAATGACTGCCGAAAGGGTTGAGCACCATCATGCGCATCACACCTTTCAGAAGATCCACGCTCTATAACGCGTTCACACCTTGGTTGTTGATGGCACTGCCACGGAGATACCAGCCACGTGCAGTGAATGGTGGAGTGCAGGCACGGGAGCGAGGCATGGGAGCGAGGCACGGGAGCGAGGCACGGGAGCAAGGCACGGGAGAGAGGCACGGGAGAGAGGCACGGAGAGAGGCACGGAGAGAGGCACGGGAGAGAGGCACGGGAGAGAGGCACGGGAGAGAGGCATGGGAGAGAGGGACGGGAGAGAGGGACGGGAGAGAGGGACGGGAGAGAGGCACGGGAGAGAGGCACGGGAGAGAGGCACGGGAGAGAGGCACGGGAGGGAGTCATGGGGAGATAAGTCGCATGGCACGGAAGAGGCAGCGGAGAGAGGGATGTATGGGGAGGGACGGAAGACATGATTTGGAAATAAAAGAGTCAAAGACTCGAACACAAGTAGTTCTTGGCATTGCACAGGGCACCAACACAATATACACTAGCTTACCTGCGAGCACGAGAAGAACAGTCAGAACCAGCACAACGCGACCCAGTCGCGTGTGAGAGAACAGGGTTGCCATTGCAGAGCGTTGAGCGCGGTTTTGAAAAGAGTAGCACTGAGGAGTCGCACTTAACGAGCTTCTGGTAACATTTGCTCGCCTCATACAAGGTTCGTTAAGATGAGAGGCGCTAAGATGGCTTCACAAGGTTAGGTAGCGCCATGCTTGCGAAGAGCAGCGCCTCTTATACGCCACCGCGGAGCGCGAACCCGTGACGCTGGGGGAGAGAGAGAGAGCGGAGAGGGCGAGCGGGAGCGCGAGAGTAGTCCGGTTTGATAGGAAAACGGTGGTTGCCGATAGGCGTTGGTCGGCTCGTTACCGTCGGCGCCACGCGGTGGGTAGTCTCGTCCTTGTGCGACTTGCCTTGGCAAGTCACCAACGGAGACTTGGCGGCATCAGGTTTTGATAATCACCCATTCGCTGCTCAGGCGGGTACTTTGGCAATAGATTCATGGTGCAGTCACTTTCTCTCTAAGTGCGTGGTAAGGGGTACGGGCGGGAAGCTGGTAGGCGCGTGCTTTGCAAGCGGGCCGAACTGCTGGAAGCCATGAAGCAAGAACAGTTTTTGCGTGAAAGAATGCAGCACACGTGTGCGAGCACGTGCGGCGGCGACGCGACGACAGACTAAGAGCAACTCGCCGCTCACTGTGAGTAACGCAGGAATGTCGGTGTGGTCGGCGAACCAACGGGAAGGGTGGCCTGTGACGGGGGAATGTGCGAGCTGCTGGCGCGTGGCGGAAAGATGAAGGTCGAGGGGGGAGAGACAAGGCAAGAAGAGAGGTCACGCGAAACGAGAAAGATCGCAGGTGAGGTTCGAACAAGATCGATTCGCGCAGCCCACTAGACATAGTCAAGCTCGAGCTTGGAATATTTCAGCGGAAACTAGTAACCACACGTGTCGTATTGGCGACAGTTTAGGTTACGCTGGTTCCCTGCGTAAATGCATCGCTTCTCGCGAACTGTGTCACGAAGTAACCACACACTCGTGCTCAAACCGTTTTGCGGGGAATGTCTCAACCAAACGGGGTCCGACGGGCAGAAAAAAACTAAAACCCCATCGGATGGCATGCCATCCGAGGGAGGCATCAACCCTAAATCCATGCCTCCCCGTGTTTAGGGTTGATGCCTCCCTGACCGGATGCATGCCCGTCTGGGGTTTATTCTTTTTGCCCGCGGGCAGCAAAACAGCGTTCCGTTGCCGGGACTTGAACCCGGGTCTTTCGGGTGAGAGCCGAATATCCTAACCGACTAGACTACAACGGATGTCTCACACTCCATTTTTGTTATATTTAACGTTACTTATAGCACCGGGCATTTTGTCGAGCATCCTGGGCGTCGAAGAGCGGGAGCAAGGAGCAGCCATGGCGGGCATGGGCGATGGATACGTGGGCACGGCGGCGGACGCGGTGCGGATTCGGCGGCTGGAGAAGCAGCGCGAGGAGGAGCAGGCGAAGATGGAGGAGCTGCGCAAGAAGTCGTCGCAGGGCCTGCAGGGACTGCTGCAGTTCGGCACCGCCACCTCCGAGGTGCGCCCTCCGCGCGCGCCTCCGCCGTTACAGTGCGCCCAAAGCTGCGCCTCGCGCGCGCCTCTTCCGCTACACTGCGCGCCGAGATGCGCTGTGACCAAGTAGTTTGAGCGGCGCTAAGGCAATCAGTGGTTTGCGGTAGGAAGTCGCAGGAGTCGACGATGGGACGGCGGAGCCCGTGCTGCGGAGCCCGTGCTGCGGAGCCCGTGCTGCGGAGCCCGTGCTGCGCGCATAGGGAAAGCCCGGAGCGGCCGCGAGAAGGGATGTCCCGTTTCCCGCAGGAGGAACTTTAGTTGATGGCAGCGCGCGGGTGGGCTAGGGCCCGCTGCCCACCTACACATCACCGCGTCCTCCCTTACCTGCGCTTTTCTAGTGCCCGCGGTGACGGCAGTGAGTGCCGTCCGCACGTGTGTCCGTCGTTAAGTCGCTGAGACGTGCGCACAGCAGTCGGCTCACCATCTCGCCTCCCTCTCTCTCGTATCTCGCTTCCATCCCCCGCTTCCCCCGCTCCCCCCGCGCCCCCCGCCCCCAGACGCTGGAGACGGCGTTCAAGAAGCAGACGGTGGGGCTGGTCACGCGCGAACAGTTCGTTGAGAAGGTGCGCGCGGAGGGGTAGGGGAGGGCATGGGGAGGGCATGGGGAGGGCATGGGGAGGGCATGGGGAGGGCATGGGGAGGGCATGGGGAGGGCATGGGGAGGGCATGGGGAGGGCATGGGGAGGGCATGGGGAGGGCATGGGGAGGGCATGGGGAGGGCATGGGGAGGGCACGGGGAGGGCATGGGGGGAGCATGGGGTACGTCAAGGGGGTTGGGGGGAGCTAGGTTGGCAGGGGGCCCACGGGGGAACTAGGAAGGGGGGAGTGGATGGGGGAACCAGGCAGAGGGTGCGTGGCGTGGGTAGGGGGTGTTTGTGTGCTGTGCGAAACAGTTCGAATCGTTTGACCCATGTTCCTCATTCATATGGGATGGTGTGGCGTGGCGTGGCGTGGCGTGGCGTGGCGTGGCGTGGCATGGCATGGCATGGCATGATGTCATAATATGCATGATCACATGGCATGGCACGGTGTGTATGGCATGGCATGATGGCATGGTATGACACGGCATGGAGCAGAGGGCAACGCTGAGGAGCAAGATGGAGGAGGAGGAGCGAGAGGCCAAGCAGCGACAGGCGGACGAGTGAGTGGCGCTTGGGGGGGGGGGAAGTGGGGCGATGGGGCAGTGAGTGAGTGATGGGGATGGGGGTTGAAGGGGGTGTGGTTGTGGGTGGGGATGATGGATGCCCTGAATGCAAGCAACCCGCACCCTATGTGCGCCTGTGAGTGTCCTCTAACGTCGCATGTCAACTCTGCCCTCTTGCCATGCCCGCATACCTTGTGAGGTTCTCGAGAATTCTATGAAACTGTTCTCTCTTGCCGTGCGTTATGCATACATGCCCTTACTTCCTCTCTCTTTCCGCCCTTGCATCTCCTCACCATCCTCCCCATCCTGCGTCATCATCATCGGCGGTGATTCACCGCACCCCACCGGTCCAATCCACCCGTGCGCGCCATGGCATGCCATCACACGCGCAGCGAGGAGGAGAAGCAGATGGAGAAGCGGCGGCGGCGGCGAGCAGCAGCGCCCACGGCCAAGCTGTCATTCCTGGATGACCTGCAGGACGAGGAGGAGGAGGAGGGGGAGGGGGAGGGGGAGAAGGAGAATGGGAGGGAGCAAGAGGCAAGAGGTAAGAGAGGGTAGCGAGAGGAGATGAGAGTGAGGGAGTGTGGGATAGCAGTGTCAGAGCGCCTGTGGGATAGCAGTGTCAGAGCGCCTGTGGGATAGCAGTGTCAGAGCGCCTGTGGGTTAGCAGTGTCAGAGCGCCTGTGGGATAGCAGTGTCAGAGCGCCTGTGGGATAGCAGTGTCAGAGCGCCTGTGGGATAGCA
Source organism: Closterium sp. Yama58-4 (assembly GCA_947470075.1). Lineage (NCBI taxonomy): Eukaryota > Viridiplantae > Streptophyta > Zygnematophyceae > Desmidiales > Closteriaceae > Closterium > Closterium sp. Yama58-4. The sequence goes on along the minus strand of CANIUD010000820.1, from coordinate 525,427 downwards.
GTGTCAGAGCGCCTGTGGGATAGCAGTGTCAGAGCGCCTGTGGGATAGCAGTGTCAGAGCGCCTGTTGAGTGGTATTGCTCCACCCTCCCCACACAATGCTGTCCTCTTGAACCGTCTGTTCACTCCCCTCTCCTCCCTCTTTCTCCTCTCCCGATTCTTTTTCTTCGTCCCCCACTTTCCCCTCCCACCCCTCTCGTCCCTCTCCCGATTTCCCCTCTCTTTCCTTTCTCCCCTCTCATCCTTCTCCCCTCTCATCCTTCTCCCCTCTCATCCTTCTCCCCTCTCATCCTTCTCCCCTCTCATCCTTCTCCCCTCTCATCCTTCTCCCCTCTCATCCTTCTCCCCATGTGTGGGCGACAGCAGAGAACGGGGCAGGCAGGGGCGGAGAGGGGGCAGCGGGGGAGGGGCGGAAGAAGGCGAGGATGAGCAAGTTTGGCAAGGACCCCACCGTGGAGACCAGCTTCCTGCCTGACAGGTGCAGCGAGGGCGCAGGGGAGGTTGCAGGGGAGGGCGCAGGGGAGGTTGCAGGGGAAGGCGCAGGGGAGGTTGCAGGGGAGGTTGCAGGGGAGGGCGCAGGGGAGGTTGCAGGGGAAGGCGCAGGGGAGGTTGCAGGGGAGGTTGCAGGGGAGGGCGCAGGGGAGGTTGCAGGGGAAGGCGCAGGGGAGGTTGCAGGGGAGGTTGCAGGGGAGGGCGCAGGGGAGGTTGCAGGGGAGGGCGCAGGGGAGGTTGCAGGGGAGGGCGCAGGGGAGGGCGCAGGGGAGGTTGCAGGGGAGGGCGCAGGGGAGGTTGCAGGGGAAGGCGCAGGGGAGGTTGCAGGGGAGGGCGCAGGGGAGGTTGCAGGGGAGGGCGCAGGGGAGGTTGCAGGGGAGGGCGCAGGGGAGGGCGCAGGGGAGGGCGCAGGGGAGGGCGCAGGGGAGGGCGCAGGGGAGGTTGCAGGGGAGGGCGCAGGGGAGGGCGCAGGGGAGGGCGCAGGGGAGGGCGCAGGGGAAGGCGCAGGGGAAGGCGCAGGGGAGGGCGCAGGGGAGGGCGCAGTTGCGTGCCTACCAGAACGGTTGTTACCTAACAGGTGGTTGTGAGCAAGTTTTGGTAAGGGCCCCACCGTGGAGACCGGCTTCCGGCCCGACAGGTGCGGTGAGGGCGGAGGGGCGGTTGCATGCATGTGGGGGCACAGATGTGCTTACTGCAAAGTTGGTTACTGGACAAATGGTTACTATTGAACAGGTGGTAAACATTTATGTAGGGGGCTCATGTTGTTTGTGTCGGTGCAAGTGACACTTTGCTGCTGCCATGGATTCCTGTGTGGAAACATTCACATGCATGCAACAGAGTTGCAACAGAGTTGCAACAGAGTTGAGCACAAGTGAAGTGAAGAGCACATCCCCAGTGACTTGTGCTCTTTGCCTTCCCCTCTGCAATCTCTTCCTTTCACCTCTCTCCTCCCCCTGCCCCACTTCCCCACCTACTCCGCTGAGCCCCACCTACTCTGCTGAGCCCCACCAATCTCTTCTCTCACATTCTCCCGCCCCCACTCCCTCCCTCCCCTTTCCTCCTCTCCCACCGCTGTCACCCGGCCCCCTTGCCCCTCACTCACAGGGACCGCGAGGCGCAGGAGACGGCAGAGAGGGAGCGACTGGCGAAGCAGTGGCTGGCGGAACAGGAGCGGATAAAGAGTGAGTCTGTATGGGGGAATACCGGTGAGTCTTTTCAGTGGATGAGTGGGTTTTGACAGGGATGTGGGAGTCAGTAATGGGTAGGGATGAGGAGTGAGACTGTCTAGGGGAGAGTGAGTGATTCCCTTATGCTATTTTCCGAAATTGATTTGACTCTAGAGCTTGTGAGACGTCTCAACTGTAGGTCACCTTATCATAGTGAGAAGCTGCACATCAGCTTTTGAGGCGCCTCAAAAGTTTTACTCTAGAGCTTGTGAGGCTTGTCAACTGTAGGTCACCTTATCATAGTGAGAAGCTGCACATCAGTTTCCTCCACCTCTGCTTCATCCCATCCCCATGCCCCCCATTCCCCTGCCTAACCTCTGCCACCCCATCGGCCAATCAGATGAGCCGTTGGAGATCACATACAGTTTCTGGGACGGGGCAGGGCACAGGCGAGTGATCAAGGTGAGGCAGGAGCGTTTGTATGCTACCGTGCGGTTTGCGATGTGTGGTTACCGTGTGTGCAGTTACCATGTGTTCCTTCGTTTCCTCTCTCTCCTGCTCCTCCCTACCTCTTCCCTCCCTCCCACACCGGCTCTCTCCGGCTCTTCAACCCCCCGGCTCACCATGTGCGCAACACAAACAGCATCACGGACTTGACTTACTGCACGGACTTACTGTGGGGGGTGCTGTAGCAGCCAATTGAAAAGACGCCATAAGAATCATTTGCTCCCTACCCTTTTTGTCCCCATGCCCCCCCTCCCCTCCCCTTAACCCTCCCCATCTCTCCCCCAGGTGCGCAAGGGCGACAGCATAGCGGACTTCCTGCGAGCAGTGCAGCAGCAGCTGGCGCCCGACTTCCGGGAGGTGCGGTCGGCGTCCGTGGAGGGGCTGGTGTACATCAAGGAGGATCTCATCATCCCGCATGTGAGTGCATCACGGGATTGGTGTGCAGGGTGCATGTGAGTGCATCACGGGATTGGTGTGCAGGGTGCATGTGAGTGCATCATGGGATTGGTGTGCAGGGTGCATGTGAGGGGCGAGGTTGGCGTGTGTGTGGGTGCGAGCTGCAGGGCGCATGGGAACATGCTCATCAAGGAAAAAATGATAATCAATTTCTCATTTGTACTGCCCAGCGATTTCGACAAGCTCATTGTGAACGCGTGCCACTTGCCCGCTTCCTCTTCCGCCCCTTCCCGCCCACAACCCCCCCCCCCCCTGTCCCCCTTCCAGCAATACACCTTGTACGAGCTCATTGTTAACAAGGCCCACTTTTAACCCCCTCTCCTCCCCCTGACCCCCTCCCCCTGAACCCCTCCCCCTGGCAGCAATACACGTTCTACGAGCTCATTGTGAACAAGGCGCGGGGAAAGAGTGGTCCGGTAAGGGCACACACACACATGCCGGGGACACATGCGGGGAAGGGGGGGATAGATGCAACGCGGTGGGAGTTGGGGATGAGGATAGCGAGTTGTGCAGTAGGAGGGAGAGTTGTGCAGTAGGAGGGAGAGTGCCGGCCTCGATTCTTCTGTTTTCACACAACTATTGCTGCACACAACTCCCATTTCTGCGTCATTTCTTCCCTCTCTCCCTCTCCTGCTCTCCCACCTTCCCCGTGCCCCACACACACACCCCACATGCAATGGTGCGCACGTGCTGTGGCGTGCACGTGCTGTGGCGTGCACGTGTGGGCTGGCAGCTGTTCCACTTCGACGTGCACGATGACATCCGCACCACGGGGGATGCCACCATTGAGAAGGACGAGGTAAGTGGTGGGTAAGGAGGTGAATGAATGGGGGAGGGTGCAACTGCTGACATGAGAAAGTGAAGAGGTGCGTGGCAAGCAACTGTTTCACTTTGATGTGCACGATGACATCCGCACCACGCGGGACGCCACCATTGAGAAGGACGAGGTGTGTTAAAAGGGGGATAGGGGTGAGGAAGAGGTGTGTGGGTGGGGGGACACAAGGACCAAGTGCGTTATGTGGTGGGACGAGGGGATGAAGGTGGGACGGGATTCTGCCGAGATGGGACATGGACGAGATGCCAAGGGGGGGAAAGGACGTGGTGAGGGCTGGAAGGCGTGAATGACTGTCCAGAAGAGAGTATTGTGGCACGAGAGTGATATGTGCATGGTTATGAGGGGTCTTGGATGGCGCACCATGCACGCTGATGGCGCACCATGCATGCTGATGGCGCACCATGCACGCTGATGGCGCACCATGCACGCTGATGGCGCACCATGCATGCCGATGGCGCACCATGGATGGGTGCGGCCATGACTACGAGGCACGGGATGACGTTGCAAGGTTTACTCTCCTGGCATCTCACCATACTGCATCTCACCATACTGCAGCCCTAATTCTCCAATTTGAAGTTATCTCCTCTCACGCCCCATCCTTCCCTCTTACTCTCCCCCTCTTCCTCCCACGCCCCTCCCTGCAGTCGCACGCAGGCAAGGTGGTGGAGCGGCATTGGTACGACAAGAACAAGCACATCTTTCCTGCCTCCCGATGGGAGGTCAGCACCCTGCACCTCCCTTCCCCCTCTCTCTATCTTGCTGTTTCTGCTGCTGCTCCTGCTGATTCTCCCTGCCTGCCGCACCCGCTGCTACCTCTCTTGACTGCAGTCTGCCCTGCCCCGCTTCCTCCTTCCCCTAACTCTCCCACAATCTCCCCCACCTCCCCACAGTCGTACCTCACACTGTTCTTCCCCCCGACGTTGTTTTTCCCTTGTATTGCAGATATACGACCCAGCAAAGAAGTGGGACCGGTACACCATCCATGGCAACTGACACTGTACAGTGCACTGTTGGACTTGTAGGACAGAATAAGAACATTATCAGTACAGTGTTGGTCCATTGAGGCGCATTGTAAAACACATTCCACAGTATCAATGCTGGACTAACAATGCGCTCGTGTAGAACAGCATTTTCCAGTGCAGTAACTGACCATGTCTAAGCTCTACCAAATGGACCCCATCCAGTCGCCCTCAGGGCTCCACTCCACCCTGTAAGTTCAACACCTGCTTCAAGGCTCCCGAGCCTGTAACTGGTGCAAGAGCAGCGCAGCAAGCCCCCTGCTGTCAGGGCATGAGTGGTCGTGCGATGGCAGACGAGCTCCCAGCATGAGGCAGCAGCAAGGCAGGGCACAGCAGGCAGTGCAGTGCAGTGCAGTGCAGTGCAGTGCAGTGCAGTGCAGTGCAGTGCAGTGCAGTGCAGTGAGTGCACGTGTGGTGGGAGTTGCAGGGGAGCAAGGATGGGGCGGTTTGCATGCAGGCACTGCACCACAGTGCGGGTGTGACTTGGGGGCCACCCAGCTGTGCTTCAGTGTGGCGGCTGCGACGCGGCAGCTACGAACGACTTGAGGAAGACGGCTGTGATAAACTGCGCCTTCCAGTCCTGCACGGGCGCTGTGCTGCTCTGCTGCCCCTGGCTGCGCTGGTGCTGCTGCCCCTGGCTCTGGAGGTCCCTGCTCGTAATCAAACCCCAGTGCTGCTATGTCTTGAGGAAGAAGGCTGTGATGAACCGTGCCTTCCTGTCCCGCACTGCCGCTGGCGCTGCTGCCTCTGCCCTCACCCGCTTCCTTGACCCCACCATCCCCGCACTCCCCCTCCCCCCTGCTGCATCAGCACGACCTGGACCGCTGCTGACGTGGCGAAGGCAGGATATGGAGGAGCCAATGAACTCGCTGCGCAATGAGCAGAGCATGAGAGGAAGGGCAGACTCGTGAACGTACTGATGGGTGGAGGGAAGACAGGAGACACTGGTCAAGGACAGATACGCAAGGACTCACTCACACAAGCACCTTCATCAAAGCAAGATGGCATGTGCTGGATTGGTCAAGGCCTCCTCTCGCCCTCCCCTCCCCCTGCTCTCAACCTCCTCTCACCCTCCTCTCGCCCTCCCCTCGCCCTGCTCTCAACCTCCCCTCACCCTCCTCTCGCCCTCCCCTCGCCCTTCCCTCACGCTCACCTGATCTTGTCTGATGAGCGCACAGCAGCCGCCACATCAGCCTGGGTGATGGTCAGGCGGCGGGCGGAGCGAGTGCGAGAGAAGGCGGCAGCGGCGAGGCTCTCGAGGAAGAGGTGGGCGGCAGAGGCCACCAGCTGGGCGGCATCGGATGAAACTTGCCGCACGTCGCCATCCAGGCGCATCATGCGCTTCACATATGGCACTGGCACCTCTGCTGCTGCTACAGCTGCTTCCCCTGCTGAAGGCACCTCTGTCGCCACTACAGGTGCGTCATCTGCTGGGAGTTCCTCAGCGGCTGCCACAGCCGCGTCACTATCTGAAGGCGCCATTTCCTCCACTATGCGAGCGTCCCCTGGAGAGGGCACCTCTCCCGCAGCGCCACCCTCTCGTGCTTCTTGTGTCTCCCCTTCTGCGCATGCGGCTGCGGTCACACGTGCTTCTGCTGCTGCAGAAACCTCTCCCCTCTCCGTTCCCCCCTTTGCTCCTGCCGCCTCTGATTGCTCACCGCTTTCCTTCGCTTCCTTCTCCTCCTCCAGACGCCCAACTGTTTGCGCTCCTCTCCTCCCTTCTCCTGCTACCTCCGCCTCTTCACCTCCCGCCTCTCGCCTCCCCCCATCCGCCACTCTTCCGTTCGTCCGCACGTCCAGTCCGCCCGCCCTCTCAGCGCCATCGCCACCTGTCCCCCCGTCTCCTTGCCCCCGAGCTTCTTCATCCCCCCCACGCGCGCCTACCCCCTCCCCCTCCCCCTCCCCCTCCGCCTCCTCCCCTTCCTCTTCCTCCTCCGAGTGAACGCTCATCTCATCGTCGTCAGCGGCCATAACGCGCTGTGCTTCATCCAGTTCCTCTTCTTCCTCCTCCTCCTCCTCCTCCTCCTCTTCCTCCTCTTCTTGTTCCTCCGCTTTTTCTTCTTCCTTCTCCGCCGTAGCTCCCCCTCTCTCAATCGGCTCCCCCCCACCCTCTACGGCGCCTCCTCCACCCTCTATGTCGCCTGCCTCTTCGCCAACGTCGTCCGCATCGCCAACATCGTCTGCTGACAAATCCGAATCGCCGTCATCGCCATCGTCGTCGCTCGCGCCGTCGAGAAGGTCATTATCGTCCAGATATGCGAACGCCATACTCTCATCTATCAAAGCCACGTTCTCAGTCATTCCGTCCACGTCAGCAGCTTCAGCGCGTTTGTCCATGCGAGTACGTGCATCCCCATCCACTCGTTCCTCTGGTTCCTGGCATGGCACGTCGTTTAGTGGTGTCGGGTCACCCGCCTCCATCTCCTAGAACACGAGTGAAATGAATCGGGGCAGAACCAAGATGATGCTGTGGTAAGCTCGTGTACTGGACTAAGCGACTTCGCTTTTTGTGAGCTGAAGGAGTCGTGCCACGAGGACCACTCGCGGTCTGCGAATGGATTGCGGAGTTTGCTTCCGAAAATTCAAATCGCAGAATGGCAGCAGGTGGGTGGGAATGGATCAATGGATAGATATGTGAAGGAATGAATGAGCTGATGCTGTGGAGGACCTGTTTACACATGCGAAAGTCATACATTCGGTTTTTTGCGTTTTGTGTGATCACATGGGTGAGCTGTACTTGTTCGTTACATTCTTGGATGCAACTTGTGGTTTGAACCGTCTTCCAGGCGAGAATCACAAGGTCAGGACGATTCGAGGTTCAGTTTGACAGGTTACCAGCCTGAAAGACGCTGCACCGTAAATCATCGACTTAAAAACCTCAAACTGCTGAATTTACATGGAACGCCTCGACACGAGATATGAGGAACATAGGCACTCAACTTCGCTCCTCGTTTCACCAGCACCACCATCGGGATCATCTCCACCAATTGACATGTCCAGCCAGTCAGCCTCACAACTCCCTGCCACCATGTGATCACCCCATCACACGGATCCCACCCGCCTCGTCTTGTTCCTCCTGCCATCCAACTTCCAGACGTTTCCCAGCCATGATACATCCGACAGTGCAAGATACCTCGCTACCAAGGCAATTCCAAGGAGCAGCTCAGCATAATGCTCACAAGCATATGTAGCCAAAATCCGCCAGCTGACGACGCATGTGGTTGAGACGCTTCGGAATTGACTTTACGCGGCCCGAGCACGATCTGTCGCAGGTTCTTTAGTATTTCAGTATGGTTCGGGATTGCGAAGGCAACTGGGTGTGATCAGTCTGCCGCGATGCAAGTTAGAAAGCCTGTTGATGCAGCAGGAAGGAACTCCGGCTGCTGGCGATACAGATGCCCAAGCGACCATTCTTAAGAACGACGTTCTGTAAAGCTGCTGGTTGTAGAGTCGTTTATCAACTCGTTACAGGACGGCTCGATATACGACGACGCAGATGGCGGAAGATAACGTGAGCAAGGAGGCAGAGGTGGAGAGGCACTTAGCTGAGATGGCGGAGGCAGCAGAGCTGGGCGGAAGGCTGGACGTGGTGGACGGCCCACAGGCGGACGGGAGTTGCGCGCGCGGTTCTGACTTGCGCAGTTCGCAGCCGCACGATGTAGAAGCGGCGGACACTGTAGACGCGCGCACTTCTGGCGCGCGCTGCTTAGAAGCACAGGACGGCGAAGCGAGCGATGTTGAGATGAACGCCAGGGATGGAGCGGACGTGGTAGCTGGGGACGAGCAGCAAGTGGACGACGAGAACGACCCCGACGGAACGATCAGCCGTCGCACACGCGCGCGGGTGTCGCTGGCACAGACCCCGATAGAGGAGCTCGAGGTGATGCTGGCGCGCGTGACGCGAGACGCGGAGGAGGATGATGAGGAAGAGGAGTTTTTGTTTCATGCGGAGGAGGAGGAGGAGGAGTACGAGCGATTCCTGTCCGCCGTGCTGTTCCCCGACTCTCCTTGCGCTAGTGACCACGAGGGGGAGGAGGGGGAGGGGGAAGGGGAGGAGGGGGAAGGAGAGGCGGGGGAAGGGAGGGGGGTGGAGGGAAGAAGGGAGGGTGGAGAGGAGGAGGTGGAAGAGGAGGGGGGAGGGGATGAGGATAAATTTGGAGGAGCAGCAGAGGCAAGCGTGATTGGGGAGGAGGAAAGAGAGGAAGCTGTTGACGCAAGAGGCGGGGAGAACAGGGTGCAGGACGAAAGGGAGGAAGAGGGGGAGGGAGAGGGAGAGGGAGAGGGAGAAGGGGAAGAAGAGGGGGAGGAAAAGGAGGAGGCGGAGGATGAAGAGGACGAGGAGGATATGGACTTCAATATCGACGATCTGCTTTTATTGGAGGGAGATGATCTGCTAATGGACGGTGAGGATGAGCTGTTAGATCTGCAGGACTTCGTGGTGGATGAGGATGATCTGGACGGGGGGCTTCTAGCGGGGCTGGAGGATGAGCTTATAGCGGAGATGCAGGCACAGGCGGAGGCAGAGGCAGCTGCGGAGGCAGCTACGAGGGCAGAGGAGGAGGAGGGCGAGGAGGAAGCGGGGAGCGAGGGAGATGGGAAGGGGAGGAGTAAGAGGCGCAAATGCAGCCGTGGGGAGGGGAAGGGGGGCTATTGGGGGGCGTGGGGTGGAGAGATGGGGGGCTTGCAGGAGGGGGAGGAGAGGGAGGTAAGGGAGGGGGGGGAGGGAGGGGAGGCGGCGCATGAAGCAGCGGCGGGTGGGCACGAGGGCGATGCCTCTCGCCTCCACCAGCAGCCCTCCGCTGCTCCTGCTGTTCCTGAGAGTGACGGGCATGAACCAGCCAATGAGCAGCTGCCACCTGTCCAAGGCGTGGGCGTTCGGGGAAGGGGAGGTGCGGTGGAAATGCGCAGCGGGGGGGTGGGGATGGGAGTGGGGGTGGGGGTGCGGAGGTCAAAACGGACCACTGCAGGGGTGTCGAGGAGGAGAGGCAAGGGGAGAGAGGCGGTGAGGAAGGGCGGGAAGGGAGAGGGGGAAGGGGAGGGGGAGGTGGAGGCGGGAGGTTCCAAGAGGAGGCGCAGGGCGAAGAAGGGGAAAGACGAGGCAGTGAAAGAAGGGAGTGTGGCGCTGGGGGGTGGAGGGAGGCCGGGGGAAGAGACGGCAGTGTGCAGAGGCGAAAGTGCAGGAGCAGGAGCAGGAGGTGGCAGTGAGGGTGCGCCTCCTGCCGCTGCTCATCCAGGTGCGGCAGCGGATGGTGGGGTGTCCCTATCATCCCCATCAGGCAGCCCAGGGATGGCGAGTGGCAGGGCGAGCAGCGCAGGGCAGAGCAGGCGCAGAGGCTCCATGGCAGCAGCAAGGCCCAGAGCGGTGGGCAGGAAGGGCCGCTCAGGCAGATCCGCTGCTGCTGCTGCTGCTGCTGCTGCTGCTGCTGGTGCTGCTGGTGCTGCTGCTGGTGCTGCTGGTGTGGGGTCAGAGGGCGCTGCTACTACTGCTGCGCACACTAGAAAAGTGGCTGCTGCTGTTGTTCCTGCTGCTGTTGTTCCTGCTGCTCCTGCTGCCGCGCCAGTGCCCCCCACTCGCCTACTCCCCATCGCCCCGCTCCCCACCGCGCGTTCCTTTGTGCCACTCCCCCTGCCCGTACACGGCACATACCCCTTCCATATTCGCCCCGTTGCATGCCTCGCTCCTGTCCCCATTCCCCCCGCGTTCGCGCCACATCAGCGTGCCCAGCTGGCAGCGCTGCTGGCGTGTCACGTCCAGCTGGCAGTGCAGGTGTACGCGGTGTGTGTGCTGGACCCCTCTCGCTGCCAGGTGGCGACGGTGCTCCGGGGATTGCTGGCACAGCTGGCGCAGTGGGGGGGAGGTGCTACTGGGGGAGGTGGCACCACTGGGAGAGGTGTTACTGGGGGAGGTGTTGGGGGAGGAGGTGGTACTGCTGGGGTAGGTGATAACAGATCAGGAGATGCGAGAGGAGTGTGGACCAGTGTATCAGCTGCTGATGCATCAGGGGTTGACGCTCCACCTTCGCTTTCCTCGCCTCCCTTGCCACCACCTTGCTCTCCTCCCACTCCTCGCCCTCCTTTCTCATCTCCTGTCTCCTGTCTGGAAGCTCAGGGCTCTCCTGCTGCTGTGGCCCCTGCAGATGCTGCTGCTGCCTCTGCTGCTGCGAGCAGCCACGGAGCTGCCAGGACAGCAGCACGGTTGGCAGATTCGATTCCCAGCCTGGCGCTTCTTCCTTCGTTTCTTCTCTCCATCGACAAAGGTATCGAAGCAAGCGCTGGGAGGGCAGCCGAGGCATGGGTGGGGTGGAGAGGAGTTGTGGTGTGGATAAGCAGGGGGGTTGTAGTGTGTGAAAGGCGGCTTGTGCTGTGCTTGCTGTGCACTGTTGCTGCTCTCTGTGTCTGACCCTTGTGTCTGCCTCGTGTGTCTCTCCCTTGCAGTTCTTGGGGAGCAATCTATGGACCTGCCGACGACATGTGGGCCTGCTGTGACAGCTCACACGCACCCGCCTACAGCAACAGCAACAGCAACAGCAACAGTACCGCCAGCAGCAGCAACAGCCGCTGCTGCAGCAGCAGAAGCAGTAGCGCAGTCACCATCATTATCAGCAGAAAGAACAGCAGCCACCGAGACTCCACAAGCAACAGCAGCTGCAGCAGCAGCAGCAGCAGCAGCAGCACAAGTGGACGAATCACAAAGAGCGACAGCAGGCAGTGGTGGTGCTATCCCATCTGCGTCAGAGGCACTCAGTGCCAGTCCAGACGTACTTGCGTCTGACAGACGAGGGAGTGAGACGCGCAGGGTGGGTGGTGGTGGGGGGCATGGTGAAAGATTCGGTGGTGGTGGAGGAAGGGATGGGGGAGAGGAGATGCACGGGGAAGGAGTTGCTGAGGAGGTGTTAAGGAGAGGGGGGAATGGGGGTGACGTGGGAAATGCGAGCGATGGAGGAGCAGAGCCCATGGCACAAGGGAGTGGAGGACGTGGGCGTGGTGAGAGTGGTGGGAAAGAGTTGAACGAGGGGGGCAAGGTGCGGGTAGAGAGCGAGGCGGGGGAGCGGATGGAGGCACAGGGCACGTCAAAGGAGAGGGTGGAGGAGGGAGATGGGGAGAGAACAAAAAGGACGGAACCAGAGGGTGGCGAGAGGGAGTTGCGGCGGCAGCCAGATGCAGAGGGTGGTGAGAGTGATGGTTCTGTGCAGCGGCAGCGAGATGAAGAGGGTAGTCGAGGGCTTTCTCTGAGAGACGTGGCGGATAAGCAGGAGGACGAGCAGACATCAGCTGCAGCAGCAGCAGGAGCAGCAGGAGCAGCAGGAACAGCAGGAACAGCAGCAACAGCAGAACGAGCAGACACAACAGCAGCAGATACAGCAGCAGGAACAACATCAAATCTCAAAAGAGTGTCACGTTGATGATCATCAACATCAACAGCAGCAGCAGCGGCAGCAGTATCAGCAGGTGGAGCAGCAGGTGGGAGGGAGTAAGAGGAAGAGGAAGCGCAAGTGGGTGCCCATGTTCTCAGTGACTCGGCCTCCCTCTCTCCAACCCCTCGCCCCCTCCCACACTTCCTCTCCCTGCAAGACCCCTCGGTTCCAGCCCACCCACAGCGTTTCTTTTGGGCCTCGAGGGGCGAAGGAGGGAAAGCAAGGGGGAGGAGGGGAGGAAGAGAAAGAAGGGGAAGAAGAAGGGGAGGAAGGCAGACGGGAGGAGGTGGACGAGGGGGGGGAAGGGGAGGAGGAGGGGGAGGAGGGGCGGAGGGCGGGGTTGGGCGAGGTGGTGCGGGTGCGGGGCGAGGTGGCAGCGGCCCTGCAGCCGCTGGCAGGCGCGTTTGATGCGTCGCTCTTCCCCGTGGTGCGCCCGCCCCTGCTGCACCGCACCATCTTCTCCCCCGCTGAGGACTGGTGCGGGCTTGTGTGGGTGGGTGGGTGGGTGGGTGGGTGGGTGGGTGGGTGGGGGTATGGGCGCATGGATGTATGCATATGTTTGCTAGACGTAGGTCCTTGAGTGGGTGTGTTTATTTTGAGTGGTTCCTTAAATTGCACGTGCCATGCCATCATGTGCGTACAACAGGTGCTTGCATGCATACATCATACATCTGACTACCCATAGGTGTAGCATATCAGCAGCTACCATTCCTCCCTTTTGCCTGCCACCCTCTTGCATCCCGCGCATCCCCGTGCTTGCTTCTCGCCCACCAGTCTGCTGGCCATGGGCGTGGAGCAGCTGAGCACGGACTGGGAGGCCATCCACAGGCGCTTCCTGCCGGGGAAGACTCCGCACCAGGTGGGGTGCGGGGGGTGGGGTGTGGTGGCAGGTGGGGGTGTGGTGAGCGTTGGGGCCCTCACGAAGCACCAGGTGGGGTGTGGGCGGTGGGTGGTGGTGGGGCGGTGGGGGCGTGCGGGTCAAGGCACAGCAGGTTGAGAGCGACGCCGCGTTGTGCGAGCTGGTTCGGTGAGGCAGTGAGCCTTTGGAGTGGCTATGTGGGAACACATGAGGAGAAGCGGCATGCTGCATACGATGCCCTGTCATGGTAATGCAACGGCGAGTGATGCACACAAGATGCACTTGCCTGCCTACCCCTGCCCCTGTCCTACTCTCGCCTCTCTCTATTTTCCCCTTCCTTCTCGTGCTCTCTCTCCCCATCCTGATGCCCCTTGGCTTCGCGGCCGTGTATCTCCCTGCCCTCGTCCATGCCGTCAGATCTCCATCCGGGGGAAGAACCGGTGCTCCTCACTCACTCGTGCACACAGACACGCACACGCGCACGCACAGACCTTGCATCTCCCCTCCCCCCCTCTCCTGGCCGTCAGATCTCCATCCGGTGGAAGAACCGGTGCTCCTCACTCACTCGTGCACACAGACACGCACACGCGCACGCACAGACCTTGCATCTCCCCTCCCCCCCTCTCCTGGCCGTCAGATCTCCATCCGGTGGAAGAACCGGTGCTCCTCACTCACTCGTGCACACAGACACGCACACGCACACGCACAGACCTTGCATCTCCCCTCCCCCCCTCTCCTGGCCGTCAGATCTCCATCCGGTGGAAGAACCGGTGCTCCTCACTCACTCGTGCACACAGACACGCACACGCGCACGCACAGACCTTGCATCTCCCCTCCCCCCCTCTCCTGGCCGTCAGATCTCCATCCGGTGGAAGAACCGGTGCTCCTCACTCACTCGTGCACACAGACACGCACACGCGCACGCACAGACCTTGCATCTCCCCTCCCCCCCTCTCCTGGCCGTCAGATCTCCATCCGGTGGAAGAACCGGTGCTCCTCACTCACTCGTGCACACAGACACGCACACGCGCACGCACAGACCTTGCATCTCCCCTCCCCCCCTCTCCTGGCCGTCAGATCTCCATCCGGTGGAAGAACCGGTGCTCCTCACTCACTCGTGCACACAGACACGCACACGCGCACGCACAGACCTTGCATCTCCCCTCCCCCCCTCTCCTGGCCGTCAGATCTCCATCCGGTGGAAGAACCGGTGCTCCTCACTCACTCGTGCACACAGACACGCACACGCACACGCACAGACCTTGCATCTCCCCTCCCCCCCTCTCCTGGCCGTCAGATCTCCATCCGGTGGAAGAACCGGTGCTCCTCACGCGTGCCCGACAACCCCATCAAGGTGAGCACGCACGCACACGCGCGCACACGTGCACGCACAGTCGTGTAGGCACATGAGTTTTTAAGGCCAGGCGAGGCGCGTTAGGTAGGCAGGCAGGCAGGCAAGGCTGCTAAGGTAGATCCGTGAAGTTGCAGATGATGAGTGTGGTGGGTAAGTGGGTGTGAAGGTTGCCCACGGAGCAGTCAGTTCATCTGTGCAGATGGCCAAAGTTGTGCCTTGCCTTCATACATCCCCCTGCAAGTGCATCTCCATCCGTGCATCTCCATCCGTGCATCTCCATCCGTGCATCTCCATCCGTGCATCTCCATCCGTGCATCTCCATCCATGCATCTCCATCCATGCATCTCCATCCATGCATCTCCATCCATGGATCTCCATCCATGCATCTCCATCCATGCATCTCCATCTATGCATCTCCATCTATGCATCTCCATCTATGCATCTCCATCCATGCATCTCCATCCATGCATCTCCATCTATGCATCTCCATCCGTGCATCTCCATCCATGCATCTCCATCCGTGCATCTCCATCCATGCATCTCCATCCATGCATCTCCATCTATGCATCTCCATCCATGCATCTCCATCCATGCATCTCCATCCATGCATCTCCATCCATGCATCTCCATCTATGCATCTCCATCCATGCATCTCCATCCGTGCATCTCCATCCATGCATCTCCATCTATGCATCTCCATCTATGCATCTCCATCCATGCATCTCCATCCATGCATCTCCATCTATGCATCTCCATCCATGCATCTCCATCTATGCATCTCCATCCATGCATCTCCATCCATGCATCTCCATCTATGCATCTCCATCCATGCATCTCCATCTATGCATCTCCATCCATGCATCTCCATCCATGCATCTCCATCTATGCATCTCCATCCATGCATCTCCATCTATGCATCTCCATCTATGCATCTCCATCCATGCATCTCCATCCATGCATCTCCATCTATGCATCTCCATCCATGCATCTCCATCTATGCATCTCCATCCATGCATCTCCATCCATGCATCTCCATCTATGCATCTCCATCCATGCATCTCCATCTATGCATCTCCATCCATGCATCTCCATCTATGCATCTCCATCCATGCATCTCCATCTATGCATCTCCATCTATGCATCTCCATCCATGCATCTCCATCTATGCATCTCCATCCATGCATCTCCATCCATGCATCTCCATCCATGCATCTCCATCTATGCATCTCCATCCATGCATCTCCATCTATGCATCTCCATCCATGCATCTCCATCCATGCATCTCCATCTATGCATCTCCATCCATGCATCTCCATCTATGCATCTCCATCCATGCATCTCCATCCATGCATCTCCATCCGTGCATCTCCATCCGTGCATCTCCATCCGTGCATCTCCATCTATTCCACCCACCTGTGTCTGCGTGTGCGCCTCTCCCGCAGCGAGTGTGGCGGCGCAAGACTGCTCCCTTGACTGACCACGAGGTCGACCAAATACAGACGGTGCGTCGGGATAGCGCATGAATGCTGACAACATTATGGCAACACCATGACACCATCGTGATAACATCGTGACACCATCACGGCACCATCACGACAACATCGCGGCACCATCATCACATAGCATCGCCATTCACCTCGGATCCGCATCACTGCCGTTGTCCCCTCTGTGCTCTTTCACCATCCTGCCATTGGGAAAAATAAAGGCATTAGCAAAGCTCAAATGCGACCCCACCCAGCTCTCTCCCTCCTGTATGTATCCACTTTCCCCCATTTTCCCCCATCTCATCCCATGCACCACACACAAGGCACTGAACGCGTGGAAGCAGGACTGGCACGCCATGAGCCGTGCCATGATGCCCCACCCAGTTCTCATCCCTCCTGCATGCATCCCCATCCCTATCCCCCCCATCCCCATCCCTCCCTTCCCCATCTCCCCCATCCCCCCATCTCATCCCATCCAGGCACTGAACGCGTGGAAGCTGGACTGGCATGCCATGAGCCGCGCTGTGATGCCCCACCGCGACCCCTCCCAGCTGCGCCGCCTCTTCTCCGATGCTTTGGCTGCCCGCCGCCTCGCTCATAGGCAGCAGCAACGAGAGCGGGAGAAGCGGATGCAGAGAGAAGAGCAAGTGCAGAGAGACAAGCAAAAGCAGAGAGAAGAGCAAAAGCGGAGAGAAGAGCAAAAGCGGAGAGAACGGGAGTGGATGGAGAGTCAACAGCTGGTGCAGAGAGAGGAAGCATTGCAAAGGGAGCAAGAGGAGCGAAGGGAGCAAGGTATGGTAAGAGAACAAGACATGCAAAGGGTAAGGATGAACGAGGAGATTAGGGAGGAGGAACACAGAGGATTGGAGGGGCTTGTTGGGTTCTCAGGTGAAGGGCAAAGAGGTGAAGGGCGAGGGGGAGAGGAGATGGGGGAGGGGTTGGCGAGTATGGGGAGGAGAGAGGGTGAGGAGAGGAGAGAGGGTGAGGAGCAGCAGAGAGAGCTACAGGAGGAGCGGCGGATGGAGCATGGAGGGCGGGAGGATGGGGGGCAGGCGAATGTGGAAGCAGGAGGAGAGCAGAATGCAGGCACACGGTGTGAGGAGGTTCATGTGAGGGAGCAGGCAGCAAGCCAGCACAGCCCACGGGGTGACACAGGAGCTGACGTGGCAATCAGTGGTGCCACACCAAATGGACCCATACCAGGTGGAATCGCAGCATACAGCAACAGAAGCAGCAGCACAGGTGGCAGCACCGGTGGCAGCGCAGGCGACAGCGCAGGAGGCACTGCAGCATGCCACGTGACATTCCAGCAGCTCTTTCCCAACCGCTTTCATCTGCTGCAGCCGCTCTTGCAGTCGAGCCCTCCCCAGCTGCCACCTGCCCGCCCTGACACCGTAGCTAATGCAGGATCGGTGCTGAGTCAGCCGCACCTGACGCTGACGCAGCGAGCTCTGGAAGCAGGGATGGAGGGGCCAAGCCCGGGCAGTGAGGAGGTGGCATTTAGGGGAGGTGTATGTGGTGGAGGAGAGGTGAGGGAAAGAGTGGTGAGGGAAAGAGAGGTGAGGGAAACAGAGGTGAGGGAAAGAGAGGTGAGAGGAGGAGAAGTGGCGGAGGGTGAGGAAGGGGCTGTAGGAGGGTCTCGCATGCTTCTGAGATGGTCACTGCTGCAACCCACAGTGTCACAAGCAGCAGTGGTGCAAGCAAGGCCCTTGCAGGCAATCTCTGGGGCTGCAGGAAGAGAGGGGCATAGGGAAGAGGAGGTGGTACAGGAGGAGCAAGGAGGGGTTGAGAGCGAGGTGGAAGCAGACGTGAGAGGAGGGGAGCCGGAGCAGCGGCATTCACAGCAGCAGCTACAGCTAGTGCAGCAGCAGCAACCGTTTGTTCAATTTCGCGAGCTGTTGCTGCGGGGAGTGGTGACAGGGACGAGTGGGGGTGGGCTTATGACGCCTGCTGTGACTCTATCCGATGTGATTGTAGCGAAGGTGACTGCACTGCCCGAGGCAGCTGCACCTGTGGGAGGGGTAGGGGCAGCAAGAGACAGTGTAATAGGAGAAGAGGAAGCACTTGCTTCTACAGCACAGCGCATCAGTGTAACAGCAGGTGTTCCAGCAGATCATAGCAGTATGGCAGCAGAGGCAGCAGAGGCAGCAGAGGCAGCAGAGGCAGCAGAGGCAGCAGAGGCAGCAGAGGCAGCAGGGGCATCAGAGGGAGGGATGGAGGTGGCAAGAGCGCTGAGAGAGGAACCAGCAATAGCAGCAAGTTGTGTAATAACAGCAGTAGCACAAGAAACAAAAGCAACAGAAGTAAGAGAAGCAAAAGGAGCAGCAGTGGCAGCAGCAGAAAGAGCAACAGCAGCAGAAGCAGGAGCAGCAGAAGCAACAGCAGAAGCAGCAGAGGCAGCAGCAGCCCCAGTGGTTCGAGGCATTGACAACCACCACCACCACCACCCTTCTGCTGTTGACCTGCTGGCTGCTGCTGCTGCCGCTGCTGCTGAGTCGGATGCACTGTGTGCTGAGTCAGATTCCATGCGTGCTCAGTCAGATTCCCCGTGTGCTGAGTCAGAGACAGTCTGCGTTGTTAATAACGAAGCTTTATCTGCACAACCCCTTGCTGCTGCTGGTGCCGCCAGTGCTGCTGGTGGTTCTGCTGATAGTAGTTGTGCTGCTGGTGGTAACCATGTTGACAGCAGTAGGCATAGAGATGATGAGGGTGGTGGGTGTGAGGACACAGGGCAGGGGTCACATGGAGATGGGTCCACACATGCCGCTTCTTGTCATGCACATGCTGCTGCTCATCTTGCTGCTGACGTTGCTTCTGCTGCTGCTGCTTCCGCTGATGCTGATGCTGATGCTGATGCTGATGTTGATGCTACTCCTGCTGATGGTGTTGCTGATAATAATTCTGCTGATGCTGCTGCTACCAGTGTTGCTGCTTCTGCAGACACTGACGCTGCTGATGCTGATGCTACCAATGCTGCTGATGCCACGGTCAATGCTTCTGCAACCGCTGCTAATGCCAAAGCTTACTCCGATGCTCCAAAAGCTGGCAACGGTGCTGCAAAAGCTGTTTGTGCTGATGCAGCAGCAGCAGGTGTTGCTGGGTGTACCGCCCATCAGGCATGCCTCTCACCCAGAGGCCACCCTCGTCCCTCCCTTCCCTCCCTTACCTCCCTCTCACCGTCCCCAACATCACCTCTCTCCTCCTGCCCCTGCCCACCATCCCCTCCCTCCCCTGTATCCCCACGGCCCTCCCTTCCCCGTCCATCCCCGCCATGCTCTCCTCCCCCACCTCCCCCTCCCGCTCCTCGCTTGTCTGCCTCAGACGACTCTCCTCCTCCCACCATCTTCATCCGAGCAGCCTTCCTCTCCTCCCACCCACTCTCGTCACCGCCCCTCCCGGCTCACCTTCCTCGCCCTTCCACCCCACCACCACCATCGTCTGCTCTCCTCTCTCCTACCCCCACAAATACACCTCCCCCAGTTGACCCTTCCCCTCGCCCACCCCAGTCAGCCCCTACCTCAGAGGCACCTCCCCTGGCTGGCTCTGCCCTTCCTCCCTCTGCACTGCTCGCAGCCCTCTCTCTGCCGCTCGCTACCACCTCTGTACCTGCACAGCCAATGCCCGCCCCGCCTACAGCTGCAGCAATGGACGTCCCTGCAGCAGCACCAGCACCACCACCACTACTACTGGCAGGGGCAGCAACAGTGGCATCAGCAGCAGCACCACCACCACCAGTGGCAGCAGCACCTCCACCACCAGTGGCAGCAGCACCACCACCACCAGTGGCGTCAGCAGTAGCAGCACCGCCACCACTAGTGGCGTCAGCAACAGCCGCAGCAGCACCACCAGTGGCAGCAGCAGCAATGGTTTCTGCTGGGCCTGTGACCCGCACACTAGTGGTTGGTGCGGGGGAACGAGCTCCTGCTGTGTCTCTCCCTGCTGCTGCAGCAGCAGACAGCAGACCAGCGGACAGCAGAGCCGGAGGGGTGGCGACGCAGGCACACGAAGAGCGGGCGGCGAGCGGAGGAGTAAGAGCTCAGGCAGCGAGCTCTAGAGAAGGTGGGGGCCGTGCACCACCCCCGCTGCCAGCAGCTGCTGCAGCAGCATGCAGAGCAGCAGAAGCCGCCTCTGGTGCTTCTGAAGCACCAGCTTCTGAAGCACCAGAAAAGGCACCAGCCCCAGCAACAGGAACAGCAGAGGCAGCAGCAGCAACAGCAGCAGCAGCAGCAGAAGCAGCAACAAGAGCAGGCGTGGCAGCAACAGCAACAACAGGAGGGGGGTGTAGAGCAAGCAGTGAAGCCGCAGGTGCAGGAGTGCTAGCATCCATTGGGGCAGCTGCTGCCTGCCCACTACTGGGCGAAGTGGCAACGAGGGGGGGTGTGAGTGATGCGCTCACTGAAACCTGTGCCGCCCAACGCACCGTTGCAGAAGGAAGGGGAGGGGTGTTGGATGCAGGTGAGCGCGCAGGTGCGTTGCAACACAGCACAGGGCTCGCTGTGGCGCGCAAAGGCCCTTCAAGAGCACCTGCTGTCACCATCCCTGCTGCTGCTGCTGCTCCTGCTGCTCCTGCTGCTGCTGCTGCTGCTGCTGCTGCTGCTGCTCCTGCTGCTGCTGCTGCTGCTCCTGCTGCTGCTGCTGCTGCTTCTGCTGCTGCTGCTGCTCCTGCTGCTGCTGCTGCTCCTGCTGCTGCTTCTGCTGCTGCTGCTGCTGCTGCTCCTGCTGCTGCTCCTGCTGCTGCTGCTCCTGCTGCTGCTTCTGCTGCTGCTGCTGCTGCTCCTGCTGCTCCTGCTGCTGCTGCCACTTTTGCTGCTGCTGCTGCTCCTCCTGTTGCTGCTCCTCTTGCTCCTCCTCCTGTTGCTCCTCCTCCTGCCTCTGCTCCGCCTCCTACTGCTCCTGCTGCTGCCTGCCCAGACCCCCTCGCCTTCGTCCCCATCCCTCCTCTCCCCCGCTTCCGCAACTTCCCCCCTCTTCCTCTCCCCCTCCGCTCACAATCCCCCTCTGCAACCAGGCCCTTCCAACCTTTGACCTACTCTCACTCCCCTCACTCCACCATCCCTCCATCTGCATCTTCTCACTC
The DNA here is from genome assembly GCA_947470075.1 of Closterium sp. Yama58-4. Taxonomy (NCBI): domain Eukaryota; kingdom Viridiplantae; phylum Streptophyta; class Zygnematophyceae; order Desmidiales; family Closteriaceae; genus Closterium; species Closterium sp. Yama58-4. The sequence continues at coordinate 504,765 of CANIUD010000820.1, read as the reverse complement.
CCCCTTACGTCCCACCCCTTCCTTTCCCACGCACCTCCATCCTACGCTCCCCCTTCCCCGGTCTGCCTTCCACACCCCATCCCAGCCCGCCCTCCCCACCGCCTTCCTCCCACCAACCCCTTTCTCTCTCCCCCACCCCACGCCTTCTCTTTCCCCTTCCACCGCCCCTCGCCCCACTCCACCCCTCAAACCCACGCCCTGGCCCAGACCCCACACACCATCCCCACCACAACCACCACAGCCATCACAGCCACCACAGCCACCACAGGCATCACAGCCACCACAACCGTTGCAAGCTCCTCCCACTGCGCCCCCCTCGTCTATGCCCCTTCCTCCTCTGCCTGTCTCCACCTCCTCTCCCTCTCCTCATCCCTCACCTGCTACTCTGCCCTCACCTGCTGCTCTGCCCTCACCTGCTGCTCTGCCCTCGCCTGCTCCTCACTCCTCTGCTGCCCTCCCCCCTGCCTCTGCCGCCGCTCCCTCTGCTACTGCTGCTGCTGACCCTGCTGCTGCCACTGCTACTCCTGCTGCTGCCGCTCCAGCTGCTGCAGATGCCGCGGCGCCTCCCTTCCCCCGGCGCAGGAGGCGCAGGCGGAGGGGCGTATTCGGGTGGCCGCCCACACGGGGTGTGGGGGGGCGGGGAGCAGGAGCAGGTGGGGAGGGAGAAGGAGGAGGAGGAGGAGGAGGAGGAGGGCGGGGAGGGGGAGGAGGGGCAGGGAAGCCGTCTCGGAGCCTGGCGCCCGTGATGCTGCCTGATGGCCGCATCATTCAGCTCTGCCCCTCACAACCCCCCTCGCAACCCCCCTCACAACCCCCCTCGCAATCCCCCTCACCCTCCCCTGCCACCGCTGCTGCTCCCGCTGCTGCCCCTGCTGTCCCCTCCTTTATGCCGTACTCTGCGTTCTTTCACCTTTCCCCCTCGCCCCCTACTATACCTTCTGCCATGCCTGCTGCCATGCCTACTGCCATGCCTACTGCCATGCCTGCTACCATGTCTGCTGCCGTGCCTGCTGCCGTGCCTGCTGCCATGCCTACTCCCATACCGGCTGCCATGCCTGCTGCGGTCAATGCTACCACTGTTCCTGCTGCTGCTCCTCCCACTCCCACCACTGCTGCAGCCACTGCCGCAACTCCTGCCCGTCATCCCACTGCTCCTCGTAATGCCCATGCTTCTATTACCTCACCACCCGCGTTGCATAAAAGTGCTGCATTGGGGATTGCTGTAGCAGGGAATGCTGTAGCAGCGAGTGCTATAGGTGCGCCATCTGTAGCAGCATTGGTCAAACCTTTAAATGGGACTGTAGCCAAGTCAGCACCAGTAGCCACGTCAGCACCAGTAGCCAATGGAATGAAGGCAGCCAGCAGAGCAGCTGGAGCAGTCGTGGCACAGAGAGTGAAACAATCTTCTGTGCCACGTGGCAGCAGCGGGAGTATCAGTGCTGATGTGGCGACACGTGGCAGCAGCAGGGCCAACAGTGCTGATGTGCCTACCCCACCCACTCCTCCCCCTGCTGCTCCTCCCACTAAGTCCTGTGCTGCTGCCCCTGCTAGTGCTGTCGCCTCTACTGGTACGACTGCCACGGCCTTGCCTGCTACTGCTACTGCTGCGCATGCTCCTGCACCCACGCGCCCTCCACCCTCTCCATCCCACCCCACACCTCCTCCCTCAAATTCCTTCACTCCAAATTCCGCGTTCCTTCAATCCCAGCCGTTGGATCGCCAAACCTCCAGTGCCCCATTGAAAGCACTTCCAGGCTCCACAGCCCTCTCTACCTCCTCTTCACGCACCCAGTCAAGGCTACAGCCGACCTACAGCCTCACCCACAGTCCAAACCAACGCTCTTGGCTTGGTTTGTCCAAGGCAGGCAGCGGAGGCTCGGCACAGGTGGTTCGGCCTCGCCCCATGCTGCCTGTGCCTGCCCCTCTTGCTAACCCCACTCCCACTGACGCCCTTCCCTCTGGTTCCGCTCCCTCTGACCCCATTCAGCAGCGTCCATCCATCCGAGCCGCCTTCCTTGTTGCCCGCCCACCCGCCGTGCCCCCTGTGTCCTCTGCATCTGCTCCTACCGCTGCTGCCGCTGCTGCTGCTGCTTCTGCTGCTCCTTTTGTTGCTGCTACCAACACGGAACGTGCAACGGAATCACATGCTGCAGCACTGGCTGCCTCAGCCAAGGCAACCTTACTTGGCGCTGTACAGCAAGGGAAGATGGCCGTGAGAGGTGCTTTCACAGCCGCTCCAGCCGGGGAATCAGAGCAACAAGAGTCGAGGAGAAGGGACTCTGGGAGCATGGGTCCCATGCCCTGCTCGGGCCCTGCGGAGGATCCACCAGTGCTCTCGTCACTTTCGCTCTCGCTTTCCCTCTCCCCGCCATGCCCCCGAGCTGCCCAGCCTCCTCGTGCAGCAGTGCCCTCCATAATTCGATGAGGTGAGGAACGCACCTTGAAGGGAAACTGAGAGGAAGATTATGTTAAGTTAGCTGGCTAAGTCTGTAACCATATTTGTATATTGAACATTTGTCAAATGCAGTTTTTATTCATTATTTGGAGTGGAAAACAAGAGGACATCTTCTGCTAACATAAACTTAATCTGGGCGGGGCGCCTAATATTCTGCAATATCCAATATCAGCACTTTATTCGCGTCCGAGAGTAGTACCGTCTCTAGAAGTTGGTGCTGCTCTTGTACGTGTTCCCAACGGTCCACTTCTCGGGAATGACATCCTTCAGCTCCACGCGCGCGCCGCCCACCGCCGTGACGCGCACGCTCACCTTCTTTCCCGCATCCACGATCTCCTTGGCGGGATCCAACGCCCACGTGGCGCTCTCCGCGAGCCGCTTCATCTTGCTCCACTTCTTGCCGTCCTTCGATAACTCAACTCCCTCCACTCCGCCGGCTTTCGCGGCGCCCAGAATCTGGACCGCGAACCAGTACTGGTTCGTGCCGGGAATGATTTTAACCCCGATGTCGCCGTTCTTCGGGCAGTCGACGCTGCGGAACTTAATCTCCACGTACCCCGCGTCGCGGCCGCGGACGATTTTGTCCCACGCGGTGGAGGCGAGGAGGAACTGATCGTCGCCGTGCCGGCCGGTCGCGCGCACGATCACGCTGCCGCTTCGGCAGCTCTTGTGGTTCTTGCACTCGATCTCGTAGCACGTGCCGCAGCCCTTGCCGCCGTCGTACTTATTTTGGGGCAGGTACGCGGTCAGCCCTTTGTAGAAATATTCCGAGTCGCGGAAGTTGCCCTCGTAATAGCACGCACCGCCGCCGGAATTAATTCCATCGCTGAACGTGGACCGGTACGTGGTGGCACTCGCGGGAGCAAGGACAGCGAGCGCTGCGACGAGCGTCGCGAGGGCTGCGAAAACGCGAAGAGCCATTTGAAGCGCGAGGAGCGGGGATTCCTCTGTGTGGAACTAGGATGCGAGTTAGGCAGTACTAGGAAGACTGAAGTGAGAAGGCAGGAGGGTGTATGAATCTCAGCAAGCGGTAATGATGCTCTGAGTGTGTGCGATGGTGTGTAGGAAGGAATGCGGGTGTTTATATACGCCATAACGCGCGATGCGGCGGGGAGCAGCGACGGCTTCAGCTCGACGTCGGCAATCATCGAGGCGCCGGGGAGCAAGCAGTAGATTGTTCCGGGAAGTTGCCTGTTACCTATGCGGGTTTCATGGGGGAGAATATTGAAAGCTGCAGAGCAACATGTGTGCTGCACTTGACGGCGCGCGGTCCAAAGTCAAGCACAGCTCGGGCGGGGCGACAAATTCCCTTGTTCTCCAGCCTAGGGCGTGTTCTGCGCGGAAGAAAAGTATAATTGCGATGACAAACAATATTTGTGCCATCTGCGTGCATAGGAAGGACCATTGAGCCGACAGCGTGTGATGCGCTTCTCATGGCGAGAGAATTATTGGAAGCTGCTGCAGAGCACATCTGTACGGCTGTCGACGGCGCAAGACGTGGTCCCATCCCATCCCAAGCACAGCTCGGCATGAACTGCATTGCCCAGCAAGGAGATGTCTATTAGTCGATCATTCTAGGGCGTGTTCAACGAGGCACACTTGAACAGTCTGTACAAGCTGGTCCCTTTCTGCTACAACTATGATGCATACAATGTTTCTGGTAGAAGAAAAAACTACAACACAGGAATGAAATAGATGCCATAGCAATAACACATGAATGAAAAACATATGCCATAGCATTTTGAAGGCTAAACGTGGTTGTAAAGTGAATCCCACCCCATCATCCAGACAGGGACAGAGTAAACTAAGGTGCCGATAAGAAACGCCGGTAGAATGGTACTGAGAAGGTACACGTACGAGCGCCATGGGGTCCCAAGGGTGTACTGAAAGTAGAGAATCTCAAGAGAGAACATGGACACTGTGCTGAGCCCTGTCAGGAACCCCAGCTGCACCCCTCCCACTATAACTTGCGATGTATGCGACTTCGCCTGCAAGTGTGACACAAACAAGAGCGTGAAGATAAGAAGGGGGTCTAACACCACGTTCACCAATCCGGATCGCTGTGCAGGTGGTGGGAACGTACCGCGAGATACACCACAGAAATTGCAGCTTCCAAAGCAGCAGCCACCACGTTGGCTGTAAGAGTTCCCCACGGCATCCATGCAACTGCACCCGCACCCTCCTCCCACTTCCGCTTCCCTCCACCACCCCTCCGGGCCTCTCCACTCGCTCCCTTCCCCATCCTAATCGCCCCTTGGAGCCACAACCCAATGCCAGCCCCATTGAGGGGCAGCAGGGACCAGCGCAGGCAGGTGCCGAGAGGGGCGAGTGCGCAGGCGAGGCAGAAGGCCTGCAGGCTGGCGCTGTGTGCCGCGGCGAGCACGGCGCCGGTGATTGCCGCCACCCAGAGGATGAGTGCGCATAGCAGCATGGGAATGAGGTGGCGACGTGCGGATGATGATGGGGAGAGGGGCGGGGAGGTGGGATGTGATGGGGATGGGCGATGGGAAGGAGAGGAGGAAGATGGAGGTGTGGGGTTTGAGGTTGGGAGGAGAGAAGGAGAGGGAGAGGCGTGTGGGGACGGGGAGCGGGGGGAGAGGTAGGCGTGGAGAGAGCAGAGGTTGTGGGCGGTGTCTGCCCCTGCGACGAGGGAGATGATGGGGAGCACGGAACCTGGTGGATGGGAGCAGGAGCAAGGAAGCAAAGCAAGGGGGAAAAGGTGGAATTTTTGGATTCGCGAAAGCGGTTGCTTTCATGCAGCCGAGGTGGGTTGCTTCACGCAAGGAAGTGACAGCGTGGTGGATTGAGTGGTGGCGTGGCGTTAAGTAGCTGTCTCTCCTGCAAAGCAAAATACGTCAACAAGTCCCCGGCCGGCCCAAAACCAGTAACGGCAGTGGTGACAAGACGCTAGTGCCACGGGGCGAGTGTGAAGATACCAGCACGGAGATGCAGGATACGGGGCAACTGAGCCAGAGACATCTCTACAACTCTTAGGACCGACTCTGTTACTGGAGAAACGAGGCGTGGCTGACCTGCAAAGTAGCCGAAGAGGGCGCGGACCCAGAGGCCGGCAGTGGCGATGGCGAGCATGCGCTGGTTCCACGTGGCGAAGGTGGAGATGCCACCACACAGCCCCACCACCAGCCCTATTGCCAGGTGGCGTGAGTGTGCGACGAGGGCTGGCAGGAACACCACCCCCAGCATGCCCAGCAGGAAGCAGCCAAGCTGGCGTGGGTGGGATTGGGAGAGGATGGGGAGTGAGGCTTGACAATCCGTCAAGGAGCTGGCAGTTGCATGGTTGAGTTGAGCCAGCTGTGCTCGACCCGAGACAAGCCACGGCAGCTGGATCGACCTTCTGACGAGGTGAGGTGACGAGTTGAGGTGACGAGGTGAGGCGACGAGGTGAGGTGACGAGGTGAGGTGTGCCTAGCCCAAGGTGTGGCGCCTTGTGCTCGTACACTCACCATGTTGGCGGGCAGGTCGATGAATATGGCCTGCTCGTCACTCGTCACGTGCGCCACCTCCGGCCCAAATAGCAGATCCATGCCATGCTGTATGGCAATCTGCGGAGCGAGGGTGGGGTGGGATGATGGGGGAGGAAGGAGAAGACAAGTGGACGGTTGGGAGGGTGAGCTGAGGCAAGAACGTGTGTGTAATCGTTACATATATATTCAATGCGAAAGAGGCAGGTCATAGCATGAGCCATCTGCTCATACCTGCCATCAGCCCACCTCTGCCACGCAGTAACCAGGATAGATGTGTTACAGCGCTTCACACGCCCGCATGCGCCATACCCAATTCACTCGCCCCTGCCAATGCTCCCCATTCGCCAATCGCACGCGCCCCCTGGTGCTCCCCATACGCAGCATTGCTCACCCCGATGATGGAGAAAGTGGTCAGATGCGCCACGATGCTCAATCGCTCCAAAGCCACTTCCGCCCATCCCGTCCTGCTGCTGCTGCTGCTGCTGCCGCCGTGCCCCATGCTGCCGCTGCTGTTACAATCACACCCGTTACAGTGACGGCTGGTGCGAGCAGCGCAGGTGGTTGCGTGGCGCGAGCAGCAGGAGCAGAGCAGCTCTCTCACGAATGTGTTGTGGCTGATGTAGCTGTACGCCGTGGTGGATAGCTGGAGAGGGGGAAGCGAGAGGGGGAAGGGGAAAAGGGGGGAAGGGGGGAGAGAAAGCGGAAGAGGAACGTTTGGTGGCTGATGTAGCCACATGCCGTGGTGGAGAGCTGGACGGGGGGGAGCGAGAGGGGAAAAGGGAGGGGGGAGAGGGAAAGCGGAAAAGGAACGCGCGGTGGCTGATGGTAGCTGTACGCCGTGAGGACAGCTGGAGAGGGGGAGAGGGCGGGTGAGGGGAAAAGGAAGGGGGGATGAGAAGGGGAAGGGAAAAAGAGGAAGAGGATCGCTCGGTGGCTGATGCAGCAGGAGGCGGGGAAAGCATGAGGACGCGGTGAAAGTGCAAATATCGCAGGATCGTCTGCATATATCGAGCCCCACAATCGAGTGGGCAGATCGATTGACGAAATGTGCCGACCGCGACGTTGTAACGATCGCAGCTGAGAATTGACAGAACTCTCGCGATCAGTGATCAGTCGCATTCACACACTGCAGATATTTTGGCCAAAAAGCGTACTGTAGCATGGTTACAGTGTAGTAAATAGGGTAACCAAGCCGCACATCGATCCCGAATGACGATCGATCGTTTACTTTCACCGCGTCCTGAGGACTGTGGATGGAAGATGCGACGGCGGAAGAGGGAGGTGGGGTGGAACGAGAACGAATGGCGAAATGATGCAACGACGCATTGTACGAGAGGGAGGGAAGAGGAAACGAGGAACGACGCGGCCTTGCGCTTTCCCAAGAACCCGGAGAGTTGGTGAACGCACCTCCGCAATGGACGTTCGAGGAAGCTTCGCCACAGGCGGCTTCGGCTCCGCGGCAACCGATGCGTCGTGCGAAGGCGGCTCAAGAGTGGCGACCACAGAGCAGCCATCGATATCCGCGACATTCCTCGGCGGATCATCCAACGGCTGCTGTCGCGCGCACGGTGAATCCGCACCCGCGGACGCCGCGGACGCGGTAACAGTGGGGAGCCGCGCGCTCCGAGGCGAGCCAGAACTGCCTGATGCTCTGTCTGCTCCTGCAGCCGCCGCGTCTCGCGGCGCCTCGCAATCTGATGAAACCGTGGATTCGAAATCCGGCGTCCGAGCGTGAGACGATTCGCCGCCTCTCGCGCCGCCGTCTGTTGCGTCCTCGCCGGCGTCAGCATGCCTCCCGACATCCCTCGCGGCCACGGCGCGCATGACGGGAATGCAGCCGCAGGTGGCGGCGTCTAAATCCGTGCGGCCCAACAAGCTCTGCCCATTGTCGTGTTCTCTCATCTCGACCGCCTCGTCGCTCCTCTGTCGGTCCACCATTTAAAATCCCAAGCACTCACACGGCGTGCAGTTACAAGCTAGTACCCTTGAGGCGTGCTCGAGGCGTGCTTTGCTGACAGGTCATTCAATGCGGCGTCGCAGCGCGAGTTGCAGCGAAGGTGGAGGGTTTCAAGGACCGACAATGTCGTGGAAATGCGGCTAAAGAGATGCAAATATAGGTAAGCTACACGAGAATGTTAATTACGACAAGCGAGAGACGCGAGCTCCGGAGCGGAGCGGGAGGACAGTATCGATACGATAGTGCGCATTGAGTTCTTTACGTGACGCGGTGACGGAAAGCTGCGCTACCGGAAAGCCAGTGACGAAAAGCAGGGCGTAGGATGGATTCTGTATAGCAGTGACCCAGAAACCGTCAGCAATGTCTCAGTTGGGAAGGTTGGTTGATAGGAAGAAGAGTGGTTTCAGAAACAAACGTGGAGCAGGACGAGGCAGAAACAAAAGGCAACAGCTGGTGGAGGGTTTGGTGGGTTCGAATAAAAAATCAGTCGTGTGCTTTCGGAATAAATACACCCGGCACTTCCAAACTGGATTCTTTTTTTGCGCGAATTAGTCCCCAAAAGGTTTTGTGCCAGGGGATGGGTTTTGTGCCACTATCTTGTTGCTGTAGATGCGCAAATTTTCTGTTGGGGCTGAATTGGATTGGAGCACTTTGTGGCGTCGATGAAGATCTTATCTGAGGAGCCGCCAAAGACACACCTGGACAGGTAGGAAAGGAAAATGTGGTGGATCTCTCTGGCTCTGTGCTGCATGCGCACATCGTTTCTGTTCCGTCCAGCGGATAACGCTTGGCTGGGGGAAGGCTTGGCTGGTGGCCGTTTGGTTTGGTGGAGGTGAAGCACGTTGAACTTCATCACAGGCCTTGTACGCGTTGCATGGCTTCGGGTTTGCATTTACTGTGCGAACTTCGAGTACGCACTTCGTTAATGTATGCAATCTATAATTCTGGTACATGCCAATCCCTTACAGAAGTGGCCCAGCTAGTTAGCTGGTTCGCTTCCGAAAGATAAGGTCCCGGGATCAAACCCCCCTGCGGCGTAATTCAGCCAGCCCCCCTCAAAGGGCTTCGCAGGTGCTCATCTGGGAGTGGATATTGCTGAGATCAGAAGTTGATCGTAGCCCAGGATCTACCCAGGAAGGTTCGCACGCAGTGAGATAGTTTGGTGGGCCCTTGACCTCAATAGCAGAGTGAATGTAAAATGCTTTGAGATGAATAAAACATGCAAATACAACGATATAAATATGAGTACAGGGGAATACGAAGCGACCTAGCTAGCCATGTACTGTAAGGGGTACATTCCCTTATTCGAATTCAAACCAACCGTGCGGCCCGAGCAGTTACGAAACTGTTCCCGCCAGATTCATTGTCCCTGCAGCTGCCCGATGCCGTTTTTCTCCGACGGTCTAGATCCACCCTAACCGTCTAATGCTTCGAGTCAACTCTGACTCCTCGCATTCGTTCTCGATACTGCATGCCTCTTTGCTGCGGTGAGGAGTGCACAGTAATATCAAGTAAGTCAAACTATGCATATTGTGTTTGTGTAGGCTGCTAGTGGGGTAGCCCATATGGGGTACAACCCAATGTTAGGGTTAGCTTATGTACCCAACTCTTGATCAATGCATTCATTCCTGCTGTCAGATTCTAACATGGTTTCAGAGCACTAAGGTCCGTAGGACCGTTTTTTTTTTTTCGGGCCCACCTACCACTGCGGTTACCGCGCTACCCCACGTACCTGCCTGCCTTGCCTTGCCTTGTGACGTGCTGCACTACGCGAGCCGTCCAGCAGCCCTAGCGCTGCCTCCTGCTGCCCTAGGCCAGCGCGCTGCCCCTAAAGGCCCGTAAGGCCCGCGCGCCGCCCCTACACGCCCTCCAGGCCTGCGCAGCCCGCACCGAGCCGCGCGCAGCCCGTTGCTACCGCGCGCTGCCCCCACTGAGCCCGTGCAGCCTGCACAGAGCCGCGCGCAGCCCGCTGCAGCCGCGCGCAGCCCGCACAGAGCCGCGCGCAGCCCGCACCGAGCCGCGCGCAGCCCGCTGCAGCAGCGCGCGGCCCGTACCGAGCCGCGCGCAGCCCGCTGCAGCCGCGCGCAGCCCGTACTGAGCCGCGCGCAGCCCGCTGCAGCCGCGCGCAGCCCGCACCGAGCCGCGCGCAGCCCGCTGCAGCCGCGCGCAGCCCGCGCCGAGCCCACGCAGCCCGCGTAGCGCCGCGCGCGGGCCTACTCCTGCCTCGCGAGGCCCGCGCGCCGCCCGCTGCAGCCCGCGCGCGGCCCGCAGCAGCCCGCGCCGAGCCGCGCGCGGCTCGCCACTACCTAGCGCGGCCGCGCGCGGCCTGCAGCAGCCCAGCGCGCTGTCAGCGCAGCCCGCGCCGAGCCGCGCGCGTCCCTCTGCCTCGGCCCCGACCTGCCGCTGATACGGCCCCGCTCTGCAGCTGCCACGGCCCCGACCTGCCGCTGAAGCGGTCCCGCCTGCAGCTGCTTCGGCCCTACTCTGCACCGGGTGTTGCGGCCCCGACGTCGCCGCTGTCGTGCGCCTACTCCGCCGCCGCCCGTTGAGCGCCGGCCCTGCTCGCCCGGCGAGCGCCTGCTCTTCCAGCCTTTGGTGAGCGCCTGCCTGCCTGCCTGCCGGCCTGCCTGTCTGCTTGCCTGCCTGCCTGCCTACCGGCCTGACTGCCTGCCTGCCGGCCTGCCTGTCTGCTTGCCTGCCTGCTTGCCTGCCTGCCTGCCTGCCTACCTGCCTGCCGGCCTGCCTGCCTGCCAGCCTGCCGGCCTGCCTGTCTGCTTGCCTGCCTGCCGGCCTGCCTGCCTGCCTGCCTGCCTGCCTGCCGGCCTGCCTGTCTGCCTGCCTGCCAGCCTGCCGGCCTGCCTGTCTGCTTGCCTGCCTGCCGGCCTGCCTGCCTACCTGCCTGCCTGTCGGCCTGCCGCGCCTGCCCTGCCCGCGCTACTGCTGCTGCTACTGCTACTGGCCGGTGGCCAGATGCAGCCCCAGCGACGTTCACGTGAGTCTCTCACGCCCCAGCAGCTTAGTGAGTGGTATACTAGCTGGGGTTGTCGCGGTAGCAGTCGTAGCTGTCCCCCTGGAGCTGGTCCGTTGGGAGCGACTGGCAGTGGCCAGCTGCAGCTGCAGCGGCGTCCACGCGAGACACTTACGTCCCGGCAGCTCCACGAGTGGTACGCTCAGTGTAGCAGGTCTACGCGTACAGTTCGCTGCCAGTACGTCCTTCGCACAGGTGATAGGACTGGTCAGCCTTGCGGGACGCTTGGTCACACACAGTCCCGCTGCTTCGCCCGTCTGAGCGACGACTGGCGTACAGTGTTTGGCGACGAGGCTGAGCTCCCCGACTGGCTGGAGCTGCTTGGACAGAGGGTAGATATCTTTGCTCCTGACTATGATGCTATTCTCACTGCCATGTATGCATTGCCTACTAGTGTTGACCGTGCCTGTTACCTGTGCGTCCCGCCTGACCCTGGTATAGCACCTGCTGCTCCCGGTACTGGTGAGGCTGCTGCCCTAGGTGCTCGTGTGTCTCCTCCTCTGGGTGCTGGTGAGGCTGCTGCTCTAGGTGCCGGTACGTTTCCTGCTCCAGGTGCTGGTGGGTCTGCTCTCTCTAGTTCTGCGCCTACTGCGGCCTTGTACACCTTCACGCTTGACTCAGGTGCCTCCCGCTCCTTCTTTCGCGACTGCACCACACTCACGCCGCTTAGTCGGCCGGTTGCAGTCTCCCTGGCGGACCCCTCTGGGGGTCCAGTCCTTGCCCACTACTCCACGGTTCTGCCGTGTCCGGCCGCCCCGTCTGGCTTGCTGTCAGGTCTTTACCTCCCCTCGTTCTCTACGAACTTGGTGAGTGGAGCTGACCTCCAGGATCAGGGGGTGCACCAGTTCACTCCTGCGAGTCAGCGGGTGACTCACTGTACGTGTGCTCGGACCGGCCGACACCTGGCCACGTTTTCCCGTGCGCCTGGCTCGAGTCTGTACACCCTGACCACTGCGTCCGCTCAGGTAGCTGCGTCTGCGTCTGCGTCCGGTCAGCCGACGGCCCCCTGCGAGTGTCGCGCTTTGTCGCACCAGACCCTCCTGTGGCACCACCGCCTTGGTCACCCCTCGGTGCAGCGCCTTCGTGGCATGCACTCTCGCTTCCTGGTTTCTGGTCTGCCCAGGTCTTTGCCTGCCCTGCCTCCCTCGCTTGCGCCGCCCTGCATTCCTTGCGTCGAGGGGCGGCAGCGCGCCGCTCCTCACTCCTCCTCGTTCCCTCCCACAGAGGCTCCCCTGCAGACTCTCCACCTGGACGTGTGGGGCCCAGCCCGCGTCCGTGGACAGGGCCACGAGCGGTACTTCCTGCTGGTTGTTGACGACTACACGCGTTACACCACGGTCTTTCCCCTGCGCAGCAAGGGGGAGGTCCCTGCTGTTTTGATCCCTTGGATCCGCGCTGCCCGTCTCCAGCTCCGCGAGCGGTTCGGGACGGAGTTTCCCGTCCTGCGTCTGCACTCTGACAGAGGTGGTGAGTTCTCCTCCGACCTCTTGGCAGCCTTCTGTGCGGAGCACGGCATCACCCAGTCGTTCACGCTTCCGGACTCTCCGCAGCAGAATGGGGTTGCTGAGCGCCGCATTGGCTTAGTTATGGAGGTCGCTCGTACCTCCATGATCCATGCGGCTGCCCCCCATTTTCTGTGGCCGTTTGCGGTCCGGTACGCCACGCATCAGCTCAACCTCTGGCCCCGTGTCTCCTTGCCGGAGACCTCGCCCACACTGCTGTGGACGGGGAAGGTTGGCGATGCGTCGCGTTTCCGGGTCTGGGGTGCTCGTGCCTTTGTCCGCGATACCACTGCGGACAAGCTCTCCGCCCGTGCAGTTCCCTGTGTCTTCCTTGGCTTTGTCCCTGACGCGCCTGGTTGGCAGTTTTACCACCCCACCTCGCGCCGTGTCTTTGCGTCTCAGGACGTCACGTTCGACAAGTCGGTTCCCTTTTACCGTCTCTTCCCCTACCGCACTGCCCCTCTCCCTCCCCCGCCGCTCTTCCTCGCTCCAGGTGCTCCCCAGGTCGACCCTCTCCCCGCTCCAGGTCCTGCTCCCTCAGGTGTGTCTCAGGTAGACCCTCCTCCCTTCCCTGCGCCGGTTGAGGTCACTGGTGACTCAGGTCCTGCTGGGGGTGGTCCTGCTCGGGGTGCTACTTCTGGGGGTGCTGAGTCTGGGGGTGCTGAGCCTGGGGGTGCGGAGCCTGGGGGTGCGGAGCTTGAGGGTGTCGAGCCTGGAGGTGCTGAGCCTGAGTGTGAGGGGTCTGGAGGTGCTGGAGCTGGTGGTTCTGGGGCTGCTGAGGGTGCTAGCGCTGGAGGTTCTGGAGCTGCTGGAGGTCCTGGTGCTGGTGGCGCTGGAGCTGCTGAGGGTGCTGGCGCTGAGGGTTCAGAGTCTGCTGTTGCGCGGTCTCCTTGGAGTAGCCGCCTTCGTCCACGTGTGCCACTCACCTCGCAGCAGCTGCACGACTGGTACGGTCGCCGTCAGGGTCGCGCTGCTGGAGCCCGGGGCTCTACTGCTGGAGGTACTTCTGCTGCCGTCCCTGGCGCTAGGAGTGGTGCTGGTACTGTTTCTACTGGAGGTGCTGGAGTCGCTGGTCCCGGAGGTGCTCGTACTGGAGGTACTGGAGCTGCTGGGGCTGGGGGTGCTGCGTCTGGAGGTGCTGCTGCTGGAGACACCGAGGCTGGAGACCCTGGGACTGGAGGTGCTGGTTCTGGGGGTGCTGCTGCTGGAGACGTGGAGGCTGGAGACCCTGGGACTGGAGGTACTGGTTCTGGGGGTGCTGCTGCTGGAGGCACTGGGGTTGGAGACCCTGGGCCTGGAGGTGTCGGTTCTGCTGCTGGAGCTTCTGGAGCTGCTGGAGGTGCTGGAGCTGCTGGGGGTACTGGAGCTGCTGGAGCTGCCGGTTCTGGTGCAGCTGCGCCGCCACGACTGTTCTTCGCTCCGCCGTCTCCGTCGTCTCTGCCGCCGCCTGACTCTGTTCTTCGTCAGGTTCTTACTCTCCCGTCGTCTACTGGTCTTCCGTTACAGCCTGGCTCACCGCTGCCTGCTCCTTCTCCTTACACTGAGCAGACGGGTAGTCTTGCTGAGCGTCGTGAGCCTGCGTCGCGTCCTGTCTCGCCTGTTCGTCCTAGTCGTACCGGTCGTCGTGTTCCGCGTCCGCGTTCGCCGCCTGTCCCCACCGCACACCTTGTCGTCCGTCGTCCTTCCTCTGTTCCGCAGCCTGTTTCTCTGCCGTCTCCTCCTGCGTCTTCCTTGCCTCACGTTCCGGACCCTGAGTCTGACCGGTTTCGTGCTGAGCACCCTACTGTCACGCGTCTGCTCGCCACTGTTGTCACTGACCCCTCGTTTGAGTCTGCTGCTGCGACAGCTTTGGTTGCCGAGCTTGTTGACTTTGCGGCTGCCTGTCGTCTAGACTACGCTGCTAGTCTTGTCGCTGAGTCTGAGTCTGTCTGTCCTCCGTCCGTCGGGGGTGAGTGTGCTCTTAGCACGGACGTCCTTGAGGACAGGCACGAGGACCTTGAGTGTCTTGCAGCCGCTGCGCCTCATCTCGTGACCATGCTGCTTGCCCCTGAGGGAGACCCGGATGCACTAGACATCCCCACCCCGCGCTCGTACGCTGAGGCGGTCGCGGGTCCCTACTCCTCTCAGTGGCAGGCAGCCATGGACGCAGAGATGGCATCCTGGAAGTCCACAGGCACTTACGTCGACGAGGTTCCCCCTCCTGGGGCGAACATCGTCAGTGGCATGTGGATTTTCAGGGTGAAGCGGCCGCCTGGTTCTCCGCCTGTCTTCAAGGCACGTTACGTTGCTCGAGGCTTCAGTCAGCGAGAGGGGGTTGACTTCTTCCAGACCTTCTCCCCCACCCCAAAGATGACCACTCTTTGGGTACTGCTGCACGTTGCCGCCCAGCGTGACTACGAGCTTCACTCGCTTGACTTCAGCACAGCTTTCTTGCAGGGCAGCCTGCACGAGGAGATCTGGCTGCGCCGCCCACCTGGCTTCACTGGGTCGTTCCCTCCTGGTACCCAGTGGAGCCTCCGCCGGCCAGTCTACGGTCTCCGCCAGGCGCCTCATGAGTGGCACGACACACTGAGGACTACGCTTGCGGCTCTCGGGTTTGCGCCCTCCACAGCTGACCCGTCACTGTTTCTGCGCACCGACACTTCGCTGCCGCCGTTCTACATCCTCGTGTACGTCGACGACTTGGTCTTTGCCACTGCTGACACTGAGGCTCTCGCCCTGGTGAAGTCGGAGCTGCAGAAGAGACACACGTGCACAGATCTGGGTGAGCTGCGCAGCTACCTTGGCTTGCAGATCACCCGGGACAGAGCACGTCGCACCATCACCCTGACTCTGTCACACATGGTGCAGCAGGTCCTTCAGCGCTTCGGCTTCACCTGGTCCTCGGCACAGTCCACTCCTCTGGCTACAGGTCACTCGCTCTCAGCTCCACCTTCGGACGAGTCCGTAGAGCCGAGTGGTCCTTACCCAGAGCTAGTAGGCTGCCTCATGTACCTGATGACTTGCACTCGTCCTGACCTTGCGTACCCTCTTGGCCTTTTGGCCCGCTACGTGGCTCCTGGTCGGCACCGAAAGGTGCACTGGGATGCTGCGAAGAGGGTACTGCGCTACTTGTGCAGTACATCGGGCATGGGGCTCGTGCTTGGAGGACGGCGAGAGGTGGTCCTCACTGGGCACTCAGACGCGTCTTGGGTTGACGACCAGGCTACACAGCGGTCGTCACAGGGTTACACTTTCAGCCTCGGCTCTGGTTCTGTTTCGTGGCGTTCTACTCGCTCGTCTTCTGTTCTCAGCTCCAGTTGTGAGGCTGAGATCTACGCCACCGCCATGGCTGCTCAGGAGCTGCGCTGGCTCACCTACCTGCTGACCGACCTGGGAGAGCGGCCTCGTTCTCCTCCAGTTCTGTACGTCGACAACAAGGCAGCCATTGCCTTGTGTGAGGAGCACAGACTGGAGCACAGAACGAAGCACATCGCTCTGCGTTACTTCCTGGCTCGAGAGTTGCAGCAGTGTGGTCAGCTTCGTCTTGCACACGTGGCCACTCGGGCCAACACTGCTGATATATTCACCAAGGCACTTCCGTCTGGTGATCATCAGCGCTTTTGTACCTTGTTGGGCCTTGTGCCTACGTTTCCACACTTGCTGTAGACTCTGCCTGTACTGTGATCTTTATATATATATATACCTGCATGCTTGCTCTTGCTAGGTAGTGATCACTGTACTTTGTTTGTTGCATATATACCTCTGCATGTGGACAGGCCTTGTGGCCCTTTGCTTGTGCTCAGTGTGTGTGGTGACGTTGTGATCCACCCTGAGCTTGTTTTGTTTCTCTTGACTGGTCTTGTGACCCCTTGTTCTCCCCCACTTTGCCTATGGGGGTGTGTCAAACTATGCATATTGTGTTTGTGTAGGCTGCTAGTGGGGTAGCCCATATGGGGTACAACCCAATGTTAGGGTTAGCTTATGTACCCAACTCTTGATCAATGCATTCATTCCTGCTGTCAGATTCTAACAAAGTATTACTATTCGTAACACCCCCCTTCACTCCTGGCCGTAGCTCGACTTGACCTGCTTGACCACGCCGCTGAGTTCGGAGCAGTGCTGATACTGCTGGCGTGGCAGTCGCTTCGTGAGGAAGTCTGCTGCCATGTCACCGGTCGGGCAGTAGGTTAAGTTGACCTTGCCTTTGTCCACCTCGTCCTTCACGAAGAAGTACCGCAGCGCGATGTGCTTGGTGCGGTTGACGAAGCCAGGTTTGTTCGCGATGCGAATTGCGCTCTGGTTGTCGCAGTGAAGGCGGAAGGTTGGCGAAGTTGGAATTTTCGCTTCTTGCAGAAGCTCCTGCAGGTAGAGGCCTTCGCGAACTGCTGCGGTTGCTGCGATGAATTCCGCTTCGGCTGATGACAGGGCAACCAATTCCTGCTTCTGTGAATTCCAGGAGATTGGTCCCGATGGCTCGAGTCGGAACAGGAAGCCGGTCCTGGACCGTCGATTGTCGGGGTCTGCTGCGTGATCGGCGTCCACGTAGCCGATGAGGTTGAAAGATGGAGTCGGCACAGTTGAGTAGCATAGCCCAATCTTGGGCGTTGAAACAAAGAACTGAAGGGCACGCTGCAGGTCCAGGAGATTCTCAGCCGTTGGTTTCCGTGAGTACTGCGCGAGCTGACTCGCGATGTAGGACAGATCTGGTCTGCAGGTGACAGAGGCGAAGAGAAGACATCCCAACTGCTGCTGGTAAGTCTGAATCCCAGCAGGGGATAAGGCTTTGTTGTCAGGTTTGTGGTTCGGTCCGGGGGTGCGATAGGGAGTTGAGAGAGATGCCGGTGAAATGTTGAACCGCTTCCCTAACTCCTCTGCATACTTAGCCGCTGAAAGGTGAATGGCCTCAGGAGCATAGGAGATGTTAAGGCCCAGGAACTGCTTCACCTCGTAGTTGCACGTGATGTCAATGCGCCCTGCCAAGGCCTTCTCGAACTGCTCGAGAAGCTCGTTGCTCGAGCCTGTGTAAAGCAGGTCGTCGACGTACACCGTGAGGAGAATGTATTCCCCGCGGAAGTCGCGGCGGTACATTCCTGGGTCGTGCGGCATCTGCTTGAACCCGATTTCAAGCAGGATGTTGTGCAGGTACTGCTGCCACAGTCTCGGTGCCTGTTTGATGCCGTAGAGTGACTTTCGCAGCTGACACACGCGCGCGTCCCCTTCGCCATAGGTGTGCGGCTGCTCCACATAGATCACGGCGTCTACTAACGCGTACAGGAACGCGTTCTTTACGTCGATTTGGCGGAGTGGCAGATGCCTTGCGGCTGCGATGGCTAGCAGGATGCGGACGGAGGTGTGACGGCTAACTGGGGCGAACGTTTGATCGAAGTCGATCCCGTGCCTCTGGTCATAGCCGCGAACCACCCATCGCGCCTTAAAGCGCTCGATCGTCCCATCCGCTGCGGTCTTCACGCGGAAGACCCACTTCCCCGAGAGAATTCTTGCGCCCTTGATTGCTGCGCGGTCGACGAGCACCCAGGTGTTACGTGACTCCAGTGCCTTAATTTCCGCGTCCATCGCCTCACGCCACTCCTTGCTGTGTGGTCCAGAGAGAGCCTCGCGCGGGTTTCGGGGCTCGATGATGCGCGGCGCTTTCGAGGTAGCAGCGTGAAGCCCGAGCAGTTGCAGCCCCGAAACGGTGCTGTCGTGGCGGCGTTGCGGGATGACTTCCTGCACGTCGTCGTCATCACTTTCTGGTTCAGGTGGTGCTGGTGGTTCTGCGCCTCTGCCGCTTCCGCCTGTTCCTGTTCCGCCCATTCCTCCTCCTGAGGAATCATCGTCGTCGTCGTCGCTGCTGTGCCGATCCTCCCATGCGAACTCGGCCCTGGTGTCTTGCTCCAGGAGTGCTGCAGCGGCTTCGTCTTCGGGCGTTGCGTAGCTGTGTCCGTTGTTCGCGTAGACGCGATCTGCGTTTCTCTGTTCGTCATCGCGGAATTGGTCGAGGAAGAGACGCTCGTAGAAGATTACGTCGCGGGCGTGGGCGGTCTTCTGACTGAGGAGGTCCAGCACGATCCACGCCTTGTGCTCGTGGCTAATGCCGAGGTGAATTCCCCAGCGCGCGCGACTGGTGAATTTGCCGATGGTTGATGTCGGCGGTCGGTACTGCACCATGCACCCCCAGACGCGCAGCATCGATGTGTCCCCCTTTGTCCCAGTCCACTTGACGTGCGGGGACAGGTTGCCGGTAATTGCGGTGGTCGAAAGCAGGTTGTGCACCCGCACGGCGTGGTGCATCGCGTAAGTCCAGTAGATCGGCGGCAGCTTTGATTGCTTCATCAGCGCGCGCACCTTCGTCATCAGCGTGCGGTTCGTCCGCTCAGCTACGCCCTGTTGCTGGTGTGCGTAGGGGAGGGAGATGTGATGCTCGATCCCCTTTTGCGTCAGGAATGTCTGCATCTGATTACTCCTGAATTCTGCCGCGCCGTCGGACTGCCAGATCTTGAGCTTCTTTCCAGATTGCCGCTCCGCATGTGCTAGCCAGAGGCGGAACACCTCGTAGGCTCTGTCGCGCGTCTCCACGTTCACGACCCATACATAGCGTGTTCCTGCGTCGATGAAGGTAAGCGTGTAGAGTTCGTCTTCGATTCCGCAATGCCCCACGTTCAGGAAATCGCTGTACACCTTGTGCAGCTTGGGGTATCGGTTGGTTCCAGGTTCGAGCAGCGGGAACGGTTGGTGACTCAGCGCGGCTTCGGGGCAGACGGTGCAGTTGCGCGGATGTGTCGCGCCACTCACTTCGGAGCCATCAGGGCGCAGGAGTGCGCCAGGAGCGAAGACGCCAGCGTCGATGCAGTTTTTGAGCGTCGCGCGGGAAGGGTGTTTGAGGCGCTGGTGCCAGAGTGCATCATCAGCGCGAAAGCCGGAGGTGCGCATATAGCGCGCGCGCGCTTCCTCAGGGTCTTCGTCAGGTACAGGAGCAGGTTCTGCTGCTACTTCTTCTGCTTCTTCTTCTGCCGCGGTGGTCAGCATCAACGCCAAGAACTCTCTGTCGCGAATTTCAGAGAGTGGGATGTTGGTCCCAGGGATGGTTCCAGGAACAAGGGTAGGTTGGCGTGGTTCAGGGGCAGGTCCGTAGATGGTGCGACGCGAAGTTGACGGCTCGTTGCCCCAGGTAATGGTATCCCACGGGTCGCGATGCGGGGGAATGTCTGCAGGAGGTGGTGCGAGGGGAATGCGGCGCGGGGGACGACCGAGAGGAACGACTGCAGGTGCTGCTTCGGTCTCCGCGGCTTCTTCCTCTCCCCCCCTTCGTTCTTCGCGGGAAGTGCCCCAGCCGCTATTGTCGGCGCCAGATGCGGCGCCCCATCCGCCGCTCGCGTTGGCCCAGGTGCCGCCGGTGTCACCCCATCCGCCAGTATCACTGGTCCCCCATCCACCAGCGCTTCCCCACCCCCCTTCATTGGAGGCGCTTGCTTCTTCCTCAGCTCCCCAGGCGGTGCAAGCGAAGGTCCCGCGTGCTTCCGCGAGGCTTTGCTGGCGAAGCTCCTCGGCTTCGCGGCGCGCCAGTTCTTCCTCCTGTTCCACGGCGATTTCGGCCGTGTGGTCGCGCCAATGGGGGTAAATCTTTTGAAAATCTTCGCGGGAGTAGGGTCGCGGCACGCCATGCGCATCGAAGGTGCCGACGCCAGTTCCGCGGAGCATCCCTCGAAGGTGTTGAGAGGGCGGACCGGCAAGAGGGTACTTAGGCGTGCCGAAGACGCCATGCGTGGTGACTTCAAGTTCTAATTGCGACATGCCTTCTTCTGGTGGCGCGTGATGTTCTGCTTCGGCGATGGCGGCGAGTCCGCGGCCGGCAATGGCGCTAGTTGACGTCGTCGGCGTGTGGCAGTCTTTGCACATGCCGTCTGCGTCAGGGTCGTGCAGCGCTGTTTCTCGTGGGTGTGGATGATGTGGCACCCACGGTCTCCCGTCAGGGTGCTTCCAGTCCCTGCGGTGGATGTGCTCGAAGCGTAGTGGCACGAGATCGATTAGTTCGTGCGAGTCGCCGCTGCAGTCGGGGATGTCAAAGTCTAGGACGTACACCCCATTGTCGGAGTGTGCTCGTCCGATCTGCCGGCGGGGGAAGTTGCGCGCTTCGTAGTGCAACAAAATATCGCGCGTCGCGCGGTCCGTGCTGAGTTCGACGCCGCAATCCATGAGCTGTGCGGCGGACAGGAGGTTGAAGCGCAGGTTCTGGACGATCAGCACATCGTTGAGCGTGATGTGCGTGCGGCTCCCGCGTGCTTTGAGCACGACGATGCCTTGCGCGCTTGCGCGCAGGCGCGTGTTGTTCGCCACAGTGACATAGGTGGCGGTAGGAGTGGGGATGGCGTTGGATATGTAACGCTCGGAGCCCACCATATGCTGGCCGCAGCAGCTGTCCAGGTACCAGGTGTTGTAGCGCTTGTTGTCGTCACGGGCGAGCAGCGCCAGTCGCGGTGTGACGATGTGCGGAGTGTCGAACTTCAAAAATTGCTCGCGCGAGAGCCAATCAATTGGCGCCACCCGCATATCAGGTACGTGCGGGGGACTTTCAAGCAGCGGGACTGGAAGGTTCCAGTCTTGGTCGTCGTCGTCGGTGAAATCGTGGCGCGGGTTGAACGGGTTGTTGTTGGTGAACGCGCCAATGGGGTGCGGTGCCGGCTCGGGTGAAGGCGAGCGGGCACGGCGACGACGCGATTCGCTGGTCATGGCCATGTTGCTCATGACGTTGCGAGCTGGGGCAGTCGGTGACGGCTGCTGCTGCTGATGCTGAACCGCTGGGTTCAGGTTGCGCGCGGAAGGGGGCTGATACCCCTGGGCATGACGCGCGTCGCCTCGTGCGTCTTGACGGCCGGACCAGGTGCTCGGATTGGTCTGGCGAGGGCGGGATCGGTTCTTGCATCGATCCGCCAGATGCCCGAAATTTCTGCAGATTTTGCAGTAGAGGCGCCGTGGCTTTCGCTCTTCGGTGTTGTCGGCGTAGAAGGCGAGCCTTTCGCGTTCTCGTCGCGGCGCAGGTCGCTGCTGATCCATATCCCTCTGTTCGACGAGAAGGGCGGCGCAAAGGGCGGCCTCCGAGATGACCCCCTGCTGTCGAAGAAGCGCCTTGCAGGGCCGCCACTCTGGGCCGAGCCCTTGAAGCACGATATTCACGAAGATTTCTTCCGAAATCGAGCTTCCCAGCTTCGCGATTTGGTCGCGAAGGCTTCGACAGCGATTGATGTAGCTGTTGGCCTTCTCCCCTGGGGCCATTTTTGTTTCCAGTAGCTGCTGAAGCAGCCGGCTCGAGGAGACGGAGTCCTTCGGCTGATACACACCGTTGAGGTGTCGCCAGGCTTCAAGGGCTGGGGCGGCCGAAGTCTTGTATGAGCGTATGCTCAGTTGCTCCGTCGGTGCCATGTTCCGCAGGAGCACCCCGTACGCCATTAGGGACTCGTTGTAGTAGCGGGTCCTGGCGTCGTCCGTGTCGTCGGCAGGCTCCGCGTAGCTCCCGTCGAAATAGTGAAAGATTTGGGCGTTCTGCAGCAAGAGCTCCAACTCGAAGCTCCAGGTATAGAAGTCTCTGCCGTCAAAACAAGTACTTGTCTTTATTTTTGATATGCTCAGAAACTTTGATTGAGCAGAGAGAATTGCCTCTTCACTGGGACGGGGAGCCTTGGGGGTTGAGCCATTGGTGTCGAGAGAGAATGTGTGCGGGGCGGCGTTCTGGCCAGTTGGGGCCGGTTGGGATGGTTGCGAGGATGTTCCCGCATCGCCGTTCCGCAATGTTTGGAGTCCTTGCTCCAGGCTGGTGAGTCGCTGAAGAAGTTGTGCGAGAACTTCGGTGCCGATCGTCGTCGTGTTTTCGCTTGTCGCAGCCGGGTTGGGTTGCGCTTCAGCCGTTGGTCTGAACAGCAGATCCTCCGGCCATCTTCACTCGTGAGCGTGTGCCGGACGCCACTTTCCGAATGTCGCAATTTTCGGGAGTGGCAGTGCGAAGGATTCCTGAGCCGCTCTCATACCATGCTGAGATCAGAAGTTGATCGTAGCCCAGGATCTACCCAGGAAGGTTCGCACGCAGTGAGATAGTTTGGTGGGCCCTTGACCTCAATAGCAGAGTGAATGTAAAATGCTTTGAGATGAATAAAACATGCAAATACAACGATATAAATATGAGTACAGGGGAATACGAAGCGACCTAGCTAGCCATGTACTCTAAGGGGTACATTCCCTTATTCGAATTCAAACCAACCGTGCGGCCCGAGCAGTTACGAAACTGTTCCCGCCAGATTCATTGTCCCTGCAGCTGCCCGATGCCGTTTTTCTCCGACGGTCTAGATCCACCCTAACCGTCTGACGCTTCGAGTCAACTCTGACTCCTCGCATTCGTTCTCGATACTGCATGCCTCTTTGCTGCGGTGAGGAGTGCACAGTAATATCAAGTATTACTATTCGTAACAGATATGACTACCTCGATACCCAGCGAGGTGTGTAAACAAATGGGTAGGCGGGTTACGACCGACAGCCGGGGTGTCACCAAAGGGGTTCATGCTGCGATCAGAAGTTGATCGTAACCTAGGATCGTCTCGGGAAGTTTTGCACAAGTCGTGTAGTTGGTGGTGGGCCCTTGACCTCAATTCAGAGTGAATGTACAATAATTGAGATAATAAAAATATGCGAACATGGGCATATAAGTAGTAGTACAGGGGAATACGAAACGACCTAGCTAGCCATATACTCTAAGGGGTACATTCCCTTATTCAAATTCAAACCCAACCGTGCGACTCGAACAGTTACGAAACTGTTCCTGCCAATTCCTTCGTCCTTACGGCTGCCGATGCCGTTTCATGCCGACGGTCCAGATGCAGGGCCCAAGATATCAGGGTAAAATACCCTTTTTGCCCTTTCTGTAGGCCGCTTTTTTCTTGTTACCCTGATCTAGGCCGGATATGATTTGTGTTACCCTTTCTCCCAAAAAATGGTTTTTTTTGTTACCCTTACAAATTCAGCGTAGGCGTTTCGTTTCCCTGTGTAGAAAGGGTGGGCCCTTAGTTACCCTGAAACCGAGTCTCCCTTAGCGTGGATTCCCCCAGATGCACTGCAGCCCTCACGTAACGCCCTGTCGCCCTGCTCTGTGTTCCCAACGTGCTCTGCAAAAATTTTCCCCCGCTGCGCGGAGACCCACCATTGGACCGATTGGCAACATATCTGCCACCAAGGCAGATATGTTTGCCAGCGTTACTTGGCTGCGCGCCGTTGTTGCTGAAGGTGCGCAGCCACACAAGGAACTGCCAACACCACACTGCATCTTCACGTGCTGCACAGATCTGATCCATGCATGCATGGGCGCGTCGTGGGTGGGTTGGTGGTTGTGAATGGGAGGGGTCCTTTCCTTTCTTGCTCGCCCCGTTCTTTCTTCACCAGGCGTTTCATTGTTCCACCCCCACGCCTACCTCTCCCGCTAACCAGTCGAGCAAGATCCCGCGGATCCACCAGAACCTCGCCGTAACGGCCTCTCCGTGCTTGGCGTCCGCGGACGAGGACGAGGTGGTCCGCGCATTCTCAAACATTCTCGGCCGAAGTGGGGTCAAGTACCAGAAGTTCCAGAATCTGCAACAGGTGTTTTGCAAGACTAACCTCGAGGCGCAAGGTATTTTCGACGCGCGCTGGCTGTCCCGTGGGGAGGCACTGGAGCGCCTGCTGGATGTGTTACCTGCTGCTATTGTCTTGCTGAAGGAGTACCGCCAGGATTTGTACGAGGTGGTCACCTCGTTCAAATTCCACTGGCTCCTTTGGTTTTTGGTGGATGTGCTGTCGGAGCTCAACTCGCTCAACTTGCGGTTCCAGCAGAGGAAGGTATGATGTGATACCTACCATTGCAATTTGTTGACATGTAGTAGTTCTCCCCTGCTGACACAGCGTGTTGTGCATTTACAGATTGACATCACACTGGTGGGCCGTCTCGTCGAGCAGACGCGGATGCGACTGAAGGCACGCTACAGCAGCGCTCAACAAGGCCACCAGTTTGGGAGCGGGGAGAGGATGCGCCTTCTAGAGTTCATCAAGAACCACCAATTGTAGGAGAAGCGGCAGATGAAGGCCGAAGGGGTTGATGGCGAGGGAAATCCGGTCACCTTCAAATTCGACTTGCACGAACGTGACTCTGAGGGGAAGGAAACGCCGGGCCTTGTGGCTACCTGCTACGAACTGTCGCTGAAGTTCGTGCGCAAGGTGGACGAGGAGCTGGAGTGGCGGTATCGTGACTTCAAGAACCTGGAAGGCGCGAAGCTGTTTGATACCGCTTCATACCTTGCAGATGATGACAAGCGGCTCGCTGCCTTCAAACGATGGCTGCAGCAACTCCACAAGCTCTACCACGATGCACTCCCTGGTACGAAATCCGTACCTGGTTTGGAAACTGTTTGTGGTTGCTGAATTTCTTGGGTGATTGTTGGTGTTGATTGATTGTTGTCGTGCTGTGTTGATTCCTCGGCTGTTTGGTTTAAAACCGCCCTCTCCTCCCGACCTCTGCAAGTTTCTTTATGAGCTTTACTCCCCGATCAACAGGGTTCAACTACAGCAAAGCGCGGGCCGAGTTGTGGATGTTCACGAGTACCATGTTTTCCCAGCATCACAGTGAAGACTTCCACCAAGCTCTAGCCA
The DNA here is from genome assembly GCA_947470075.1 of Closterium sp. Yama58-4. Classification (NCBI taxonomy): domain Eukaryota; kingdom Viridiplantae; phylum Streptophyta; class Zygnematophyceae; order Desmidiales; family Closteriaceae; genus Closterium; species Closterium sp. Yama58-4. The sequence goes on along the minus strand of CANIUD010000820.1, from coordinate 479,696 downwards.
ACATGCTGCGCGATGATTCATGGCAGCAGTCCTTCCCCAACATCATGCTGCTCTGGCAAGCAGTAGCGGTCCTGCCTCTTAGCACTGTCGAGTGTGAGAGAGGCTTCAGCAAGCAGAACTTGATCAAAACCTGGGACCGCGGCAGCTTCTCTGACAGCAGCCTCGACCATCTCATGCGCTGCTCCTTGCTCGAGTACGAAGTTGACTGGTTCGAGGTGGTGGCGATTTTCAGGGGGGAGAAGCTCAGGCGCCCCACCACAGACTTCAACGGGACCAGGCAGAGCGACACCCAGTTTGTGGGCGACAGTGGTGGTTTGCAGAGTAGCTTGCCAAGTACTGAGTGAAGTGAATACTGCATGTGAGAGAAGTAGTGCCATTGCTAGCTACAAGTAGCCCTAATTAGTCAACGATTGCTGTGTTGGACTAATGTCAGTGTAACGAAAGTAGTACCCTGCAAAACAGTCTTTGGAAATAGTTACAATGACGCCATCAGGCTGGGAAAAAATTTACACTGTATTCGTCAGCCTTGCGAAAATTTTACCCTAGAGAGTCAGGGTGAGACGGGGCTCGACTCTGGTTCGACAGGGTGGGCCTAGACCAATTTTGGGCCCTGTCCAGATGCATCCAACTGTCTGCGTCGCTTCGAGTCATTTCTGACTCTTCCTTCTTCCAGGCTTCAATACAGTGTGACTCATTTGCTGCTGTCAGGAGTGCACACTTCTCTTTTCAATTTACCATTCGTAACACCCCCCTTCACTCCTGACCGTAGCTCGACTTGACCTGCTTGACCACTCCGCTGAGTTCGGAACAGTGCTGGTACTGCTGCCGTGGCAGTCGCTTCGTTAGGAAGTCAGTTGCCATGTCACCGGTCGGGCAATAGGTCAAGTCAACCTTGCCTTTGTCCACTTCGTCCTTGACGAAGAAGTACCGCAGCGCGATGGATTTGGTGCGGTTAACGAATCCAGGCTTGTTTGTGTCAAACTATATATGTGTTAGTCCTGTGTAGGCTGTAGTGGGGTAGCCCATATGGGGTACAACCCAATGTTAGGGTTAGTGCTTGTACCCAGACTCTCTTCAATGCAATCATTCCTGCTCGTTGATTCTGACATGGTATCAGAGCAGTAGGTCCGTAGGACCGTTTTTTCCGGGCCCACCATTAGCTAGTGACCGACTGCGGTTACCGCGCTACCCCACGCCCTGCCCTGCGTCGCGCTACCAGCGCATGCCCTGCCCTGCCCTGCGTTGCGCCGCCCCGCGCACGCCCTGCTCTGCCCTGAGTTGCGCTGCCCCGCGCACGCCCTGCCCTGCGTCGCGCTGCCCTGCCCCGCGTCGCGCTGCCCCGCGCACGCCCTGCCCTGACCGCGCACGCCCTGCCCTGACCGTCGCGTCGCCCTAGGACACGCGTGACGCCCTGCCCAGCCCGTCGCGTCGCCCCAGGACACGCGCGGCGCCCTGCCTTGCTCGTCGCGTCGCCCTAGGACCCGCGCGACGCCCTGCCCTGCCCGTCGCGTCGCCCTAGGACCCGCGCGACGCCCTGCCCTGCCCGTCGCGTCGCCCTAGGACCTGCGCGACGCCCTGCCCTGCCCGTCGCGTCGCCCTAGGACCCGCGCGACGCCCTGCCCTGCTCGTCACATCGCCCTAGGACCCGCGCGACGCCCTGCCCTGCCCGTCGCGTCGCCCTAGGACCCGCGCGACGCCCTGCCCTGCCCGTCGCGTCGCCCTAGGACTCACGCGCCGCCCCTGCCTGCCCGTCGCGCCGCCCTAGAGCCCGCGCGCCGCCCCTGCCTGCCCGTCGCTCCGCCCCAGAGCCTGCACGCGGCCCCTACCCTTGCCGTGCACCGCCGCAGAGCCCGCGCGCCGCCCCTGCCGGCCTGCGCGCCGCCCTGTCCGCCCGCGCAGCGCTCTGCTAGCCCGCGCGCCCGGCCCTGCCTTGCCCTACGCCCGCCCTGCCCTGCCGAGCTCCGTCCCGAATCCCGCGCCCCGCTCTGCTAGCCAGCGCGCTACTCTCCCAGCCCGAGAGCTCACCTCCTGCCCACCTACACGTCGCCCTCTGCAGCCCGTGCGTCTCCGTTCCTGCCTTGCCCTGCCCTACCTCCTTCCTCTGCTCACTATGGCTTCTCTTAGAGGTAGTGGTGGGAGTCGTGGCGGTGGTGGGGGCAGCGGTGGGAGTGGTGGAGGCGGCCGCAGCGGCAGTCGAGGTGGAGCCTTTCAGTGGGGAGGTTCTGGTGGTGGCCAGCTGCAGCTTCAGCGAGGTCCGCGCGTCACCCTTCCACCCCAGCAGCTTCGTGAGTGGTATTTCCAGCGTGGGAAGTCTCCGAGTTCTGGTCGCTATCAGGTCTCCACCTCCCCTCGTTCTCGACGAACTTGGTGAGTAACGCAGCTCTTCAGGATGAGTGGGTTAATACCTTTATCCCTGGAGGCCAGCGTGTGGCGATCTGCACGTGTGCACGGACGGGCCGTCACCTGGCCACGTTTACCCATCGTCCTGGGTCGAGTCTGTACACACTGACTACTGAGCCTCCCCAGGTTGCTGCTATCAGAATGTCTAGGCGAGAATGGATGAACTAGCAGCATGCAGGAGTACAAGTAGTAAACCCTAATTGGGTTGTACCCCATATGGGCTACCCCACTACAGCCTATACAAGTAGAACATACATAGTTTGACACACCCCCATAGGCAAAGTGGGGGAGAACAAGTGGTCACAAGACCAGTCTAGAGAAGCAAAGCAAGCTTAGGGTGGATCACAACGTCACCACACACTCTGAGCACAAGCAAAGGGCCAGAAGGCCAGTTCACATGAAGAATTATATATGCAGCAAGAACAGCACAGTGATCTCTACCTAGCAAGAGCAAGCATGCAGGTATATATATAGAGAACACTGTACAAGCAGAGTCTACAACAAGTGTGGAAACGTAGGCACAAGGCCTAACAGGGTACAAAAGCGCTGATGATCACCAGACGAAAGTGCCTTGGTGAATATATCAGCAGTGTTGGCCTGGGTGGCCACGTGAGCAAGACGAAGCTGACCTCGCTGCTGCAGCTCTCGAGCCAGGAAGTAACGCAGAGCGATGTGCTTCGTTCTGTGCTCCAGTCTGTGCTCCTCGCACAAGGCAATGGCGGCCTTGTTGTCGACGTAGAGCACTGGAGGAGAACAAGGCCGCTCTCCCAGGTCAGTCAGCAGGTAAGTGAGCCAGCGTAACTCCTGTGCAGCCATGGCTGTGGCGTAGATCTCAGCCTCACAACTAGAGCTGAGAATAGAAGACGAGCGAGTAGAACGCCAAGAAACAGAACCAGAGCCAAGGCTGAAAGTGTAACCCTGAGACGACCGCTGTGTAGCCTGGTCGTCAACCCAAGAAGCGTCAGAGTGCCCAGTGAGAACCACGTCTCTCTGCCCTCCAAGCACGAGCCCCATGCCCGATGTACTGCACAGGTAGCGCAGTACCCTCTTCGCAGCATCCCAGTGCACCTTTCGGTGTCGACCAGGAGCCACGTAACGGGCCAGAAGGCCAAGAGGGTACGCAAGGTCAGGACGAGTGCAGGTCATCAGGTACATGAGGCAGCCCACTAACTCTGGGTAAGGACCACTCGGCTCTACGGACTCGTCCGAAGGTGGAGCTGAGAGCGAGTGACCTGTAGCCAGAGGAGTGGACTGTGGCGAGGACCAGGTGAAGCCGAAGCGCTGAAGGACCTGCTGCACCATGTGAGACTGAGTCAGAGTGATGGTGCGGCGTGCTCTGTCCCGGGTGATCTGCAAGCCAAGGTAGCTGCGCAGCTCACCCAGGTCTGTGCACGTGTGTCTCTTCTGCAGCTCCGACTTCACCAGGGCGAGAGCCTCAGTGTCAGCAGTGGCAAAGACCAAGTCGTCGACGTACACGAGGATGTAGAACGGCGGCAGCGAAGTGTCGGTGCGCAGAAACAGCGACGGGTCAGCAGTCGAAGGAGCAAACCCAAGAGCCGCAAGTGTCGCCCTCAGTGTGTCGTGCCACTCACGAGGCGCCTGGCAGAGACCGTAGACTGGCCGCCGGAGGCTCCACTGGGTACCAGGCGGGAACGACCCAGTGAAGCCAGGTGGGCGGCGCAGCCAGATCTCCTCGTGCAGACTGCCCTGTAAGAAGGCTGTGCTGAAGTCCAGTGAGTGAAGCTCGTAGTCACGCTGAGCGGCAACGTGCAGCAGCACCCGAAGAGTGGTCATCTTTGGGGTGGGAGAGAAGGTCTGGAAGAAGTCGACTCCCTCTCGCTGACTGAAGCCTCGAGCAACGTAACGAGCCTTGAAGACAGGCGGAGAACCTGGCGGCCGCTTCACCCTGAAAATCCACATGCCATCAACGATGTTCGCCCCTGGAGGGGGAACCTCATCGACGTAAGTGCCTGTGGACTTCCAGGATGCCATCTCTGCGTCCATGGCTGTCTGCCACTGAGAGGAGTAGGGGCCCGCGATCGCCTCAGCGTAAGAGCGCGGGGTCGGGATGTCTATAGTTTCCGGGTCTCCCTCAGGGGCAAGCAGCATGGCCACGAGATGAGGCGCAGCGGCCGCAAGACACTCAAGGTCCTCCTGTTTGTCCTCAAGGACGTCCGTGCCAAGAGCACACTCACCCCCGACGGACGGAGGACAGACAGACTCAGACTCAGCAACTAGACTGGCAGCGTAGTCTAGACGACAGGCAGCAGCAAAGTCGACAAGCTCAGCGACCAAGGCAGACGCAGCAGCAGACTCAAACGACGGGTCGGTGACAACAGTGGCTAACAGACGCGTGACAGTAGGGTGCTCAGCACAAAACCGGTCAAACTCAGGGTCTGCAACGACAGGCAGAGAGGACGCAGGAGGAGACGGCAAAGGAACAGACTGCGGAGCAGAGAAAGGACGACGGACGACGAGGTGCGCGCTGGGGACAGCCGGCGAACGCGGACGAGGAACACGATGATTGGTACGACCAGAACGAACAGGCGAGACAGGACGCGACGCAGGCTCACGACGCTCAGCAAGACCTCCTGCCTGCTCAGTGTAAGGGGAAGGAGCAGGCAGCGGCGTCCCAGGCTGTAACGAAAGACCAGTAGAAGACGGGAGGCTGAGAACCTGACTAAGTACAGTGTCAGGCGGTGGCTGAGACGACGGAGACGGTGGAGCGAAGAACAGTCGCGGGGGTGCAGTGCCACCAGCACCAGCAGCTCCAGTACCTCCAGCAGCTCCAGAACTCCCAGCGCCAGCCCCTCTAGGACCAGCTCCACCAGCAGCAGCACCCCCAGACCCAAGGCCTCCAGCAGTAGCACCCGCAGGCTCAGCTCCAGCAACGTCAGCAGCAGCACCTCCAGCAGCAAAACTCCGAGCTCCAGCAGCTCGACCCGGACGGCGACCGTACCAGTCGCGGAGCTGCTGTGACGTGAGCGGCACACGCGGACGAAGGCGGCTACTCCAAGGGGACCGCGCAACAGCAGACTCAGAACCCTTAGCTCCAGGACCCGCAGCAGCTCCAGAACCTCGAGAACCAGCACCCGTAGCAGCTCCAGAACCTCCAGCTCCAGCGCCACCAGCGCCAGCACCTCCAGTAGCTCCAGAACCTCCAGCGCCAGCACCCTCAGCAGCTCCAGAACCTCCAGCTCCAGCGCCACCAGCGCCAGCACCTCCAGTAGCTCCAGAACCTCCAGCGCCAGCACCCTCAGCAGCTCCAGAACCTCCAGCTCCAGCGCCACCAGCGCCAGCACCTCCAGTAGCTCCAGAACCTCCAGCGCCAGCACCCTCAGCAGCTCCAGAACCTCCAGCTCCAGCGCCACCAGTGCCAGCACCTCCAGCAGCTCCAGAACCTCCAGCGCTAGCACCCTCAGCAGCTCCAAGATCTCCAGCAGAAACAACTCCAGGAGTAGAGTCACAAGCTCCAGCACCTCCAACAGCACGGCCCCCAGCTCCAGCAGCGCGACCCTGACGGCCAACGTACCACTCACGCAGCTGCTGTGGGGAGAGAGGAAGTAGGTGACGAGAGCGTAGCGGCGAGGCACCAGCGGAGCGACTACGGAGACGGCCGCTCCAGGGAGACTGCTCACCAGACGCCTCAGCGCCCCCAGGTGCAGCACCCCCAGACTCAGTACCCCCAAGCTCAGCACCCCCAGACTACTTACACTCAGGCTCAGCACCTCCAGGCTCCGCACCCTCAGGCTCCGCACCCCCAGGCTCAGCACCCCCAGGCTCCGCACCCCCAGGCTCAGCACCCCCAGAAGTAGGACCCCAAGCAGGACCACCCGCAGCAGGACCTGAGTCACCAGTGACCTCAACCGGCTCAGTCAAGGGAGGAGGGTCAACCTGAGACACACCTGAAGGAGCAGGACCGGGAGCGGGGAGGGGGTCTACCTGGGGAGCACCTGGAGCGAGAAAGAGCGGCGGGGGGGGGAGAGGGGCAGTGCGGTAGGGGAAGAGACGGTAAAAGGGAACCGACTCGTCGAACGTGACGTCCTGAGACGCAAAGACTCGGCGCGAGGTGGGGTGGTAAAACTGCCAACCAGGCGCGTCAGGGGGAAAGCCAAGGAAGACACAGGGAACAGCGCGGGCGGAGAGCTTGTCCGCGGAGGTATCGCGGACAAAGGCACGAGCACCCCAGACTCGGAAACGCGACGCATCGCCAACCTTCCCCGTCCACAGCAGCGTGGGCGAGGTCTCCGGTAAGGAGACACGGGGCCAGAGGTTGAGCTGATGCGCGGCGTACCTGACCGCAAACGGCCACAGAAAATGGGGGGCAGCTGCATGGATCATGGAGGTACGAGCGACCTCCATGACTAAGCCAATGCGGCACTCAGCAACCCCATTCTGCTGCGGAGAGGCCGGAAGCGTGAACGTCTGGCGGATGTCGTGCTCCGCACAGAAGGCTGCCAAGAGGTCTGAGGAGAACTCACCACCTCTGTCAGAGTGCAGACGCAGGACGGGAAACTCCGTCCCGAACCGCTCGCGGAGCTGGAGACGGGCAGCGCGGATCCAAGGGATCAAAACAGCAGGGACATCCCCCTTGCGCTGCAAGGGGAAGACCGTGGTGTAACGCGTGTAGTCGTCGACGACCAGCAGGAAGTACCGCTCGTGGCCCTGTCCACGGACGCGGGCTGGGCCCCACACGTCCAGGTGGAGAGTCTGCAGGGGAGCCTCTGTGGGAGGGAACGAGGAGGAGTGAGGAGCGGCGCGCTGCCGCCCCTCGACACAGGGAAGACAGGGAGGAGCAGGCGAGTCTGGGAGGGGAGGGAGAACCCTGGGAAGACCAGAGACAAGGACACGGCGGTGCATGCTACGAAGGCGCTGCACCGAGGGGTGACCAAGGCGGTGGTGCCAAAGGAGGGTCTGGTGCGACAAAGCGCGACACGAGCAGGGGGCCGCCAGCTGACCTGACGCAGACGCAGACGCAACTACCTGAGGGGACACAGTGGTCAGTGTGTACAGACTCGAGCCAGGCGCACGGGTAAACGTGGCCAGGTGTCGGCCCGTCCGAGCACACGTACAGTGGGTCACTCGCTGACTCGCAGGAGTGAACTGGTCAACCCCGCCATCCTGGAGGTTAGCTCCACTCACCAAGTTCGTAGAGAACGAGGGGAGGTAGAGACCTGACAGCGAGCCAGACGGGGCGGCCGGACACGGCAAAACCGTGGAGTAGTGGGCAAGGACAGGACCCCCAGAGGGGTCCGCCAGGGAGACTGCAACTGGCCGACTAAGCGGCGTGAGTGTGGTGCAGTCGCGAAAGAAGGAGCGAGAAGCTCTTGAGTCAAGGGTGAAGGTGTGCAAGACCGCAGCAGGCGCAGTACCAGAGAGAGCAGACTCACCAACACCTGAAGCAGCAGCCTCACCAGTACCTAGAGCAGGAGACGCACTAGCACCGAGAGCAGCAGCCTCACCAGCACCTAGAGTAGGAGACGCACTAGCACCTAGAGCAGCAGCCTCACCAGCACCTAGAGCAGCAGGGTCTATACCTGGGTCAGGCGGTACGCACAGGTAACAGGCACCGTCCGTACTAGTAGGCAATGCATACATGGCAGTGAGAATAGCATCATAGTCAAGAGCAAAGATATCTACCCTCTGCCTAAGCAGCTCCAGCCAGGTGGGGAGCTCAGCCTCGTCGCCAAACTCGGTACGCCAGGCGTCGCTCAGACGGGCGAAGCAGCGGGACTGTGTGTGACCAGGCGTCCCGCAAGCCTGACCAGTCCGAGCACCTGTGCGAATGACGTACGGGCAGCGAACGGTACTCTGAGACCCTCTACTCTGAGCGTACCACTCATGAAGCTGCTGGGGCGAAAGTGTCTCGCGCGGACGCCGCTGCAGCTGCAGCTGGCCACTACCAGACGCTCCCGACCGCCCAGCTGCAGTGCGACAGCCACGACGGCTACCGCCACAACCCCAACTAGCGTACCACTCACGAAGCTGCTGGGGCGTGAGAGACTCGCGCGGACGGCACTGGAGCTGCATCTGGCCACCGCCAGGAGCAGCACGGGTAGTAGGAGCAGCAGCGCAGCAGGCACGCAGGCAGGCAGGCAGGCAGGCAGGCAGGCAGGCAGGCGGCGCAGCAGCGTGCTCACCGGTGGCAGGGAGGGCCGGCGCGTGGCGGGCAGCGGGGCCGCAAACCTGGCTGCAGAGGAAGGCCGCGTCAGCTGCAGGGTGGGGCAGTGTCAGCGGCAGTGGTAGGACGGGGCCGCGTTGGTGGCAGGGAGGGGCCGCTACCCGGTGAAGCCGCTGCTGCGGTAGGGCGGGGTCGCGCGGGCCTAAGGGCACCGTGACGGGCAGGCAGGTGACCGGTCGCGGGCGTGAGGGTGACGTGACGGGCAAGCAGGTGGCCGGGCGCGGGCTTAGGGCGACGCGACGAGCAGGTAAGGCAGGGCGCGTGTGGGGCAGCGCGGTAACCGCAGGTAGGCATGCGTTCGGTGGGCCCAAGAACGGTCCTAACGGACGAACCGCTCTGATACCATCTCAGAATGTCTAGGCGAGAATGGATGAACTAGCAGCATGCAGGAGTACAAGTAATTGGGTTGTACCCCATATGGGCTACCCCACTACAGCCTACACAAGTAGAACATACATAGTTTGACAGCTGCGTCTGGTCAGGTGGCTGCGTCAGGTCTGGTAGCCCCCCCCTGCGAGTGTCGTCACCTATCGCACCAGACTCTCCTTTGGCACCACCGCCTTGGTCACCCCTCCTTGCCACGCCTGCGTGGCATGCACTCTCGCTACCTGGTCTCTGGTCTTCCCAGGTCTCTGCCTTCCCTCCCGCCCTCGCCTGCCCCGCCCTGCATTCCTTGCGTCGAGGGACGGCAGCGCGCCGCTCCTCACTCCTCCTCGTTTCCCCCGACAGATGCTCCCCTGCAGACTCTCCACCTGGACGTGTGGGGCCCAGCCCGCGTCCAAGGACAGGGCCGCGAGCGGTACTTTCTGCTGGTTGTCGACGACTACTCGCGTTACACCACGGTCTTCCCCTTGCGCAGCAAGGGTGAAGTCCCTGCTGTTTTGATCCCTTGGATCCGCGCTGTGCGTCTCCAGCTCCGCGAGCGGTTCGGGACGGAGTTTCCCGTCCTGCGTCTGCACTCTGACAGAGGTGGTGAGTTCTCCTCTGACCTCTTGCAAGACTTCTGTCAGGGGGAGGGCATCCTCCAGTCGTTCACGCTTCCGGCCTCTCTGCAGCAGAATGGGGTTGCTGAGCGCCACATTGGCTTAGTCATGGAGGTCGCTCGTACCTCCATGATCCATGCGGTGGCTCCCCATTTTCTGTGGCCGTTTGCAGTCCGGTACGCTGCGCATCAGCTCAACCTCTGGCCCCGTGTCTCCTTGCCAGAGACCTCGCCCACACTGCGTTGGACGGGGGAGGTTGGCGATGCGTCGGTGTTCCGGGTCTGGGGTTCTCGTGCCTTTGTCCGCGATACCACCGCGGACAAGCTCTCCGCTCGCGCCATTCCCTGCGTCTTCCTTGGTTTTCCCCCTGACGCGCCTGGCTGGCAGTTTTACCACCCCACGTCGCGTCGGGTGTTTGCCTCTCAGGACGTCACGTTTGACGAGTCGGTTCCCTTCTACCGCCTCTTTCCCTACCGCACTACCCCTCTCCCCCCGCCGCCCCTCTTCCTTGCTCCAGGTTCCCCTCCGGTTGACCCCCCCCCCCCCCTCAGGGTCCTGCTCCTTCAGGTGTGTCTCAGGTAGACCCGCCTCCCTTGCCTGAGCCTGTCGAGGTCACTGGTGACTCAGGTGCCGCTGAGGGTGGTGCTGCTCGGGGTGCTGCGTCTGGGGGTGTTGTGCCTGGGGGAGTTGAGCCTGCGAGTGAGGGGCCTGCGCGTGTGGGGCCTGGGGGTGCTGCGTCTGGGGGTGCTGAGCCTGGGGGTGCTACGCCAGAGCGGGAGGAGCCTAGGGGTGCTGAGCCTAGGGGTGCTGAGCCTGGGGGTGCTGCTTCTGGGGGTGCTGAGCCTGGTGGTGCTACGTCTACTGGTCCTGGCGGTTCTCTCGGGCTTCGCCCCAGCAGTCTAGCCGGCGGGAGCCTCTCTCACCACAGCAGCTGCGCGAGTGGTACACTCAGCGCTACTGCCTTCCGCGTGGAGCTGCTGGAGCTAGAGGCCCTGGAGCTACCGGTACCGGAGGAGCTGGCACTGCTATTCCCGGAGGTGCTCGTCCTGGAGGTACTGGAGCTGCCGGGGCTGGTGGTGCTGCTGGTGCTGGAGGTGCTGGTGGTGCTGGCACTACTAGTCCCGGAGGTGCTCGTCCTGGAGGTACTGGAGCTGCCGGGGCTGGTGGTGCTGCTGGTGCTGGAGGTGCTGGTAGTGCTGGCACTGCTCGTCCCGGAGGTGCTCGTCATGGTGGTCGCTGCTGGAGCTGCCGGAGCTGGTGGTGCTGCTGGTGCTGGAGGTGCTGGTGGTACTGGCGCTGCTCGTCCCGGAGGTGCTCGTACTGGAGGTGCTGGAGCTGCCGGAGCTGGTGGTGCTGCAGCTACTGGAGCTGGTGGTGCTACCGGTTCTGGGGGTGCTGCTGCTGGAGGCACTGAGGCTGGAGACCCTGGCGCTGGAGGTGCCGGTTCTGGGGGTGCTGCTGCTGGAGGCACTGGGGCTGGAGAGCCTGGAGCTGGAGGTGCCGGTTCTGGGGGTGCTGCTGCTGGTCGTTCTGAGGCTGGAGACCCTGGAGCGGGAGGTGCCGGTTTTGGGTGTGCTGCTGCTGGAGAGCCTGGAGCTGGAGGTGCCGGTTCTGGGGGAGCTGCGCCTGGAGGTCCTGAGGCGGGAGGCCCTGGAGCTGGAGGTTCTGGAGCTGCTGGAGGCGCTGGAGCTGGAGGCTCTTGAGCTGCTGGAGGCGCTGGCGCTACAAGTGCTGGTGACACTGCACAGCCGCGGCTGTCTTTCGCTCCGCCGTCACCGTCGACGCTGCCACCGCCTGACTCCATGCTTCGCCAGGTTCTTAGCCTCCCGTCTTCTACTGGCCTCCCGTTACAGCCAGGCTCCCCACTGCCCGCTCCTTCTCCTTACACTGAGCAGACTGACTCGCTTACAGAGCATCGTGAGCCTGAGTCTCGTCCTGCCTCCCCTGTTCGCACTGTTCGCCGTGCTCGTCGAGTCCCGCGTCCGCGTCCTCCTCCTGTGCCTGGTACTCACACTATGGCACTTCGTCCCTCCTCTGCTCCGCAGCGTGTCCCCCTACCGTCTCCTCCTGCGTCCTCTCTGTCTGACGTTCCGGACCCTGAGTCTGACCTGGTTCGTGCTGCTCACCCTACTGTCACGCGTCTGCTCGCCACTGTTGTCTTTGACCTGTCGTTTGAGTCTGCTGCTGCGTCTGCCCTAGTCTCTGAGCTTGTTGACTTTGCTGCTGTCTGTCGTCTTGACTACGCTGCTAGTCTTGTTGCTGAGTCTGAGTCTGTCTGTCCTCCGTCCGTCGGGGGTGAGTGTGCTCTTGGCACGAACGTCCTTGAGGACAGGCAGGAGGACTTTGAGTGTCTTGCAGCCGCTGCACCTCATCTCGTGGCCATGCTGCTTGCTCCTGAGGGAGACCCGGATGCACTGGACATCCCGACCCCGCGCTCTTACGCAGAGGCGATTGAGGGTCCCTACTCCTCTCAGTGGCAGACAGCCATGGACGCAGAGATGGCATCCTGGAAGTCCACAGGCACTTACGTCGACGAGGTTCCCCCTCCTGGGGCGAACATCGTCGATGGCATGTGGATTTTCAGGGTGAAGCGGCCGCCGAGTTCTCCGCCTGTCTTCAAGGCTCGTTACGTTGCACAAGGCGACAGGGAGTTGACTTCTTCCAGACCTTCTCCCCTACCCCGAAGATGACCACTCTTCGGGTGCTGCTGCACGTTGCCGCTGAGCGTGACTACGAGCTTCACTCTCTTGACTTCAGCACAGCATTCTTACAGGGCAGTTTGCACGAGGAGATCTGGCTGCGCCGCCCACCTGGCTTCACTGGGTCGTTTCCTCTTGGTACCCAGTGGAGCCTCCGCCGGCCAGTCTATGGTCTCCGTCACGCACCTCGTAAGTGGCACGACACACTGAGGACGACACTGGCGGCTCTTGGGTTTGCTCCTTCCACTGCTGACCCGTCGCTGTTTCTACGCACCGATGCCTCGCTGCTGCCGTTCTACATCCTCGTGTACGTCGACGACTTGGTCTTTGCCACTGCTGACACTGAGGCACTCGCTCTTGTGAAGTCGGAGCTGCAGAAGCGACACACGTGCACGGACCTGGGTGAGCTGCGCAGTTACCTTGGCTTGCAAATCACCCGGGACAGAGCACGCCGCACCATCACCCTGACTCAGTCACACATGGTGCAGCAGGTCCTTCAGCGCTTCGGCTTCACTTGGTCCTCGCCACAGTCCACTCCTATGGCTACGGGTCACTCGCACTTAGCTCTACCTTCGGATGAGTCCGTAGAGCCGAGTGGCCCGTATCCAGAGCTTGTGGGCTGCCTCATGTACCTGATGACCTGCACTCGACCTGACCTTGCGTACCCTCTTAGCATCCTGGCTCGTTACGTTGCGCCCGGGAGAGAGCGGTGAGAGCACTGGGAGGCTGCTAAGAGGGTGTTACGCTACTTGTGCAGTACATCGGGCATGGGGCTCGTGCTTGGAGGACGGGGTGACGTTGTCCTCACTGGACACTCCGACGCTTCTTGGGTCGACGACCTGGCTACGCAGCGGTCGTCACAGGGTTACACGTTCAGCCTTGGCTCCGGCTCTGTTTCTTGGCGGTCTACCCGCTCGTCTTCTGTTCTCAGCTCCAGTTGTGAGGCTGAGATCTACGCCACAGCCATGGCTGCTCAGGAGTTACGCTGGCTCACCTACCTGCTGACCGACTTGGGAGAGAGGCCTCGTTCTCCTCCAGTTCTGTACGTAGACAACAAGGCTGCTATTACCTTGTGTCAGGAGCACAGACTGGAGCACAGAACAAAGCACATCGCTCTGCGTTACTTCCTTGCTCGAGAGTTGTAGCAGCGTGGTCAGCTTCGTGTTTCTTACGTGGCCACCAGGGCCAACACTGCTGATGTGTTCACCAAGGCACTTCCGCCTTGTGACCATCAGCGCTTTTGCACAGCTTTAGGCCTGGTGCCAGTGTTTGCTCACTTGCTTACCTCTTGACTTTGCTTGTACTGTGATCTATATTATATACCTGCATGCCTACTCCTGCTAGGTAGTGATCACTCTACTGTTGTTGTTGCATATATGCCTCTGCATGTGAACTGGCCTTGTGGCCCTTTGTTTGTGCTCAGTGTGTGTGGTGACGTTGTGATCCACCCTGGGCTTGCTTGCTTTTCTTGACTGGTCTTGTGACCCTTTGTTCTCCCCCACTTTGCCTATGGGGGTGTGTCAAACTATATATGTGTTAGTCCTGTGTAGGCTGTAGTGGGGTAGCCCATATGGGATACAACCCAATGTTAGGGTTAGTACTTGTACCCAGACTCTCTTCAATGCAATCATTCCTGCTCGTTCATTCTGACAGTTTGCGATGCGGATCGCGCTCTGGTTGTCGCAGTGCCGGCGGAAGGTGGGCGAAGCTGGAATTTTCGCCTCTTGCAGGAGTTCCTGTAGGTAGAGGCCTTCGCGAACTACTGCTGTTGCGGCGATGAACTTGGTCCGCTTCGGCTGATGACAGGGCAACCAACTCCTGCTTCTACGAGTTCCATGAGATTGGTCCAGTTGGCTCGAGGCGAAACATGAACCCAGTTCTGGACTGTCGATTGTCGGGGTCTGCTGCGTGATCGGCATCCACGTAGCCGATGAGGTTGAAGGATGGAGTTGGCACTGTTGAGTAGCAGAGCCCAATTTTGGGCGTGGAAATGAAGAATTGTAGAGCGCGCTACAGGTCCAGAAGGTTCTCAGCCGTTGGTTTGCGGGAGTACTGAGCCAGTTGGCTCGCGATGTAGGAAAGATCAGGCCTGCATATCACTGAGGCGAAGAGCAGGCAACCCAGCTGCTGTTGGTAAGTCTGAACTCCAGCGGGGGATAGGGCTTTGTTGTCAGGTTTGTGATTCGGTCCGCGAGTGCGGTAAGGGGTGGAAAGCGGCGCAGGCGAAATGTTGAAGCGTATACCAAGTTCCTCTGCATACTTAGCCGCTGAGAGGTGAACAACTTCTGGCGCGTAGGAGATATTCAGTCCTGGGAACTGCTTCACGTCGTGGTTACAGGTAATGTCGACGCGCCCCGCCAGGTTCTTTTCGAATTGTTTAAGCAACTCGTTGCTCGATCCTGTGTAGAGCAGATCGCCGATGTAGGCGGTGAGCAGAATGTAGTCCCTGCGGAAGTCGCGGCGGTACATCCCGGGATCATGGGACAGCTGCTTGAAGCCTATCTCAAGCAGGATGTTGTGTAACTGCCAGAGCCTTGGCGCCTGTTTGATCCCGTAGAGGGATTTTCGTAGCTAGCACACGGGCGAATCCCCTTCGCCGTATGTGTGCGGCTACTCCACGTAGATTACTGCATCCACCATTGCGTAAAGAAACGTGTTCTTCACGTCGATTTGGCGCAGCGGAAGGTGCCTTGCGGCAGCGATGGCGAGCAGAATTCTCACGGAGGTGTGGCAGCTGACCGGCGCAAATGTCTGGTCGAAGTCAATGCCGTGCCTCTGATCGTAGCCGCGCACGACCCATCGTGCCTTAAATCGCTCGATCGTGCCGTCCGCTGCGGTCTTCACGCGGAAGACCCATTTGCCGGAGAGAATCCCTGTCCCTTTGATTGCGACGCGATCGACGAGCACCCAGGTGTCGCGAGACTCGAGCGCCTTGATTTCCTCATCCATCGCCTCGCGCCATTCCTTGTTGTGTGGTCCCGTGAGGGCTTGTCGTGGGTTCTTTGGCTCGATGACACGTGGTGCCGTTGAAGTGGCGGTGTGGAGCCCGAGAAGCTGCAACCCTGAGATAGTGCTGTCGTGACGATCATGCGAGATAACTTCCTGCACGTCGTCGTCGTCGCTCTCTGATTCTGGTGGTGCTGGCAGTGCTGCACCTCTGTCGCTTCCTCTTGCTCCGCCGACTCCTCCTCCAGGGGAGACTTCGTCGTCGTCACTGCTGTGGCGATCGCCCCTTGTGAATTCACCCCTGTTGTCTTGCTCCAGGATAGCCGCGGATGCTTCATCCTCGGGTGTTGCGTAGCTATGTTCGTCATTGGCATAGACACGATTCACGTTCGTCCGCTCGTCTTTGCAGAACTGGTCGAGAAAAAGCAGTTCGTAGAAGATAACTTCGCGCACAGTCGTGACTTTCTGGCTGATGAAGTCCAGGATGAGCCACGCCTTGTGTTCGTGGCTGATGCCGAGGTGAATTCCCCAGCGCGCGCGGCTTGCAAATTTTCCGATAGTTGATGTCGGCGGGCGATACTGCACCATGCACCCCCACACGCGGAGCATGGATGTGTCCCCCTTCGTTCCCGTCCACTCCAGGTGGGGGGATAAGTTGCCGATGATGGTGGTGGTTGATAGCAGGTTGTGCACCCGCACGGCGTGGTGCATTGCGTAGGTCCAGTATATTGGCAGAAGCTTTGATTGCTTCATCAGCGCGCGCACTTTTATCACGAGTGTGCGGTTCGTGCGCTCAGCGACACCTTGCTGCGGGTGCGCGTAGGGAAGGGAGATGTGGTGCTCAATGCCTTTCTGCGCCAGGTAGTCCTGCAGCTCCTTGCCGCGAAACTCCGCTGCACCAACCGTCTGCCAAAATTTAAGCTTCTTCCCAGATTGCCGCTGCACGTGCGCCAGCCAAAGGCAGAAGACCTCGTACGCCCTACTGCAAAGCTCGACGTTGACCACCCACACGTAGCGGGTTCCAGCATCAACGAATGTGAGCGTCTAGTGCTCGTCGTTGAGCCCGCAGTGGCCGACAACGAGGAAGTCGCTGTACACTTTGTGCAGCTTTGGATAGCGGTTAGTTCCTGGCTCCAGCAGGGGAAAAGGTTGGTGGCATAGCGCGGCCTCGGGGCAGACGGTGCAGTTGCACGACTGTGACGTGCTTCTCACTTTGGTGCCGTCAGGGCGCAAGAGAGCGCCATCTGCAAATACACCTGCGTCGATGCAGTTCTTCAGCGTTGCGCGCGAGGGGTGACCGAGGCGCTGGTGCCAAAGGTCGTCGTTTGCGACGCTTTCCTCCTCCGCTCCCTTGGTAGCGCAGGCATAAGTTCCGCGTGCTTTAGTGAGGCTCTTCTGGCGGAGTTCTTCGGCTTCACGGCGCGCCAGTTCTTCTTCCTGTTGCACAGTAAGCTTCGTCGTGGGTTCGCGCCACTGGGGGTACAGCTTCATGAACTCGTCTTTTGTGTAGGGACGCGCCACACCGTGCGCGTCAAAGGTTCCACGGCGTTGGCCGCGCAGGATGTTGTCGAGCTGCTGGGAGGGGGAACCTGCGAGTGGGTTCTGGTTGGTGTCGAAGACGTGTTGAGAAGCCACTTCAAGCTCCAGCGCTGACATGCCTTCTTCTGGCGGCGCGCTTCTTTCGGCTTCGGCGATGGCGGCAAGACCACGGCCGGCAATGGCGCTCGTTGAGGTGGTGGGCGTGTGGCAGTCTTGGCTAATGCCGTCTGGGTCGGGGTCGTGCAGCGCCAGCTCGCGTGGGTGAGGGTGATGTGCCACCCACAGTAATCCGTCAAGGTGCTTCCAATCAGGGCGATGTATGTGCTCGAAGCGGAGCGGAACGAGATCAGTCAGCTTGTTCGAGTCGCCGCTGCAGTCGGGAATATCGAAGTCGAGTATGTACACCCCGTTCTCGGAGTGCGCTCGTCCGATCTGCCTTCGTGATTTTGTCGGCGATGAGTAGTGCAGCAGGATGTCGCATGTGCGAGGATCCGTGCTGAGTTCGACGCCGCAATCCATGAGTTGAGCGGCGGATAGCAGATTGAAGCGCATGTTCTGGACTATGAGCATATCGTTCAGCGTGATGTGCGTGCGGCTTCCGCGTGCTTTAAGCACGACGATTTCTGGCGCGCTTGCGCGCACACAAGTGTTGTTCGCCACGATGACGTAAGTGACCGTGGGGGTTGGGACGGCGTTGGAGACGAAACGCTCGGAGCCCACCATGTGCTGGCCGCAGCAGCTGTCCAGGTACCAGGTGTTGTAGCGCTTGTTGTCGTCACGTGCGAGCAGCGCCAATCGCGGCGTGACGATGTGCGGTGCGGTGTGTCGAATTTCAGGAATTGTTTGCACGAGATCCAATCAATCGGTGCGGCCCGCGGACCTGGTACGTGTGGGGGGCTTCCAAGTAGCGGGATTGGCAGATTCCAGTCTTCTTCGTCATCGCCGTTGAAGTCGCGACGCATGCTGAACGGATTTTTATCCGTGAACGCCCCGATTGGATGGTGTGCTGGCTCCGGAGATGGTGTACGCTCGCGGGGATGGCGAGATCCGCTTTCTATGGTTATATTCCCCGTGACGTTGCGGGCTGGGCCAAGCGGTGACGGCTGCTGCTGCTGATGCTGAACCGTTGGGTTCAGGTTGCGCGATGGGGGTTGGTACCCCTGGGCTGGACACGTGTCGTTTCGTGCGTCTTGTCGGCCGGACCAGGTGCTCGGATTGGTCTGGCGAGGGCGAGATCGGAATTTGCATCGATCTGCCAAGTGCCCGAAAGTTCTGCAGACTTTGCAGTAAAGGCGCCGGGACCGCTGCTCTTCTGTGTTGTCTGCGTAGAAGGTGAGGCGTTCCCTGTCCGTCGCGGTGCTGGTCGCTGCTGATTCATGTCTGATTGTTCGACGAGAAGGGCGGCGCAGAGGGCGGCCTCCGAGATGACCCCCTGCTGTCGGAGAAGCGCCTTACAGGGCCGCCACTCTGGGCCGAGCCCTTGGAGCACAATGTTCACAAAAAATTTCCTCCGAGATCGTGCTCCCCAATTTCGCGATTTGATCGCGTAAGCTCCGACAACGGTTAATATAGTTGTTGGCCTTCTCCCCTGGGGCCATTTTCGTCTCCAGTAGCTGCTGGAGCTGGCGGCTCGACGAAACCGAGTCTTTCAGTTGGTACACGCCGTTCAGGTGCCGCCAGGCGTCAAGGTCTGGAGCAGACGTTGTCTTGTACGAACGAATGCTCAGCTGCTCTGCCTGCGACATGTTTCTCAACAGGACGCCGTACGTCATCGACGACTCGTTGTAGTACTGCGCCCAGGCATTGGCGGTATCTGCAACAAGTCCCGCGCAGCTCCCGTCGAAATAGTGGAATATCTGTGCGTTTTGCAGCAGCAGCTCCAGCTCGAAGCTCCACGTATAGAAGTCTCTGCCGTCAAAGCACACACTTGTCTTTATTTTTGATATGCTGAGAAACCTTGATTGCGCAGAGAGAATTGCTTCTTCGCTGGGACGAGGAGTTTTGGAAGTTGAGCCATTAGTGTCGAGGGAGAAGGTAAGCGGGGCGGTATTATGGCCATTCGAGGCCGGTTGAGAGGGTTGGGAAGATGTTCCCGCGTCGCCATTCCGCAGTGTTTGGAGTCCTTGCTCCAAGTTCGTGAGTCGCTAAAGCAATTGTTCGAGGACCGCGGTGCCAATCGTTGTCGTCGCCTTGTTTGTCGCAACCGGGTCGTGTTGCGCTTCAGCCGTCAGATTCGTCTGACCTCCAGATCCTCCAGCCAATCTTACGCGTGAGCGCGTGACGGACGCCACTTTAGATCGCCGATGATTTTGGGGGTGGCGTTGCGAAAGATTCCCGAGTAGCTTTCATACCATGATGCGATCAGAAGTTGACCGTAACCTAGGATCATCTCTGAAAGGTTTGCACAAGTCGTGTAGTTGGTGGTAGGCCCTTTGACCTCAATTCAGAGTGAATGTAAAATGATTGAGATAATAAAAACATGCGAACATGGGCATATAAGTACTAGTACGGGGAAATACGAAACGACCTAGCTAGCCATGTACTCTAAGGGGTGCATTCCCTGATTCAAATTCAACCGTGCGACTCGAACAGTTATGAAACTGTTCCCGCCAATTCCTTCGTCCTTCCGGTTGCCGATGCCATTTCATGCCGACGGTCCAGATGCATCCAACTGTCTGCGTCGCTTCGAGTCATTTCTGACTCTTCGTTCTTCGAGGCTTCGATACTGTGTGACTTCTTTGCTGTTGTCAGGAGTGCACATTTCTCTTCTCAATTTACCATTCGTAACAGTTCATGCCCTACTTTACCTTGAAAAAAAAGAGAGAAAACCCCTTACTGTCTGGCCCCGGATAGTAGCGCATATGCGCTAAAACCTCGGGGTTTTTTGTTTGTTTGTTTGTTTGTTTTGTTTTGTTTTTTTTTTTTTGGCGCTTGTAATCGAGTAATAGCCATAACGCCGGCGCATTTTGTTGGAATAACCGAAAGGGTTATTGTAGCATTCCCAAAGGTTCTCCCGTAGTGCGCCACGATGTAACGAAGCAGTGCTGCTGTACCAGTATCGCTACATGCTCGTATAGAGCACTCGGTAGCTCGAGAGTCACCCGAAGGTCAACAGTCACTGAAAGTCAACAGTCGTGCCTGTTGACCAACCGACAACCGTATTGGAGGTTACGCAATGCAACCAAGTAACTGTCGAAGAATGGCAATAGTCACAGTTACTGTAGTTATGGAATGCAATTGCAATAAGGGAATATACCCCTAAGAGTAGCAAGAGGGGAATATGCAGTTGCAAGAGGGCTAGCTAGACATCTATTTAATCTCCTTGTAATTTATCTCTTAATTATCTCATTCTTTTTCAATCATTATTAACAAGGTCACTTAAAGACTTTATCGTCTTCTCTACAAATTAGCATCTTTATCTTGTCCACTTCGATCCTTAAGTTATAACAGCATGGTATGCGAGCTAGAGTGGATTATAAGGCCTGCTAAGTTCTTGTTCTCCCCAAGAACAAACCCTTCACAAAGTCATTCATTAAAAACCACCTACTACAAGTCTGCTACACCATGGCCCTTGAAGAAAAAGCCACTGCAGACTTGCCGGGCCCACCAACAGCAACAACTAATGCGCCTTCAGCGGTGACTTCCGTCAGCGCCGCTCTCTTTGAGCAGCTAGTCGTTCGCATCAATGCACTTGAGAGCCATCAAGCCATGCGCATTGATGGCTCGAGCTACGCCAGAGGCGCCGCTGGACTTCCTCTCCTTGGAGAAGACCACCGCATCAACACTAAGAGATCATTCACCTTTGACAACCGTCAAGCTTTAGCTCCTGCACAAGACAGTCAACATCGAGCACAATCATAAGCAATCGCAACCATGCAATCTAAGTTCGTTCTGGCTTCAAAGCTGAAGACTTCAACTCCATTCAACTTATACACGTGGAGTTTCGAATTCGAGCTTCTCGCAACAACCACTCAGATCTAGATGTACTACGACGAGAGTTTACATTTTCCATCGGAAGGCACCATCCAGGAGAAGCATCAGTACTACTACGAATCCCTCCTCACGTACACCGCGCTCCTCCGAAATCTCTCCATCTAAGCAGCTCGGCATCCGCTCCTATAGAACAGAGAGCGCTCCTGCGCAACCGTCCTGGGAACACGTGCGCAATTGATACATGGCAAGAGATCCGGTTACCATGAGTCGTCTGCTCAGTCAACTGACATCTGTAAAAATGCAGCAGGGGGAGAAAGCGGGACCGTATGTCAACCGGTGCCGCAATCTGCGCGACCATATTAAGAAGTGCGGCGGAACCGTCCCTGCCGACATGTTCGTTTCGATGGTTCTTGTCAGAATACTAGGCAGGAATGAATGCATTGAAAGAGAGTTGGGTACAAGTATCAAACCCTAGAGGGGTTGTACCCCATATTGGCTACCCCACTACAGCCTACACAAATACAACATATATAATTTGACACACCCCCATAGGCAAAGTGGGGAGAGCAAGGGGTCACAAGACCAGTCAAGAAAAGCAAAGCAAGCTCAGGGTGGATCACAACGTCACCACACACTGAGCACAAGCAAAGGGCCACAAGGCCAGTTCACATGTAGAGGTATATATGCAGCAAGCACCGAACAGTGGTCACTACCCAGCAAGAACAAGCATGCAGGAATATTTATATATATATATATATATATATATATGGATCACAGTACAAGCAGAGTCTACAGTAAGTGTGGAAACGTAGGCACAAGGCCCAACAAAGTACAAAAGCGCTGATGGTCACCAGACGGAAGTGCCTTGGTGAATATATCAGCAGTGTTGGCCCGAGTGGCCACGTGTGCAAGACGAAGCTGACCACGCTGCTGCAGCTCTCGAGCCAGGAAGTAACGTAGAGCGATGTGCTTCGTTCTGTGCTCCAGTCTGTGCTCCTGACACAAGGCAATGGCGGCCTTGTTGTCGACGTACAGAACTGGAGGAGAACGAGGCCGCTCTCCCAGGTCGGTCAGCAGGTAAGTGAGCCAGCGTAACTCCTGAGCAGCCATGGCGGTGGCGTAGATCTTAGCCTCACAACTAGAGCTGAGAACAGAAGACGAGCGAGTAGAACGCCAAGAAACAGAACCGGAGCCAAGGCTGAAAGTGTAACCCTGTGACGACCGCTGCGTAGCCTGGTCGTCAACCCAAGAAGCGTCTGAGAACCCAGTGAGGACCACGTCTCTCCGCCCTCCAAGCACGAGCCCCATGCCCGATGTACTGCACAAGTAGCGCAGTACCCTCTTCGCAGCATCCATGTGCACCTTTCGGTGCCGACCAGGAGCCACGTAGCGTGCCAGAAGGCCAAGAGGGTACGCAAGGTCAGGACGAGTGCAGGTCATCAGGTACATGAGGCAGCCCACTAGCTCTGGGTAAGGACCACTCGGCTCTACGGACTCGTCCGAAGGTGGAGCTGAGAGCGAGTGACCTGTAGCCAGAGGAGTGGACTGTGGCGAGGACCAGGTGAAGCCGAAGTGCTGAAGGACCTGCTGCACTATGTGTGACTGAGTCAGAGTGATGGTGCGGCGTGCTCTGTCCCAGGTGATCTGCAAGCCAAGGTAGCTGCGCAGCTCACCCAGGTCTGTGCACGTGTGTCTCTTCCGCAGCTCCGACTTCACCAGGGCGAGAGCCTCAGTGTCAGCAGTGGCAAAGACCAAGTCGTCGACGTACACGAGGATGTAGAACGGCGGCAGCGAAGTGTCGGTGCGCAGAAACAGCGACGGGTCAGCAGTCGAAGGTGCAAACCCAAGAGCCGCAAGTGTCGTCCTCAGTGTGTCGTGCCACTCACGAGGCGCCTGGCGGAGACCGTAGACTGGCCGCCGGAGACTCCACTGGGTACCAGGAGGGAACGACCCAGTGAAGCCAGGTGGGCGGCGCAGCCAGATCTCCTCGTGCAGGCTGCCCTGTAAGAAGGCTGTGCTGAAGTCCAGAGAGTGAAGCTCGTAGTCACGCTGAGCGGCAACGTGCAGCAGCACCCGAAGAGTAGTCATCTTCGGGGTGGGGGAGAAGGTCTGGAAGAAGTCAACTCCCTGTCGCTGACTGAAGCCTCGAGCAACGTAACGAGCCTTGAAGACAGGCGGAGAACCCGGCGGCCGCTTCACCCTAAAAATCCACATGCCATCGACGATGTTCGCCCCAGGAGGGAGAACCTCGTTGACGTAAGTGCCTGTGGACTTCCAGGATGCCATCTCTTCGTCCATGGCTGTCTGCCACTGAGAGGAGTAGGGACCCGCGATCGCCTCAGCGTAAGATCGCGGGGTAGGGATGTTTGGTGCATCCGAGTCTCCCGCAGGGACAAGCAGCATGGACACGAGATGAGGCGCAGCGGCTGCAAGACACTCAAGGTCCTCCTGCCTGTCCTCAAGGACGTCCGTGCCAAGAGCACACTCACCCCCGACGGACAGAGGACAGACAGACTCAGACTCAGCAACGAGACTAGCGGCGTAGTCTAGACGACAGGCAGCAGCAAAGTCAACAAGCTCAGCGACCAAGGCAGACGCAGCAGTAGACTCAAATGACGGGTCAGTGACAACAGTGGCGAGCAGACGCGTGACAGTAGGGTGCTCAGCACGAAACTGGTCAGACTCAGGGTCCGCAACGTCAGGCAGAGAGGACGCAGGGGGAGACGGCAGAGGAACAGGCTGCGGAGCAGAGGAAGGACGACGGACTACGAGGTGGGTGTGCCGGGGACAGCCGGCTGACGCGAACGAGAAACACGACGACCGGAACGACCAAGGCGGACAGGCGAGACAGGACGCGACGCAGGCTCACAACGCTCAGCAAGACCCCCTGTCTGCTCAGTGTAAGGAGAAGGAGCAGGCAGTGGGAAGCCAGGCTGTAACGGAAGACCAGTAGACGACGGTAGGCTAAGAACCAGGACCTCCAGGACCAGCTCCACCAGCAGCAGCACCCCCAGAACCGGCACCTCCAGTCCCAGGGTCTCCAGCCTCGGTGTCTCCAGCAGCAGCACCCCCAGAACCGGCACCCCCAGTCCCACGGTCTCCAGCTGCAGTGGCTCCAGTAGTACCCCTAGACACAGCACCTCCAGTAGACCAAGTACCAGTACCACTCCCAGCGCCGCTGACGTCAGCAGACGCACCTCCAGCGGCAGAGCCCCGAACTTCAGCAGCGCGACTCTGACGGCGACTCTACCAGTCGTGCAGCTGCTGTGAGGTGAGAGGCACACGCGGACGAAGGCGGCCACTCCAAGGAGACCGCGCACCAGCAGTCTCAGTACCCTCAGACGTAGTATCTCCAGTCCCAGGCTCCTCACGCTCAGGCTCAGCACCCCCAAAAACAGAACCTCCCGCTCCGGCGGCACCAGTGCCAACACCTCCAACAGCTCCAGAACCTCCAGCGCCAGCACCCGTAGTGCCAGCACCTCCAACAGCTCCAGAACCTCCAGCGCCAGCACCCTCAGCAGCTCCAGAACCTCTAGCTCCAGCGGCACCTCCAGGTCCGGCAGGACCTCCAGTCCCAGCAGCTCCAATACCTCCAGAACGAGCACCTCCGAGACCAGCTGCTCCAGGAACTCCAGTAGAAACAACTCCAGTAGCAGAGTCACAAGCTCCAGCGCCTCCAGCAGCAGGGCCCCTAGCTCCAGCAGCGCGACCCTGACGGCTAACGTACCACTCACGCAGCTGCTGTGGGGAGAGAGGGAGACGACGACGAGAGGGCAGCGGCGAGGCACCAGCGGAGCGACTACGGAGACGGCCGCTCCAGGGAGACTGCTCACTAGACTCCTCAGCGCCCCCAGGTGCAGCACCCCCAGACTCAGTACCCCCAGGCTCAGCACCCCCAGACTCCGCACCCCCAGGCTCAGCACCCCCAGAAGCAGCACCCCGAGCAGGACCACCCTCAGTAGGACCTGAGTTACCAGTTACCTCAACCGGCGCAGTCAAGGGAGGAGGGTCTACCTGAGACACACCTGAAGGAGCAGGACCGGGAGCTGGGAGGGGGTCTACCTGGGCAGCATCTGGAGCGAGGAAGAGCGGCGGGGGGGGGAGAGGGGCAGTGCGGTAGGGGAAGAGACGGTAAAAGGGAACCGACTCGTCGAACATGACGTCCTGAGAGGGGAAGACACGACGCGAGGTGGGGTGGTAAAACTGCCAACCAGGCGCGTCAGGGACAAAACCAAGGAAGACACAGGGAACAGCGCGAGCGGAGAGCTTGTCCGCGGTGGTATCGCGGACAAAGGCACGAGAACCCCAGACCCGGAACACCGACGAAACGCCAACCTCCCCCGTCCACCGCAGTGTGGGCGAGGTCTCCGGCAAGGAGACACGGGGCCAGAGGTTGAGCTGATGCGCAGCGTACCGGACCGCAAACAGCCACAGAAAATGGGGGGCCACCGCATGGATCATGGAGGTACGAGCAACCTCCATGACCAAGCCAATGCGGCGCTCAGCAACCCCATTCTGCTGCAGAGAGGCCGGAAGCGTGAACGACTGGGTGATGCCGTCCCCATGACAAAAGCTCTGCAGAAGGTCGGAGGAAAACTCCCCACCTCTGTCAGAGTGCAGACGCAGGACGGGAAACTCCGTCCCAAACCGCTCGCGGAGCTGGAGACGGGCAGCGCGGATCCAAGGGATCAAAACATCAGGGACCTCACCCTTGGTGTGCAAGGGGAAGACCGTGGTGTAACGCGAGTAGTCGTCAACAACCAGCAGAAAGTACCGCTCGCGGCCCTGTCCACTGACGCGGGCTGGGCCCCACACGTCCATGTGCAGGGTCTGCAGGGGAGCAGTCATCGGGGGAAACGAGGAGGAGTGAGGAGCGTCGCGATGCCGCCCCTCGACACAGGGAAGACAGGGAGGAGCAGGCGAGGGTGGGAGGGGAGGGAGAACCCTGGGAAGACCAGAGACAAGGACACGACGGTGCATGCTACGAAGGCGCTGCACCGAGGGGTGACCAAGGCGGTGGTGCCAAAGGAGGGTCTGGTGCGACAAAGCGCGACACGAGCAGGGGGCTGACAGCTGACCTGACGCAGACGCAGCGACCTGAGGGGACACAGTAGTCAGTGTGTACAGACTCGAGCCAGGCGCACGGGTAAACGTGGCCAGGTGCCGGCCCGTCCGGGAGCACGTACAGTGGGTCACGCGCTGACCTCCAGGAGTGAACTGGTCAACCCACTGGTCCTGGAGGTCAGCACCACTCACCAAGTTCATAGAGAACGAGGGGAGGTGGAGACCTGACAGGGAGCCAGACGGGACCGCCGGACACGGCAGGACCGTGGAGGAGTGCGCAAGGACTGGACCCCCAGAGGGGTCTGCCAGGGAGACTGCAACCGGCCGACTGAGCGGCGTGAGGGTGGTGCTGTCGCGAAAGAAGGAGCGGGAAGCACCTGAGTCAAGTGTGAAGGTGTACAAGGCCTCAGCAGGCGCAGTACCAGAGAGAGCAGACACACCAGTACCTGGAGCAGCAGCCTCACCAGCACCTAGAGCAGGAGACGTACTAGCACCTAGAGCAGCAACCTCACCAGCACCTAGAGCAGCAGGCTCTATACCTGGGTCAGGCGGTACGCACAGGTAACAGGCACCGTCAGTACTAGTAGGCAATGCATACATGGTAGTGAGAATAGCATCATAGTCAAGAGCAAAGATATCTACCCTCTGCCTAAGTAGCTCCAGCCAAGTGGGAAGCTCAGCCTCGTCGCCAAACTTGGTACGCCAGGCGTCACTCAGACGGGCGAAGCAGCGGGACTGTGTGTGACCAAGCGTCCCGCAAGCCTGACCAGCCCGATCACCTGTGCGAATGACGTACGGGCAGCGAACGGTACTCTGAGACCCTCTACTCTGAGCGTACCACTCATGAAGCCGCAGGGGCGTAAGGGTCTCGCGCGGACGCTGCTGCAGCGGCAGCTAACCACTGCCAGACGCTCCCAACTGACCAGCTCCAGGGCGACAGCTACGACGGCTACCGCCACAACCCCAACTAGCGTACCACTCACGAAGCTGCTGGGGCGTGAGAGACTCGCGCGGACGTCGCTGGAGCTGCATCTGGCCACCGCCAGTAGCAGCAGTAGCAGCAGCAGCAGTAGCAGCAGTAGCAGCGCGGGCAGGGCAGGCGCGGCAGGCAGGCAGGCAGGCGCGGCAGGCAGGCGCAGCAGGCAGGCAGGCAAGCAGGCAAGCAGACAGGCAGGCATGCAGACAGGCAGGCAGGCAGATGGCGTGGCAGCACGCTAACAAGGCAGGCGCGCGGGAAGTGCGGGTATGGCAGGTGCTCACCAGTGGCGGGCAGGGCCGGCGCTCGGCGGGCGGCGGCAGGGTAGGCGCACGACGGCGGCGACGGCGGGGCCGCAACAGCAGCTGCAGTATAGGGCCGTGGCAGCTACTGCAGGGTGGGGCCGTGCCGACGGCAGGGCGGGGCCAGGCGGTGCCGCGTCGGCGGTAGGGCGGGGCCGCTACAGCGGCAGGGTGGGGTTGCGTCGGCGGCAGGGCGGGACCGCGACAGCGGCAGGGCGGGGTCGCGTCGGCGGCACGGCGGGGCCGCGACAGCGACAGGGCGGGGCGGCGACCGCGGCAGGGCGGGGCCGCGTCAGCGGCAGGGCAGGGCCGCGTCAGTGACCTGGCGGGGCCGCGTCAGCGCCAGGGCGGCGCGCGGGGCTGCAGCGGGCCGCGCGCGGGCTGCCACGGCGCGGCGCGGGCTGCGTAGGTGGCACGCGGGGCTGCAGCGGGCCGCGCGTGGGCTGCCGTGGCTCGGCGCGGGCTGCGCAAGCGGCGCGCGGGGCAGCAGCGCGCCGTGCGCGAGCTGCCGAGGCGCAGCGCGCGCAGCTAGGGTGACGCGCGGGGCAGAAGCGAGCCGCGCGCGGGCTGCCGAGGCGCGACGCGAGCAGCGAAGGCGACGCGCGGGGCAAAAGCGGGCAGCGCGCGGGAATTAGGTCTGCGCGCGAAGCAGCAGCAGACAGCAGGCAGCAGGCAGACGGCGCGCGCAGCGCAGCACGTCACAGGCACAGTCACAGTCACAGTCGTGAAGTAGCGGTAGGTGGGCCCGAAAAAAAAAAAAAAAAAAAAAAAAAAAAAGACGGACCTGCTCTGATACCATGTCAGAATATTAGACAGGAATGAATGCATTGAAAGAGAGTTGGGTACAAGTATCAAACCCTAGAGGGGTTGTACCCCATATTGGCTACCCCACTACAGCCTACACAAATACAACATATATAATTTGACAGTTCTCTCTGGCCTTGGACCTGATTGGCGCCAATGCCAATCGTTGCTCTGTGCTCGAGCAACCATTTCCAAGTCTGCCCTTTGCGCCACTCTTCGCTCCGAGCAGAAGGAAATCGACATGTACAATGAGAGGAATAGCAAGCGGGAGAAATTAGTGTTCTTCGCAAGAGCGTCTGAAGGGGAGCAACACGGAAAGAAGGGAACCTTCTGCAAATACTGCAAGAAGCCCGGTCACACTTTAGATCGGTGCTACAAGCGAAAGGCTGCCGACAAAAGGCGCAACAGTAACTCATTTGGTCAGCAGCCCTCGGTGCCCCCGGCAACTTCAGATGCGACAGCGACCTTGTCGCCACCCTCCGTCGCAAGCACCTCGCAAACTCCTGTACGCATTTTGTCCAAGGACAAAAGCAAGGGACCAGTCTTAAGCTGCATGGCGCGTCGTCGCAGAGGCATCCAATACTACGACGATATTGAATACCCACCGATCGCGCCCAATGCTCCCATCACACCAAGCCCAAACAAAGACCCTACCCTTAGTCTCTGGATTGACAGACCCACCAATATCCCACCTGACTTCGAGCTCCCTCCAAGGACTTCGGAGTCACCTCCGAGCCTCCCTGCCAAAAGATACATTGACCTCTCGCCGTACACTGGTGACTTCGACCGCATTCTCACTTGCCGGCATCGCAAGACAGAACAGCGAGAGCGTCAACACCTGGTACCTTGATAGCTGCTGCGTTCAACACATGGTGGGATCACCAATGTTCATCAGTAACTCAAGACGCATGCGGTGACCATGTGAAACCACCGTCGCCAACAACGGTCGACTCAAAGCATATGACATTACCGAAATTTACCTTGAGGTTGAAGATACCAAGTTCACTGTCGCTCCAGATCCGCAGTATAACTTGCTCTCTTCGGCGCAACTCATGCGGTGCAGAGTCGACATTCGCAGCAACTGCAAAGACAAGGCCTCAGAGTTGTTTTGCAAGAACACTTACATTGGCAAGGCCGTCGACGATGATGGAGTCTTCGTGCTGAAAGTTTCGGCTCAAGGCACCACTGGAGACTCTGATCGGACTCTGCCGCTGAAGACGACTCCCACGGAACACCCGACCTGGTTGCATCCCGAGGAGATGGATCTAGAACGGCCCGCCTCTGACAAACTTCTTCGCTTGCGCGCTGTTCCGACCGCTTCAATCTCTACCCCTGGTGAAACTGGCCCTGCGATGACGGAAGAAGAAGAGGTTAGCAAGGAGCCAACAACCAAAGAGCAAACTAGCATCGAAGAAAGGAAAGTTGCAGGACCAGCCTCGCCCAACTGGACCAATCCCAGCCCCACAGTTGGCGCATGGGGAGTCGTCGAAACACCATAAGAAGAAGCTGCTCCTGGAAGCGGCTGGGAAACCTCCACCTCAAGCGAATGGAAGTGGTCTTCTTATCCTGAAGCGCCAGCACTCCCGCCTGCATCCGTGGCAGAAATAGACCCATACTGAGCAACGCGCGGTACAAGCTAGGGCGGACCTCCTCTCCCAAACCAGTATGCTCCTGACAAACCAGAACAAGGACCTCAATGAATTCTACCACCGTGTGCCAATGGAAGGACTCCCAACCTCTAAATGGCCCAAGGCGGCACGGCTCCCACGTCCTCTGTTAGTCATTGGAGATTCAGTTCACGCCGCTGAATCGGACGACATCATCGGCATTCTCGATAACATTCTAACGCAAATTTCCGCCCAAGCCTTCGCAGCTCACGTGGACGCCGCTACCAACAAAGGACTTGACACGGAGCAGCGGAACAAAGCGGAAAGAAACAAATACTATCAGAAGACCGTCGGCTACTACACAGAACCGGAGATGTGGCATCAACGCCTCGGACATCCCTCACATGCCACACTCAACAATTCAATTGCTGCTGAAGTTTTCGACTCGGACGCACTACTGCTGCCCAGAGGCGGAACCCTCACTGTATCTTCGGACAACCCACCGTGCCTCGTGTGCCCCACCGTGTCACTCGCCCACAAGCCCTTCCCCGACCTACCTCCTAGTTACAAACGTTACGAGCCGCTCGAAAAGGTCTACAGCGACTTCATGCTTCTCAGTCAGGAAGGACTTGACGGCGAACACTACACACTAACCTTCATCGACGCATGCACGCGCTACGTCTGGGCTGTCAACACCAACTCCCACTCTCTTGCCTTTGAATGCTTCGTGGCTTGGATGAAGCGGGCAGAACGTCAATCTGGATTGAAGCTGAAAAGCTTCTAGACAGATGGGGGAGTGGAGTTCTTCTCCATTGAGTTCAAGGAACTCTTCACCAAGAAGGGGATTGAGCACCTGGTGTCTCTGCCCTATGCTGACGAGCAGCAAGGAGTAGCAGAACGGACAAATAGGAGCCTCGCCACAAGGATGAGGGCCCCGATGAAGCAGTCAGCCATCCCAACCAAGTATTGGCCATTTGCGATGAATCACGCTGTTCGGCTGCACAACTTGCTGTCTTCCCGAAGCCTCGAGAACAAAAATTCTCCTTACAAAGCTTGGACGGGCAGGAAGGCTGACACACGTCTCCTTCGAGTGTTCGGCTGCATGGTACAGGCCACATACAGCAAGGACCGGAATTTTTTCTGATCGGGCACGATGGGGCATCCACCTCGGGATCGAAAAAGAATACAAGGCATGGATCGTGTTGGACTACGCGAAACATGAAGTGACGAAATCACGTGACTGCATCTTCTACGAGAACCTGATCTTACCACTGTTTAAGGAACGCCGCGAAGCTGACAAGGCACCAGAAAAGGTTTTGGAGGGCCACCTCAGCTTCGCCACCCCACACGATGAGGGTGACTTGGCAGAAGACGCTGACGCAGCAGATGTCACGCAATTTGACACCGCCCCCGGTATCCCCCTTACACTCCCACAATACTCCGACTTACATACCTGTCTCCCAATTCAATCCTGATAATACAACTTGAGAAGCCCACAACTACAACAGTGAAGCGCGCCGATCTCCGGATGCCGAGTTACCAGCTCCAAATTCCTCACAGGGCACCATCCGCACCAGCCACGACAGCGACGACGATCTCGTCGAAGTAACCAGCTTCCACGACTACGACCGCCTCCACTACGAAAAGACCAACGAAACTGGTCTCCGTGTTCTTGGCCTCGTAGTCGCAGTTCGCCATGGTTCACCCAAGGAACCCACCACTGTGCGACAAGCTCTGTCTGGGCTCGAGAGGGAGAAGTGGAAGGCAGCCATGGTGGCAGAAGTAGCAGCATTAAAGCACCGCGGAACCTGGAAGCTGGTTCCCCGATCATCTGCGAAGGGGATAAAGGTTCTCAGCGGCAAATGGGTCTTCAGAATTAAGACCCTCGCGGAGGGCTCCATTGATAAATATAAATCAAGATGGGTGGTGCGCGGCTTCGAGCAGGCTTACCTCGTAGACTACAATCAGACCTTCGCCCTCGTCGGACGATACACCTCCGTCCGTATCCTCATCTGCATCGCAACCGTCAAACAATGACCACTCCGGCAAATCAACGTTGGAAGTGCATTTCTCTACGCACCCATCGACGCCATCATTTTCGTCGAGCAACCCCATGCACTCGAAGAAAGCGACAACGCCGTCCGTCTCATCTGGAAATCCCTCTACGTCATCAAGTAAGCGCCTCGCCTCTGGCAACAGTACCTGCACAATTTCCTGACGGAGCTAGGTTTTGTTCAGCTGCCGCACGACCAGGGGATGTACCAAAGGGAGTCGCGCGGCAATTTCATCCTTCTCGTCGCCTACGTCGACAACCTTCTCTACACCGGCAACGACGCCGAACTGCTAGATCGCTTCGAGGAAGAAATTAAGGAAAAGCTTGAGGTGACGGTCAATCACAACGTGACGCAGTTCTTGGGTCTCAACATCACCCAGTCTGGTGGCTCCATCCACCTCTCCGCCGCTAAATACGCGGAAACGCTCGCAAAGAAATTCGGAATCGCCCCCATCAACCTCACTACTCCCTTTCGCACGCCTCCTCCGAATCATGAACGCGACACTACGCCGCTCTCCACCGAAGACCATCGTCTCTATCAGCAGCAGCTGGGATGTCTCCTGTTCGCCGCCGTCACGTGCCGGCCGGATCTCTCCTACGTTGCAAGCCAGCTCGCACAGTACCGGAAGCAACCTTAAGGGGATAATCTACTGGATTTTTGCCGAGCACTTCAATACTTCATCTCCACCCTTGACGACGGACTCACCTACGAAGCCAACTTAACTTCTACTATGCAGCTTCACGGCTACGTAGACACTGATCATGCGGGTGATATTGACAACAGACGCTCACGTAAAGGCTTCATCTTCCAACTCCAGCCCGCTGGACTCATTTCCTGGAACTCCCAGAAGCAGAAACTCCTTGCTCTTTCGTCAGCCGAAGCTGAGTTCATCGCCGCCAGCGTAGATGCTCGCGAAGACTGTACCTGATGGAGCTCCTACGATGAACGGGCACTTCACGTTACTCTGCGACAACCAGAGCGCGATCAAGATCGTGAACAAGCCTGGCTTCGTGAACCGCACCAAACACATCGCACTGTGTTACTTCTTTGTCAAGGATGAAATTGACAAGGGCAAGGTCAAACTCACGTACTGCCCAACCGGTGACATGGCAGCGGACTTCTTGACCAAGAAACTGTCACGTCAGAACTTTCAGCACTGCACCAACCTCTGCGGGATATCGAAGAAGTCCCACGTGGCTCACCTTCAGGAATGAAGGGGAGTGTTGGAATAACCGAAAGGGTTATTATAGCATTCCTGAAGGTTCTCCCCAAGCGCACCAATTCATAACAAAGTAGTGCTGCTGTACCAGTATCGCTACATGCTCGTATAGTGCACTCGGTAGCTCGAGAGTCACCCGAAGGTCAACAGTCACTGAAAGTTAACAGACGTGCCTATTGACCAACCGACAACCGTATTAGAGGTTACGCGATGCAGCCAGGTAACTCTCAAAGAATGGCAATAGTCGCAATTACTGTAGTTATGGAATTAAGTTGCAATAAGGGAATGTACCCCTCAGAGTACATGGCTAGCTAGACATCCATTAAATCTCCTTGTAATTCTATCTTTATTATCTTGTTCTTTTTCAACCATTATTAACAAGGTCACTCAAAGACTTAATCGTCTTCTCTACAACTTAGCATCTTTATCCTGACCACTTCGATCCTTACGTTCAAACAGCACCTTAATAATGTCAAAAATGAAAATTATTTGTAAGGGTACCAAAATGTAGCCCACAATAAGGCGAACACACCTGTGTGCTGTTCACGTGGGATCATGCATAGAGTCCTGGCGCCCACCACACATAACCCGTCCCGGAGCAACGCACTCGCCAGCGCTGACGCAAAACCTGCTGTCGTGCGGCCCAATCGGGTTGTCATGCGCTGCCAGGCAGGACAATTTATCCGAACCCTCTCGAAGGGCGTGGAATATGCCTTGCCAGCGCAGCATGTCTGGTGCCATATACCCTCCTCTGCGGGTTTAGGCAGGGGGGGCGTTTTTCATTGACGAGGACCCCGAGCCGCTAACTTGAAGGGGTCCCCTCCACTGTTTCATTTCTTCACCCTTTCTTTCAGTTTTCCATTCAGTTTCTCGTTCTCGTCCGCCTGGCTGCGGAAGCCATGGGGGGATTCATAGGCATGCACTTTCTTTTCAAGAAGAAACCTACTAGTAGGCCCGCGTATAGAGTTGACGCTGACGGGTGGTATTTCCGTATCCCACCAGAACCACCAGAGCCACCACAGCCTCCTGCGCCTCCTACGCCTCCAGCTCCTCCTCCTCCTCCTCCTCCTCCTCCTCCTCCTCCTCCTCCTCCTCCTCCTCCTCCTCCTCCTCCTCCTCCTCCTCCTCCTCCTCCTCCTCCTCCTCCTCCTCCTCCTCCTCCTCCTCCGTATCAGGCATTTCCTCAACCCACGGGAATCAGCCCGTGCTCACGCTCCTGCTCCCATCGAGGACGAGTACCTGTTGGAACTTGGCAACAACAAGCCGCCAGATGTGTACGTACCGGCTCAGGCTCCAGCACCACGTTGGGGCCAGCACGAACATTGCACGTGGGACGAATCTGCTGTCGGCGCTGATGACGATGTGGCCGAAGCCGACGAGGAGTGGTGTGCTGAGCACGACAACGACTGCAAGGCTGGCACAGAGACTGGAACCGAGGCTGGCACCGCGGCCGATGTGTTTCCCGAGGGTGCCCCTGGCGGCGACGACGACAACGACGTCGAATACTGGTCTCGTGATGGGCTCCCCGAGAAACTCCCGATACCATCTTATCCTCTTGTTAACCACAAGAGACCTCACCCTTTTGCCGAGAACCGTGATGCCCGCCCCCCCTCTCCCAGGAACAAAGTCAACCAGCATAAGCGTCAAGCTTATACTGCTCAAGAGAAACTGCAGTGGGTCGCACGGCTGGATGTGGGAGTGTCGGTGCGCTCGTTGTCTCGTGAAAGTGGCATCCACCGCAAGTGTCTTACGGAGTGGAAGCGAGCCGCCGAATTTCTGAAGGAAGTTCACTCTGTACGGAAGCGCATGCACGGCCGCCGGAGGTCTTCTTGGGACCGACCAATGGAACTGAAGGTGTACGAGAAGCTACACGAGTGACGCCGCAAGGGAACCTCCGTCTCCGTCGACCGTCTGCAGGAGTGGTCGCACAAGTTCATGAAACTGCTCTACCCCCTCGTGAAGTGGAAGGGCAGCCAAAGGTGGTCGGAGCGATTTCGGAGGCAGTGGAATCTGAGCGTCCGCATGAAGACGAGGGTTGCCCAGAAAATCGCCGCCCGTAAGCATTAAAATCGGCCTGTTTGATTTATTGCTACAGATGTACTAACTCATCGTCTTCCCCCTTTCGCTCTGTGTTTCACAGATGTCGCGGAGCAGTGCCGAAAGTTCTGGCACTTCGTCCGTGACAAGCAGCGTGAGCGCAGCATCGAGACCACGTAGATTATCAACGTCGGCCAGACGCCGATGTGGCTGGAGATGCCCACCACCACCACCATAGAAAAGATAGGCGTTCGGTCGGTGCCCATCCGGAGTGCGAGGTACCAGAGGAGCGCGTGACCGTGATGCTGGCGTGCACGGCGGATGGGGAGAAGCTTAAGCCGTGGGTATTTTTCAAACGGAAGACACTGCCGAAGGGAGACTTCCCGCCCGGTAAGAGATGTTTGTTGTTTTCAATGCTTGATTCCTTGTTTTATACCCCCCGAATAACAACTTCATGCTCTTTATTGTGTAGATGTCGTCGTGGCGTGCCACGAGAATGGGTGGATGGACGCCGAGGGCGTCATTCGATGACTTGGTTGGGTTCGGAAAGCAGGTGAGGAGCTCGATGGTGGTTCTCGATTCCTACCGCAGTCACCTCACTGAGGGGGTGAAGGCGAAATTCATTCGCCGAGCTCAACATCGTGCCGGCGGGGATCTCGGCGGGCTGTACGGCGGAGGTTCAGCCCCTCAACGTCTCTATCAACAAGTCGTTCAAGGCCTCCGTCCGCCAGCAACACCAGAAGTGGTTTGAGGAAGAGGGCCAAGAGCGTCTGAGAGCAGCAAGTGCGTTACCGTATCAACTTGTGTGTATTGCGGGTGTTTTTTATTCCCTCCCCCCCCACCTTTATTGAACTAACGACAATCCCTCATCTCTCTCTGTTGGTGCAGGGAACCTCAAGAAGCCGCCCCCTGCGGTGGTCTTGAGATGGATCTCATGGGCATGGAAGGCAGTGCCCGCCGACCTCATCAAGCGCGCCTTCCCCACCTGTGGCATCAACAACACTCTTGACGGCAGCGAGGACGGACTCGCCATGGCGCACAGGCGGAGCCGGCTGACAGCTGAAGTGAACGTCGATGATGACGTCATCCCTAATGGCTTCTTAGGCAACAACAGTCAGGAGCCCGATTCTGACGAGGAGGAGAAGATTCTAGGTAGATAATATGCTAAATTTCGACATGTGTAGCTGTTGTTAGAAATTATTTAAAATGTTGAAATTGTTAGAGCAAAAAAAATCTTGTTAGTCTTGGATTTAAAAAATGGTAAATGTTTTTTGAAATGTGAAGTAGAAATATCTAGAATGTAAAAGGTATGCATTTAAAATAAGTTAACACCTCTAGGGGGGTGCGCTTCTAATCGAGGATCGGCCATAAGCGCCATGCTCGATAAAAGAATCGCCGGCGCCTTTAATCGGACGGCGCTTATATCCGGGGCCATACGGTATTGTACTCGACACAACTGAACTACATTTGGATCTAGCCGCCATAGATATCGCTGTAAATCTTAACTTATTCTCTCCTAGATTTCCTTCATTAGCTCGCTATAACAACGACAGCATCAGACTCCATACACTGTTTCGTGAAGATTGGTACTCTTTGTTCCAATGTGAAATGACATTTATAAGATCGTCTCAGGTTGATCGCAAGTAGTGTAGCAGCGGAAGTTGTACTAGTGAAAGTCGGATACGGACCTTGTCGGTAGAAGGAGATTTGAATCTCGACAGAAGTGACTAATACAATGCGGTACAGGGGTTTATATAGGAATATAGTAGAATACGAAAGGTCCTAGCTAGCCATGTACTCTGAAAGGGTACATTCCCCTTAGAGCTAATCTACATCGGGAAAGCC
Source organism: Closterium sp. Yama58-4 (assembly GCA_947470075.1). Classification (NCBI taxonomy): domain Eukaryota; kingdom Viridiplantae; phylum Streptophyta; class Zygnematophyceae; order Desmidiales; family Closteriaceae; genus Closterium; species Closterium sp. Yama58-4. The sequence continues at coordinate 443,107 of CANIUD010000820.1, read as the reverse complement.
AATCGTGCGCTTGGGTAATGGTACGCGCCACGGTAACTGGTTGAATGCACTTGCACTTCAAATTCTTCCTGCTTTTAACCGTCTTCGATAACTGTTTGTGTCGCTCGGTCTTCGTCCTCGCTGCAGCCATCTTCGCGTTAAGAGTTCGTTACCGTAGGAATGTTTTTCAACAATTCCAAATTGTAACGCTCGCCTTTATTCCTGGAGGAGCGAATTCTTGACGCGCTTGGTTATACCGAAGATGTTCGCGCAGTATGTCAAGATAGGTAGTAGAAAGTTTAGAGGCAGAAAGAGAAGTTTCACTAGCAAGCAGTTGAGTACATATAGGAACCCTAGATTGGGCTGTACTCGCTATAGAGTACCCCACTGCAGGCTAGACAAATACAACATTCTGACACACCCCCATAGTCAAAGTGGGGTATAATCAGCAGAGCAAGCAGTCATAGAGCAGATTCACAAGTGCATGCAAAGCTAGAGGCATTCACAAAGGGCAAGTGAGGAGGAGGAGGCGAGACTGTAGGTGGAGAGGAGATAAGAGGCGTCGGCTGAAGCTGCAGACACACGGGCAACAGGAGTCAAACTGGCTCAGTGGCTACCGGAACAAGCGCCCCGGACTACAGGAGTAACTGGCTCCGCGGCTAAGAAGAGCGGCAGACGAGCAACGGACCCACGGGCGACTGGCGCAGCTGGCTACGACTGGGCTACCGGAACAAGCGCCCCGGACTACAGGTGCTGCTGACGACAAGACGGCAGCCTCCGCTCAACCTCCCCCGACCGTCCCACGCCCCTCTCACACACCCCCTGCTGAAACCCTAGCTCCACATCCACGGCACCCCCCTTAAACCCTAAACCCTCGGCTCCCACACACCACCCCCCTCAGCGGCAGCTGTAGCAGAGGGAGACGAGGGAGGAGGAGGAGCAGGGGGAGGAACTCACAACCGACACCCCCATAGCCGCCACCCCCACACTCTTCACCCCCAAACCCTAATTCAGGAGAACGGGCTGTAGGAGGGGTGAGGCGCCGGTAGAAGCACGGGGGACAGTGGAGAGGGCAGGAGCAGCGAGGAACGGGCCGCCCACGGGCCTGGTAGAGCCGCCCGAACCGCGCGCAGGCGGCCCGAGCCGCGCGCGGGCCTGGCGCTTCCCGTACGGGCCGCGCGCGTGCCTGGCGCAGCCCGTACGGGCCGCGCGCGGGCCTGGCGCAGCCCGTACGGGCCGCGTGCCGGGTGTACGGGCCGCGCGCAGGCCACGACGGGCGACGGGGGGCGACGCGCGGGTCCCCGTCGCCCGTCGCAGCTCCTCCCGGGGGCGACGTGCCGAGTGACGGGGCAGGAACCCGCCGCGCGCCTCGGGGCACACGGCGGGCAGAGAACCGCCGCGCGCCTCGGGGCGCACGGCGGGCAGAAAACCGCCGCGTGCCTCGGGGCGCACGGCGGGCTGAAAACCCTAGTTTCGACGCCGCGCGCCACGGGGCGCGCGGCGGACAGGGAGTAGCAGTAGCAGTAGCAGCGGAAGGCTTAGGTGGTGGGCCCACCCACAGGATCGACCCAGGAGGGTCAACCTGCTCTGATAGCATGTCAAGATAGGTAGTAGAAAGTTTAGAGGCAGAAAGAGAAGTTTCACTAGCAAGCAGTTGAGTACATATAGGAACCCTAGATTGGGCTGTACTCGCTATAGAGTACCCCACTGCAGGCTAGACAAATACAACATTCTGACACAGTACTGGTACTGCTGACATGGCAACTTCTTGGGGAGGAAATTGGTTGCCATGTCACCGGTGGGGCAGTAAGTCAAATTGAACTTGCCTTTGTCAACTTCGTCTTTGACGAAGAAGTAGCGAAGTGTGATGTGCTTGGTGCGATTGACAAAACCGGGTTTGTTCGCGATCTTGATCGCGCTTTGGTTGTCGCAATGAAGTTTGAAGCTCGAAGATGTCTCAATTTTTGCCTCTTGGAGCAGCTCCTGGAGGTCGAGTCCTTTGCGAACAGCTGACGTGGTAGCGATGGACTCAGCTTCAGCAGAGGAGAGCGCCACCACTTCCTGCTTCTGTGAATTCCAAGAAATTGGTCCGGTGGGCTCGAGGCGGAAAAGGAAGCCGGTTCGGGACCGACGATTTGCACTACGTAGCCAACGAGGCTGAATGAGCAGGTTGTGAGAGTGGAATAGGTGAGTCGAATGTGTAGTGTGGATATGAAGTACTGCAGAGCGCGTTGCAGGTCCAACATATTCTTCCCTTCAGGCCGCTTGGCGTACTGAACGAGCTGGCTCGAGATGTAGGACAGGTCAGGCCTGCATGTGACCGTAGCGAAGAGGCAACCAAGCTGGTGCTGGTACCGTTGGTGTCCGGATGGGTTGAGTGGGGTGTTATCGGGGTTGTATGAGGTGGCCGGGGTGCGGTAAGGGGTGAAAATGTTCGTCGATTTGATGTTGAACTTTGGAGACAGGTTTTCGGCGTACTTGGCGGCGGAGAGGTGAATGACATCAGCAGCGTAGGAGATGTTTAGGCCCAGGAACCATGTGACTTGCTTGTTGCTGGTGATCTTGACGCGGTTGCTGAGATTCTTCTCAAATTGGGCAAGAAGCTCGTTGCTGGTGCCCGTGTACATGAGGTCATCCACGTACGCCGTGAGGAGGATATAATCGCCGCGGTAACGAAGGCGATACATGCTAGGGTCTTGGGGCAGCTGGGTAAAGCCGATGTCCATAATGATTTGGTGGAGATACTGTTGCCAGAGGTGCAGCCGGAGCCTGTTTGATGCCGTAGAGCGATTTTTTGAGCTGGCACACGCGGTCGTCGCCGTCGCCATAGGTGTGCGGTTGTTTGACGAAGATGAGGGCGTCGACTGGTGCGTATAATAATTGAGTTCTTAACGTCGATTTGGCAGAGTGGGAGATGCTTTGCGGCGGCGATGGTGAGGAGAATGCGCATGGAGGTGTGGCGGCTGACGGGAGCGAACGTTTGATCAAAGTCAACGTCGTGGCATTGATCGAAACCACGCACAACCGAGTGGGCTTTGAAACGTTCGATGGTTTCGTCGGTGGCGGTTTTGACTGGGAAAACCCATTTGCCCGAGAGAACACGTTTCCCCTTCAGCGTGGCGCGGTCAGCGAGAACCTAGGTCTCACGGGCTTCAAGCGCGGCAACTTCGGCGTCCATGGCTGCCCGCCATTCCTTGCTGTAGGGGCCGGTGAGTGCCTGGTGCGGGGTTCTGGGCTCAACCGCCTTTGGCGGGTGAGAGACGGCGGTGTGAAGGCCGAGGATGTGCAGACCTAAGAGGCCGGGGCTGTGCTGCTGCTCGCTGTGACTTCCACTACATGGCCGCAGGAAGGGGTGGGGCTGAGTAGAGAGTCGCGAGAGGAGTCGAGAGGAGCGCTGTCCTCGTCCTCGTCCTCGTCGTCCCATGGGCGTGGTCCCGGGTGGGGATCTGTGGGTCCTGGTGTGCGAGCGCGGCTTCAGCTTCTTCGGCGGGAAATCCGAAGCTGGGGGGAGGGCGAATGTAGTCCGACACGTGATCAGTCCGTCCGTCAATCCTGAGGCGGTCCGAGTAGTAGTCGCGCTGGAAATCGCGGATGGTGACGCCTTTGTAGACGATGACGTCGCGCGCTGCGATTACCAGAGGGGTATCATGGTCGAGGAAGTTCCAGGCGTGGTGCTCGAAGCTGATGCCGAGATGCACCCCCCATCGTGCACGGCGGGGTCGTGACTGTGCAGTAGCAGAGCCCAATGTTGGGCGTGGAGATGAAGAATTGCAGAGCGTGCTGAAGGTCTAGGAGATTCTCAGCCGTTGGTTTGCGGGAGTACTGAGCCAGCTAGCTCGCGATGTACGAGAGATCAGGTCTGCAGGTGACTGAAGTGAAGAGGAGGCACCCGCACTGCTCGTGGTAAGTTTGGAATCCAGCGGGGGATAGGGCTTTGTTGTCGGGTTTGTGGTTTGGTCCGGGTGTGTGGTAAGGAGTGGAGAGCGGTGCAAGCGCGATGTTGAAACGTTTACCGATTGTTTCTGCATACTTGGCAGCTGAGAGATGGATGGCCTCTGGCGCATAGGAGATATGAAGGCCGAGAAACTGCTTCACGTCATGGTTGCAAGTGATGTCGACGCGCGTCGCTAAGTTCCTTTCTGTTACTGGTGCAATGGAATGAGATAGCAAGGATTGCACTAGGAGTCAAAACAAGTACAAAGTATGAGAGAAGGCATGAGCGAATAATTATACAAGAAACATGCAAATGGCAACGCAGTGCAAACTAGCTACTGCTAGGCTGGCATCAAGGTTTGGGCTAGTCCCGAAGCGTAGGCCGACTCGGACGGGCCAAAGGTGCATGGTTTGTTGAAACAGTGCGCGCGAATTTGGCGAAGCCCCGTTATCAGTAACGGGCAAACAACGGCTGCTGCGGTACGTGATATTGAAGAACGCAGTAAGGAATGCCAAAAAATTCCTTACACTACCCCCCCCCCCCCCCCCCCCCACCCCCCCTTAAACTCCCTCCGCTACGCGAATGCATGTATATCGCGGAAACCCTGGCTCCTCAGGTACACTTACAGGGCAGGTTGGCTTTCGATGTTGGCCAGGGGCACCTAGCTGTCTTCAGATGGCGTGCGGTCCTTCCAACGAACTAGGAACTCGATCCTCCTAACGCATGTGGGGTGGCGAATCCGATGGCTCAAAATTTTATCAGGCTTAAAATTTTCTCATGGATGGCGACCTGTGGCGAGGCAGTTGGCTCGTGGTTGGGATGTACAGCGAAGTAGGCTGATGTACCAGTCAGTCGGCAACAGTAGATGGGCGGTGACTAGGGTGATCATGTGGCTGATTTGGAACGGTCCACAGTAGCACAGTCTAAGTTTCGGTACGACGGACAGTCTTAAATTTTGTGTGTCGAGCAGTACGTAGTCTCCTGACGAGTATGTTACTGGGCGGCGGTGGCGGTCACCATTTCTTTTTACGATGATGTTGGCTTTCTTGATTGCGTCTGCTGCTCGTGTTGGGGCAGCTTGCAGGATCTCGGCAAACTGTTATGCGCGTGGCGCTGGGTTGTCTGGACTTGGCGTCATGGGCACTGTTGGGTTTTGCCCGTAGTTCAGATAAAATGAGGAATGTTGTGTCGTTGCTGACGTGGCGTTGTTGTAGGCGAACTCGATCAGCGGCAGCTGCTGCTCCCATGTTGTCAGGTCGTCGCACATGGCACGAATCAGTTGCTCTGTGGTCTGGTGCTCCGTTTGACCGTCGGTCTCAGGGTGGTACGATGAGTGAACTGTAGCCTGGTCCCGATCCGCTCCTAATGGTTCTTCCAGAAGTTGCTGGTAAACTTCGTGTCGCAGTCGCTGATTATCACGGCTGGTATCCCTTGCTGTCTAATGATGGTTGTGATGAACAGGCAAGCAGTTTCTCCGGCTGAGATCGATTTCCGGCACGCAGCGAAGTGAGCCATTTTCGTCAGTCTGTCAAGGACGACCATAACCGCGACGTTACCCCCAGGGCTCAAAGGTAACCCCGTGACAAAATCCATGGTAACCTGCTGCCAGGCGCGCTCGGGCGGTGGAATCGGCTACAGTTGACCCGCCTTTCTTTTTTCGCGAGTTCTTCATCACCTGGTAAGTAGGACACGACCCACGTGGTGTTGTACGTCGGTCAATAGCTCTGGTCAGTAATAATACTGCTGCAGTTGCTGTCACGTTTTTTCTACCCCGAAATGTCCCGAGGTAACCCCGTCGTGTGCCTCCTGCAGTAGCAGTTCCCTCAGCAGTGAATACGCTGGTACCCAGATGCGGTTGGTACCGGCTTTTACGTAAAATACTCCCTTTGCTTCTGTCAGTTGCTGTGAATTCCGAGTCGTGACAAATGGATCGGTGCGGTATCTGTGGGTGAATAGGTCTGTTAAAAGAAGATTGGTTTGAGCGAGTAGGATGGCATAAATTTGGGCACTGGGACGGGTGAGGGCGTCAGCGATATTCAACGCTTCCTTTTGGTACGTAACGGTGTAGTGGAAGTTGGACTCTAGATAGTCCAACCAGCGAATCAATCACGGATTGAGGTTCGGTTGGGCGCGAAGGTACTGTACTGATCGGTGATCTGTCCGTACGTCGGCTCTGGTGAGGTACCATCGCCACACTTTGAACGTGTGCACGATCGCCAGCATCTTGCGGTTGTGTATCAGGTCGCGGGTGAAGCTTGCGGGACTCGTACGCGATTGGCTGAAGGCCGTTCCCAAAGTCCTACAACAGTACTGCTCCCACGGCGATGTCGCTTGCGTCAGTGACCAGTTTGAACGGGCGGTGTGGGTCGGCAATGTGCAGTATGAGCGGCGAGCACAAAATTTCCTTGAGGGCCGGGAAGACAGCTTGCTCTTTCTCCCCCCACGTATACTCATCCCCCTTCCGCAACAGATCTTTCAGTCGGGCGGTCAGCTTCGCCATGTCGGGGACGAACCGGCGCACGTAGTTGACGAACCCCAAAAAACTCTGCAGCTCAGATAAATTTGTCAGCGAGTGCCATGCTTGAATCGTCGCGATCTTCTTCGGGTCTATTTCCACTCGGTCGGCTGAAATAACGTGCCCTAAAAACTCCAGTCGGTCCTGTAAAATCTCACACTTGGATGCTTTTGTCAGTAGGTGGTTTTCACTGAGTATTTTAAAAACTGCTTCGATATCCCTTAGGTGTTGAGCTCTGTCCGAACTGTACATCAGTATATCGTCTAAGTAGACGATCACGCATTTATCTAAAAGCGGACGGAAGGCTTCGTTCATGGTCATTTGGAAGGTCGCGGGAGTTGGTCAGTCCAAAAGGTATTAAGGTTTATTTGAATTATCCGTAGCGGGTTCGGAAGGCGGTTTTTGGGCAGTTGGGCGGATAGACGCAAATCTGGTGGTAACCTCCTCGAAGGTTGATTTTTTAGAAGATGCGGGTAGTGCGAAGTTGGTCGATCTGTTCGTCGGCTCGCAAGATGGGGTAACTCTGGACTTGACGGTAACTCGGTTCAGTACGTGGTAATCTATACACATGCGAAAACTCTCGTCTTTCTTCGGTGTGAACAGTATTAGTGCGGCGAAGGGTGACGAACTTGGGCGAATGAACTGTTTCTCGAGCAGGTAATCCAGCTGGTTCCGTAGTTAGTCCAGTTCGGGTTGGGTCAGTCGAAACTGTCGCTGTACTGTTGGTTGTGCCCCCGGTTCCAGTTCTATCCTATGGTCGTGCGGTCGCTGTGGCAGTTCCTCCGGTAGATCGTCCGGAAAAATCCTGTTGTACTGCTTCAGCAGCGCAGACAGGTCACCCAATACGTCGGCAAGAAGTTTCTGTAAATCGCTTCCCTTGTCTGCTGCCTGGACTTCCCGGATGTCAACCGCGTACACGTCAGCTCCTGCCGCTACGGCGCGTTTCATCATGATTACGTTGACACGCACCGACGAAGACTCAGGCGAGCCCCAGCGAGGTAAGGCGATGTTGTTACCGTTCACTCGCACGGTGCAGTCACCCGTCGTCCAGTCGGTTTGCAGATTGTGTCGTCGCAACCAATCACAGTCGAGTAAAATGTCGGTCCCGTCGAGGGTCATTGCGAGCATTTCCTGGGTAAATGTAAAGCTACCCCCGGAACGGATCCGAACTCGGTCCACACGTTCCCGTATCGTCAGTGGCGTATCGTCGATCAGTCGTGCATCAATCTCAGGTAAACATTTCTCTAGTGGCAGTGTCAGTCTCCGTAATGTGGCGGTGTTGATCAAGCTGTGGCTGGCTCCCCCCTCCACGAAGATTTTAACTAAGGCTGTCCCTATTTTCCCACTAAGCAGTACGGGGCTGTCTACCATTGTACCCTCCTTATTCGGCCAGGTGTGGTTGATTGCGTGAACCGGCACTATCAATCGGTGAGGGTCGGTTCGATCAGGAGAGCGGCGTCATCTGTAACAGCGTTTCCCTGCTGCTTGGTCTGTTTCTGCTGCTCAGCTTCCCCCTTTCCTTTAGCGTTCTCCGGGCATTCGTTCTTACGGTGTGTGAGGATCTGGTTCAGGAAAGATATAACTATTGAATGAATCACCTGGGTACAAGGCGAGGCTATATATAGGCTCGACACAAAGGCAGTAACCTTGCTGTTACTAGAAGGTTCCGCGGGTCGCGAAGCGTCCCGAACGGGTCCTTCCGGAATTCGGTAGAAGGCAATTCGGTGGCAACCGAAATCCTAAAATTCGGTGCACTCAACCTAGTTCGGTGCCTAAAACTATAATAATATAGTAAAAGCAACGAACCTAGGAAATCTAGCAAAAGCAAGCAAAACAAAATAAAACTAAGCTAGATAATGCACGATAAAGCAGAATCAAGCTAGTAAAGCGTAGCAAAGCCGTCGTACTCTCACACGTCCCCCCCTCAAAGCTGGGTGGCGTGAGATACACCCTGCTTGACAAGATAATCCTTGAGAGCACGGCGTGCGTTGCCCATATCAGCTTCTGCAACCCAACTGTCCTCCGACGGGTCATATCCCTTCCAACGTATCAGGAACTCGAGCGTGTTGCCGCGTCTGCGTCGATGAGCGAAAAATCGTTCCACCTCGTACTCTGGTTCATCCTGTACGAGAACAGGTGGTGGTGGTGGTGGCAATTGTTGTCCCGTAAACTGCTGGTTGGGGTCCTTGTAGGGTTTCAGCAGCTGAACATGGAAAGCGTTATGAAGCTTCCAAGTAATAGGTAAGCGCAAGCGGAATGTAACTGGTGTCACCATCGCCTCAACGCAAAAGGGACCACAGAAGCGAGGCCGGAGCTTAGACGGAATGTGAGACAAGTCCAGGTTGCGTGTGTCGAGAAGCACCTGATCTCCGACTGCTACTGAGTGATCACGTCGCTGTCGATCGGCATACTGCTTCTGGGAGTTCTGCATCGTGGTGAGACGTCGTTGAGTCTTCTCCCATAGCTGCTGCATGGTGGTGACGAAGTCGTGTGCGGCTTGGACGTGTGCCGGTGTGGTTGGCTGCTGTGGTGTAAGAGGTTTCCGTCCATAGCACAGGAAGAATGGAGATTTCCCTGTGGCCGCATGCGACGCGTTGTTGTAAGCGAACTCAAGCGTCGGTAACTGTAGATCCTAGTGGCTAATGTCGTCTTTGAAAGCTATGCGCAGTAATTGTTCAACCACCTGATTGAGTCGCTCTAACTGTCCGTCAGTCTGGGGGTGGTACGCTGAAGACATCGCAAGCTTTGTCCCCAACAAGCCCATGAGTTCCCTCCAGAACTTACTAGTAAATTTTGGGTCTCTGTCCGAGATAAGTGTAGCGGGGATGCCGTGGATGGTGATGATGCGGTCGAAGAAGAGGCGAGCAGTTGCTTCAGCAGTAGCCGTGGCGTTGGTCGGGATGAAGTGTCCCATTTTAGAGAACTTGTCGATCACCACGAGTATAGCGTCATGCCCTCGTGAGGTCGAAGAAAGCCCAGTAATGAAGTCTAGGCTGACAACTTGCCATGGCTGCTCCGGTACGGGTAGAGGCTAAAGTAACCCTGCTTTTTCTGCTTGCTATTCTTCATCCGGTGACACGTGTCGCATGAAGTGACGGACTGCTGCACGTCTGTTGCCATTCGGAGCCAATAGTAATACTTTGCTATTCCCGCTAACGTCTTGTTGCTCCCGAAATGTCCCGCGTATGCCACCTCCAGTAAGTTCTGTCGGAGTGGGGCATAGTTCGGTACCCAAATCTTTCCTGATCCCTTTCTTACAGCTAGGTCCTTCTCCCACTGTAACAGCTTCTGTTTCTCTACTATAGCGATCTCTGCGTCCACGGAGTATCCATGCTGGAATAGACCCTTGAGCAGAGGGTTCATCCCGTCGAGTTGGATGCCTGCTACATGACCGGGGCGGCTCAACGCGTCAGCTTTGTTGTGTAGCCCGGGCTTGTAGACGATGTCGTAGTGGAAGTGGGTCTCCAAGAAGTCCACCCACCGCACCTGTCGTCGTGAGAGCGTTGGCTGCGACTTCAGGTATTTGAGGCTGCAGTGGTCAGTGTAAACTGTAGTCTTGGCTCCCTCTAGGTAACACCTCCACGCCTTGAAGGCTGTGACTATCGCTAAGGCTTCCTTGTCATGGATAGGGTAGTTCAGTTCTGCTCCGTGTAGCTTCTTACTCAGATAGGCGATGGGCTGCAAACCGCGTCCGTGATCCTGCATCAGTACTGCACTGACTGCTAAGTACTAGCGTCTGCTTCCACCACGTAGTTTCTGTCAGGATCCGGTAGGATGAGTACTGGCGCTGTAGTCAGTGCTGTCTGTAGCTGCTCCATGGCTTGCTGTTGAGGAGTATCCCATTTATAGGGCGTATCCTTTTTCAGTAGGTTGGTCAGTGGCGCTGCTATCTTAGCGTATTGCGGCACGAACCTGTTGTAGTAGTTGGCGAAGCCTAGGAACTGCTGCAACTCCTTCACGTTCTCAGGAACTTTCCACTCCTTGACGACTTCGATCTTCCGCGGGTCCACGTGTACGCCCTCCGCACTCACCATGTGCCCGAGAAACTGCACCTTCTTCAGGGCGAAGTCGCTCTTCGACAGCTTCACGTAGAACTTATTCTCCCGCAGGATCTCGAACACTTTCCGCAGATGCTCCACGTGCTCCTTCATGGTTTTGGAGTAGATCAGTATGTCGTCCAGATATACTACTACGCACTCGTCCAGCAGGGGCCGTAGGATATGGTTCATCTCTGCCTGGAACGTCGCTGGTGCGTTGCAGAGTCCGAACGGCATCACTAAGTATTCGTAGGAGCCGTATCTGGTACGGAACGCCGTCTTGTGGATCGAGTTGTCTGCCATCTTGATCTGCCAGTAACCCGACCGTAGGTCCAGCTTCGAAAACACCGTCGCACCACGCAGTTGGTCTAGAAGATCGTCTATGCGCGGTATGGGGTATTTGTTCTTGACTGTCTGTTTGTTCAATGCGCGGTAGTCGATGCACATCCTTAAACTACCGCTTGGCTTTGGAGTGAAGAGAATCGATGCACCGTAGGGAGAGGTGGATGGGCGGATCAGTTGTCTGTCCAGTAGATACTCGATCTGTTTCTTCATGTCTGTCAGTTCGGTCGGACTAGGGCAGTATGGTGCACGGGAGACGGGTTTCGCACCTGGTTCCTCCACGATCTCGTACTCGTGGGTGCGCGCTGGAGGCACTCCTACAGGCAAGTCATCCGGCATGATGTCTTTGTACTGCTCCAACACCTCCTGTACTGCTGCAGGTAGCTCCGAGTTCGGCTTTTCCTCCTCTGCTGCTGCCATAACCAGTGCTAAGTAACCCGTGTTACTCTTGTTCACCGTCCGTTCGAACCATGCAAACGTCGTTTCAGGAACATCCCCTGTATCCGTCCAGCTTCGCAGCTCCACACGTTTCCCGTTGTTGTAGATACACGCCTTCCGGTTGACCCAGTCGATCTCGGGGTTGAACCGCTTCAGAAAATCACGCCCCAAGATGAAATCTAATCCCTTGATGTTCGTGATCGGCAACGTCGGCTTCCACCTCAACGCCCCTATCTGCAGCTGCAGGGTTGACTCGCCGTAGATGGGAAGCTTCGTACCGTCCACCATCGTTGCTGTAAACTGGGTCTCCTCCGATGACTCTCCAATTTTCTCCAACGTCCCGCGGTCGCACACCGAGTGAGATGCACCACTGTCCACCAGTGCCTGGAGGCGTCCCCCGTTGCAGATCACCTCGAAAACTAGTGGCTGCTGCCGCTCCGAGTAGCTGTAGATGGTGTTGCTTACAGGATCATAAGGTAGATCAAATGTATCATCCCTTAGTCCTGCGCTCGAAACTGCTAACTTCATATCAGTTTTCAACTTAGCAGGGTTAGAAGGATTTATCCGAGGCCGATTCAGCTTATTTGGGTCCTGGAACCTTTCCCTAAGCCTGTGCAGTTGTGTAGGCTTTTCCTCTGGGGAACGGCTGGGAGCCTTTAAACAGGGCTGCTGGGAGAGAATATTAACTCCTCGGAACGCTCGACCCTTATTAGCGCTCCGGAGTAGGGTCCCCATATTACCCGGTACCGGTTTAATTTCTGACTCTCCCTTAATAAAGGCTTGAAACCCACGAGAAGTAATATTCTTACTTGTCGGGGTGTACGGCTGGAGTTTCCCGGTCGGTACAGGGTCTTGTTTCGCGGATCCTCCTTTTGTCTCGGCGATTTCCCCTGGTGCCGGCTGGTCGTGACGTTTTAAATTCGCGCCACCATATTCTCATTTTTCGCCCTCTCCGAAGTAGCCACGTTGTCCGTTTTCTGCTCTCGGGGTGCCACACTGTTCTTGTCCCTCAGCTCCGCACGAATTTTCTTCATTTTCCAACACGCCAAGATACGATGTCCTATAGCGCCGCAAAATTCGCACGTCGCGTTCTTTGCTAGTCGCTGTGTCGCATCGTCCTTGTCGTTCTCCATCGGGTCGGCAGTCGTGGGTGGTGCCAATCGCTCCATGCCACTATTTGGCTTGTTGCGTCGTGTTCCGTAGTAGCTACTGTTCAACGTGTCGAACTGTTCGATCAGTGCTGCCCGAAACAACGCCCACGTCCCTTCGCCTTGGACTACTCTGTTCTCGATCCACTCTAGAGCTGGGCCTTGTAACAGTGTTACTACGAGCCGTATGCGCAATGCGTCTTGGGTGGGGGTCGTGCATCCAACGGCTCCAAAATAAAATTCGAGTTCAGCTACAAATCGACGAACGTCGCTCCCTTTGACTATAGGATCGAATGCGTCTGGTTGTCTCTGTCAGAATCACTAGGCAAGAATGATTGAACTAAGAGAAGTTTGGGTACAAATATGAAACCCTAGTTGGGGTTGTACCCCATATTGGCTACCCCACTACAGCCTACAAGCATAATACAGTTTAACACACCCCCATAGGCAAAGTGGGGGAGAACAAAGGGTCACAAGACCAGTCCAGCAAAGCAAAACAAAGCCCAGGGTGGATCACAACGTCACCACACTCCGAGCACAAGTAAAGGCCACAAGGCCAGTTCACATGCAGTGCTAGATATAGTACAAGACAAGCAACACAGTGATCAAAACCTAGCAAGCAAGCAACAAGATATATATAAAGTACAGTACAAAGAATGTCAAGCAGTGAGCAAGTGAGGAAACGTGGACACAAGGCCTAAAGAAGTACAGTGCCGCTGATGATCACTAGGCGGGAGCGCCTTGGTGAAGATATCAGCAGTGTTGGCCTTCGAGTCCACGTACACAAGTCGAAGCTGACCGCGCTGCTGAAGCTCTCGAGCAAGAAAGTAGCGAAGAGCAATGTGCTTCGTCCTGTGCTCCAGTCTGTGCTCCTGACACAAGGCAAGAGCCGCCTTGTTGTCACCGTACAGAACTGGAGGAGAACTAGGCCGCTCTCCCAAGTCAGTCAGCAGGTAGGTGAGCCAGCGTAACTCCTGTGCAGCCATGGCTGTGGCGTAGATCTCAGCCTCACAACTAGAGCCGAGAACAGAGGAAGAGCGGGTGGACCGCCACGAGACAGAACCTGCGCCAAGGCTGAAGGTGTAACCCTGTGACGACCGCTGCGTAGCCAGGTCGTCCACCCAAGAGGCGTCCGAGTGACCAGTGAGGACAACTCTGTCGCGTCCTCCAAGCACCAGCCCCATGCCTGATGTACTGCACAGGTAACGCAGCACCCTCTTAGCAGCCTCCCAGTGCTCTCGCCTGTGTCTCCCAGGCGCAACGTAACGAGCAAGGATGCTAAGAGGGTACGCGAGGTCAGGTCGCGTGCAAGTCATCAAGTACATGAGGCAGCCTACAAGCTCTGGGTACGGGCCACTCGGCTCTACGGACTCGTCCGAAGGTGGAGCTGAGAGCGAGTGGCTGGTAGCCAGAGGTGTGGCCTGTGGTGAGGAGAACTGGAAGCCGAAGCGCTGAAGGACCTGCTGCACCATGTGTGACTGAGTCAGGGTGATGGTGCGGCGAGCTCTGTCCCGGGTGATCTGCAAGCCAAGGTAGCTACGCAGTTCACCCAGGTCAGTGCAGGTGTGTCTCTTCTGCAGCTCCGACTTCACACGAGCGAGTGCCTCAGTGTCAGCAGTAGCAAAGACCAAGTCGTCGACGTACACGAGAATGTAGAACGGCGGCAGCGACGTGTCTGTGCGCAGAAACAGCGACGGGTCAGCAGTAGACGGCGCGAACCCAAGAGCCGCAAGAGTAGTCCTCAGTGTGTCGTGCCACTCACGTGGCGCCTGGCGGAGACCGTAGACTGGCCGGCGGAGACTCCACTGGGTACCAGGGGGAAACGACCCAGTAAAGCCAGGTGGGCGGCGCAGCCAGATCTCCTCGTGCAGGCTGCCCTGCAGGAACGCTGTGCTGAAGTCAAGAGAGTGAAGCTCGTAGTCACGCTGAGCAGCAACGTGCAGCAGAACCCGAAGAGTGGTCATCTTCGGGGTGGGGGAGAAGGTCTGGAAGAAGTCGACCCCCTGACGCTGACTGAAGCCTCTAGCAACGTAACGAGCCTTGAAGACAGGCGGAGAACCTGGCGGCCGCTTCACCCTGAAAATCCACATGCCATCGACGATGTTCGCCCCAGGAGGGGGAACCTCGTCGACGTAGGTGCCTGTGGACTTCCAGGATGCCATCTCTGCGTCCATGGCTGTCTGCCACTGAGAGGAGTAGGGACCCGAGATCGCCTCTGCGTAAGTGCGCGGAGTGGGGATGTCTAGTGCATCCGGGTCTCCCTCAGGGGCAAGCAACCAGGCCACGAGATGAGGTACAGCAGCCGCAAGAGAGTCAAAGTCCTCCTGCCTGTCCTCAAGGACGTCCGTGCCAAGAGCACACTCACCCCCGACGGACGGAGGACAGACAGACGCAGACTCTGACTCAGCAACAAGGCTAGCAGCGTAGTCTAGACGACAGGCAGCAGCAAAGTCAACCAACTCAGCGACCAGAGCAGACGCAGCCGAGGACTCAAAGGTAGGGTCAGTGACAACAGTAGCGAGGAGACGCGTGACTGTAGGGTGCTCAGCGCGATACCGGTCAGACTCAGGGTCCGGAACGTCAGGCAAAGAGGACGCAGGAGGAGACGGTAGAGGGACACGCCGAGGAGCAGTAGAGGGACGCAGAGTCATGTAGTGAGTGCCTGGGACAGGAGGAGGACGCTCACGACGGACACGACTAGCAGTGCGAGCAGGACGAACAGGCGACGCAGGACGAGACTCAGGCTCACGACGCTCTGTAAGACCTCCTGTGGGACCAGTATAAGGAGAGGGAGCAGGGAGAGGCGAGGCAGGCGGTAACTGTGACTGCGGCTGGACAGGCGGAGGACACTCTACGGAGGGAGGAGGACAAGGAGGAGGAGCCTGCCCAAGAACCTGCTGAAGGAGCGGTACGAAGTACGGTCGCGGCCGCGCAGCGTCTCCAGAAGCAGAAGGGACTCCAGCGGCCGGGTCCTCAGCACCAGCAGCAGCTCCACCGGCCGGGTCCCCAGCTCCAGCAGCAGCTCCACCGTCCGACTCCTCAGCACCAGCAGCAGCTCCACCAGGTGGGTCCGCAGCACCAGCAGCAGCGCCACCCCCAGAGTCGGCAGCTCCAACTCCGCTAGCACCGCCAGCGCCAGAGTCCCCAGCTCCAGCAGCTCCAGTCGCAGTGCTCCCAGAACAGCCAGTCCCGGCAGCTCCAGTACCCCCAGTACGAGCACCCCCAGGACGAGCAGCTCCAGCACCCCAAACTCCAGCCGAGCCACTAGGACGGCGAAAGCGTCGGACGTACCAGTCACGAAGCTGCTGCGGTGTGAGAGACTGCTCAGCACCCCGAACCGGAGCACCCCCAGACGCAGTAACCCGAGGCTCCGTAGGCTCAGTAGCAGCACCCCCAGGCTCAGTACCCGCAGGCTCAGTACCCGCAGGCTCAGCACCCCCAGTCGCAGCACCCCCAGGCTCAGCACCCCCAGGCGGCAAACTCTCAGGCACAGTACCCTCAGCTCCAGCACCTGCAGCCCCAGCACCCCCAGGCCCAGCACCCCCAGGCTCAGCACCCCCAGGCTCAGCACCCCCAGGCTCAGCACTCCCAGCAGCACCACCCGCAGCAGCACCTGAGTCACCTGTGACCTCGACAGGCTCAGCGACGGGAGGAGGGTCTACCTGAGAGACACCTGAAGGAGCAGGACCCTGAGGGGGAAGGGGGTCTACCGGAGGGGGACCAGGAGCAAGGAAAAGCGGCGGGGGAGGGAGGGGGGCAGTGCGGTAGGGGAAGAGACGGTAAAAAGGGACCGACTCGTCAAAGGTGACATCCTGAGAGGCGAAGACCCGGCGCGAGGTGGGGTGGTAAAACTGCCAGCCAGGCGCGTCAGGGACAAAGCCAAGGAAGACACAGGGAAGCGTGCGGGAGGAGAGCTTGTCCGCGGACGTATCGCGGACAAGGGCACGAGCACCCCACACCCGGAAGCGCGACGCATCGCCAACCTCCCCCGTCCAACGCAGTGTGGGCGAGGTCTCCGGCAAGGAGACACGGGGCCAGAGGTTGAGCTGATGCGCGGCGTACCGGACAGCAAACGGCCACAGAAAATGGGGAGCCGCCGCGTGGACCAAGGAGGTACGAGCGACCTCCATGACCAGGCCAATGCGGCGCTCAGCAACCCCATTCTGCTGTGGGGAGTCCGGAAGCGTGAAGGTCTGCTCGATGCCCTCCGCCTGACAGAAGGTCCTCAAGAGATCGGAGGAAAACTCACCACCTCTGTCAGAGTGCAGACGCAGGACAGGAAGATCCGTCCGGAAACGGCGGCGGAGCTGGAGACGAACCGTGCGGATCCAAGGGATCAGAACAGCAGGGACCTCACCCTTGGTGCGCAAGGGGAAGACCGTGGTGTAACGCGAGTAGTCGTCGACAACCAGCAAAAAATACCGCTCACCGCCCTGACCACGAACGCGGGCTGGGCCCCACACGTCCAGGTGGAGGGTCTCCAGAGGAGCCTCTGTCGGGGGGAACGAGGAGGAGTGAGGAGCGGCGCGCTGCCGCCCCTCGACGCAAGGAAGGCAGGGCGGCGCAGGCGAGGCAGGGAGGGGAGGGAGGGACCTGGGAAGACCGGACACAAGGAGGCGACGGTGCATGCCACGAAGGCGTGGCAAGGAGGGGTGACCCAGGCGGTGGTGCCAGAGAAGAGTCTGGTGCGACAGGGAACGACACTCACAGGCGTGGGCCACCAGACCTGACGCAGACACCTGACCGACAGCAGCTACCTGGGGAGACGCAGTGGTCAGTGTGTAGAGACTCGACCCCGGCCGACGGGTGAACGTAGCCAGGTGACGGCCAGTCCTGGAGCACGTGCAGATCGCCACACGCTGTCCGCCAGGGGTAAAGGTGTCAACCCACTGATCCTGGAGGACAGCGTTGCTCACCAGGTTCGTCGAGAACGAGGGGAGGTGGAAACCCGACAACGAGCCAGACGGAACCGCCGGACAAGGGAGGACAGTGGTGGACTGGGCAAGGACTGGGCCCCCAGAGGGGTCAGCCAAGGAGACTGGGACTGGTGCAGGAAGCGGTGTGAGCTCAGTACTGTCACGAAAGAAGCAACGGGAAGCACCTGAGTCAAGGGTGAAGGTGTGACAGGCCTCAGCCGGTGCGGTACCTGAGAGAGCAGTCTCTGTGGGTGCTGTACCTGAGAGAGCAGACTCGAAACCAGCCGGGACAGCACTGGGGGGAGCAAGTACAGGGGGCACCATACCAGAGAGAGCAGACTCACTAGTACCCAGGGCAGCGGGCTCTATACCTGGGTCAGGCGGCACACACAAGTAACAGTCTCCCTCGGCACTAACAGTCAATGCATACATGGCAGCAATAATAGCATCATAGTCAAGAGCAAAGACATCAACACCAGCCCTCATGAGCTCAGCCCAGCGGGGGCGCTCAACATCCGCACCCATCTCCTCACGCCAAGCGTCGTCAAGGCGGGAGAAGCAGCGGTACGGGGTGTGGAACCTCCCACACGTCTGTCCCTTGCGGTCACCTGTGCGAATGACATAAGAACAGCGGGCACTGGCCCCCGACGTCCCACGCTGAGCAAGCCACTCACGAAGCTGCTGGGTCGTCTGGGGACGCTGCTGCTGCTGGGAGCTCTGGCCAGAGCCAGTGCCTCCACTCCGACCTCCGCCGCCACCACTACCACCGCTCCGACCGGCACCGCCACCACCGCCACCACCGCCACCGCCGCCACCGCCGCCGCCGCCACTACTGCCACTGGTCCCTCCGCCGCCCCCGTCTCCACCACCGACCCCGCTCCCTCCAGCACCGCCTCCCCCCCCACCTCCCCCACCTCCTCCCCCCCCAGCGCCACCACCACCACCCTTGCCCCCCTTGCCCTTGCCGGTGCGGCGCCTCCCACCAGGAGTAGAAGCAGCGCCAACAGACTCAGCACCAAGGAAGTCAACAGCAGCAGCAGCAGCGTAGGAGGGAGCGAGGGGAGAGGGAGAACACCCCTCAAAGATGGGGGTGCGAGGAGCGCCACGAGCAGCACCGACAGCTACAATGCTCTTTTCGGCCGCGAGCAGGTGCTCCTCTAGGAGGGCGACTGTGAGCTCAGTGGGACAGCGAGCAAGGAAGTGGTCTCGAACTGAGCGGAGGGTGTCAGGGAGACGGGTGACTATGAAGTGGAGTGTCCAGTACAGTGGAGGGGGGTTCTTAGCGCAGAACTCGGTGGGAAGGGCGGCACGCAGGCGAGCATCACTAGTGCGAAGGTGGGTGATAAGATCGGCGACTGTAGTAAAGGTGGACAGATCGGGGAACAGGTACGGCAGCATGAGGCGGCTAAGCTCAGCTGTGGCAGGCGAGGAGTAGCGAGCGACGACAGCGTCGTACAGGGCCTTAGCGGATTTGCAGTCGCCAAAATGCTCTAGCTCAGCTAACGGCAGGTGACTGCGAATGGCTAGGCGAGCAGCTGCGTCACGAGTCTGCCAGTGGGAACGAACACTAAGCTCAGCTGTGGCAGGAGGGGCAGGCGCAGCACCAGACGCGTAGTCATAGAGCGACACATGCTCCTTGCTATCGCTCAGGAGAAACAGCTGCAGGTCATCTAGCCAAGCGGTGAAACGCACAGGGCGGCCCTCAGCATCGAACGACAGCACGCGAATGGAAGCCATAGCGACAGTGTGACAGAGTAACGAAAACTGCCGCAGCAGGGGAAGACGACTGTGCACGGATAGAGAGCAGCGGGCGAGGCTGGCGCTACGGGCAGGCGGCGCTGCAAGCGGTCAGTGCGACGGGAGGGCGACGCTGCGAGCGGGCAGCGCGGCGGACGGGCCGGAAAGCGGGCAGCGCGGCGGGCAGGCGGCGCTGCAAGCGGGCAGCACGGTGGGCGGGCGACGCTGCGAGGCGGGCGGGCCGCAAAGCGAGCAGCGGGCGGGCGGGCGGGCTGCGAAGCGGGCAGCGGGGCGAGCGGGCTGCGAGGCGGGCGGGCCGCGAAGCGGGCAGCGAGCGGGCGGGCGGGCTGCGAAGTGGCGGGCCGCGAAGCGGGCAGCGAGCGAGCGGGCTGCGAAGCGGGCGGGCCGCGAAGCGGGCAGCGAGCGAGCGGGCTGCGAAGCGGGCGGGCCGCGAAGCGGGCAGCGAGCGGGCGGGCGGGCTGCGTAGTGAGCGGGCCGCGAAGCGGGCAGCGAGCGGGCGGGCGGGCTGCGAGCGGGCGGCTCGGCGAGGGGCGCGCGAGGGCGCTAGTGAGAGGCGCGCGAGGGCGCTAGTGAGGGGCGCGCGAGGGCGCTAGTAAGGGGCGCGCGAGGGCGCTAGCAAAGGGGCGCGCGAGGGCGCTAACGAAGGGGCGCGCGAGGGCGCTGACGTTGGGGGGCGCGCGAGGGCGCTAACGAGGGTGCGCGCGAGGGCGCTAACGAGGGCGC
Organism: Closterium sp. Yama58-4; assembly: GCA_947470075.1. Classification (NCBI taxonomy): domain Eukaryota; kingdom Viridiplantae; phylum Streptophyta; class Zygnematophyceae; order Desmidiales; family Closteriaceae; genus Closterium; species Closterium sp. Yama58-4. The sequence goes on along the minus strand of CANIUD010000820.1, from coordinate 423,317 downwards.
ACGAGGGCGCTACGAGGCTAGGGAACGGGGTAGCGTGGTAACCGCATGCGAGCGGTGGTGGGCCCTAAAAACGATCGGTAGGTCCTAGGGACCTCCTGCTCTGAATACCATGTCAGAATCACTAGGCAAGAATGATTGAACTAAGAGAAGTTTGGGTACAAATATGAAACCCTAGTTGGGGTTGTACCCCATATTGGCTACCCCACTACAGCCTACAAGCATAATACAGTTTAACAGTCTCGGCTTCGCTGCTTCGAGATTAACTGTAGCTGCTGCCGTTGTCGCAGGTACAATCGTCGGTGTCGCCGTCGTTGCTGCTGCTGCTGCTACTTCGGCTACCGACGGAAGCGCGACGAAAATAATTAAAATACGGGTGCTATTCGACTTACTGCGAGTCGAATCAACTGAAGAATTAACGAGCGCAAATGTTTTATGTCGCGTAAATCTCTCGTAGTAGAAATTCGCGTCCGATCTTGACCGTTTAGGAGAAACTCGATCTGACGGTCGAAATTCCATCTTTTTGGCCAATAATCCTGAGGCCTGTTCGAAACCGAATCGAGGGGGACTTAGAGAGTTGCGCGGAACTGGTTTTACATACCCGTATCGGCGCCTTCGTCGTCGCCCCCGCGGTTTTTAAAGGCCGGAACTAAGCGGTTGAAGAACTCGCGTGTACACTCGCTCTGATTTCCAAGTGTGAGGATCAAGATATAACTATTGAAATAATCACCTGGGTACAAGGCGAGGCTATATATAGGCTCGACACAAAGGCAGTAACCCTGGTGTTACTAGAAGGTTCCGCGGGTCGCGAAGCGTCCCGAACGGGTCCTTTCCGAATTCGGTAGAAGGCAATTCGGTGGCAACCGAAAAGCCTAGAATTCGGTGCACTCAACCTAGTTCGGTGCCTAAAACTATAATAATATAGTAAAAGCAACGAACCTAGGAAATCAAGCAAAACAAAATAAAACTAAGCTATATAATGCACAATAAAACACAATCGAGCTAGTAAAGCGTAGCAATTCCGTCGTACTCTCACACGGTGCCCCGACCTGTTGCACGCGAAGCAACGCCCTTAAAACTCAAGCATTTATTCTTACGGTGCGGCGGCAGCATTTGCGGAGACAACGCGTATTGTGGCGTGCTCGTTCGTCCCACGAGGCCTATGTCCCCAGCTGTCGCTGCTGCAGTAGGACCCCGGTCTCAGTCGGCGCAAAAAATCGAGTTTCTCCGTCATAGCGAGAATCTCATTATATTCAGTGACGTTGCGTAGCTAAATCTCATGAGCGATGTCGTGTTTCAGGCTACCGATGTAGCGGTCGATTCGCTCTCCCTCGTGCATGTAGCCCACCTGCTCGCACAACGCTAGAAACCCGTTGGTGTAGTCCTGGAGATGCCGCGATCGAGGCCGCAATTAGCTCAAATCTCGCACGCAGACCTGCGCACCATGCGTCCTACATGCTCAACGAAATACGACGGCGCCCAGGGTCCGGTTTGTCCTTCCCGTGTCGGTAGAGTTTCGTAGTTGTCAGAATCAGAGAAGTGTGTGAACTATGAGAACATTGGAGTACAAGTATGAAACCCTAGAATTGTGTACCCCCTAAAGGCTAACCCACTGTAGCCTACACAGCAATAACACATGTACAATGTTTGACACACCCCCATAGGCAAAGTGGGGGAGAGCAAGGGGTCACAAGACCAGTCAAGAAAGCAAAGCAAGCTCAGGGTGGATCACAACGTCACCACGCATTCTGAGCACAAGCAAAGAGCCACAAGGCCAGTTCACATGCAGAGGCATATATGTACTACAAGCATCACAATGATCTATATCTAGCAAGCATGCAGGTATATATATATATAGATCACAGTACAGGCAAAGTCTACAACAAGTGAGGAAAAGTGGGCACAAGCCCTAACAAAGTGCAGAAACGCTGATGATCACTAGGCGGAAGTGCCTTGGTGAATATATCAGCAGTGTTGGCCTGAGTGGCCACGTAACGCAGACGAAGCTGACCACGCTGCTGCAACTCTCGAGCCAGAAAGTACCGCAGAGCGATGTGCTTCGTTTTGTGCTCCAGTCTGTGCTCCTCACACAAGGCAATGGCAGCCTTGTTGTCAACGTACAGCACTGGAGGAGAACGAGGCCGCTCTCCCAAGTCGGTCAGCAGGTAGGTGAGCCAGCGTAACTCCTGAGCAGCCATGGCTGTGGCGTAGATCTCAGCCTCACAACTAGAGCTGAGAACTGAAGACGAACGTGTAGAACGCCAAGAAACTGAGCCAGAGCCAAGACTGAAGGTGTAACCCTGTGATGACCGCTGAGTAGCCTGGTCGTCAACCCAAGAAGCGTCTGAGTGCCCAGTGAGAACAACTGGGCTCCCTCCTCCAAGCACGAGCCCCATGCCCGATGTACTGCACAAGTAGCGCAATACCCTCTTTGCAGCATCCCAGTGCACCTTTCGGTGCCTACCAGGAGCCACGTAGCGGGCCAGAAGGCCAAGAGGGTACGCTAGGTCAGGACGAGTGCAAGTCATCAGGTACATGAGGCAACCAACTAGCTCTGGGTAAGGACCACTCGGCTCTACGGACTCATCCGAAGGCAGAGCTGAGAGCGAGTGACCTATAGCCAGAGGAGTGGCCTGTGCTGAGGACCAGGTGAAGCCGAAGCGCTGAAGGACCTGCTGCACCATGTGTGACTGAGTCAGTGTGATGGTGCGGCGTGCTCTGTCCCGGGTGATCTGCAAGCCAAGGTAGCTGCGCAGTTCACCCAGGTCTGTGTACGTGTGTCTCTTCTGCAGTTCGGACTTCACGTGGGCAAGAGCCTCAGTGTCAGCAGTGGCAAAGACCAATTCGTCGACGTACACGAGGATGTAGAACGGCGGCAACGAAGTGTCTGTGCGTAGAAACAGCGACGGGTCAGCAGTAGAAGGCGCGAACCCAAGAGCCGCAAGTGTAGTCCTCAGTGTGTCGTGCCACTCACGTGGCGCCTGGCGGAGACCGTAGACCGGCCGCTGGAGGCTCCACTGGGTACCAGGAGGAAACGACCCAGTGAAGCCAGGAGGGCGGCGCAGCCAGATCTCCTCGTGCAGGCTGCCCTGCAAGAAAGCTGTGCTGAAGTCAAGAGAGTAAAGCTCGTAGTCACGCTGAGCGGCAACGTGCAGCAGTACCCAAAGAGTGGTCATCTTCGGGGTGGGGGAGAAGGTATGGAAGAAGTCGACTCCCTCTCGCTGACTGAAGCCTCGGGCAACGTAACGAGCCTTGAAGACAGGCGGAGAACCTGGCGGCCGCTTCACCTTGAAAATCCACATGCCACTGACGATGTTCGCCCCACGAGGGGGAACGTTGTGACGTAAGTGCCAGTGGACTTCCAGGATGCCATCTCTGCGTCCATGGCTGCCTGCCACTGAGAGGAGTAGGGACCCGCGATCGCCTCCAGGACAGTCTCCACCACCCCCAGCGGCAAGTCCTCTAGGACAGTCTCCACCAGCAGCAGCGCCTCCAGAACCAGCACCCCCAGTTGCAGTGTCCCCAGTAGGAGCACCCGCAGACACACCACCACCAGCCTCAGCAGTTCGAGTACCAGCGGTACGAGCACCTCCGGGACCAGCGACGTGGGCACCTCCAGGAGACAACAAACCAGCAACACTCTCAGCTCCAGTGACGTCAGTGGAAGTACCGCCAGGAGCAGAGTCCCGAGCTACAGGAGCGCGACGCTGACGGCGACCGTACCAGTCGCGCAGCTGCTGGGAGGTGAGAGGCACACGCGTACGAAGGCGGCTACTCCAAGGAGACCGCGCAACAGCAGACTCAGAACCCTCAGCGCCAGCACCCGCAGCAGCTCCAGAACCTCCAGCACCAGCGGTAGCTCCAGCAGCTCCAGAACCTCCAGCTCCAGCGCCACCAGAGCCAGGACCTCCAGGCTCAGCACCCCCAGGCTCAGCACCCCCAGACCCAGCACCCCCAGGCTCAGCACCCCCAGGCTCAGCACCCCCAGACCCAGCACCCCCAGGCTCAGCACCCCCAGGCTCAGCACCCCCAGGCTCAGCACCCCCAAGCTCAGCACCCCCAGGCTCAGCACCCCCAGACCCTGCACCCCCAGCAGGACCAGAGTCAACAGCTACCTCGACAGGCTCGACCGGGTCTACCTGGGAAACACCTGAGGGAGCAGGACCCTGGGGAGGAAGGGGGTCTACCGAAGGGACACCTGGGGTGAGGAAGAGCGGCAGGGGGAAAGCGGCGCAGTGCGGTAGGGGAAGAGACGGTAAAAGGGTACCGACTCGTCAAAAGTGACGTCCTGACAGGCAAAGACACGGCGTGAGGTGGGGTGGTAAAACTGCCAGCCAGACGCGTCAGGGACAAAGCCAAGGAAGACGCAGGGAACGGCACGGGAGGAGAGCTTGTCCGCGGTGGTATCGCGAACAAGGGCTCGACATCCCCAGACACGGAACACCGACGCATCGCCAACCTCCCCTGTCCAACGCAGTGTGGGCGAGGTCTCCGGAGCAGAGACACGGGGCCAAAGGTTGAGCTGATGCGCAGCGTACCGCACTGAAACCGCCACAGGAAATGGGGGGCAGCCGCATGGATCATGGAGGTACGAGCGACCTCCATGACTAAACAAATGCGGCGCTCAGCAACCCCATTCTGCTGTGGGGAGTCCGGAAGAGTGAAAGTGTTGCGGATGCCGTGCTCCGCACAGTAGGCGGCCAGGAGGTCGGAGGAAAACTCACCACCCCTGTCAGAGTGCAGACGCAGGACGGGAAAGTCCGACTGGAACCGCTGGCGGAGCTGGAGACGAGCGGCGCGGATCCAAGGGATCAAAACATCAGGGACCTCACCTTTGGTGCGCAAGGGGAAGACTGTCAGAATATTATGCTCTAGCCTGTAGTGGGGTGCTCTGTAGCGAGTACAACCCTTCTAGGGTTTGCTATTTGTATCCCCATTCTTGCTAGTTCAGTCCTCTCTTTTGCCTTCATTCTCTCTTGCCTAGCTAGGTCAACCCTAGCTATGGCTCCTCAGTATACCTATTATCACGACATGGTATTAGAGCTTAACGTTCCTGGCCTGTGGGCCCACTTCACTGCTTCCGCTGCTACTGCTACTCCCTGTCCGCCGCGCGCCCCGTGGTGCGCGGCGTCGAAACTAGGGTTTTCAGCCCGCCGTGCGCCCCGAGGCGCGCGGCGGTTTTCTGCCCGCCGTGCGCCCCGAGGCGCGCGGCGGTTCTCTGCCCGCCGTGTGCCCCGAGGCGCGCGACGGGTTCCTGCCCCGTCACTCGGCACGTCGCCCCCGGGAGGCGCTGCGACGGGCGACGGGGACCCGCGCGTCGCCCCCCGTCGCCCGTCGTGGCCTGCACGCGGCCCGTACACCCGGCACGCGGCCCGTACGGGCTGCGCCAGGCCCGCGCGCGGCCCGTACGGGCTGCGCCAGGCCCGCGCGCGGCCCGTACGGGCTGCGCCAGGCCCGCGCGCGGCCCGTACGGGCTGCGCCAGGCACGCGCGCGGCCCGTACGGGCTGCGCCAGGCCCGCGCGCGGCTCGGACCGCCTGCGCGCGGTTCGGGAGGCGGTGCCAGGCCCGTGGGCGGCCCGTTCTTCGCTTCCCCTGTCCTCCCCGCTGTCCCCCGTGCTTCTGAAGGCGCCCCACCCCTCCTTCTGCCCGTTCTCCTGGATTAGGGTTTGGGGTGGGGGGTATGGGGGTGCAGCTTCAGTGTGCCGTTCCCTGCTCCTCCTCCTCCCTCGTCTCCCTCTGCTACAGCTGCCGCTGAGGGGGGTGGTGTGTGGGAGCCTAGGGTTTGGGGTCTAAGGGGGGTACCGTCGGAGTGGAGCTAGGGTTCCAGCAGGGGGTGTGTGAGAGGGGGGTGGGACAGTCGGGGGAGGTTGAGCGGAGGCTGCCGTCTTGTCGTCAGCAGCACCTGTAGTCCGGGGCGCTTGTTCCGGTAGCCCAGTCGTAGCCAGCTGCGCCAGTCGCCCGTGGGTCCGTTGCTCGTCTGCCGCTCTTCTTAGCCGCGGAGCCAGTTACTCCTGTAGTCCGGGGCGCTTGTTCCGGTAGCCACTGAGCCAGTTTGACTCCTGTTGCCCGTGTGTCTGCAGCTTCAGCCGACGCCTCTTATCTCCTCTCCACCTACAGTCTCGCCTCCTCCTCCTCACTTGCCCCTTTTGTGACTGCCTCTAGCTTTGCTCATAATTGTGCACCTTAAACTATTGCTTCTTGCTTGTGCTCAGAATGTGTGGTGACATCGTGATCCACCCTGAGCTTGTACTGCTTTGTTTCCTCTGCTGATTACACCCCACTTTGGCTATGGGGGTGTGTCAGAATATTATGCTCTAGCCTGTAGTGGGGTGCTCTGTAGCGAGTACAACCCTTCTAGGGTTTGCTATTTGTATCCCCATTCTTGCTAGTTCAGTCCTCTCTTTTGCCTTCATTCTCTCTTGCCTAGCTAGGTCAACCCTAGCTATGGCTCCTCAGTATACCTATTATCACGACAAAGACCGTGGTGTAGCGCGTGTAGTCGTCGACGACCAGCAGGAAGTACCGCTCGTGGCCCTGTCCCCGGACGCGGGCTGGGCCCCACACGTCCAGGTGAAGAGTCTGCAGGGGAGCCTCTGTGGGAGGGAACGAGGAGGAGTGAGGGGTGGCGCGCTGCCGCCCCTCGACACAGGGAAGACAGGGAGGAGCAGGCGAGGGTGGGAGGGGAGGGAGAACTCTGGGAAGACCAGAGACAAGGTACCGGGAGTGCATGCCACGAAGGCGCTGCACGGAGGGGTGACCAAGGCGGTGGTGCCAGAGAAGGGTCTGGTGCGACAGGGAGCGACACGAGCAGGGAGCCGACAGCTGACCTGACGCAGTCGCAGAAGCAGCAACCTGAGGGGACTCAGTGGTCAGTGTGTACAGGTCGGACCCCGGCTGCCGAGTGAAGGTAGCCAGGTGGCGACCCGTCCGAGCACACGTACAATGGGTCACCCGCTCATAGGCAGGGGTGAACTGGTGAACACCCCCGTCCTGGAGAGCAGAGCCCGCCACCAAGTTCGTAGAGAACGAGGGGAGGTAGAGACCCGACAGAGTGCCAGACGGGGCCGCAGGACAAGGGAGGACAGTGGAGGAGGTCGCAAGGACCGGGCCCCCAGAGGGGTCAGCAAGGGAGACAGCAACAGGCCGAGCTAGCGGCTCAAGGACAGTGCGGTCACGAAAGAAACAGCGGGAAGCACCTGAGTCCAGTGTGAAAGTGTGCAGTGCCGCAGTAGACCCAGTACCAGCAGACGCAGACGCACGAGCACCTAGCGCAGCAGCCTTACCAGTACCAATACCTGGGTCGAGCTGCACACTCAGGTAACAGTCACCCTCAGCACTAATAGTCAATGCATACATGGCAGCAAGGATAGCATCATAATCAAGAGCAAAGACATCAATCCCCTTCCTAAGCAGATCAGCCCAGCGAGGCAGCTCAGAGGCGTCAGGGAACTGCTCGCGCCAGGCGTCGTCGAGGCGAGAGAAGCAGCGCTGTGCCGGGTGGAACCTCCCACAAGTCTGGCCAGCGCGGTCACCTGTGCGGATGACGTACGGGCAGGGACCCCCACCCCCAGACCCCCCACGCTGAGAGTACCACTCACGGAGCTGCTGGGGCGAGGGAGTCTCGCCGGGACGCTGCTGCGGCTGCCTCTGGCCACCGCCAAACCCCCCACGCTGCACCGCTCCACCGCGCCCGCCACCCGCTCCACCGCCGCCACCACTGCCACCACCTCCCCCACCACCCCCACCACCGCCGCCGCTGCCACCACCCCCTGTGCCGCCACTGACCCCCCCACCACCCGCGCCACTCCCACTTCCGCCACCACCCCCGCCCCCCCCACCCCCTCCACCGCCGCCGCCCCCGCCTCCACCTCCACCACCCCTGCCCCCCTTGCCCCTGCCGCCCTTGCGCCTCCCACTAGGAGTAGACGTGGCCCCGACTCCCTCAGCTCCGAGGTAGTCGACAGCAGCAGCAGATGCAATGGAGGGGAGGAGGGGGGAAGGGGAACACCCCTCAAAGAAGGGGGTGCGGGGGTCACCACGAGAGGCACCTACAGCTACAATACTCTTCTCAGCTGCTAGGAGTTCCTTCTCGAGGAGGTCGACAGTGAGGTCAATGGGGGAGAGGGCGAGAAACTGGTCCCTGACAGTGCGAAGGGAGTCAGGGAGGCGGGTGACAAGGTGGTACAGTGTGAGGTACATCGGGGGGGGGGGGTTCTTGGCGAGGAAATCGGGGGGGAGCGCGGCACGGTAGCGGAGGTCACTGGTACGGAGGTGGGTGATGAGGTCAGCTACAGTGGCAAAGGCGGACAGGTCGGGAAAGAGGTAGGGCAGTGAGAGACGGCCTATAGCAGCAGTGGCAGGGGAGGAGTAGCGCGCGACTACTGCGTCGTACAGCTCTTTAGCGGTCTTATGCTGGCCGAAGTGCTCGCGCTCATCTAACGGCAGGTGGCTGCGAACGGCTAGGCGAGCATGAGCGTCACGGGTCTGCCACTGTGAGCGCAAAGTGCTATCAGCATCAGCAGCAGGTGCGGGAGCGGCGCCGGACGTGTGGTCATAAAGGGAAATATCGTCCTTGGCGGTGATCTGAAGGTAGAGGTGAAGGTCATCGAGCCAAACATCGAACTTAATCGGACGACCCTCAGTGTCAAAGGTGAGTACAGTAGGACTGGCCATAGTAGCAGTAGCAGGAGTAGGAACAGTAGCAGCAGTAGCAGTAGTAGCAGTAGCAGTAACAGGAACAGCAGGTGCTGCAGGTGGGGCACAGCAGGGCGGCGCGGCTCGGTCAGGGCGGCGCGGCTCAGTCAGGGCGGCGCGGCTCGGTCAGGCGGCGCGGCTCGGACTGTGTGACGCGGCGCGGCTCGGACGGGCAGGGCGACGCGACGGCGGGACTGGGCGTAGGCGGCGGCTGTGCGTGGGCTGCAGTCGCGCGGGCGGCCTCCTACAGCAGCGACGCGACGGCCTACGGGCGGAGCTGCGGCGCGCTGGACGGCCAGCAGGGCCGTTCGACGGGCGGCTGCGGGCTGCTCGTGGGCGGCGGCGACGGTGCGGGCGGCTACTGGGTCGCGCGCACTAGAAACGGGCCGCGCGCGGGCGGCTAGCGGGCTGCGCGGGCAAAAAACGGGCCGCGCGCGGGCGGCTAGCGGGCGACGCGGCCGAAAAGTGGCGCGCTCGGGGGCGCCCTAGGAGCGAGGAGCACGAGGGCGCAAGGAGGGGAAGGCGCACGAGGGCGCTACTAGCGGAACGGTGGGCCCGTAGAAACGATCGGTCCTAGGTTCCTAACCTAGGCTTCTGATACCATGTCAGAATGAGAGAAGTGTGTGAACTATGAGAACATTGGAGTACAAGTAGGAAACCCTACACAGCAATAACACATGTACAATGTTTGACAGTAGTCTACCGGCTTCATGACAATGACGCGCCACCAGTCCATCGCGGGTCCTCACAGCGGCGACAGGGCGCATCGAATCTTCGCTGAGTCCCCCGAGTCGTAGTTCGTGACAAAAAATACGTTCATCGTGAATAACCACAGCGGTGACGGCTGCCAGGCGTGCAGGTCATTGTCATGTTGCTCATGACATTGCGCGAGGGCCCGGGTTGTGACGTCTGCTATTGCTGGTGCTGAATCGTTGGGTTCAGGTTGCGTGATTGGGGTTGATACCCCTGGGCTTGACGCGTGTCGTGTCATGCGTCTTGGCGGCTGGACCAGATGCTCGGATTGGTCTGGTGGGGGCGAGAGTGGGATTTGCATCGCTCCGCCGAGTGCCCGAAGTTTCTGCAGATTTTGCCGTAGAGGCGCCGCAGTCGTCGCTCTTCAGTGTTGTCGGCGTAGAAGGCGAGGCGTTCCCGTTCTCGTCGCGGCGCTGATCGCTGCTAGTCCATGTCTCTTTGTTCGACGAGAAGGGCGGCGCATAGGGCGGCTGCCGAGATAGCCCCCTATTGTCGGAGTAGCTCCTTACAGGGTTGCCACTCTGGGGCGAGTCCTGTGAGCACGATGTTCACGAAAATTTCTTCGGAAATCGAGCTCCCCAATTTCGCGATTTGATCGTGTAGACTCCGACACCGGTTGATGTAGCTATTGGCCTTCTCCCCTGGGGCCATTTTTGTCTCCAATAGCTGCTGGAATAGGCTGCTCGACGAAACCGAACCCTTTGGTTGGTATACACCGTTGAGGTGTCGCCATGCGTCAAGGGCTGGAGCAGATGTGGTTTTGTAGGAACAGATTCCTAACTTCTCCGCCAGCGACATATTGTGCACTATGATGCCATAAGCCATGAGACATTCGTTGTAGTATTGCGATCAGGCTTCAACGGTGTCTTCTGGAGGTCCCGCGTAGCTCCCGTCGAAATAATGAAAAAATTGTGCGTTTTGCAGCAGCTGCTCCAGCTCGAAGCTCCATGTATAGAAGTCCTTGCCGTGAAAGCAGGCACTTGTCTTAGATATGTTCAAGTACCTTGATTGAGCTGAGAGAATTGCTTCATCGCTGGGACGGGGAGTCTTAGGTGTTAAGCCATTTGTGTTAAGGGAGAAGGTGTGCGGGGCGGTATCGTAGCCATTCGAGGCCGGTTGAGTGGGTTGGGAGGATGTTCCCGCGTCGCCATTTTGCAATGTCTGGAGCCCTTTCTCCAGAGTTGAAAATTACTGAAACAGTTGTGCGAGGGTGGCGGTGCTGATCGTTGTTGCGCTTCAGCGGTCAGATTTGTCTGACCTCCAGATCCTCCTGCCATCCTTACGCGTGAGCGCGTGCCGGACGCCACCTTAGTTTGCCGAGAGTTTCGGAGGTGGCAATGCGAAGGATTCCTGAGTCGCTCTCATACCATGTTGCGATCGAAAAGTAGATCGTGCCTAAGATCACCTCAGGAAGGTTCGCAGTGATTGAGTGTTGCATCGGAAGATAGTGACCTCAGATCAGAGTGAATTTGAAATGACTAAGATGATAAAAGCATGCAAATACACTAAAATAAATAAGAGTACGAGGGAATACAAAATTGTCAGAACATTGTGTTGTGTAGGCTGTAGTGGGGTAGCCTGTATGGGGTACAACCCAATTAGGGTTAGTATTTGTACCCAACCCTTTCATAGTTCATTCATTCTCCTGCTAGATTCTGACATGGTATCAGAGCAGGTCCTGTTCCAGGACCTTTTTTTTTTAGGGCCCACCGTACAATTCCCTGCCTGTATCGCGTTACCCTGCTCGTAGCGCCCTACCCTGCCCGTCGCGCTGCCCCACCAGTCGCGCTCCCGTGCTGGCTGCCGCGCTACTTTGCCCTGCCCTGCATTGCGCTGCCCAGTGCGCGCTCTGCCCTGTCCTGCGTTGCGCCGCCCCGCGCGCGCCCTGCCCTGCGTCACGCCGCCCGCGCGCGCCAGGACCTGCCCCCCCTGCGTCGCGCCGCCCCGCGCACGCCCAGCCCGCGCGCCGCCCCTGGTAGCCTGAGCGCCGCCCTTGCAGCCCGCGCGCCGCCCTTTGCAGCCCGCGCACTGCCCTTTCCTGCCCGCGCGCCGCCCTTGCAGCCCGCGCATCGCCCCTGGCAGCCCGCGCGCCGCCCCTTGCAGCCCGCGCGCTGCCCTTTCCTGCCCGCGCGCCGCCCTTGCAGCTCGCGCACCGCCCCTGGCAGCCCGTGCGCCACCCTGGCAGCCCGCGCGTCGCCCTTTGCAGCCCGCGCGCTGCCCCTTGCCTACCCACGCGCCCGACCCTGCTCGCGCGCCGCCCTACTTGCAGCGCGCCGCCCTGCTCTGGCTACGTGCCGCCCTGCTCTGGCCGCGCGCCGCCCTTCCCTGACCGTGCGCCGCCCCGCCCTACCCTACGCGCTAACCCTAGTGCCTACTCGCCGCCCTGCCTCCCCTGCGTGCTGCCCTGCTGGTCGCACGCCTCCTTGCTTTGCCCGCTATGACTTCTCTTCGTGGTAGCGGTGGGAGTGGTGGCGGCGGTGGTGGCAGCAGTGGGAGTGGTGGCAGCGACCGTAGTGGCAGTCGCGGTGGAGCTGTTCAGTGGGGAGTTTCTGGCAGTGGCCAGATGCAGCTGCAGCGGCGTCCGCGCGAGACCCTTACGTCCCAGCAGCTTCGTGAGTGGTACGCTCAGCGTGGGGCGTCTCGGAGTACTGCTCGCTGCCCGTACGTCATTCGCACTGGTGATCGGACTAATAAGACTTGCGGGACAGTTGGCCACACACAGTCCCGCTGCTTCTCCTGTCTGAGCGACGCCTGGCGCGCAGAGTTTGGCGACGAGGCTGAGCTCCCCCGCTGGCTAGAGCTGCTTCGGAACAATGTGGATATATTTGCTCTAGACTATGACACTATCCTTACTGCCATGTATGCTTTGACTGTTGGTACTGAGGGTGACTGTTACTTGTGTGTGCCGCCCGACCCTGGTATAGAGGCTGCTGCTCTAGGTGCTAATGAGTCTGCTCTCTCTGGTACTGCTCCTGCTGAGGCCTTGCACACCTTCACGCTTGACTCAGGTGCTTCCCGCTGCTTCTTTCGCGATAGTTCCACAGTCACACCACTCCCTGCACCTGTTGCAGTATCTCTGGCTGACCCCTCCGAAGGCCCAGTTCTTGCACGTTCCTCCACTGTTCTCCCGTGTCCGGCGGTTCCGTCTGGCTCACTGACAGGTCTTCACCTCCCCTTGTTCTCTAGAAACTTGGTGAGTAACGCCGTCCTTTAGGATGCTTGGGTTAATACCTTTACCCCTGGACGACAGTGTGTGGCAATCTGCACGTGTGGCCATCACCTGGCCACGTTCACCCGTCGGCCTGGGTCGAGCCTGTACACACTGACTACTGAGCCTCCTCAGGTCGCTGCGTCTGGTCAGGTGTCTGCGTCAGGTCAGCTATCAGCCCCTTGTTCGTGCCGCCTCCTCTCACACCAGACTCTCCTTTGGCACCACCGCCTTGGTCACCCCTCCCTGCCACGCCTCCGTGGCATGCACTCCCGCCTCCTTGTCTCTGGCCTTCCCAGGTCTCTGCCCCCCCTCCCGCGCTCGCCTTCCCCGCCCTGCCTTCCTTGCGTCAAGGGGCGGCAGCGCGCCTCTCCTCACGCCTCCTCGTTTCCCCCGACGACGTGGGGCCCAGCCTGCGTCAATGGACAGGACCGCGAACGATACTTTCTGCTAGTTGTTGACGACTACTCGCGTTACACCACGGTCTTCCCCTTGTGCAGCAAGGGGGAGGTCCTGATGTCTTGATCCCTTGGATCCGCGCTGTCCGTCTCCAGCTCCGCGAGCAGTTCCGCCAAGACCTTCCTGTCTTGCGTCTGCACTCTGACAGAGGTGGTGAGTTCTCCTCCCACCTCCTGCGGGACTTTTGTCAGGGGGAGGGCATCCTCCAGTCGTTCACGCTTCCGGCCTTCCCACAGCATAATGGAATTTTTTAGCGCCGCATTGGCTTGGTCATGGAGGTCGCTCGTACCTCCATGATCCATGCGGCTGCTCCCCATTTCCTGTGGCCGTTTGCGGTCCGGTACGCTGCACATCAGCTCAACCTCTGGCCCCGTGTCTCCTTGCCAGAGACCTCGCCTACACTGCGTTGGACGGGGGAGGTCGGCGATGCGTCGGTGTTCCGGGTCTGGGGCTCTCGTGCCTTTGTCCGCGATACCACCGCGGACAAGCTCTCCTCTCGCGCCATTCCCTGCGTCTTCCTTGGCTTTCCCACTGACGCGCCTGGCTGGCAGTTTTACCACCCAACCACACGTCGTGTTCTGTCCTCTCAGGACGTCACGTTTGACGAGTCGGTTCCCTTTTACCGTCTCTTCCCCTACCGCACTGCCCCTCTTCCCCCCCCCCCCCGCAACTCTTCTTCGCTCCATGTCCCCCTACAGTAGACCCGCTCCCCCCTTTGGGTCCTGCTCCTTCAGGTGTGTCTCAGGTAGACCCACTCCCCTTGGCAGAGCCTTTCAAGGTCACTGGTGACTCTGGTGCTGCTGGGGGTGGTGCTGCTAGGGGTGCTAGAGTTGGAGAGTTGGTGTTGGTGCTCAGGAACAGTGACTCTGGAGCTGCAAGCGTTGGAGCTGGAGGCGCTGGCGCTGGAGGCACTGGAGCTGGAGGCACCGGAGCAGGAGGTGCCGGAGCTGGGGGCCCTATGCAGCAGCGCCCGTTTCTCTTGCCGCTGCCGCAGGCGTCCTCACTACCGCCCGAGTCGGTGCTCCGTCAGGTTCTTAGTCTTCCTTCATCCACTGCCCTTCCTCCAGACTCACCACTGCCTGCCCCCCCTCTTTACACTAAGAAGCCAGTCTCCTTTACAGAGCGTCGTGAGCCGGCATCTCTTCCTGCCTCCCCTGTTCGCACTGTTCGTCGTGCTCGTCGTGTCCCTCGTCCGCGTCCTCCTCCTGTGCCAGGTACTCACACTATGGCACTTCGTCCTTCCTCTGTTCCGCAGCGTGTCCCCCTGCCGTCTCCTCCTGCGTCCTCTCTTCCTGACGTCCCAGACCTTGCGTCTGACTTGGTTCGTGCTGCCAGCCCCACTGTCACGCGTCTCCTGGCCACAGTCGTCACTGACCCGTCGTTTGAGTCTACTGATGCGTGTGCCTCATTTACTGAGCTTGTGGACTTTGCTGCTGCGTGTCGTCTAGACTATGCTGCTAGTCTTGTTGCTGAGTCTGAGTCTGTCTGTCCTCCGTCCGTCGCGGGTGAGTGTGCTCTTGGCACTGACGTCCTTGAGGACAATCAGGAGGACTTTGAGTATCTTGCGGCTGCTGTACCTCATCTCGTGGCATGGCTGCTTGCACTTGAGGGAGACCCGGATGCACTGGACATCCCGACCCCGCGCTCTTACGCAGAGGCGATTTCGGGTCCCTACTCCTCTCAGTGGCAGGCAGCCATGGACGCAGAGATGGCATCCTGGAAGTTAACAGGCACCTACGTCGACACAGTTCCCCCTCCTGGGGCGAACATAGTCGATGGCATGTGGATTTTCAGGGTGAAGCGGCCGCCGGGTTCTCCGCCTGTCTTCAAGGCTCGTTACGTTGCTCGAGGCTTCAGTCAGCGACAAGGAGTTGACTTCTTCCAGACCTTCTCCCCTACCCTGAAGATGACCACTCTTCGGGTGCTGCTGCACGTTGCCGCTCAGCGTGACTACGAGCTTCACTCTCTTGACTTCAGCACAGCGTTCTTGCAGGGCAGCCTGCACGAGGAGATCTGGTTGCGCCGCCCACCTGGCTTCACTGGGTCGTTCCCTCCTGGTACCCAGTGGAGCCTCCGGCGGCCAGTCTATGGTCTCCGCCAGGCGCCTCGTGAGTGGCATGACACACTGAGGACGACACTTGCGGCTCTTGGGTTTGCTCCTTCGACTGCTGACCCGTCGCTGTTTCTGCGCACAGACACTTCGTTGCCGCCGTTCTACATCCTCGTGTGCGTCGACGACTTGGTTTTTGCCACTGCTGACACTGAGGCACTGGCCCTTGTGAAGTCGGAGCTGTAGAAGAGACACACCTGCACTGACCTGGGTGAGCTGCGCAGCTATCTTGGCTTGCAGATCACCTGGGACAGAGCACGGCGCACCATCACTTTGACTCAGTCACACATGGTGCAGCAGGTCCTTCAGCGCTTCGGCTTTCAGTTCTCCTCGCCACAGTCCATTCTCTGCAACCACTCGCTCTCAGCTCCACCTTCGGACGAGTCTGTAGAGCCGAGTGGCCCGTATCCAGAGCTTGTGGGCTGCCTCATGTACCTGATGACCTGCATTCGACTTGACCTTGCGTACCCTCTTAGCATCCTTGCTCGCTACGTTGCGCTCGGGAGACACCGGCGAAAGCACTGGGAGAGGGTGTACATAGAGGGTACACTGGAGTGTACTCTACGTACACAAGGCCACCATTGCCTTGTATCAGGAGCACAGACTGGAGCACAGAACAAAGCACATCGCTCTGCATTACTTCCTTGCTCGAGAGTTGCAGCAGTGTGGTCAGCTTCGTCTTGCTGATATATTCACCAAGGCACTTCCGTCTGGTGATCATCAGCGTTTCTGTACTGCTTTAGGCCTTGTGCCTACGTTTTCTCACTTGCTTACTGCGTGACTTTGCTTGTACTGTGATCTATGTGTATACCTGCATGCTTACACTTGCTAGGTTGTGATCACTATACTGTTTGCTCTTTATAACTCTGCATGTGAACTGGCCTTGTGGCCCTTTGCTTGTGCTCGGAATGCGTGGTGACTTTGTGATCCACCCTGAGCTTGCTTTGCTTTTCTGTGACTGCTTGTACTCCCCCACTTTGCCTATGGGGGTGTGTCAGAACATTGTGTTGTGTAGGCTGTAGTGGGGTAGCCTGTATGGGGTACAACCCAATTAGGGTTAGTACTTGTACCCAACCTTTTCATAGTTTATTCATTCTCCTGCTAGATTCTGACAGAAACGACATAGCTAGCCATGTACTCTAAGGGGTACATTCCCTTATTACAGCGAGATCCAACCGTGCGACTCTAGACGGTTACAAAAACGTTCCTGCCAAATCCTCGCCACTGCAGCTGCCCGATGCTGGCTGCTGTCCTTCGTAACCGTACGAGAACCTTCGTGTCAATTCGCCTTTTCGCCTTCATTCTCTTTAATGCGTGCTTCGTTTGCTGCTGTCAAGAGTGCACAGTATTTTTTCACCATTCACTATTCGTAACAAAATTGTTACGCATTGGCTTCGCCAAATGCAGCAGGGTGTAATCCATGGCGGAGCTGCTTAGTCATATTTTTTCAATGTGGAGGACGGAGGTTGGTAGGAGCACACGGTCTGGTATTAACAATTCAGGATTCTGAATTATGATATCTATTTAAAGCTCAAGGCCCAAATTGTTCAACCTTACTAAGGTTGCCCTTTGGGTGGTGGGAGAGGAAGGTTGACTTTTTTGAAGTTGGGCTGTTCAGTTTCGCCCAGCTTCGCGCTACACCCTCGGGGTTTTCGCTGACTCAGCAAACCCCAGGGAGCAACTCAGTTTGGTTCTCGAGTCCCAAATTGCACTCACAATATTCTTGGTGTTTCCTTCTCTCCTATTCGACCAAAAACTGTTGGCCAATCAAATTTCATCGCACCTCTCGTAACCATAATTCGCAACCAAACACGACTCAAAACACAACTCTCATCAACTTTAGTAATCTTGCCTCGCGCGCTCTGCAATTTGGGCCTTGAGCTTTAACCCTTCGTTTATAACAATTTCGAATGGAGTTATGTTGGTAAAAAGATTAGTGCCCGTCTGTGAGCAATTTACTGTTGCGGCTTGTGTCAGTGATGCCGAACCGCAAGCCGCACTCTTTCGCTTCACTGACCTCACCAGGCCGGAATCTCACCTCCTCCCCTCCACGGCACGCCTACTCTGTTCTGTTCTGCTGTTCTGCTCTGTTTACGGTCGGAGATTCCCCCCCTCCCGCATCGACTCCACACCACACCACACCACACCACACCACACTACACCCACTGCTGTTCTTGAGGGGGGAGATCCGCTCTGCTGGGCCAACTCAAGTCCGCCCAACCACGCTCTGCAACATCACCCTGACGTACAACCATCAACCATGTGCTATGAATTGGGACCGCACCACAGGGTAGGAGTTTGGTTGAACGAGTTTGGTTCTATGAATGGCCAAATAGGCTTCGAAGTACGAGACATTTTGTGTGAAGGGCGTCCTTTGCTGGTGAAGGCTGTTTCTTACCAGCTCGCCTTCCTTCCTGGGTCTCGACGCATTCTCGTTAGTCAGTGGCTACAAGCTGGCACATCGGTTACCATGACAGTACGCGACCAGCACACATAGAAATCGCTTTACCTGCAACTTCAGGCAGTTGATATCCTTAATCTCTCGAGGGAAGCTCGTATCTGACACAACTAGTGCCAGTAGAGATGACGGGCTTCTTCGAGAGAATACGAAGATTCTTTAAAAAGCCGGAGCAGCGTGAGGACCGGCTCTTTTACATTAACGACGCTGACAGCAACGAGGAATTCAGATTCAGCAGCAACAAGATCGCGACGACCAAGTACACGTGGTACACGTTCATTCCGCGAGGCCTCTTCGAGCAGTTTAGACGAGTCGCGAACTTTTACTTCCTGTTCAACGCGATCATTTCCCTCACGCCGCTCAGCCCCGTGATGCCCATCACCACCATTACCCCTCTCGTCTTCGTCATCGGTCTCGCCATGCTTAAGGAGCTATGGGAGGATATTAAACGCGGCGCGTCGGACTACGAGACGAATAAGCGGAAAATACGCGTGATTCTTCCGGATGGGTCGGAAGCGATGCGAGAATGGAGAGAGTTGAGAGTCGGCGACATAGTTCAAGTAGAAGGCGACACGTACTTCCCCGCAGATTTAATCTGCTTAGCCAGCAGCAGCGACGACGGTTCGTGTTACGTAGAAACTATGAATTTGGACGGCGAGACGAATCTGAAGTTGCGCCAGGCGCTCCACGAGACGTATTCGCTCGACGGGTCGCAGCTGGCGAGATTAAGAGGCACTGTGGAGTGCGAGCATCCTAACGTCTCGATCTACACATTCACAGGGAAGATGCGCCTCGAGGGCCTTCAAGAGACTCCTATTTTCCTCTCGCCGACTAACATTCTCCTTCGCGGCTCCAAGTTAAGAAACACGCGGTTCGCGGTGGGTCTGGTGGTTTACTCGGGGCGCGAGACGAAGATTATGATGAACGCCACGGATCCGCCGTCCAAGCGAAGCTTCGTGGAAAGGCGGTTGGATTACGTCATCATTTTCGAGCTCGTTCTCATGCTGTCACTCGCAATCTTCCCCGCCGCGGTCTTCGCGGCGCGGCTGCCGTATCAAGAGCAGTACATGTGGTACCTGGAGCTGGATCAGAACGCGCAGCTCACGGGGCTTAACAAGGCGCAGTATAACGCGGACAACCCCGCTCTCGCTGGCGTGCTGCAGTTCTTCACGTGCCTCGTGCTCTATGGTGAGCTCTTTGACACTCCCTCTCATCCCCTCCCGTCTCATCCTCTTTCCTCTCATCCCCTACCACGTGATCCTTTCCCCACTCACCCTCCCCTTTCATCCCCTCCCCTCTCATCCCCTCCCCTCTCATCCCCTCCCCTCTCATCCCCTCCCCTCTCATCCCCTCCCCTCTCATCCCCTCCCCTCTCATCCCCTCCCCTCTCATCCCCTCCCCTCTCATCCCCTTCCCTCTCATCCCCTCCCCTCTCATCCCCTCCCCTCTCATCCCCTTCCCTCTCATCCCCTCCCCTCTCATCCCCTCCCCTCTCACCCCCTTCCCTCTCATCCCCTCCCCTCTCGTCCCCTTACCTCTCATCCCCTCCTCGTTCATCCCTGGAGGTCATGCACCTGCTGCAGTCTGCAAATGCCGCTCTGTCTCTGCTCGTGTCATCCATTTCGTCTCTGCTTGTACGTCCCCAATCATGTGCCCCCTTCCACATCCACCTCCCACACACCCCCGGCAGGCTACTTCGTGCCGATATCGCTGTATGTGACGATGGAGATTGTGAAGCTGCTGCAGGCGGTGACGATATCATTCGACCTGCACATGTACTACGAGGACAAGGACATCCCCGCGCTCGCCCGCACCTCCAACATCAACGAGGAGCTCGGCATGGTGAGGCACTGCCCGCTGGCAGTGCTGGCTTGGTGAATGGAGAGGAGGGGAAATTCAAGGGGAAGGGGAATGCAAGGGGGAGGAGGAGTGGAAGGCCTTTGAGGAGGGGCTGTGACTGAGGGAAAGGGGCCAAAGGGGTGGACATGGGGCTAGGAGGGGGTTGAATGGCTAAACCTTAAGACCCCTCCCTTTTCCTTGCATGCCTTCCCACCCATCCCTGCACTGTTGCCCCCTGGTCACGCCCATCAGGTGCGCACGGTGCTATCAGACAAGACAGGCACGCTCACACGCAACCAGATGGAGTTCTTCAAGTGCTCCATCGCCGGCACGCCCTACGGCATGGGCGTCACCGAGGTCGAGAAGGCCGCCGCCCAGCGCGCAGGCCGCCCTCCCCCAGAAGAGGACGAGGACGACGAGCAGGTGTACGTGCCGGAGCGCCCCCTGGAGAAGGGCTTTAACATGCGCGACCCAAGGTTGGACGGCATGAAGTGGGTGGAGCAGCCGTGTGCCGATGAGATCCGACGGTTCCTGGAGGTGCTGTCGGTGTGCCACACTGTCGTGGTGGATACGGCGCCCATTGAGCGCGCTGCCAGTAGTAATATCTTTGCCATGGGCAGTGCTACAGCGGGTGTGGGGGCGGGGGTGGTATGGGGAATGGCGCAGGCGGGGTGGGCGTGGGAGCGAGTCCCGGGATGAAGAGCAGCAGCAGCAGTGTGAGCGTGGCGAGTGGGGGATCCAGTGTGAGAGGTGGCGGGGCGGTCAGTGCAGGCACAGGGGTGATGGGCGTAGGGGGCACGCCGCTGCTGCCAGGGGAAGGGGAAAGTGGGGGAGAGACGCCGTCGCCGCTGTTACCGGGAGGGGAGGAGGCGGTGGATGGGGAGGCGGTGAGGTTCCTGGCGGAGTCGCCCGATGAGGCGGCCTTTGTGGTGGCGGCGAAGCGCCTGGGGTTCCTGTTCCTGGGCCGGCAGGGTAACCAGCTGAAAGTGCGCGAGTATGGGGCGCAGTGGAGTGTGGTGCAGGACCGGTCGTACGAGCTGCTCAACACTCTCGAGTTCACCAGCCACCGGTGAGTGTAATCTGTTTTGTTTCTCTCAGGCCCACTTCCCCACTCAGTTCTCCCTCCCCTTAATCTCCCAACCCGTCCCTTTTCTCTTTCCAACTGCTTGTATCCTCCATCCTTTTACCCACACCCATGAACAACCCCTACCTCCTCCCCGTTTTTATCTCTTCCCCTTCTCCCCTTTTTACCCCCACCTACTTCTCCACCCCCATTGCGCCTCCCTGTCTGCGCACAGCAAGCGCATGTCGGTGGTGGTGCGCACGCCAGAGGGGCGCCTGCTGCTGCTCTGCAAGGGCGCAGACAGCGTCATCATGGACCGCCTCGGGACCTCCGAGCAGGCTCAGAAGTACCGGCCAATCACGGAGCGCCACATGACCATGTACGCGGAGGCGGGGCTTAGAACGCTGGCGATCGCGTGGAGGGAGGTGGGCGAGGAGGAGTACGCGGCGTGGCAGCAGCGGTGGGTGGACGCCAAGGGGTACGTGGCGGACGCGGGTGTGCAGGCGGAGCGACTGGAGGCACTGGCTGATGAGCTGGAGAGTGGACTGGCGCTGGTGGGCGCCACTGCCATTGAAGACAAGCTGCAGGTGAGCTGGTGGAGTGCTGGGGGGTGGGGGTAGGGGGGGCGAGCTGCAGGCGGAGCGGCTGGAGGGGCTGGTTGATGAGCTGGAGAGCGGACTGGTGCTGGTGGGGGGCACTGCTATTGAGGACACACTGCAGGTGAAGGGAGGAAAGGAACAGGTGTGGGGGGGAGGCAGGTGACGTGGTGGGAGGGGGGGGACAGGTGAGGGGGAGGGCAGGAAGGGGGGAGGGCAGGTGAGGCAAGCTACAGCTGGAGAGAGAGCTGGTGCTGGTGGGTGCCACTGCCACTGCCATTGAGGACAAGCTGCAGGTAAAGGGGGAGCGGGGGAACAGGTGCGGGGGGACGCAGATGGGGGAGGGGATATGTGGGGGCTCGCTGCAGTCCATCTGTGAAAAGCTGTGCCTCACAGCTGCCCTCTCATTTGGCGCCGTCCACAAGCCACAAGCTATCAAGTCACTGGCTCACTCCCCACTTCCGCATCCTCTCATGGTTCTCTCTCCCCGTTCCCCTGTGTGTTCGTCGCATTGCATGGCCCCTCCATCATGTCCCCCATGCCCTTTGCAGGTGGGGGTACCACAGGCGATAGAGGCGTTGGCGCAGGCGGGGATAAAGCTGTGGGTGCTGACAGGCGACAAGCTGGAGACAGCTATCAACATCGGGTTCGCATGCAGCCTGCTGCGCCACCACATGCAGCAGCACCTCGTGTTCCTCGAGGACAATGACGCCGCTGCCAAGGAGGCTGCCAGAAGGGGCGTGCCACTCAAGGATGTGAGTGGTACCACTGCTTTACTGTGCCCTGCCCACTTAGGGCCGTGTGGCCCTGCGTGCGTGTTATTAAGTCGATTCAGATGCTCCTGCCTTTGATCGTCTTCTCACTCACAATGCAACCGTCTCCGCTCTTCCTCTTGCATGCCCCACCGCACCCATCCTCTCGATGCTCCCCCCAAGTGCACCCATTTCCCCCTTCCCCGTCCCATCCTGCATGCTCGGCATTTGGCAGCTCTTATGCACTGAGTAATGAACCACTCTCTTCTCCCCCCTCGCCTCCCCACTCCCCACTCCCGTCCCTCGCAACACCTGGTTGCACTGCACCGTCTTCTCCACGCTTGCTCGCGCGCGCTGCAGTTTGCAGCGGAGTTGGTGCGCTCGCAGATCCTGGCAGCCAGTGAGTCCGTGCACGCCGCGCAGTGGGCACGCGCACAGCACGCACGCAGCACACAGGCCAGCAGCAACGGTGCCGATAACCGTGCAGAGGAGCACAGCGGGGATGGTGGCAGGAGTGAGGGCGAGAGTGGAAGTGGGAGTGAGAGTGGCAGCGAGGGAGGGGCGGCACAGGAGCATGCGGTGGTGATAGACGGCAAGGCACTGGCACTGGTGCTGGCGGACGATGCCCTGCGCGCCGCCTTCCTGGAGCTGGCGCTGCAGTGCGCGTCCGTGATCTGCTGCCGTGTGTCGCCCAAGCAGAAGGCGCAGGTGACGGCCATGGTGCGGCGCGAGGGCCAGCAGATCTGCTTGGCCATTGGGGACGGGGCTAACGACGTGGGCATGATTCAGAAGGCGAACATCGGCGTGGGGATTCGCGGCGAGGAGGGGCAGCAGGTGAGGCGCGGGGCAGCAGGTGAGGCGAGGGGTGGCAGGTGAGGCGAGGGTGGCAGGTGAGGCGAGGGTGGCAGGTGAGGCGAGGGTGGCAGGTGCAGCAGGGGACGATGAGATAGAAAGTCAAGAGAGAGAAATTGGATTTCTGGCCCGAATGTCTGTGCAGCTTGAGGCGCATCAGAAGTAGGGATGTGGGGGTAGCGTTCATAGTTGCCGTCCTTGCTGCACCTGTACAACATGCCATGGCTGCCTCTGCTGCGATTGCCGTCGTGCACCCCCCATGGTCTCTGCCTGCCTGCCCCAGCATTCATTGCCCCACGTGTTTCCTCTGCCACCCGCCTCGCATGCCTATGCCACGGCCAGGCTGTCATGGCATCAGACTTCGCCATTGGCCAGTTCCGATTTCTGGAGCGGCTGCTATTGGTGCACGGGGGGTGGTGCTACAAGCGCATCTGCATTCTGGTCAGTGCGGGCCCTTCTGTACTAGTCGTTACTTGTCTGTGTGTATAACCTGCTGCTGCTGCTCATACCCATAGTTTCCATTCCAAACCAGACCATCTTCACCTCGATTGCTTGCTCTTCCTCTTCTCCATAGCCTGCTCCTGTCTCCTCCTTCCTCCATAGCCTGTCCCATCCCGTTCCACGTGGTCCCACGCATGCCATCCCACGCCATCCCACGCCGTCCCACGCCATCCCACGCCATCCCACACAGCATCACCCACTTCTTCTACGTGTGCTTTCTTTTCGCCGTGACCATCCCCTACTCCCACCATGGCCTTTCCTTCCCTTGCCTTTTCTAATCCGTATCCCGTCCCATCTCATCCCACCCCACCCCACCCCATCCGACCTTTCCCCCACAAACAGATAACCTATTTCTTCTACAAGTGTTTCGTGTTCGCCTTCACCATTCTCTTTTACAACTGTCTCGCCTACTTCTCCGGCACATCGGTGTACTACGACTGGTACCTCACGCTCTTCATGGTCTTCTTCACCTCGCTGCCCATCGGCGTCGTGGGTATCATGGACCAGGACGTCAAGGCCGTCTACCGCCTGCGCTACCCGCAGCTTTACAAGCAGGTGGGCGGATGGGTGTGAGTGTGTGGGCCAGCAAAACTACAGGTATGTGAACCTGCACGTGCGCCCTTGCTCCCTCACTGCCCTGTGGGTGTGGTGGACGTCAAGCCCGTCTACCGCCTGCGCTACCCGCAGCTCTACAAGCAGGTGAGTGGTTCAGTTCAGGGCGTGACGGGCAGCTATACGGCCAGGTCGGTTCTTCAGGGCGTGAGGGGCAGCTGCATGGGCTGGTGGGCCCATGGCCCTTCTCTTCCTTGTTCCCCACCTACCACACCACACCACATTCGCCACCCCTCTCTTGAAAAATCTATCCCCACCTCCTATGGAGTGCAACGAGTGCTTCTCAGGGTTGTGCTATCGTCATCTCCCATTCACCACAACCCCACCACACCTTCCCTCCCCCCTGGCCCGGCGTATGGAGTACGTACCATTGTTGAGCGTGGGGACCTGGATGGCTCCACTGCCCATTCCCCACACCCTCCTCTCTTTCCCTCCCCTCCCAACGCCAGGGCCAGCGCAACGAGTACTTCTCAGTGCTGAATGTGGCGAGCTGGATGGTGAACGGGCTGGTGCAGGCGGGCATCATCTTCGCCCTCACGCTGCTGCCCTTCGCCCTCGTGCCTGACCGCAGCAGTGGGCTCATTCTGGACCTCACAGCCATCGGCACCATCATGTATGCCGCTGTGGTCACCACCGTCAACCTTGAACTCGGCTCCAACGTGCAGGTGAGGTGTTCGGGTGCCTTGGTGTTGCCGTGCTGTGTAGTGTATGTGAGGGAGTGTTAGGACGGATGTGTCAGTGATAGCAGCAGCATGTGTGTGGAAGTGAGTGATGTGGGGCGCACATACCTCCATCCATACCCGCCTTCCACACCGCTTGCACTCCCTCGCCTTCCACACCGCTTGCACTCCCTCGCCTTCCACACCGCTTGCACTCCCTCGCCTTCCACACCGCTTGCACTCCCTCGCCTTCCACACCGCTTGCACTCCCTCGCCTTCCACACCGCTTGCACTCCCTCGCCTTCCACACCGCTTGCACTCCCTCGCCTTCCACACCGCTTGCACTCCCTCGCCTTCCACACCGCTTGCACTCCCTCGCCTTCCACACCGCTTGCACTCCCTCGCCTTCCACACCGCTTGCACTCCCTCGCCTTCCACACCGCTTGCACTCCCTCGCCTTCCACACCGCTTGCACTCCCTCGCCTTCCACACCGCTTGCACTCCCTCGCCTTCCACACCGCTTGCACTCCCTCGCCTTCCACACCGCTTGCACTCCCTCGCCTTCCACACCGCTTGCACTCCCTCGCCTTCCACACCGCTTGCACTCCCTCGCCTTCCACACCGCTTGCACTCCCTCGCCTTCCACACCGCTTGCACTCCCTCGCCTTCCACACCGCTTGCACTCCCTCGCCTTCCACACCGCTTGCACTCCCTCGCCTTCCACACCGCTTGCACTCCCTCGCCTTCCACACCGCTTGCACTCCCTCGCCTTCCACACCGCTTGCACTCCCTCGCCTTCCACACCGCTTGCACTCCCTCGCCTTCCACACCGCTTGCACTCCCTCGCCTTCCACACCGCTTGCACTCCCTCGCCTTCCACACCGCTTGCACTCCCTCGCCTTCCACACCGCTTGCACTCCCTCGCCTTCCACACCGCTTGCACTCCCTCGCCTTCCACACCGCTTGCACTCCCTCGCCTTCCACACCGCTTGCACTCCCTCGCCTTCCACACCGCTTGCACTCCCTCGCCTTCCACACCGCTTGCACTCCCTCGCCTTCCACACCGCTTGCACTCCCCCGCCTTCCACACCGCTTGCACTCCCTCGCCTTCCACACCGCTTGCACTCCCTCGCCTTCCACACCGCTTGCACTCCCTCGCCTTCCACACCGCTTGCACTCCCTCGCCTTCCACACCGCTTGCACTCCCTCGCCTTCCACACCGCTTGCACTCCCTCGCCTTCCACACCGCTTGCACTCCCTCGCCTTCCACACCGCTTGCACTCCCTCGCCTTCCACACCGCTTGCACTCCCTCGCCTTCCACACCGCTTGCACTCCCTCGCCTTCCACACCGCTTGCACTCCCTCGCCTTCCACACCGCTTGCACTCCCTCGCCTTCCACACCGCTTGCACTCCCTCGCCTTCCACACCGCTTGCACTCCCTCGCCTTCCACACCGCTTGCACTCCCTCGCCTTCCACACCGCTTGCACTCCCTCGCCTTCCACACCGCTTGCACTCCCTCGCCTTCCACACCGCTTGCACTCCCCCGCCTTCCACACCGCTTGCACTCCCCGCCTTCCACACCGCTTGCACTCCCTCGCCTTCCACACCGCTTGCACTCCCTCGCCTTCCACACCGCTTGCACTCCCTCGCCTTCCACACCGCTTGCACTCCCTCGCCTTCCACACCGCTTGCACTCCCTCGCCTTCCACACCGCTTGCACTCCCTCGCCTTCCACACCACTTGCACTCCCCGCCTTCCACACCGCTTGCACTCCCTCGCCTTCCACACCGCTTGCACTCCCTCGCCTTCCACACCGCTTGCACTCCCTCGCCTTCCACACCGCTTGCACTCCCTCGCCTTCCACACCGCTTGCACTCCCTCGCCTTCCACACCGCTTGCACTCCCTCGCCTTCCACACCGCTTGCACTCCCTCGCCTTCCACACCGCTTGCACTCCCTCGCCTTCCACACCGCTTGCACTCCCTCGCCTTCCACACCGCTTGCACTCCCTCGCCTTCCACACCGCTTGCACTCCCTCGCCTTCCACACCGCTTGCACTCCCTCGCCTTCCACACCGCTTGCACTCCCCCGCCTTCCACACCGCTTGCACTCCCTCGCCTTCCACACCGCTTGCACTCCCTCGCCTTCCACACCGCTTGCACTCCCTCGCCTTCCACACCGCTTGCACTCCCTCGCCTTCCACACCGCTTGCACTCCCTCGCCTTCCACACCGCTTGCACTCCCCCGCCTTCCACACCGCTTGCACTCCCCCGCCTTCCACACCGCTTGCACTCCCTCGCCTTCCACACCGCTTGCACTCCCTCGCCTTCCACACCGCTTGCACTCCCTCGCCTTCCACACCGCTTGCACTCCCTCGCCTTCCACACCGCTTGCACTCCCTCGCCTTCCACACCGCTTGCACTCCCCGCCTTCCACACCGCTTGCACTCCCTCGCCTTCCACACCGCTTGCACTCCCTCGCCTTCCACACCGCTTGCACTCCCTCGCCTTCCACACCGCTTGCACTCCCTCGCCTTCCACACCGCTTGCACTCCCTCGCCTTCCACACCGCTTGCACTCCCTCGCCTTCCACACCGCTTGCACTCCCTCGCCTTCCACACCGCTTGCACTCCTCGCCTTCCACACCGCTTGCACTCCCTCGCCTTCCACACCGCTTGCACTCCCCCGCCTTCCACACCGCTTGCACTCCCCCGCCTTCCACACCGCTTGCACTCCCCTGCCTTCCACACCGCTTGCACTCCCCCGCCTTCCACACCGCTTGCACTCCCCCGCCTTCCACACCGCTTGCACTCCCCCGCCTTCCACACCGCTTGCACTCCCCCGCCTTCCACACCGCTTGCACTCCCCCGCCTTCCACACCGCTTGCACTCCCCCGCCTTCCACACCGCTTGCACTCCCCCGCCTTCCACACCGCTTGCACTCCCCCGCCTTCCACACCGCTTGCACTCCCCCGCCTTCCACACCGCTTGCACTCCCCCGCCTTCCACACCGCTTGCACTCCCCCGCCTTCCACACCGCTTGCACTCCCCCGCCTTCCACACCGCTTGCACTCCCCCGCCTTCCACACCGCTTGCACTCCCCCGCCTTCCACACCGCTTGCACTCCCCCGCCTTCCACACCGCTTGCACTCCCCCGCCTTCCACACCGCTTGCACTCCCCCGCCTTCCACACCGCTTGCACTCCCCCGCCTTCCACACCGCTTGCACTCCCCCGCCTTCCACACCGCTTGCACTCCCCCGCCTTCCACACCGCTTGCACTCCCCCGCCTTCCACACCGCTTGCACTCCCCCGCCTTCCACACCGCTTGCACTCCCCCGCCTTCCACACCGCTTGCACTCCCTCGCCTTCCACACCGCTTGCACTCCCCCGCCTTCCACACCGCTTGCACTCCCCCGCCTTCCACACCGCTTGCACTCCCCCGCCTTCCACACCGCTTGCACTCCCCCGCCTTCCACACCGCTTGCACTCCCTCGCCTTCCACACCGCTTGCACTCCCCCGCCTTCCACACCGCTTGCACTCCCCCGCCTTCCACACCGCTTGCACTCCCCCGCCTTCCACACCGCTTGCACTCCCCCGCCTTCCACACCGCTTGCACTCCCTCGCCTTCCACACCGCTTGCACTCCCCCGCCTTCCACACCGCTTGCACTCCCTCGCCTTCCACACCGCTTGCACTCCCCCGCCTTCCACACCGCTTGCACTCCCCCGCCTTCCACACCGCTTGCACTCCCTCGCCTTCCACACCGCTTGCACTCCCCCGCCTTCCACACCGCTTGCACTCCCTCGCCTTCCACACCGCTTGCACTCCCCCGCCTTCCACACCGCTTGCACTCCCCCGCCTTCCACACCGCTTGCACTCCCCCGCCTTCCACACCGCTTGCACTCCCCCGCCTTCCACACCGCTTGCACTCCCCCGCCTTCCACACCGCTTGCACTCCCTCGCCTTCCACACCGCTTGCACTCCCCCGCCTTCCACACCGCTTGCACTCCCTCTCCTTCCACACCCCTTGCACTCCCCCGCCTTCCACACCGCTTGCACTCCCCCGCCTTCCACACCGCTTGCACTCCCCCGCCTTCCACACCGCTTGCACTCCCCCGCCTTCCACACCGCTTGCACTCCCCCGCCTTCCACACCGCTTGCACTCCCTCGCCTTCCACACCGCTTGCACTCCCCCGCCTTCCACACCGCTTGCACTCCCCCGCCTTCCACACCGCTTGCACTCCCCCGCCTTCCACACCGCTTGCACTCCCTAGCCTTGTACTTTCTCCTGCCTTCCTTCATCCCTGCCCTCCCAGCCAAACATCAGTCCCACGTTGTTGAAGCGCATGTCTCCAAGCTACACATTCATTAACATGCAAATACACTCCCTTTCTTTCTTGCTTTCCTCTCTTTCCCCCTCCCCCTCTCCTCCCTTCCCCCCCCCCCCTCTCCGTCGCCTTACATTTGCCTCCCCACCAACAGTATTGGAACGTGTTGCATTTCCTGACCATATTCGGCTCCATCCTCTTCTTCTTCATCCTCATGACGGTCGGCAGCTATCTGCCTGCCAAGTGGGTCGGCAATCTGGTGGGCGTGGCCGCCCAGCTGCTGCCCGCCGCCAGCTTCTGGCTCAACCTGGTGCTGGCCGTGGTGGGCGCCATGCTGCCATCATATGCCATCCGCGGGATCTGGAGGTGAGCCTTGGGGGCGCTGGGCCGGGATTGGGAGGTGCGGAAGGGGAAGGAGCGGATGGGAGGGATGGGGGCCCTTGTGTTGCAGGCTGCTGCTGCTGCAGTGGTGGCTGCAATGCTGCCGTCCTACGCTATCCACGCAGCGGGAACTGGAGGTGGGGCTGAGGGGCGTTGGGAGGTGGGTAAAGGGAAAAGAGCGGATGGGAGGGATGGGGGTCCTTTTGTTGCAGGCTGCTTCTGGCAGTGGTGACAGCCATGACGCTATTTGGGGGATTTGGAGGTGAGGGCGTGGGCTCACTGGGGTGGGATTGGGAGGGGAGGACGGGGAAAGAGCAGATGGAAGGGACAGGCACCCTTGTGCCTCACATTATCTGCTCACACTCGCACTGCATCCCACCTGCTGCCCGCCGCCAGCTTCTGGCTCAACCTGCTTCTGGCAGTGGTGGCCGCAATGCTGCCGTCCTACGCTGTCCACGGGATTTGGAGGTGCTGGGCGGGATAGGCAAGGGGGAAAAGGGAAAGAGGGGTGGGAGGGACAGGCACCCTTGATGCCTCACATTATCCTCTCAAATTCCCACTTCAGTCTGCGAGCAGCTGGTGCAAAAAAATTGCGTGAACAAGGTGGTGGGAATTGCCGGGGTTAATACAGTGGCACCTCAAGCTTTCAACCATTCATCGCTGATGCTCACTGTCTCCCCCCCTCTTCCCCTGCTTTCAACCTGCTGTGTCTCGTCTCATGGCAGGCATGTGTGCCCGGGCGACCACGAGGTGGTGCAGGAGATCGAGCGCAGAGAGAGGCGGCGAAGGCTGATGCGGCTCTCCACCATGGCACGCCACATGTGCGCCGGTGCACCACTGGTGACCAATCACAGTGCGAGTGGCGCTGCTGACGTGGAGAGGTCGGCTCATGGCTCTGCTGGTAGCGATGACCGTGGGGAGGGGAAGGGGAAAAAGAAGGGGGTGGGTGGGGTGGGAAACGGGGTTGTGGGAGAGTACCACGTGGCAGCAGAGAAGGGTCCGAGTGTGGCTGAGGAGTTGAGACACAGACACAGCAGCAGCAGAGACACTCAGCAGTAACCTCACACATGTACCATAGCCAATAGGCACCCGGCAGCACCAAATGAGAAAACGCCAGGCGGGTACCGTATCTGTTAGTGCTGGATTGGTGGCAGAAGAAAAAGATGGCCAGGAGGAGATTGTGAAGTTTCAGGTGCATCGGGAAGGTGTGGATGCCAGTTAGTATATTGATGAGTGATGCAGTTTGTCTTGGTGCTGTTGTTAGCTGATAATCTAATCATTTGATCTTTGCAAAAGAATCTGTCATTGATGGTAAACTACCGGTAACAACCAGCATGTTGGCAAAAAACCAGCTGCACTTTACTCCTGCAACTACGGTAATACTATGTACCTTCTTGGGATGTGCTGGAAGTCAGGCACTTCCCAGATTTTCGAGACAAGTTATATAGCTAAGCCAAAGACGCAGCGACCTTGATGTGCGCCGACACGGCGAGCAGCTCAGGGAAGCTCAACGGAACAACCGGCGGCTTGAAGCCTTTGGGATAGCGTTCATCACGGAGAAACGACTTGAGGTAGCTTATCGGAACAGAGTAAGCGCGGACGCTTCCGCCGAACACCCCTGCCAGCGCCGCCGCTTCGGAGAGCGCCACGTTTTGGCGATTCGTGTCGTAACTGAGCTCGGGGTTGTTCTTCTTGCAAAAGTCAAAGCGGTGCTTGCGGAAGCGGCCGATCTCACCAAGAGTGATGAATTTCTTCGTCGCGGAGAAGCTAAGCATTTCGTTAAAGAGTGTTACGTTAACGAGGTAGTTGTTACCAAGGTAGGAGTCATCGCGGACAAGCGACACGTCGTGCTCGATCTTGTTGTGCGCGCGGAGCTGCACGAGGTCGATTGTCTGCGCCGCGGGGTCCCCCACACCTTTCGCGAAGGCGGAATCAAGAATGGCGTTCGACATGGCCGGGGAGAAGGAGTAGAACTTGCTGAAGGCGTCGACAATTAGGCTGCGCGGAATGGCGGAGCCGTCGCGCGGAAAGACGCCGTGGTTCGCCATCGTGTTGAAGCCTGGGCACGGGCCGCGAGTGGTCGTAGGATCCGGCGGCGGGACATACGGGCCGAGTTTCAGCGCGGTGGTTGACGGGGCGAGCAGCGCGGTGAGCGCTGCCATGAACTTCGCGAGCGCGAAAGAGTGACATGGGGTGATAAGGAAAGGAGTTCGCCGAGAAGAGCGGCTCTTGTGAGAGTAAGGGAGAACTTTGTGAGACATGGCGTAGCGAACAATTACAAGCTGATGCAGGAACGGTTGCTACCAGTTGAATGTAGGAAAGAGATAATTTAGAGACAGGCAGCTAGCGTTTACCAAGGTGAGGCGAGGACGAAGCTGCGATTTGGAGAAGCAGCAATGAGAAGTGAGGGGAGTTCAATAAGATAAAAGGCTTGAAGCGGCGTACAGATGGTGCTGATACTGTTTGGGTTCGGTTAGGGTGCTGCGAAGCAGATCTTGAAGTGGTCGGGGGAAATGGAGAATACCGCACGGCAGCCGGAAGGTGGTAACGCGGAACGGAAAGGACTGGGGCGGTGTTTCTGACCCTCGCCTACGTTCGTGGGCGCAGCGCAGTACCAGCGCGCCGTCAGTCCCTGCCGGCCGAGGCATGCGGCCCTCCTTCCCCCGCTTTCGCTTTCGCCCTCCACTCAGAAAGCTGCGTGCAACTTGACGACCGCCTAATGCGTGTAACATTTTTCATTTTTTCGTCTGGACGGCCACCGTCTGGACGATTGTGTGGTTATATAATCTTCAAATTCGACAGTACGTTCGTCAGGGTCTACACGACGTCGCATGCTTAGTATTGCTTCCTTAAAGACATCGCATTGGTCTCAACGCGACCGTGCGGCGTCGTAATCTTCGCACGCGTCCGGACTACCGTCCGGACTTTCAGCGGTTTCGAAAAATGTTACACGGCCTTTCAGCAATTTCGAAAAATGTTACACGGCCTTTCAGCGATTTCGAAAAATGTTACACGGCCTTTTAAAGTCAGGATCTCAAGTAAGAGAAATTGGCTTCAATTGCAAAACACTTGCAGCTCGAATCACCCTGTTTTTTGTAGGCGAAATAGAGTGGTTGGGTTGGAGCTTCAGTGTGCGACAGATTTCCGTTTTGCCCGTGAATCTCAATTGCAAAACAAATTGCTGTACATGATATTTTTCGGTAGCACTTCCACATTGCTGGGAAATGAGCTTCGGAACCCAACCAGATTTTCGTGCCTATGTGGTTCAGAAGCAGCCTGCGAATTTTGTTTGCTTCGCATCCCTCGTTTCAGCTCTCGTCAACTACTCTACCTCGTCAACCAATCACAACCGAGCGCAATTCACTAACTGCAAAACAACCAAAATACTTGAGATCCTGGTTTTAAATGTTAACAGACACCGTTCTTTTCGTCCGAAAATTCGCGACCTTTCTCTACACATACGTATTTATGTGTATATGGCTGGTAAAGGAAGCATACAATCGTAACTGCCTTTGGCGAGTCATGTGTTTATGAAAAGCTCCAACCATAGGACATGTACCATGATAGTACAGTAGAGGACTTTTGCACCAACAGAACCCAATTAAACGAACAAGTCGGGGAAAGTGCTTGTAGCAAGGAGGGCTGTCGAAGTCCCTGGGGCCAAAACTTGGGGTCCTGAGCTGCTCGAAACGCCTTGGCACGCCTCGATGCACCGCGGTGCATCGGGTTTTGAAGCTTCCACGCATGCGGGAACCCGGGCGTGCCGGGACGAGGCGATGCACCGACGCGTGCTGGCACGCCCCGGGGCGTGCCCTGGGACGCCCCAGCACGCTCGAAATGCTTGCAAACTCTCAAGATTTTGGTTACTTGCCGAAATTGTCGCGCGATGATATTGATGAAAGTGTTTTTTTATTGCGCCTTCGCCCATTGCTGGGCGAAGGTTCGAACCCAGCACTTGGAAGACTACATGGAATTTACTTGGACAGGAGGCGTGCCACGGGGCGAGCTGGGGCGCCCCGGGACGCCTCGGTGCACCGGGTCTGGACCCGTTCTGCACCACGTCCTTATTTTCACCAAGGTGACCTTTTTTCGCCTTTGCCGGGCACGGGCGCAGGTGAAAATCAGAACTTGAAATCCGGGCTTCTTAGGAAAGTGTACTTAACCATCCATGAGTGGTTTGAGCAAAAGGAAGGACATACTACTTAGCATCAGAAAGTACCATACGAACTACACATCTACACATCTGCAGCTCTACAAGCCTAAATCTGCGACCTCCTTCTAAACGTGTAGACGTGCTACTAACTCTAAGTGACGACGTTTACGGTTCGTTATTTTTCTAACCCGAATTTCGTCAGTTTCTTGTCACGATGTTTACGGTTCGATATGTTTGCGACGACGACACGACGACAACATGGGCATCACACACGACGACAAATTCCAGAAACCTGCAGTGCGTGGGTGTTCGGTAGCTAAGGGTGATAGATTGAGTTCGAGGATCTGGCTACTCAAGGGTCCCTCATACTTAGAATCAGGGTTGAGGCCCCTGTTTGTCAAACTCAGTCCGTAGGATATCTGGGATACCCCAGAAACCAACCCTTAAACGACGAAGCTGAGTGGAAGTCCACTCGGAATGTTTAGGGCATAAGGGTAAATGCCCTTGAATCGACAGCCCTGGAAGCAAGTTTGCTTCCATAGCAAGTCTGATTCCATAGCAAGTCTGATTCCATAGCAAGTCTGCTTCCATATGCTCCACACTGCTGGTTCGCTGAGGGCGCGTGTGATTTTCGGAAACTGCAATGGCTACACTTTTTTTTTGCGATAATCATTTTGATTTTAGGGCGAACTGGTATCAATTTTCGCTGTTAGGGTGTTCGAACCGCATGTTATTTTTCAACCCAATCACAACAACACAACTTTGGTCGAATGTCGAGATTCGACCCTTTAGCTTACCCGGTTCCTGACACGTTCCTTTCTCTGACGTGGCGACCAGGCCTGTCAAAGTTTATGGGGCTCGTACTTGCACTCCCCAGCTCCTCCCCATCTGACCCTTGGTTGGGTGTAGGTGAGCGTTTTGGCGCCCTTAACGGTCACGGGCGCACCCCAAAGTAAAAACTTGAAATCCGGGCATGTATTGGACGCTAAGGGAATGTTCGGGTGCTCCAAGGCTGACTGAGACACTCTACGCTCACGAGATTGGCTAGAAAACGCTAAGGGAAAAATCCACTTGGCGCGCTCTCGTGCAGGCTAAGGAGAAAGAGAGGGGGATGGTCTCTGGCAGCCTGGGGGGGGTCCTACTATCGGAAACCAAAACTTAGATAAAGGGGAAGGCCTGGTTTCGTCCCTTAACGCATCCGGGGAAGGGTCGAACGAAGCACTTAGTGGCACGGGTGGGGTGCGAATCTAAAACTTGACGCATTGGAGCTGGAGCGAAACTAGCCCTTAAAGCAACAGTATACTTTTGCAAGCAGGGGTTTCAAAAACCTTAGGAACTTGAAAAACTGGTTACGCGATTACAACCCCCAACCCCCCAGTTGACAGGCGAAGTGAGTCCCCAAACGCCCCACGTCCAGCTCCCCGCACTCACAGTTCAAAACCTTAGGACTTGCAAAAGGAAACTGAAACTGCGGTATTGAGAGGAAAGCCCACGCGCTCCTACTTCGGTAGGTTATTCCCCGTAGGCTAGGCAACGTTCTAACCAAACAGCTAAATTTAGGGACAGAATCTGTTATTGAACCGCGTAACGCTGTTTGCGCGCATGCGCGGACAAATTGCCCATTCGTACGCACTCGCAGAGGCCACGCCAACTTAGACAAGGCCGCCCCACGCCTCCTCTCGCTGCCTCACCGCGAGGCCATTAGCGACAGCGCCTCCCCTCCCCACAGAGTCCCGTTTAGCCTCGACGCGCTAGCATCTTCCATCCCATCCCGTCCTCCACTCCTAGCTCGCCGTCTGCCGTTCGCCGCGCGAGGTTAGCCGCTGCTTCCCGCTCGCCGCTCGCGTGCCCTCCCTCTCGTGTTCGCCTCCCCGCGCGCTCTCCTCTCGCTTTCCCCGCGCGGCCTCCTCACGCCTCCCCGCGCGCTCGACTCTCGCTTTCCCCGCGCTGCCTCCTCTCGCCTCCACGCGCGGCCTCCTCTCGCCTCCACGCGCGGCCTCCTCTCGCCTCCACGCGCGGCCTCCTCTCGCCTTGCCGCGCGGCCTCCTCTCGCCTTGCCGCGCGGCCTCCTCTCGCCTTGCCGCGCGTTCTCCTCTCGCCTCCCCGCGCGTTCTCCTCTCGCCTCCCCGCGCCTGCTCCTCTCGCCTCCCCGCGCCTCCTCCTCTCACCTCCCCGCGCCTCCTCCTCTTGCCTCCCCGCGCTCTCCTAACGCCTTCCCACGCGCGCGACTCTCGCCTCCCTGCGCTCTCCTCTCGCCTCCCCGCGCTCTCCTCTCTCCTCCCCGCGCTCTCCTCTCGCCTCCCCGTGCGGCCTCCCCGCGCGTGCGACTCTCGCCTCCCCGCGCTCTCCTCTCGCCTCCCCGCGCGTGCGACTCTCGCCTCCCCGCGCGGCCTCCTCTCGCCTCCACGCGCGGCCTCCTCTCGCTTTCCCGCGCATGCGAGGCCTAGCCAGCGTCGTCGGCTTCACCCTGCCTCCCGTCGCTGCCTCTCCGCGTCTCGGCGGCCTCCTTTCGCGAGCTGCATTCGGATAAGGCCCTCGGCCCCCTCTCACTCTCTTGCAACGGCTGTGCTTCCGCATCCCCGCTGCACCCCCCTTGAACGCCCTCACTTCCCCACCTGTACGCCCTCGTTTTCCCACCTTGCACGCCCTCATTTTCACCCTTGTACGCCTTGTTTTCCCCCTTGCACGATCGCATTTCTCCCCCTGCTTGCCCTCAATGCTCCCCTGCTTGCCCTCATTTCTCCCCTTCTCCTCTTCCCGCCACCCCCACTCCTCCTCCCGCCATGCCTTCTCCTCCTCCCGCCACCCCCTCTCCTCCTCCCACCATGACTTCTCCCACCATGCCTTCTCCTCCTCCCACCATGCCTCCTCCCCCTCCCGCCGTGCCTTCTCGTCCTCCCGCCACTCCTTTTCTTCCTCCTTCATCTCCCCCCCTGCCTCCCACCATTTCCCCGCCTGCTTCCCCTATTTTCCCCCTCTGCTCCTCTTTCCCCATCTTCTCAACTTCCCCACCTCCGCTCTTTTTCCCCCTCTGCTTCTCTTCTCCCCCTCTTCTCCTCTTTTCCCTCATTGCTCCTCTTTCCCCCCTCTGCTCCTCTTTTTCCCCCCTACTTTACTTTCCCCTCTGCTCCTCTTTCCCTCTCTGCTCCTCTATTCCCCCTCTGCTCCTCTTGTCCCCCTCTGCTTATCTTTCCCCCCTCTGCTCATCCTTTCCCTTACTGCACCTCTTTCCACCCACTGCTCCTCCTTTCTTCCTCTGCTCCTGTTTTTCCCCCTGCTCTCAGTTTTTCCCCCCTGCTCTCAGTTTTTCCCCCCTGCTCTCAGTTTTTCCCGCCTGCTCTCAGTTTTTCCCCCCTGCTCTCAGTTTTTCCCCCCTGCTCTCAGTTTTTCCCCCCTGCTCTCAGTTTTTCCCCCCTGCTTCTCTTACCCTCTCTTCTCCTCTTTTCCCCCTCAAATCCTCCTTGCCATCCGCACTTCCCCCGTCCCCTCTTATTCCTCTCCCTTCCCCGCCAGCTCACTCACCCCACGGACAGGGTTGGGGGAAAGGAGAAGATGGAAAGGGGGGGGGGGGAGGGGGAGAAGGGTAAAACGAGAGGAGAAGATGGAGAAGTCAGGGGGAGCAGAGTTGGAAATGGAGCAAGGGAGGAGATGAGAGGAAGAAGTGGGGGCAATGAGGGGGAGACGGGGGGGGAATGAGATGGATAAAGGGGGGAAATGAGAGGGAGAAGTGGGGGGAAGTGTAGAGGAGCAGTGGGGGAAACATCGAGGGAGCAAGGGGGGGAAATGAGAGGAGGGAGGCATGTAGGGGGGGGAAATGAGAGGAGGGAGGCATGTAGGGGGGGGAAATGAGAGCAAGTATCCCTGCCTTCCCTCCTCACGTCCCTGCCTTCCCTCCTCACGTCCCTGCCTTCCCTCCTCACGTCCCTGCCTTCCCTCCTCACGTCCCTGCCTTCCCTCCTCACGTCCCTGCCTTCCCTCCTCACGTCCCTGCCTTCCCTCCTCACGTCCCTGCCTTCCCTCCTCACGTCCCTGCCTTCCCTCCTCACGTCCCTGCCTTCCCTCCTCACGTCCCTGCCTTCCCTCCTCACGTCCCTGCCTTCCCTCCTCACGTCCCTGCCTTCCCTCCTCACGTCCCTGCCTTCCCTCCTCACGTCCCTGCCTTCCC
The DNA here is from genome assembly GCA_947470075.1 of Closterium sp. Yama58-4. Lineage (NCBI taxonomy): Eukaryota > Viridiplantae > Streptophyta > Zygnematophyceae > Desmidiales > Closteriaceae > Closterium > Closterium sp. Yama58-4. Next base: position 385,736 of record CANIUD010000820.1, on the reverse strand, counting down.
TCCTCACGTCCCTGCCTTCCCTCCTCACGTCCCTGCCTTCCCTCCTCACGTCCCTGCCTTCCCTCCTCACGTCCCTGCCTTCCCTCCTCACGTCCCTGCCTTCCCTCCTCACGTCCCTGCCTTCCCTCCTCACGTCCCTGCCTTCCCTCCTCACGTCCCTGCCTTCCCTCCTCACGTCCCTGCCTTCCCTCCTCACGTCCCTGCCTTCCCTCCTCACGTCCCTGCCTTCCCTCCTCACGTCCCTGCCTTCCCTCCTCACGTCCCTGCCTTCCCTCCTCACGTCCCTGCCTTCCCTCCTCACGTCCCTGCCTTCCCTCCTCACGTCCCTGCCTTCCCTCCTCACGTCCCTGCCTTCCCTCCTCACGTCCCTGCCTTCCCTCCTCACGTCCCTGCCTTCCCTCCTCACGTCCCTGCCTTCCCTCCTCACGTCCCTGCCTTCCCTCCTCACGTCCCTGCCTTCCCTCCTCACGTCCCTGCCTTCCCTCCTCACGTCCCTGCCTTCCCTCCTCACGTCCCTGCCTTCCCTCCTCACGTCCCTGCCTTCCCTCCTCACGTCCCTGCCTTCCCTCCTCACGTCCCTGCCTTCCCTCCTCACGTCCCTGCCTTCCCTCCTCACGTCCCTGCCTTCCCTCCTCACGTCCCTGCCTTCCCTCCTCACGTCCCTGCCTTCCCTCCTCACGTCCCTGCCTTCCCTCCTCACGTCCCTGCCTTCCCTCCTCACGTCCCTGCCTTCCCTCCTCACGTCCCTGCCTTCCCTCCTCACGTCCCTGCCTTCCCTCCTCACGTCCCTGCCTTCCCTCCTCACGTCCCTGCCTTCCCTCCTCACGTCCCTGCCTTCCCTCCTCACGTCCCTGCCTTCCCTCCTCACGTCCCTGCCTTCCCTCCTCACGTCCCTGCCTTCCCTCCTCACGTCCCTGCCTTCCCTCCTCACGTCCCTGCCTTCCCTCCTCACGTCCCTGCCTTCCCTCCTCACGTCCCTGCCTTCCCTCCTCACGTCCCTGCCTTCCCTCCTCACGTCCCTGCCTTCCCTCCTCACGTCCCTGCCTTCCCTCCTCACGTCCCTGCCTTCCCTCCTCACGTCCCTGCCTTCCCTCCTCACGTCCCTGCCTTCCCTCCTCACGTCCCTGCCTTCCCTCCTCACGTCCCTGCCTTCCCTCCTCACGTCCCTGCCTTCCCTCCTCACGTCCCTGCCTTCCCTCCTCACGTCCCTGCCTTCCCTCCTCACGTCCCTGCCTTCCCTCCTCACGTCCCTGCCTTCCCTCCTCACGTCCCTGCCTTCCCTCCTCACGTCCCTGCCTTCCCTCCTCACGTCCCTGCCTTCCCTCCTCACGTCCCTGCCTTCCCTCCTCACGTCCCTGCCTTCCCTCCTCACGTCCCTGCCTTCCCTCCTCACGTCCCTGCCTTCCCTCCTCACGTCCCTGCCTTCCCTCCTCACGTCCCTGCCTTCCCTCCTCACGTCCCTGCCTTCCCTCCTCACGTCCCTGCCTTCCCTCCTCACGTCCCTGCCTTCCCTCCTCACGTCCCTGCCTTCCCTCCTCACGTCCCTGCCTTCCCTCCTCACGTCCCTGCCTTCCCTCCTCACGTCCCTGCCTTCCCTCCTCACGTCCCTGCCTTCCCTCCTCACGTCCCTGCCTTCCCTCCTCACGTCCCTGCCTTCCCTCCTCACGTCCCTGCCTTCCCTCCTCACGTCCCTGCCTTCCCTCCTCACGTCCCTGCCTTCCCTCCTCACGTCCCTGCCTTCCCTCCTCACGTCCCTGCCTTCCCTCCTCACGTCCCTGCCTTCCCTCCTCACGTCCCTGCCTTCCCTCCTCACGTCCCTGCCTTCCCTCCTCACGTCCCTGCCTTCCCTCCTCACGTCCCTGCCTTCCCTCCTCACGTCCCTGCCTTCCCTCCTCACGTCCCTGCCTTCCCTCCTCACGTCCCTGCCTTCCCTCCTCACGTCCCTGCCTTCCCTCCTCACGTCCCTGCCTTCCCTCCTCACGTCCCTGCCTTCCCTCCTCACGTCCCTGCCTTCCCTCCTCACGTCCCTGCCTTCCCTCCTCACGTCCCTGCCTTCCCTCCTCACGTCCCTGCCTTCCCTCCTCACGTCCCTGCCTTCCCTCCTCACGTCCCTGCCTTCCCTCCTCACGTCCCTGCCTTCCCTCCTCACGTCCCTGCCTTCCCTCCTCACGTCCCTGCCTTCCCTCCTCACGTCCCTGCCTTCCCTCCTCACGTCCCTGCCTTCCCTCCTCACGTCCCTGCCTTCCCTCCTCACGTCCCTGCCTTCCCTCCTCACGTCCCTGCCTTCCCTCCTCACGTCCCTGCCTTCCCTCCTCACGTCCCTGCCTTCCCTCCTCACGTCCCTGCCTTCCCTCCTCACGTCCCTGCCTTCCCTCCTCACGTCCCTGCCTTCCCTCCTCACGTCCCTGCCTTCCCTCCTCACGTCCCTGCCTTCCCTCCTCACGTCCCTGCCTTCCCTCCTCACGTCCCTGCCTTCCCTCCTCACGTCCCTGCCTTCCCTCCTCACGTCCCTGCCTTCCCTCCTCACGTCCCTGCCTTCCCTCCTCACGTCCCTGCCTTCCCTCCTCACGTCCCTGCCTTCCCTCCTCACGTCCCTGCCTTCCCTCCTCACGTCCCTGCCTTCCCTCCTCACGTCCCTGCCTTCCCTCCTCACGTCCCTGCCTTCCCTCCTCACGTCCCTGCCTTCCCTCCTCACGTCCCTGCCTTCCCTCCTCACGTCCCTGCCTTCCCTCCTCACGTCCCTGCCTTCCCTCCTCACGTCCCTGCCTTCCCTCCTCACGTCCCTGCCTTCCCTCCTCACGTCCCTGCCTTCCCTCCTCACGTCCCTGCCTTCCCTCCTCACGTCCCTGCCTTCCCTCCTCACGTCCCTGCCTTCCCTCCTCACGTCCCTGCCTTCCCTCCCGTAGGTTCGGGGCCCCACTATTTACGGTTGCGACACCATGTGTCATACAGCCAGTATGCATATGCAAAGCTGCAGGTTTTGCATGCAATCCTGCTACACACAGGGCAAAGCCAGGCCTGGGCAATTTTGGCGACATGAAGGGAGGAGCAGCAGGTCCAAGAGTTTGGGGGGGAATGAAGGCGACACAAAGAGTAGTGGAAGGTGCTGTCTTGTACAATGTTTTGCGATGATTTTATCATGTGTACATACTCCTCTCAAGCTTCTCTTCTCTACATCAATGCTGTGCTGTGCCCATTTGAAAGAACAGAGGTCACATGACAACCATTGGATTCCACTACCATTATTCAGAATTGGGCACGAGTTGTAATACCATGTTATGGCTAGATACATTGAGGCACACACATTGTAGACTGATATTACAACTTCACTGTGCTCCATGCTGCACAGAGAAGATATCGAGTAAAGATGATCTGGAAATCCGGAGGACAGAGTACAAGCTTGCAGAAAGAGCGGGTTGGGGGGAGGGTAAGGGGTGGAGACGAACAAGGGCAAGCAGGTGGGGAGACAAAGCGTAAGAAGGGGTGAAAAACTCAGAGAAAGGAGGGTGATACGGTAGCATAGAAAACAACAGAGGAAGGAGGGTAAGGGGGGAACTGTGGGCAAGACGCAATCGAAGAGAAAGCAGGCAAAGGAGAAGCAGGGACGGAAATGAAGGGAAAGAGAGGGAGAAACGAGGGGAAGCAGAGGGAGAAAAGATTGGAAGCTGGGGAGGTAGTGAGAGGGAGCAGGGGAGGTGATGAGAGGAAATGAGGGGAAGTTGTGGGGTGAACAAGGATGAGGGGGGGGAACGAGGGGAAGCAGAGAGGGGGTAATGAGGACTAGGAGAGGGGGGAACGAGGAGAAGCAGAGGGGGAAATGAGGTGAAGGAGAGGGGGGGACGAGGGGAAGGAGAGGGGGGAACGAGGAGAAGGAGAGGGGGGAACGAGGGGAAGGAGAGGGGGGAACGAGGGGAAGGAGAGGGGGAACGAGGGGAAGGAGAGGGGGGAACGAGGGGAAGGAGAGGGGGGAACGAGGGGAAGGCGAGGGGGAACGAGGGGAAGGAGAGGGGGGAACGAGGGGAAGGAAAGGGAGATGGATGGGTAACAAACAGGGGGAGGGATGGGTAACAAACGGGGGGAGGGAGAGGGGATGTGAGGGAAAGTTGTGTCTGATTTCGCTCACAGCTTTAGACGGATGCGAAGGGGAGGCAAGGGATGGACAGGTGAGAGAAGGGCAGCGGGAGCGGAGGCAGTGAGGGAAACGGGGGGAAGGAGGGGAAGCACGGGGGGGAAAGGAGGGGAAGCAGTGGGGGAAAGGAGGGGATGCAGTGGGGGAAAGGAGGGGAAGCAGTGGGGGGGAGGGATGCAGTGGGGGAAAGGAGGGGAAGCAGTGGGGGAAAGGAGGGGAAGCAGTGGGGGAAAGGAGGGATGCAGTGGGGGAAAGGAGGGGAAGCAGTGGGGGAAAGGAGGGGAAGCAGTGGGGGGGAGGGATGCAGTGGGGGAAAGGAGGGGAAGCAGTGGGGGAAAGGAGGGGAAGCAGCGGAGGAAAGGAGGGAAGCAGCGGGGGAAAGGAGGGGATGCAGTGGGGGAAAGGAGGGGAAGCAGTGGGGGAAAGGAGGGGAAGCAGTGGGAGAAAGGAGGGGAAGCAGTGGGGGAAAGGAGGGGGAAATCAGGGGATGGAGGGGGGGAACGAGGGGAAGCAGAGGGGGAAATGATGGGATGGAGAGGGGGGAACGAGGGAGAGGAGAGGGGGAAATAAGGGAAAAGAGAGGGGGGAACGAGGGTAAGCAGAGGGGGAAACAAGGGGTAGGAGTAGTGGGGGAAAAGAGAGAGGGAGGGGGGGAAATGAGGGAACAGAGAGGGGAAATGAGAGGTCCGGGGAAGGAGGTTGGACGACGGGCTCCCCGCATTCATGGCGATGCGCCCATTCAACGGTAGCAAGCAGCGCGTGAGGCGAACGCCTCGCGGAGCGCAGCATTTTGGGCGAATTCGACATTCGCCCAGAGACGCGAGCAGCAGGTGAGGCCAGCAGAGGGTGAGCGTGCTAAGAGAGGCGAGCTATGGGTTCGAGAAGCACTCGCCTGCACTAAAACTTGAGAGGAATCGCAGTGCGTGAGCGGTGAGGCGCTATGCGGTGAGGCGCTCGCTTAGCGATCGTGCGCTTTTCGCTGTGAGGCGCTTAGCGGTTAGGCACTAAGCGGTGGGGCGCGCAGAGTGGCATTAGACGAGTCGCGGGTGACGCGCTAAGAGGGTGTCGTGAGCTGCGGGTTCGGCGATCGAGCTGCAGGTTTCGCGAGAATATCGCCAGCGAGGAGAGTGCATGGAATGCGGCGCGCCTCTTCGAAGGCTATTCCTACATCGCGTGCGTGGCCTTAGAACGAGTCTAGTCATCAGAGAGTAGGGTGTTGTAGAAATGCTTGTGACACGTGTCCCCTTACCAACAGCGAGTTTCTTAGTGGTACCGCTACTCCTCGGCCCCCTTACTCACCTTATATATTGCCTGTGGAAAGGCATTTCCTAGTGTCTGAGTGTCACTCCAGGTGTTGGGTGACGGGAGAGTTTCTCGTGTTCGCAACTAACAGCCTTCCAAACTTTCGCCGACCCTCTCGCCAAGCCTGTTCGTTTTCGTTGGGGTTTGCTTTTGGTGGGTACTGTTCCAAAATCAACAGTACTTTCAAATGTATACTGCTGCTTTAATGTTCAGGGCATTAAAACCCGCGCCTAGAATGGCAAGGGTTCAGGATTACTGAACTTGAAAGGGGGTTGGGCGAAGGATGACAAGAGCGCAATTCGCCGGAAAGAGGTGGCGAAGGTGGGGTGCTTCGAAGTTTTTCGCATTGTACGGGTTCCTAGTTCAGGAAACTTGAACAAACACAAGCGACAAACAAAACCAAACCACCATCCACGCAAGTCACACCACCAGCTTTCTATGATCGCGGACATGGCAGGAGCCTACTGATACGCAGCTCAACAACCAGCAATGCACTCGACGTGCATGACCTACCACATGCATTCGGTTTGTACCTACTAAGACGAATTCTAAGGACGATCACGTAACGTCACGTCCGTCATCAGGTTTAGGCAACATAAGCGGGGTAACGCTATTGCCCACGTTTGGCGTTTTCAGGTGGCGAACGTCCATTCCAGCACAGAACGTTTCAGGCCACCAACACGGGAATAGCGGCGACACTCAACGGTTGTTGTGGTCACAAAACAGTCACGTCGCGTCCTTGTTCTCCGAAGATAATCGACACTGCACGTAATTATCTGTAGAAACCACACCATTTGAGTGGCGAATGGATATGTGGCCCCGAACGTCAGAAGAAAAGCCTGCCCGTTAGCAACTGCAGCTCGACCACGGTGACGATTGCGCTGGTCGGGACACCGTTGCACGAGAAAAAGCGAACACACTCGAAAGTTGCGGAAGGGAGAGACTCGGACAGGAATACGCGGCCTGTGTGAGACGGCCCATAGAAGGCGCAACTTGTTAGAATCGTAGGTGTGGGGCCTAGGCTTAGTAGCCTAGGCCCACACTAGGAGGTAGGTGGGTGTGCTCTAGAACTAGGAGTTAGGGTTTACGAAGGAGAATTGGAACGAAGAATGAATGGTGACTAGCAAGCAGCAGAACACACAAATAGCAAACCCTAAGGGGTTGTACTCACTATTGAGCACCCCACTGCAGGCTAGACAAATAACATTCTGACACACCCCCATAGCCAAAGTGGGGTGTAATCAGCAGAGCACACAAAGCAGTACAAGCTCAGGGTGGATCACGACGTCACCACACATTCTGAGCACAAGTTCAAGAACCAATAGTTTATAAATTGTAAGCAGAGCTAGAGGCAGTCACAGAGGGCAAGTGAGGAGGAGGAGGGCTGGCGAGATGAGAGAAGAGTGGAGGCGACGACTGAAGCTGCAGACACACGGGCAACAGACGGCTCTGGTGCAACGCTGGTGGCTACCGGGAGGAGAAAGGCCCCGGAATACAGGAGTAACAGGCTCGGCGGCTGAACAGCAGCGGCAGGAGCAACGGACCCACGGGCGACAGGTGCAACCGGCTCTCTGAGCTACCGGGATTGAGCGCCCCGGAGTACAGGCGCTGTAGACGACACGACGGCGGTCTCCGCTCAACCTCCCCCAACAGTCCCACACCCCTCGACACACACCCCTTGGTCCACCCTTAGCTCCACTCCCATATCACCCCCCCTAGCGCCAGTCCCCTCGGCTCCCACACATCCACCCCCCTCAGCGGCAGCTGCAGCAGTGGGAGACGAAGGAGGAGGAAGGGACGACGCACACGAAGCACCCCCATACCCGTCACCCCCACACTCTCGAACAAAGGCGGGCAAACTCCAGGGGCGGCTGCTGCAGTGGCGGGCTGCTCCAGGGGCGGTTGCTGCAGTGACTGGCTGCTCCAGGGGCTGCTGCTGCAGGCTCGGCAGCGGCAACTGCTGCAGGTAGAGCGGCGGCTGCTGCTGTAGGCTCTGGCGGCGGCTGCTGCTGCAGGCTCTGGCGGCGGCTGCTGCTGCAGGCTCGGTGGCGGCAGCTGCTGCTGCAGGCCTGGCGGCGGCTGCTGCTGCAGGGCGGCGGCGGCTGCTGCTGCAGAGCGGCGGCGGCTGCTGCTGCTGGTAGAGCGGCGGCTGCTGCTGCAGGCTCTGGTGGCAGCTGCTGCTGCAGGCTCTGGCGGCGGCTGCTGCTGCAGGCTCTGGCGGCGGCTGCTGCTGCAGGCCTGGCGGCGGCTGCTGCTGCAGGGCGGCGGCGGCTGCTGCTGCAGAGCGGCGGCGGCTGCTGCTGCTGGTAGAGCGGCGGCTGCTGCTGCAGGCTCTGACGGCGCCCCGCGGGTCCCGCAGGGGGCGTCGCGACGAGCAGGGGCGACGCCCCGCGGGTCCCGCACGGGCGTCGCGACGAGCAGGGGCGACGCCCCGCGGGTCCCGCACGGACGTCGCGACGAGCAGGGCGACGCTGCGCGGGTCCCGTACGGGCGTCGCGACGAGAAGGGGCAGCACCCAGGGGGCGCCGCGACGAGTAAGGGCGACGCCCCGCGGGTCCCGCACGGGCGTCGCGACGAGCAGCAGGGAGGGCAGCGCGCAGGCCCCCCCAAGGACGCTTCGACGGACGGGATAACCGCCGCGCGCCCCGAGCGCGCGGCGGGCAGAAGAAGCCGCCACGTGTTCGGAGCGCGTGGCGGGAAGAAAATGCAATGCCGCGCACCACGGGGCGCGCGGCGGATAGTACGACAGCGGAAGGAGTTGGTGGGCCCGATGAACTAGGCGGCAGGATCTCGCCGGCTCTAGATACCATGTTAGAATCGTAGGTGTGGGGCCTAGGCTTAGTAGCCTAGGCCCACACTAGGAGGTAGGTGGGTGTGCTCTAGAACTAGGAGTTAGGGTTTACGAAGGAGAATTGGAACGAAGAATGAATGGTGACTAGCAAGCAGCAGAACACACAAATAGCAAACCCTAAGGGGTTGTACTCACTATTGAGCACCCCACTGCAGGCTAGACAAATAACATTCTGACACAACTACATAGGGATAGGGCGGAAGGCGAGAGCCACAACGGCGCGGACGGAAGGCGCGCACAGGGAAGACGCGGACGGGAAGGCGTTGACGGGCAGGCGCCATCAGCAAGGCGCGGACAGCAAGGCGCGGACAGCAAGGCGGCGAAAAACAAGGCGCGGACAGCAAGGCGCGTCTTCTAACTAGACGGGAACGACAATCTGCTCAGTGCCGCCCGTACTCTAAACCACCCGGTGAGAAGCAATGTACGGGACGGGGAATGAGCAGAGAGGAGCCGAGCAACGATAAGTTAGGGGGTATTAGACTGAGGGGAGGCCGACCTCCCCTCAGTGATTGTGTATGAGGTGAGTGTGTGGGGGGTTTGAACTTCCCCCACTGGGCTGGACTTGAGAGGAGGCTAAGGGAGGCCGACCTCCCCTCAGTGATTGTTTCCAAGGTGAGTGTGTGGGGGGGTCCCCCACTAGGCTGGATGGGATAAGAGGCTTGGGTGAGGCTACCCCCTCTCTGTGATTGTGGATGAGGTGAGTGTGTGGGGGGGTTGAACTCCCCCCACTGGGTGGGATTCTCTAAGGGGCTGAGGGGAGGCCGACCTCCCCTCAGTGATTGTGGATGAGGTGAGTGTGTGGGGGGGTTGAACTCCCCCCACTGGGCTGGATTCTCTAAGGGGCTGAGGGGAGGCCGACCTCCCCTCAGTGATTGAGGATGAGGTGAGTGTGTGGGGGGGTTGAACTCCCCCCACTGGGCTGGATTCTCTAAGGGGCTGAGGGGAGGCCGACCTCCCCTCAGTGATTGTGGATGAGGTGAGTGTGTGGGGGGATTGAACTCCCCCCACTGGGCTGGATTCTCTAAGGGGCTGAGGGGAGGCCGACCTCCCCTCAGTGATTGAGGATGAGGTGAGTGTGTGGGGGGGTTGAACTCCCCCCACTGGGCTGGATTCTCTAAGGGGCTGAGAAGAGGCCGACCTCCCCTCAGTGATTGTGGATGAGGTGAGTGTGTGGGGGGGTAAGTCGGTAAGTCACCAACCCCCCATATCACCACTTCTTTGCAAACAGCTCATTGCACACACCCTTGTTCACTTCCTCCCCGTTGTCGCCCCCCTGTCATATGTCAACTATCGTGCCATTTCCTTAGCCCATGCAGACCTGGAGTGCTCTTGTTGAGGCGGTATCCCAGCCACCACTTCAGCTGCAGCAGCCCCCTCCCATCCCCCTCCCATCCCCTGGCCATCCCCCTCCCATCCCCCTCCCTTCCCCCTCCCATCCCCCTCCCATCCCCCTCCCATCCCCCTCCCATCCCCCTCCCATCCCCCTCCCTTCCCCCTCCCATCCCCCTCCCATCCCCCTCCCATCCCCCTCCCATCCCCCTCCCATCCCCCTCCCATCCCCCTCCCATCCCCCCCCCATCCCCCTCCCATCCCCCTCCCATCCCCCTCCCGTCCCCCTCCCATCGCCCTCCCATCCCCCTCCCATCCCCCTCCCATCCCCTGGCCATCCCCCTCCCATCCCCCTCCCTTCCCCCTCCCATCCCCCTCCCATCCCCCTCCCATCCCCCTCCCATCCCCTGGCCATCCCCCTCCCATCCCCCTCCCGTCCCCCTCCCATCGCCCTCCCATTCCCCTCCCATCCCCCTGCCACCCCCCTTCCATCCCCCTCCCATCCCCCTCCCATCCCCCTCCCATCCCCCTCCCATCCCCCTCCCATCCCCCTCCCATCCCCCTCCTATCCCCCTTCCATCCCCCTCCCACTTCCCTCCCACCCCCCTCCCATCCCCCTCCCATCCCCCTCCCATCCCCCTCCCATCCCCCTCCCATCCCCTGGCCATCCCCCTCCCATCCCCCTCCCATCCCCCTCCCATCTTCCTCCCATCCCCCTCCCATCGCCCTCCAATCCCCCTCCCGTCCCCCTCCCATCCCCCTCCCGTCCCCCTACCGACCTCCCCCTCTCATCCCCCTCCCATCCCCCTCCCATCCCCTGGCCATCCCCCTCCCATCACCCTCCCATCCCCCTCCCGCCACCCTCGCTTCCCCCTCCCATCCCCCTCCCATCGCCCTCCCATCCCCCTCCCATCGCCCTCCCATCCCCCTCCCATCGCCCTCCCATCCGACTCGCTCTGTTCCTCTCTGCTCTCTCTCTTCCTGCCTGCTCGCCCTGTTTCTTCCTGTTCACTCTCTTCCGCTGCTCAGTCTGTTCCCACTCTCACTCATCCCCGTCTCCAACCATGCAGAGTACAGGTCCCAGGCTCCCAGCACCACAGGCCAAGGTTGCATGCAATGTAGCAAACAAGAATGGGGAAATACAGTAGATTTCGTAGCTGTCTTCGTGTGGATGATCAACTGTGAACTTTGTTGCACTTTTTGGTAGTGGTCATGTGCATAGCTGCTCCTCAACTCAGAGTTTGTATTATAACAAAGCATCCAAGATCAAAACATTGAATGGCGAGTCATTATAGTACTATCAAACTGCCAGCCAACACATCACCACAGCACTAGCACTGATGTATAACGGACCTGTACAAACACAAATCAGGAAATAAGATGTGAGATGGCTGAGCAGCAGGGAAGCATACGGTGAAAGGCGACATCGCGTGCAGAGGACAAAATGGGAGGGGAACGACAACAAGGAATGCAACAGAGAGGCAGAGAGGGAAACCAGGAGAGTGGTAGACAGTCAACGGGTGGCATGGGCAGAGATTGAAAGGTGAGCAGGGGACAATGGGGCAAAGGACAGAAACAGCAAACGTATGAGTGAGCAAGGGACAGGGTCCCTAAGATGACAGGGAGAGCAAAGGGAAAGTGAACAAAGGATGGAAACAGCAAAGGAGTAAGTAAGGCACAGAGTGGAAGGGTGAGGGATGGGTGCAAGGGTGGGTATGGTGGAATGGGTGGTGGAAAGATGGTAGAAGAGTGTGACGTGAGACCAATGCAGAGAAGCACAATGAAGGAAGAGAAGGCAAACGAAAGAGACTATGCGATGCAGCTTCGATGGGCACCTGAGTGATGGGAACTTTGACCTCCCCCCTACAGCATTCACTATGGCAACCCCCACTGTTGGAGGCCACTACCTTAGGGTCAGAGGTGTGTGGTGTGCCTCTGGTCGTGGGTGTGAGAGCTCTCGAGCGTTGGAAAGGCAGTCAAAGCGAACCACCACTTCCTCTGTGAGGTTGGCTGCTGCTGCCGCAGGCGGGAACCCTACCTGACCATGAAGGGCACAGTGGCAGGGAGTTAGGATATGGGGTATGGGTCATGAGGTGTGAGGCATGGGGCATGGGTCACAGGGCAACAGAGGGTCGGAAGAGAGCAAGAGGGATGAAGGGGAGAAAGGCAACGGAGGGGCAAACCAGGGGCGAAATCGGAGGGGCGGGAGCTGCGGAGAGAGGGAGGTATGGCAGGAATGGAGCGAGGTAGAACGGGGGAGGAAGAAAGGTGAACCAAAGTAAGGGAGATTGATTGGAAGAGGAGAAGAGGCAAAGAGAGTATGAGCCATGAGGTATGGTGTATGGTATAGGGGCATGGCGTAGGAAGAATGTCGCATGTGGCAACGGGAGGGAGAGACATGGGGTACGCCAGTTGCATTAGTGGTAGACGGAAGCGGCGGGAGAGGGAGGGGGTGGGGGAGAGGGAAGGGAGGAGTGGGACAGTGAGGAAAGCAAGTGACTGGAATGATGAACAGGATTGATGTAGGCAACAGGCGGGAGTGAGTGAGGCAGGAGGGAAGAGAAGGCTCTTCAGTCCCCCTCCCAATTCTTCCCGGAGAATGGACAGATGGAAGGAAGGAAAGACGACGAGAAGGAAAGGAAGGGGAGGGGATGAGTGGGAAGGGAGGCGAGGCGAAGACAGAGAAGGGAAGGAGGGGGACAGAGAGGGAAGTGAGGAGAGGAGCGGAGAGGGAAGGGAGGAGAGGGGAGATGGGAACATGTGTGAGCATGTCGTGTGTGTCGTGTGTGAGTGACGGGGAAGATGGGCAGAGGAGGAACCGGGGGGAGCGCAAAGGGGGAAGAGGGTAAGAGGAGCAGATATGAGCGACATGTGTTAGTGAGTCACGTGTGAGCGACAAGTGAGAGAGCGACGGTAGAATGAGCGCGACGGGAGCGAGAGAGCGACGGGAGTGAGGGCGCGACGGGAGGGAGAGCGCGATGGGAAAGAGAGTTTGACGGGAGAGAGAGAACGACGGGAGTGACGACGACGGGAGTGAGGGCGGGCCTTGAGTGATTGCGGACCGGCATTGAGTGCGGGCTAGGTTACCCTTCAGCGGCGACGAGTAAGTCTCACGGTGGCGATCAATCTGAGGGTCATGCCTTCCAAGCAATGTACGAGATCGGATGTGTTATGCGCGAAAAAGTCGCCGGGAAGTTTCGTCTTTATGTGCTACAAAAGTCTTAGCATACGGCAAGCAGATGGGCGCAACTATGCTGACTATTGACGAGAATATGGGCTATGGAGCCTTCTATGCTACGAGTCTAGAAAGGTAATGTCGAGTTTCAAGTTCTGAAAGTGTGAACAGTGATACTTGCCTTTGTTTGTTTCTGGCGAGGCTCGTCCGTGTTTTTGCTGTGGGGCATTTGGCCAATCACCTTCTGGCCCACCAACTCCCTTCCTGGTGGGTAGCGAGAGCTCAGCTTTCTGAACCTGGTTACCCTGTTCTTGACGAAAACAAGTTCAAGAATCATGAAGTTGAACGTTTGCCATTATAGACTCGGGCTTTAAGGGCATATGCCCTTGAATCGACAGGCCTGGTGGCGACTCTTTCCGCGGTTCCGGCAGGGGGACTTCGTTTTCGTACGTCTGGGTGATTTCGTCAAACCAACAGGCATGCTCAAAAGTGTACACGTTCGATTCAATGTGCGAGCGCATGTTCATCTAATGAGTCGAGTCGAGTTCATTTATTCATGTCGCACTTAAGTGTTCAGACTTGAAACTTTCGCCAGACACTTGTTGCGACATTCATGACAGTAGGAACCATGCCGACTTCGATCTGATTTCTGAACATAGAAAATTATCACACGCGCCCTGAGAATTCATCGGGTTGCATCACACATTGAAACACCAGCTTTCTTCAGCCACCCAAAACTTCTGCCGAGCCTGCCCTCGCCACCAACCACATCCGTGGCAGCTCGCAGAAATGAATCTGTGAGGTTCGGGTGCAACCGCTCTGCCCTCCTGCAGAAACGCGAACCAGAAGAACCACTCCAGCTTCCTGTGAGACACGCTCGGATCAGACACACAACAGCTCGTCAATTTGTGTCACCGACTAACGTGCTTCTCAAGTAGTGGCTGGTACGGTGTAGGACGACTCGCGACGGCGTATAATCACGAGTACGACGTCGTTTGTAGAGTCTTTTTACCTGTAGCGAGCATGTGTTAAAATGATTATGTTTCGCGATTAGGTGACTCCACCGCCACCAACATGTATCGCTAGAACCACGAGCACGCATCTGTGGTCCGATCGCGCGATTAGTAGCGATAGAGACTTCTCCGCACCAGCGATGCATGAGCGGGAAGCGGAGCGGCTGCTGAAAGCGGAGAGGAGGGCGGCGAGCAGCGCTCGCCACGTCGCGGCCTCCGCTAGCCCCGCGCAACGAGGCACACAAATACCGCCCTCCTCCGTCAGTGTCGTGTCGCCATCCATCCTCGCTCTATCGACCCCCCTATCGCCCGCGCACGTGCCCTCACACGAACCACCGCCGCCAACACGCCACCTTGCTCCCGCGCCCAGCCCCTTTCCCGCGCACGCCGCCGCTGACGCCACACCGCCGCCTTGCGGCCCGCCCCATGGCGCGTCGCCCCTTGCGCCTCTCGCGCAGCAGAGTGCCGGCGGTGATTCCAAATCATCGCCGTCGCGCCACGTGCAGCGCGTGTTCGTGTCGCTCATCGTCGTCTTCGCCGCGTCGCTGCTGCTCCTCTCGCAGCTCCCTTTCATTATCTCCGTGCTGTCCCCGTTTTTGTCGCCGTTTGATATAAGCGTGGAGGAGGCGGAGCAGGTGGAGCAGGCGGGGGCGGCGCAGGTGGGCGGCGTGTGGTCGCAGCTGCGGGAGCACCGCGGCAGCCTCGCGCTGCTCTTCCTCACGCGCGGACCCATCCCCCTCGCCCCGCTCTGGGAAAAATTCCTTCGGGTGCGCCCCTCCCTCTTGCGCCTCCCCCCTGCCCCCCCTCTTCGTGCCTCCTCCTCTTCGTGCCTCCCCCCTCGTTCCTCCCCCCTCGTGCCTTCCCCCTCGTGCCTCCCCCCTCGTGCCTCCCCCCTCGTGCCTCCCCCCTCGTGCCTCCCCCCTCGTGCCTCCCCCCTCGTGCCTCCCCCCTCGTGCCTCCCCGTTCGTGCCTCCCTCACGTGGCCCACTTGTCCCACACATGCGCCATGCGCCATGCCCCTAGCCCCATGCCACATGCGCCATGCGCCATGCGCCATGCCCCTAGCCCCATGCCACATGCGCCACCATGCACCATGCACGGCGCAAATAGTGGCATGTTGGTCGCATGAGCGGTACCCTACATATGCAAGCTTTTTTTTCTTGGGGGGCTGTTCGCGATTCATGGACGCATGTCCTGTTGTGCCACTCACATGCAGATCGTCCGCTGCTGCCCCATGTCAAACCCTCTTCCCTCCTCCCCCCACCCGACTCCTTTACACCCTCCTCTCCCCTCCGCCACCAACTCACCCCTCCCTCTTCTCCTCCTCCCCTCCCTCTTCTCCTCCCCTCCTCCTCCTCTCCCCCTCTTCCACTCTTCGCTTCTCCCTTCTTCCCCCATTCTCCCCACTCTTCCTCACGCCCTCTTTACCCCCCTCCCGCCACTCCTCGTCCCCGACCCCTCTCCCCCATCTCCCAGGGCCACGAGGGGCGCTATGCCATATACGTGCACGCGTCCAACACCTCCTTCTCCTTCCCGCCCGGCTCCTCGCCCCTCTTCCGCGGCCGCCTCGTGCCGGGTGGAGAGGTGAGCCTCGTGTGGTGGGATGATGATGGGCGTGTGGGATGATGATGGGCGTGTGGGATGATGATGGGCGTGGGGATGATGATAGGCGTGTGGGATGATGATGGGCGTGTGGGATGATGGGCGTGTGGGATGATGGGCGTGTGCGAAGGTGACAATCAGACGTCACGTACCTGTCTTCTGCTGCCTCTGCCTGCGTGCCTCCCTTGTGCACTCTCATGCGCGCGGCACAGCCATGTGCTCCGTTGTCCCCCCCCCCCTTTGGCCCTGTGCGGGCCACCAACCGCCACTGTTCCTCACGCCATGTGCCTCTCATCACCCATGTCACGCGGCAGGTGCGGTGGGGCGAGATGTCAATGGTGGATGCGGAGAGGCGCCTGCTGGAGGCGGCCGTGCAGGACGAGGCCAACAGCTTCTTTGTGCTGCTCAGTGAGAGGTGGTGCTCACCATTCTGCTTCACTCAACAGGGCCCTCTCTTGCCGCCCCAAATCCCTGATAGCTGCCCCTAATGCCCCCGTCTTATCCATGAAACTTTCCCCCATGCCGTTTTCCGCTCATGCCCTTCCCCTCCTACCCTCATTCATGCCCTTGGGTGGCATAAGCTGCATTCCACGGTGACCTTCTTCCCCACGCCCCCCCGCATACAATATCTCAACAATGCCCATTTCCCCCCCATGCTCTTCCTCCACGCCCCTTCCCCCCCATATCATGCACCTGGGCGAGCGGGCAACAGCTGCATACCGTTGTGGCCGTTCGACTATGTGTACAGCTACATCGCCTCCTCCTCCGCCAGCTTCGTTGACGCGTCAGTGCCGCTCCCCTCCCCACTTCCCCACACCCCCCACCCCCGACGCCACGCCACGTTAGTGCAGCTTCGTTTCTCTCTCACTGTTCGACGGCACATGCATGTGCATACCCTGGTGTAATGGAATGTGCATGCCACTGTGGTGGGAGGTGAAGTGAAGGTATGTTGGAGTTAGAATGGCACTCGTTTCTGAAAGGCACAAGCATGACGCATCACGCCACCCGCTGCACCGCCTCACTCATCCGGATTCACCACCTGTGCTCTGCCCCACGCTCTGCCCCACGCTCTGCCCCACGCACTGCACCACACACTGCCCAACACACTGCCTGATGTGCTTCAACATGCAAAACTTCTCCCTTCTACTCCCAACCTCCCTTACCCTTTCTCCCCTTGACAGATACTCGGACCCCTACAGCATGTCGTTCGGGCGGTACATCCCGCACATCTTCATGCCCGTCATCCGCCGCCACCAGTTCCTCAAAGGCAACCAGGTGGGTGCAGCGCGGTGCGGCTCACAGGCAACCAGGTGGGTGCCACTGAAACCAGGCTCGTCGATACAATGCATGTTGTCTCGCTCGTTCTACATGTATTTAGTGTACCGGTTTTCGTTTGAGACACAGTGCACGCGCATGCATTCTGTTGTTGCTGTTCTTGTGTATATCTGCACCATGTCTTCAATGTTATGACATTTCAGAAGCCGTGTGTGCTGCTGTGATTGCCATGCCTTGCACATCACGTGCACATCTTTGACACTCTCATTTCATTCGCATCAACTAGCGCATGCATGGCACGTCTTGGACGCACATCACCCAACGCACATCCCATCTCATCCCATCCCATCCCATCCCATCCCATCCCATCCCATCCCATCCCATCCCATCCCATCCCATCCCATCCCATCCCATCCCATCCCATCCCATCCCATCCCATCCCATCCCATCCCATCCCATCCCATCCCATCCCATCCCATCCCATCCCATCCCATCCCATCCCATCACATTTTATCACATCCCATCCCATCCCGTCACATCACACCGCATCACACCGCATTGGCAACAGTGGTTCATCCTGCAGCGGCGGCATGCGGAGGCGGTGGTGAGGGACACGCTGCACTACACCAAGCACAACCTCAGCTGCGCCGTCAGTCCCCCCCGCCCACCTCTCCCTGCCCCCCTTCGCCTCTGCTCCTCTGCCCTCTGCTCCTCTGCCCTCTGCTCCTCTGCCCTCTGCTCCTCTGCCCTCTGCTCCTCTGCCCTCTGCTCCTCTGCCCTCTGCTCCACTGCCCTCTGCTCCACTGCCCTCTGCTCCACTGCCCTCTGCTCCACTGCCCTCTGCTCCACTGCCCTCTGCTCCACTGCCCTCTGCTCCTCTGCCCTCTGCTCCACTGCCCTCTGCTCCACTGCCCTCTGCTCCACTGCCCTCTGCTCCACTGCCCTCTGCTCCACTGCCCTCTGCTCCACTGCCCTCTGCTCCACTGCCCTCTGCTCCACTGCCCTCTGCTCCACTGCCCTCTGCTCCACTGCCCTCTGCTCCACTGCCCTCTGCTCCACTGCCCTCTGCTCCACTGCCCTCTGCTCCTCTGCCCTCTGCTCCACTGCCCTCTGCTCCACTGCCCTCTGCTCCTCTGCCCTCTGCTCCTCTGCCCTCTGCTCCACTGCCCTCTGCTCCACTGCCCTCTGCTCCACTGCCCTCTGCTCCACTGCCCTCTGCTCCACTGCCCTCTGCTCCTCTGCCCAACAACCTGCTCCGTCGTGCTGCTATTCTAGATCTTGCCACCACTTGCCGTGTCGATTTCATCTCATGTCCCCCGAGCCTGTATGTGCCATGCCATGTCGGATTCATCCCCCTACCTGCATCCTCGTTTTGCTGTCCCTTGTCCCACATGCTTCTAGAGCGCCCCATGTCCCTTGCCCCTTGCCCCTTGCCCCTTGCCCCTTGCCCCTTGCCCCTTGCCCCTTGCCCCTTGCCCCTTGCCCCTTGCCCCTTGCCCCTTGCCCCTTGCCCCTTGCCCCTTGCCCCTTGCCCCTTGCCCCTTGCCCCTTGCCCCTTGCCCCTTGCCCCTTGCCCCTTGCCCCTTGCCCCTTGCCCCTTGCCCCTTGCCCCTTGCCCCTTGCCCCTTGCCCCTTGCCCCTTGCCCCATGCCCGATGTCCATCCCAACTCCCATGTTCCATGGCCCATCCGTGTTCGTGTGCAGTTTCGGTTGCAGTGGGGCAAGCTGTGCTGTGCGGATGAGCACTACATTCAAACCTTCTTGCATGTAAGTCACTCACGCCTCTCTCGCGCCTCCCTCATGCCTCCCTCACCTCTCTCACTCTAATCGCTCCCACCATCCCTGTGCACGCCCTACCGCTGGCCAATCTCTTTTCTCAAATACCCCCTCATGCCCATCTCACTGCTATGCCCCCCCCGCAATGCCCCCCCCGCAATGCTCCCCCCGCAATGCTCCCCCCGCAATGCTCCCCCTGCAATGCTCCCCCCGCAATGCTCCCCCCGCAATGCTCCCCCCGCAATGCTCCCCCCGCAATGCTCCCCCCGCAATGCTCCCCCCGCAATGCTCCCCCCGCAATGCTCCCCCCGCAATGCTCCCCCCGCAATGCTCCCCCCGCAATGCTCCCCCCGCAATGCTCCCCCCGCAATGCTCCCCCCGCAATGCTCCCCCCGCAATGCTCCCCCCGCAATGCTCCCCCCGCAATGCTCCCCCCGCAATGCCCCCCCCGCAATGCTCCCCCCGCAATGCTCCCCCCGCAATGCTCCCCCCCGCAATGCCCCCCCCGCAATGCTCCCCCCGCAATGCTCCCCCCGCAATGCTCCCCCCTGCCACGCCCCACCATGCCGCCTCTACAATGGCCCCCTTGTCTCGCTCCCCCTGCTATCCCCACCCGCACATGCTGCTGCACAGATGACGGACCCACGGGGCATATCACGCTACCCCACGACGTTCACGGACTGGAGTGCCAACGATTGGCACCCGTCGCTGTACCTGGGCGCCAACATGACCGACCAACTCATCACCACCATCAAGGTCCCTCACTCCCTGCTCTGCTCTCTGCTGCCTACGAGTTCACCCCTTCTCTCTCAGCCAGCAGTAAATGCTTCGCCTCGCTTGTCATCTGCTCTGACATCGCTCGTACCTCCCCGGGTTTTGTTTTCAGTTCCCTGAACCTGCTATTTCCCCTGTCCATGCCCTGCCTCCTCTCCCCGGCACGCCCGTGGCAGACGGCAAGGCAGTTTATCACCTACCGCTCCTTCTGGCAAGACTTCCAGTCCAACTATTCCCATGTGTGTGCTCTTTGGCTGTATGCATGTGTGTGCTCTTTGGCTGTATGTGTGTGCACTATGGCTGTATGTGTGTGCACTTGGGCTGTATGTGTGTGCACTTTGCTTGTATGTGCGTGCGTGCACTCCCTTTGTTTGTATGTGCGTGCACTTCCTTTGTATAGGCATTCAACTGATTGCACAGGCATGCCAGCATAATGTGGGTACGCTACCCACATGCATGTCTTGTTAGCATCACGCATGTCTTGTTAGCATCACGCATGTCTTGTTAGCATCACGCATGTCTTGTTAGCATCACGCATGTCTTGTTAGCATCACGCATGTCTTGTTAGCATCACGCATGTCTTGTTAGCATCACGCATGTCTTGTTAGCATCACGCATGTCTTGTTAGCATCACGCATGTCTTGTTAGCATCACGCATGTCTTGTTAGCATCACGCATGTCTTGTTAGCATCACGCATGTCTTGTTAGCATCACGCATGTCTTGTTAGCATCACGCATGTCTTGTTAGCATCACGCATGTCTTGTTAGCATCACGCATGTCTTGTTAGCATCACGCATGTCTTGTTAGCATCATGCATGTCTTGTTAGCATCACGCGTGTCTTGTTAGCATCATGCGTGTCTTGTTAGCATCACGCATGTCTTGTTAGCATCACGCATGTCTTGTTAGCATCACGCATGTCTTGTTAGCATCACGCATGTCTTGTTAGCATCACGCATGTCTTGTTAGCATCACGCATGTCTTGTTAGCATCACGCATGTCTTGTTAGCATCACGCATGTCTTGTTAGCATCACGCATGTCTTGTTAGCATCACGCATGTCTTGTTAGCATCACGCATGTCTTGTTAGCATCACGCATGTCTTGTTAGCATCACGCATGTCTTGTTAGCATCACGCATGTCTTGTTAGCATCACGCATGTCTTGTTAGCATCACGCATGTCTTGTTAGCATCACGCATGTCTTGTTAGCATCACGCATGTCTTGTTAGCATCACGCATGTCTTGTTAGCATCACGCATGTCTTGTTAGCATCACGCATGTCTTGTTAGCATCACGCATGTCTTGTTAGCATCACGCATGTCTTGTTAGCATCACGCATGTCTTGTTAGCATCACGCATGTCTTGTTAGCATCACGCATGTCTTGTTAGCATCACGCATGTCTTGTTAGCATCACGCATGTCTTGTTAGCATCACGCATGTCTTGTTAGCATCACGCATGTCTTGTTAGCATCACGCATGTCTTGTTAGCATCACGCATGTCTTGTTAGCATCACGCATGTCTTGTTAGCATCACGCATGTCTTGTTAGCATCACGCATGTCTTGTTAGCATCACGCATGTCTTGTTAGCATCACGCATGTCTTGTTAGCATCACGCATGTCTTGTTAGCATCACGCATGTCTTGTTACCATCACGCATGTCTTGTTACCATCACGCATGTCTTGTTACCATCATGCATGTCTTGTTAGCATCACGCATGTCTTGTTAGCATCACGCATGTCTTGTTAGCATCACGCATGTCTTGTTAGCATCACGCATGTCTTGTTAGCATCACGCATGTCTTGTTAGCATCACGCATGTCTTGTTAGCATCACGCATGTCTTGTTAGCATCACGCATGTCTTGTTAGCATCACGCATGTCTTGTTAGCATCACGCATGTCTTGTTAGCATCACGCATGTCTTGTTAGCATCACGCATGTCTTGTTAGCATCACGCATGTCTTGTTAGCATCACGCATGTCTTGTTAGCATCACGCATGTGCGCACACCAATGTTTGGGTGCACCCGACACGCATCTATTTCAACTCAATCCACACTGTATCTACTCCCATCGCCGTCCTTCCTTCCGACCGCACATCTGCCTCTCCACTCACCCGCTTCCTGCCATGCGCCACGCTTCACCACTCCATCCACCACACCCCCCCCTGTGTCCGACTGCCTCTCATCACTCCATCCACCACACCCCCCCCTGTGTCCGACTGCCTCTCATCACTCCATCCACCACCCCCCCCCTGTGTCCGACTGCCTCTCATCACTCCATCCACACTGCCTCTCATCACTCATCCACCCGGCCCCTCTCCCTCTTATGTGCGCTGCGCTACCCATTTGCGCAGATAATCGACCCCTCTGCACCGCAGCCTCCTCTGGTGAGTCCTCCGCCACCCACACCACACGCTGCATGCTAGTCGCCCCTCGCCTCTTCCTCTCCTCTTCCACAAGTGAATCACTCTCCCAGGTGGCCCATGAGTCGACTCAAGACTCGCCTCTCCCACTCCTCATCCACCCGTGAGTGGCTCTCCCATCCCATGCCATGCCATCCCATGCCATCAGGCGGTGGCCAACGGGCACTGTGTGCTGGCGGGGGAGCCGCGCAACTGCTTCCTCTTTGCGCGCAAGTTCCACCCCTCCACGCTGCCCTTCCTCATGCGCAAGTCGCAGCAGCTTCTTGGCTTCTAGGGCTGCTTCAAGCAAGCACCTCTCATGTTGAGTCGACTAAGAGCATCGCTTGCCTGGGCGGGCAGGCACCTCTCGTGCCTCGAGAGTCGCCTGGAGCATTCGAGTGGTCGTCTGCTTGTATATTTATTTATATTAGATGCTTGGTCAGTGTTGTGAAGGGGAATATGTATGACAAAGAAGCTTTACGGGCTTTTTAAGTGGCTACCATGGCAAGATGCACTTTACTTGGGGCAACAGTGTTTTAACTACTATATGTCCATTCATTCCTTGTAAGAGGGAGCATTACCTCAGTGTACACAATCACATCCGCCAGCAATTCAACAAACACTACAGGGACTCTATTCCCCTTGCAATCTTATGGCACCCCAATCTAACATAGTCACGTCACTTCACCCTACACACCCCTCCCCACACAACCACCAAGAGCAAGCGCCCCACTGCATCACCCCTGCAGCCAGAGCGAGGGCTTGCCGCGGCCTCGGCGGAGGCGGTCGGCGATGAGGAAGGCGAGCTCGAGGCTCTGAGAGGCGTTGAGGCGCGGGTCGCAGTGCGTGTGGTAGCGCGACGACAGGTCGTCAAAGGTCACCTCCTTGGTGCCGCCCACACACTCGGTGACATTCTGCCCCGTCATCTCCAGGTGCACCCCCCCTGGGTGCGTTCCCAGCTCCTCATGCACGTCAAAGAAGGCTCGCAGCTCCGCCTGAGGGGGGTGACAAGATTATGGTCAGGGAAATGGAGTTAGTGAATGAAAGTAAGCCAGGCCCCCGGGTAAACCGAGAGTGTTGTTGTTGTGGTGCCCTGCCAAGATTGTCTGACCATTGGCCAAGGCAATCAGCCTCCCAGAAAACCACACACAAGCAATGATACAACTGCACATTCACACGTCAGCATGCTCGCACATTCAAGCACACGCGCACAACCCCTTGGCTCACCCGGATGGAGTTGAAGTCGCGGGTCTTGTAGCCGTTGGGCGCTTTGATGGTGTTGCCGTGCATGGGGTCGGACACCCACGTCACCACCAGCCCCTCGCGCTCCACCGCCTGCACCAGCGCCGGCAGCTTCTCGCGCAGCTTCTCCGCGCCCATGCGCACGATCACTGTCAGGCGGCCGGGGCGGTTGTCGGGGTTGAGGATGTGACACACCTCCACCAGGTCCTGCGGGGGCATCTTGTCACTCACCTGCTCAACACACACACACACACACACACACACACACACACACACACACACACACACACACACACACACACACACACACACACACACACACAGGGATGCAGCATGGATAGGGGCCGAGTTTTAAGTTGACTCAACATGTGGTTGTCGGTGTTGCGGATACCACACACCTCCACCAGGTCTCATGGGGGCATTTCCCTGCTCCAGGGACAGAGCAAGGCGCAGAGAGGATAAGCGACAGATTGACAGGATGAGTGGTTGGGGTTGGAGAGGGGAGAGGGGGGATGGGAGAGAGGATGCGTTGGACGGAGTGGTTCGTAGAGGGTGCGCCCCACTACTGGCACTCCACTGACGGCACCACAGCACGCTCAACACTCTGTTACACAACTGCAGGAGCCAGACAACCCCCACCCCCAACACACGCCAAACTGCAAACTCGAACTGCCGCTGCTGCTGCTGCTTGGCGTGGCATGAAGCGAAGACCATCAGATTGAGCACCCATGTGTCGCCCAAGTGCGTGGCCGTGCATGGCAGTGCATGGCAGGGCGCGCACCTTGATGCCGAGGGGGTTGGCAACGCCGCGGAGGAACTCAATGTGGGCGCCGTCCAGCTGTCGCGTGCGCTCGCCCACCCAGATGAAGTGCGCCGAGCAGTCGTACCTGGTGCCGTGCCGTGGGGTGGGGTGATGGTGGCGAGACGGGGGGTAGCAGGGGAAGTGCGGGGAGGATTGAGAAATGGGGTGAGCGAGGGAGAGCGGTTCAGGAAGGGGTGACGGGAGCTAAGCGTTGAGGTGCCTGTGGCGAGTTCTCTCAACCACCCAGTATGACGTTCACCTAGGCCGTGGCAGGAGGAAAGGGGTGGAATTCAAACAGGTCAAATGACGAGCGACAGGCAAAGGAGGGGAGGGGGCGAGTGAGAGCAATTGGACTTGGGGCCATGCAGTGCGCACCAGTGCTCCGCCCATGCCAATCCAATCAGCGGCTGTCACAAGGCAGCAGTTGCACTGGGACCACGGGTAGCATCCTCGCACCTCACATGCCTTCATACTAGGAGGTTCCGGGGTTCTCGGGCAGGGCGGCATGAGGAGGCGCGGCGGGAAACAAGAGGCCAAGTGAGGAGCGGGGGGGTGGCAAGAGAGAAGGGGGCGGGCGGCAAGTGAGGAAGGGGCGGGCTGCAAGTGAGGAAGGGGCGGGCGGCAAGTGAGGAGGGGGTGCGAGGCAATTGAGGAGGGGGCAGACGGCAATTGAGGAGGGGGCAGGCGGCGGGTGGCGAGGGGATGGGTTGAGTCGGAAACTGACCAGCGGCCGGTGGTGGAGTCGATGCGGGTGAGCGCCTGCTCGTAGGGCAGCAGCAGGCACTCGTGGCTGGTGAAGAAGTCGGTGGAGCGCATGATGGGGTGCTCCGCCGTCAGCCCGCACGCCGCCATGAACCCCAGCGCCTCGTCCACCCGGCTCGCCAGCTCCTCGTACCTGCGCGCGTGCCGCAGAGGAAAGCGGCGAGAGGGCGGGGGGAGGGAAGGGAACGGGGAGGCGAGGGGGTAGGGGAAAGGGGCGGGGAAGGGGGAGGAGGATGAGTTGTCAGGGAATGCGACAGATGACAGTTTTGAGATGGAGGTGAAGGGCGCGTGGATACGTGCACATGGAGCCAAGGCTGCATCGCGTGCTGCACTGTGCACCGAGTTGATGCTGTGACGACTCAATCGCAGGCTGGCGCACTGTGCAGCTGAGCAGCACAGTGGTTCGTGACGACGAGGCGTGAAAGGTGCGGCTTTCCCAAGTGGAACGAGGAGAAGCGACAGACTTGCACCATCCTCCTCCTCTTCCCTTCTGAAAGCCTCGTTCCACAAAGCATGCCACCTGCACTTTCTCTTTTCATTCTTGGAAGGCAAGTAATCGTTCGCACTCGCATCTATTTGAACGCAGCCCCGCCGTACGAGTCTCGCCCTGCCACACACGAGGGAAATGGCCACCTCGGCTCCGCGCCACACGGCACTCACACACAGCACCGCGCCGTTCGCGGCTTCTTCTTCTCGAGGCAGTGGTGGGGACGCGGCTTCTTCCCCTCACACCACTGCCTCGTGCCTCTGCGCGCCTCCGCCTCGTCGTCCACCGCGGAGGCGGTCGTGCCTGTGGGGCGACACAGGGCCCCGCTAGGGGAGCATGGTCGCATTCATTCACTCATGTCTGGCTGGATATCCTCTTGCATCAAATGAGCATCCTGATGACTCGAGATAATAATATCGCACGAATCTGAGCTACTTCTGCGCGATATTACTATCCACCTCCTCTAAGCGACTCACCGGGAGGCCTGCTCCTGGTTCTCCATGAAGGCGAGCTCCCACTTGCTCACGCGCTCCATGGCGGCGTACCCGCCCGTCGCGAACGCGCGCAGCAGGTTCAGCGTCGCCGCCGCCTGGCTGTACGCCTTCACCAGCCGCTGCGGGTCGGGCACGCGCGACTCGGCTGTGAAGGCGTCGCCGTTGATGTTGTCGCCGCGGTACGACGGCAGGCTGACGTCGCCGCGCGTCTCCAGGGGGTCGGAGCGCGGCTTGGCGAACTGCCCCGCCATGCGCCCAACCTGCCCTCGGGGATGCCGCGGGAGGAGGAGGGGGACAACGGGGGAAGGGGGGAAGGGGAGGGGGAGGGGACGGGGAGAAGGGGACGAAAGGATATTCAGGATTAGCAAAACGACAGCGAGGGACGCGGAGCCGCGACAGATTGAGAAAAAGGGCAAGACCTAAGAATCGACAAAAAGCATAGGTGATGTATTGGAGGCACGATGAGTCACGAGAAGGCCCCTGCGATGCCCGCGGCCCGCCAACGTGATGGCACGACAGGGCGACGACCGTGTCCGCGTGAGATGGCTGAAGCGGCGGAGCGCCGAACCACCAACGGAGATTGACTACGGACGACCGAAGGGCTGTAGATGACGATGAGTTATTTTGTTTTCGATTCGCCTCACACGTTTTTGTCTTTTCCTTCTTCGCACCATTCCCTAACGACGACACTTACGCGCGTCTCCCGCTAACGCCCATCATCAACGCGCGGTCTGAAACTGATGGCCGTCACCTGCGCGAGCCTGACGTTGATGACCTTACGGTGGCATGGCATCTCATCTTGATAATGGCATTCCCGCGCGCCTCACCTTGATGACGCCATCTCACCTTGATGACGTCACCGCACCTTCATGACGTCACTGCACCTTCATGATGTCACCGCTCCTTGATGACGTCAGCTCACCTTAGTGACGTCAGCTCACCTTGATGACGTCAGCTCACCTTGATGACGTCAGCTCACCTTGATGACGGGCATCTGGCCTCCGAAGGTGAGGACGACGGCCATCTGCAGCAGCACGCGGAAGGTGTCGCGGATGTTGTCCGCGCGGAACTCCTTGAAGCTCTCCGCGCAGTCGCCACCCTGCGGGGGGGACGCGGAGGGGAGTCAATAAAGCGGGGGACGGGAAAGAGGCAGATTTCGTGTGCGGCGGAGCAGCCACAAGAGGGAAACAGGGGAAGCGGGAAGCGCAGGGACAAGGATGGAGATCCAAAAAGGAAAGAAATATGACATCTTATGTTTAATGACACTCCCAAAAGAACGTGACGGATCGAGGGCGCTAACCAAAATGAAAAGACTTAGCCTTCGACAGGAAATCCCTGCTCAAGCTCTAGCTCGCCGATACGCGGTCGCCAGTCACATCCTCACCTGCAGCAGGAACGCCTTCCCCAGAGCCGCCTCCCCCAGCTTCTCCTCCAGCGCGCGCGCCTCGCCGGCGAACACGAGCGGCGGGCACCGCTCGAGCTCCTCGAGCGCGGCGGCGAGCGCTGCCTTGTCGGGGTACTCGGGCTGCTGCCACGCCTTGCGCGTCTGCCAGCTGCCCGGCGACCACGGCTCCGCCGGGCTCGACGACGCTTTAGGCACCGTCAGCGGCGGCTCGGCCGCCTGCACGCATCGCGGCGCGAGTTGCGCGTGCGATGGGGCGCGAGCTGCGGGAGACCTAACGGGCAGCGACTGCGCAATGTGCGACTTGCTTCCGAGGGCCCGCGGAGTGAGCGCCGTGACTGATGCGGAGGCGGTTGCCGCCTTGGGCAACAGAACAGCGTTTAGACTGGCCATTGCGCGCCGCGATAAAGCACAGCTGACAGCCCGATGGCAGGGTAAGGCGCGATAAGCCGATGTTGGGTTAGGGGAAGGTACGGCACAGAGGCGCGTGCGTCTATTCAGGCTGTAGGCCTGCCTCCGGTTGAGACGAGAAGTTTGATAGAGGGATGTGGAAAACGGAAGGCTTGAAGCGAGGAGAGAACAGTTATTACAGACCAGGGGGTGTGGTGTGGAGTGGAATCGACAGGGCTTTACGGAGGTGAATGGGGGTTGGACGGAAGGGGGAATTCCCGCAGTTATTTCTGACAGGGGGTTTGACAGGAAGGCCCAAGGGCGCATCAGGTCTGGCGGAACGCGCTCGATCTGGTCGAGTCGACTGCTTGGTCGGGTTGGGCTGTAGGGACTACTCCGCGCCTCAGGGCTTGCGCTCGCGAAGAAAACACCCCCAGATCTTTCCGCAGCAGATTGTTTCTCGGGGAAGTTCGAAGATGCCAGTCCGACGTGGACAGCCACAGCCTTGATGTTGGGCCGAGGGTGGAGCGAACGAGCCAGCTTTTCACGACTCTGCCTCCACGTGGTAGGCATCGGAGCTGTTGCCTCTGGGAAAACGCCGCTAGGGCTGTTGCTCCTGGGACTTGGGACAAATAAGATCCCCCACTCAATGAATTGCGCTAAGGGACGGTTCAATTTAGGGAAAATACGCGAATAGAATGCAATAATAACAAGGGCGTCTAAAACATATGAGTACCAATAACGGTCACTCTGCCGTAATCCCCCTGATAAGCAGGTCCCAAAATTGGCTTAGCGCCACCCTGGATATTCAGGGCTGGACCCTGGCCCACACTGGCTGCTTAGGGTGTTTTTTTCGTTAGACTGGCAAGTACAGTATATATATATATATATATATATATATATATATATATATATATATATATATATATATATATATATGTTCAGAGCCTGAGAGTGTCAGTCCAAAAATCAGAATACACTGTTTTATAGGGTATTAATACCTGTATATATTCCTGCAGCGGCAGCAGCAGCAGAAGCAGCGGAAGCAGCCACGGCAGCAGTAGCAGGACTGGCAGCAGTAGCAGTACCTGAAGCAGCAGGCTCCGAGGCAACAAAGGTGAGGTGGGGACAGACCTACCCATACCTTCCACTCCCCCTGAACCCACTGCTCTGGTTGACAAGGACGGCAAGGAGGAACGCGGCGAAGGGGGGAAGGCAGAACGAGGAGGGGCGAGGGGAGGGCACTCTTGGGGACTGCAAAGGCACGTTAGGTAACGTCAGAGATTGCCGCACGATTCCGCCAGGAGAAATGACCACTACGGGGGAGCCAGGGGGAAGGAGCGCATGTTTGACAGCCCCTTAGGGCACGCGTCTTTTGCAAATTTAGGTGAAGTTAATGTTTTTTTGTCGAACTTTCACATTTGAACTTTGGTCGACCTGTGCTCGACCATCTAGACTTTTGGTGGTCAAGGAGCAGCGTCAACAAGCCCGATTCGCGCATGGAACAACAAAAGTTCGACTATCACAGTTCAACTTCAAAGAGTAAATCCCGAGTCGCGCAAAATTTTCGAACGTTACCTGGTCTCGCAGTGCTGTCGTGACCGAATCCAGCTTTGGTAACACTGTACGCTGTAGCTCGTTACCGTCGTGAAACTCGCAAATGTCCGTGTGTGGGCAAAAAAACACACAATTGGATTCACGGAAACGTAAAAATCCGAATGCAAGGTCGACTTTAGTTCGTGTCCAACTTCTTTCACATAGATTGAACTAGGACACATGTCCTAGCGACTACTCTAACGAAATTCGCGAATAAGGTTACCAGCAAAAGTTCAACCTTTTTTCCGAACGTCTACACCAAAAGACACGCGCCCTTATCCAGGGAAGGTACGCAGCGCAGGGCGGCGGAGCGTTACGTGTGAAATGCAGTGAATTCGAACGAAATATCGTTAAGAAAGATTCGGTTTTAGGGTAACTCTTCCTAGAAAGGCATAGTGCCAGCGTAGCGGAAACGTGTTTGTAGAAAAGAACAAGATAGAAATCTTGCACTTGAGATAGATTGATTATTGAAAGACGAAATGATGGTGACACAACATGGTATACGTCCATCTACTCCTCCCAAGATGACCCAATTCACACCAATAATGGTGTACGAATAATTCTATCCTCCACCCTCCAATAATGCTAGGCTCCAATAATTCTAGCCCTATAATGATTGTGACAATTATTGTAGGACCTGGAGGCTTTGAAGTGGACTACACTAAAACCGAACAGCACAAGAATACAGTATTCGGTATACTGTATTCAGTTTTCCAAGACTCCCCCTTGCTGTAGGTTTTAGAGCGTGTTCCTACACCTCGTGTCAGAAACACCTCGGATCAGCTTCGCGTGGTGAAATACGTTTTAGTGTGTTTGACTGGGGTTGGATGCGTTTTAGTGCGGTTCGACGCGAATCTGATACGAGGTTGCCTGATATGAGGCCGTAGGAACACGCTCGTAGTGAAATCTTTTTTCTTGGAGGATGGGGTGGATGAGGTGGTGTACCACCGTAGAGGTAGGGGTGCTCCCAAACCAAGGTAGGGTTTGGTGTTTGCCCAGCTGCTTGTCACTGTAACACTTTTTCCCTTCCCAACTTTTGGGCCTTCCAAACTCCAACCAAACCCCCTCCCTGCACGTTTTCCAAGCCCTCATTTCAATCTCGACTTTCCAGATCTAACTCCAGGGTGTAATGGCTGCTACTGAGGAAATCGTAGCAGCTCCATGACAAAATCTCCTCTTTACCACAACGGATGCGTGTCTCCGACGTCTGCAGTTGCGGATGACGTGAATCGGTAGCGAATGCCACATGGCGTGCTGCTGGTGCAGAACTATATTGGCAGGCGCACACTTCGCGCGATAGAAGCAACGACATGGCGTTCGTCAGCGGCTGACAACCTGGTGCGCGTCTGCTGCTGCATTTTCGTGTCTGCGCCTGCTGCATCTTCGTGGGCCTTTCTCCTACTGCTTTTCTCCCCCTGGGCCTCGCCTTTCTCCGTAAACCGTGCTTTTTCCCCCCTGCATCGTGTTGTGATGGCATGCAAGTCTTGAATGCACACCAAGCGATGATTCCATGTCTGCTCAAACTTTACCCATGTTGTCTTATGATTCTCCCCCTACACTCCAGCTGACGCACACGAGCAGCGAGAGTTGGCAAACTCCATCAGCTGGAGGGCTGCACATGTCGGCGCAAAGTGGATTGACTGGCGCTCTCCGATTATGAGAAAATGCGCACTCCAACTATGCTGTAATGTGCTCGTTAAGTATGCAAAAATGTGTATTCTAGGCATGCAGAAACGTGCACACCAGGTATGCAGAAATGCGTTCTCCCATGTATATTCTCCATTCTTCCCTCAAGTGGTGCCGTTCATTACCAGCAACCAGTCGCACGATACCAATGCATCACGCCGGATGACGACAGGGTGCATCCTAGTGGAGGTGACTGACACCCACCAATTTCCTAGAGAACGAGGGGGTGTAGTGACCTGTGAGAAACCCAAAGGGAGCCACCGGACACGGGAGAGTGGTGGTGCTGGGGGCAACTACAGATCCCACGGAGGGGTCAGCCAAGACGACAGTGACTGGAGTGTGCAGTGGCGTGAGGTCGGTGCAGTCGCGAAAGAAACAGCTGGACGCTCCGGAGTCTAGGGTGAAGGAAAGCTGTGCAGTCGGTGAGGTCGCACCCGAGCCAGCGACAAAGGCTGGTACTAGACTAGTGGTAGCTGCAGCTCCCACACGTAGAACCTCTGAGGCGCCTGGGCTAGAAACCACACACGCACCAAGACTGGAAACACAAGTCTCAATAGCAGCTGCAGCTCCCACGTACCGGTGTGTGTACTGGCCGGGTCGGACAGGGCCCCGCGGTGGAGGCTGCCGCTGGCACTGCTGCTGAACCCGCAGCTGCTGTTGCTGCTGCTGCGGTGGCCTCTGCTGCTGCCGCGGCCATTGCTGCTGCTGTGGCCATTGATGCTGCTGCTGCAACTGGTGCTGCGGCCAAGCCTGCTGCTGCGGCCACTGCTATCGCGGCCACTACTGCCGCTGCAGCCACTGCTGCTGGTGCGGCCACCGGTGCAGCTGCCACTGCTGCTTCTGCGGCCACCGGTGGTGCTGCCACTGCTGCTGCTGCCACTGCTACTGTTGGTGTTGCTGTCTCCACATCGAAATGGCATGCTAGTACGAGGGTAGGGGCCAGTCGAGGCGGCAGTACTAGTGGTAGGTGTCAACGAGTGTGGTGGGAGTGGTCTAGTGTAGTGGGAAGTGGTCTAGTGTGGTGGGAAGCGGGCGGGCAGAACATAGCGAAGGCACGGGCGGCTGCTGCTGGCGCTGGCTGCTGCTGCAAGCGCTAGCTGCTGTAGCTGGCGCTGGCTGCTGTTGCTGGCGCTGGCTGCTGTTGCTGGTGCTGGCTGCTGTTGCTGGCGCTGGCTGCTGCTACAGGCGCTTGTTGGAAGTGTGGGGGAGGAATTGCCCCCCACGCGAAAGACCTCCCTTGACTCGGACCAAGGGAGGGTTTGTTCTCGAAAGTTGGGGTGACGGCGGATTGTCCGCATCGCCACTCAACCGAACTTCCCCCTAGTTGGGTCCGAACATTTGTGAGGGCGACACTTCGCAGCCCCACAAGCACGCATGAAAGTAGCGAGAGTGCAAGCCAATGTTACACTCCATATTATTTCGTGTAACACACGCTGATTGGCCTGTTGAAATGAATTAGGCGAAGTCCGAAATTATGAACGCGGACATTGCGGAAATTGGATGCAATGCTGAGTCCGAATTTCCGCTGAGTTGCGCACGGTTCGATGTTACAGCTTTGCTTGCATGTTTTAGCTTTAAATTCCAGAGAGCAAAACAGAGAGTTTTCTTCATTTTGTAGCTTGTACCCAACCATCTATAAACAACAATTGCTCTCTCAATTCTTGGGCGATTCCAGAGATATTAGTTGCTACGAAATCCTTGCTCCGAGCCCGTTGAAACGGTCCTAGGCTCCGTTTTAACTCGCCAAGTAGACTCTGTGGCGTCAGTTAAACCAGAGGCGGATTCTTTCATGGTATGAGAGCTAGAGTAGGAGTGCTCGCTCAATCATCGCTACGCCATGGTTTTTACCGAGAATTCGTCCACGACGAATGCGCCAAGTGCCCCTTCCCTCCCAATGGACTTCTCTACAACGCCGCACATTGTCGACTTGAGCGCGGTGCCCATTTTCAACGGGGAGCATTTCTCCTCGTGTCGTTTCAAGCTCAAGGTGTATATGATGGAGCGCGACTTGTGGGGCTTCTTCGATGGGTCGGCATCGAAGCCCACTTCAGAAGCTTCAACGGGGGAAAAGGAAGCGTGGGCACGAAAGGACAAAAAGGCGTTTGCCTTTCTTGTCTCCAAGCTAAGTCTCCAACTCGTTCATATCGTAAGTCCGTGCATCGACCGTGACGGCGCGACTCGTGAAGCGTGGAAGCGACTCGAAAATGAGCACGTCTCCAAGTCGCTTCATAGCAAGCATCCTGCGCGCCTCGACTTCTTCACGGTGTGGATGAAGTGTCAATAGGAGTTGCGTTGTTGGCTCCGTCCTCGCTTGGGCAGGGCCGACTTCGGCGCCGGGTGTGCGGGAGTTGCAGCTGGCCTGCAGCAGTGGGCGACGCCGACTTGGGTGAGCTGGTCGACGAACTAGGTCGACTTGCACGGGGGCGACTGCGTTGCCGCCAGCGTTGTGGGGCCGGCGGCCGGCTTCGACCCGGTGGTCGACGAGGGGAGAGGCGCTGACTTCGGAAGGCGCTGACGTCGACCAGGGTGTGGCGCCGAGGGCGCCGAGTTCTGGCGAGGTTGACCTGGGAGGACGCCGACTTCGTAGCGCCGACTTGGGAAGCTGATCTGGTGAAGTCGGTTGGTGGTCGTCGACCTGGACGGTCGACGGGCACGTACAGCAGCTGGTCGGCGCCGAGCACAGAAGTTGACGCCGATTTGTTGGTTGCCCGATCGACCAGGTTACCCGGGCGACGAGGATCAGCAGAGGTGCGCGAGGGTCGCCCAGGTGGTTCCTGCGAAGCCGACCTCGGAAGTGGTATCCCAAGGTCGACGTGGCTGGTGGGCGCAGTCGCTGGCGTGCTCTCGGCCTGGCGTCTTCGCTGTGCACGTGACGGGGCGTGGCACACCAACCAGCCGTGCGCACCTGCGAAGCGGGTGCACCGCGGTCATGCGGGTGCAACGTTGTGCAACCGTTTTGCTGCAGCGTTGGCACAACGTGGACTTGCAACGTTGGCACACCGTGGACTTGCAACGTTGGCAGCTTCTCTGTTGTGCTGGAGCGGTGCGAGCTTTGCTGCGCTGGAGGTCGACCTGCATGCTTGCTAGCTCTGATGTAGTCTCTCTTGCCAATGTTGTTGCTATCATTCTGAACCATTGTTCTTGACCTTTGCTAGTGGAACTCTTGCCAATTCTCTCCGTAAATGTGTGCGTAGAGAACACAAGCAAACGACTTAGGAACACAGAGATCACCCCAACATCCCATGCCTTCTCCGTAGTAAGCTCTCGCTGTGTTAGTTATCTCCTCATGGTGCGGTGAGCGTGGACAGCATCGTAACGGTACCTTCAGTCTAGCCGACTTAGGTGCGCACTACCTATTTCGTTCGTAGGCCGGCAGCCATGTTAGTCACCATGGTGGACCCCGTAGTTGACGCGGGCGTAGTGGATACCTTGGAGAGACGGCTTGCAAATGCGAGGAGACGACACGTGGCTGGCGAGTACAGAACGACCCTCCCGTTGGAGGTCGTCGAGCTGGGAATCCGGGCGTAGTGGGGGACAGAACACCCTTCCCATCCTGCTTCTCCGACTTGTAGGGAATGAAGCCAGCGTCAGCAAGGGCGTCGGCGGCGGTGTTCAAGTCGGCAGTAGTGCGGGAGGCACGTTGAGGCAGAGAGGGGTGTTCCGGACGGCCGACGTTGAAGTCGGCGGCGTTCAGGCAAGAGGCCTGCGGTCTTTGGTGGCTGCGGGCTTCTTGCAAGGCGACGTCGGTGGACATCAAAGCAGTGTGACGCCGGCGTCGGCGACCCACGTGACTGCAGGCGGGATCGCGCCGACCTACGGGTACTTCAAGTTCACACCGGACAAGGTCTCGGTCACGGCGCTGCTGGTCGGTCGGCACAATCTTCTTACGTGGGAGGAATGTATCAAGCCCCAGTTGGAGATGGCTAGTTGATATGCTTCGCTGAAGGCAGCGTGGAGACGCCGCCAAAGAGCAACGCCGAGCTGCGTGCGGAGTTCCGCGCCGTGCAGCTGTTGACCTTCACGGTCATCTCGCGGTGCTGCTCGTCGGTGGTGCAGATTGCCCTGAAGTCGTGCTGGAGTCACCTGGACGCCGGCCACCGGGCGTGGCAGTTCATCACGGCCACGTACCAGGTCACTGATGACCTGTACATCGGCAAGCTGGAGGAGCAGATGACGTGCATGCGGATGGGCGAGCAGGAGACGGCGACCGACTACTGCAACCGAGCTCGGCGTCTCCTTGCCTGCATGCAAATGGCCAGCGTCGAATACTCGATGGCGTGGTACATAACGCACGTCATCAAGGGGCTCCCGAGCAGCTACAAGTTGATGAAACGGATGATGGTGGTGCCAAGCACGCGGGAGTCGCTCAACGAGGACTCGCTGACCTCATACATTCACAGGGACGAGGCGATGTAGGAGGCCGAGAGGTCCACGGAGCTCTTGCCGCAGGCGAACTACTTTGCCCCGACGAAGCAAGGAGGCCGATCGGGGCAGCGCGACAAGCCTGGCGACGGTTGTAGCGGCGATGGAAAGCCGGCCAAGGACGCCGATAAGGGGAAGATGGCCAAGGATAGCAGTCGTGGAGGAGAAGATCAACGCTGGAGTGCTGGCTGTGCGGCGACCCCGACCACCTCTCCTTCGAGTGCCCCGACCGCGAGGACTCCGACGACAATGCCAAGGGAGGCCGAAGGAGGTTGGCCGGTCGTCGACCACGTCGGGAGAGCACGACGCGCAAGGAGAAGCAGTTGACTAAGTCGACATTGGCGAAGGATGCCGACTCCTCTTCAGGCGGCAAGGGGCGAGGCGACAAGGAGGCGTCGTGCTCGCTGGTCGGCGTCGTGGAGCCGACCGTCTCGCTGGCGCCGGAGGCCGGCGAGGATTTCCAGGCGGTGGCAGCAGCCGTGCAGGCGAACCCGGCGGTGGTGCTGCTCGACAGCGGCTGCTCGCACCACCTGATGGGGACGAAGGAGGCCTTCGTCGACTTGGGGCCAAGCGGTGACGTTAAGCACGTGCGCGGCTTCAACAGGGCTCTGCAGACCGTCAAAGGCCATGGCACCGTTGCTCTGCAAGGGGAGGCCGGGAAGCATGTACTTGTCCCCAACGTTCTCTACGTCCCGGGCGTGCAGGCGAACCTGTTGTCAGCCGGCCAGCTGCCGGAGAGCGGTGTGAAGCTATAGGCTGACGGCGACGAGATGTTGCTTGTCACGGCGGCGGGGGACGTACTCGGTCGGGCGACGTACACCGGCCGGGTCCTCTGCACCGACCTTCATCCGTGCTTGGCGAGCTCGGTGAAAGCGGCGCCGGCGCCGACTGCGGTGGTGGCCCTGCGGGCAATTTTCTCGGCGACGAAGTCGACGCCGGACAGGTGGCATGCGAGGCTCGCGCACGTCGACATAGACATCATTCGGAGCTCAGCAAAGCACGAGGTCGCCACCAGCCTGGCTATCCAGCCATCAGTCAGCACCGACTCCCCGTGTGTCCCGTGCATCGGCGGGAAGCTGGCGAGGCACACCTTCTCCAACAAGGGCTCGGACGCCGACGAAGCCTTGGCCGTCGTGCACATCGACCTGTGTGGGCCGTTCCGGATGGCCGCCAAGGATGGCAGCCTCTACTTCTTACTACTGAAGGACCGCAAGACCCGCTACGTGTGGTTGAGGCTGGTCGCCAAGAAGTCCGACGTGCTGCGGGAGTTCGAGAAGTGGCTGTTGGTGGCTGTGCGACACACGAAGAAGTCGGTCTTGATGCTGCGCTCTGACCTCGGAGGGGAGTTCCTCGGGAAGCCGTTCACCAACTTTGTGGATGGACGGCAAGGGGATCCTCCACGACCTCACCTGCCCATACACTCCGCAGCAGAATGGCATGGCGGAGCGGGAGATGCGGACGGTGGTGGAGTCGGTGCGGACGATGGGCGTGTAGCACCAATGGTGGCACCTCACTGTCTGGGTACGCAACTGTCTGGAGAGATCGTCGCTTCCACCGGGGACGACGCCGTACCAGCTGCTGACCGGCAAGAAGCCGGACTTGACACTTCCCCGAGTGTGGGGCTGCATGGCGCAGTTCCTGGTCCCCGAGCAGCAGCGCGGCGGAAAGGTGAAGCCGAAGGCCAGGTGGGGCCTTTATCTCGGTGTGTCGGGGGAGAGCAAGGGATGTGAGCTTCTCGAACTGACCGACAACAAGGTAGTCACCACGTTGGACGCCGAGGGCAGCGACAGCCGGCAAAGATGCAGGGGAGTAGTTGGTGGACGAGGTGTCCACCGACAGCGACGTGGTGGAGGTCGAGGTCAGCCAGCCTGGACTGCCGCGTTCTGGCCGACTTCGGAGTCCGCCAGAGCGGCTGACCTACCACGTGTGCCTGCCACCGGCCACTTTCACCATGCTGTACGATAACGACGATGATGGCCTGCTGTACGACGGCGCCGAGGAGAATGTCTGCGGAGATAACTCTGTCAACGGGAGCTAGACTACGGGCTAGGCACGGGGTAGGAGTGATCTCTGCGTTCCTTCCTTAGTCCTCACTTGTGCTCTCACTACTTGCTGGTTCACGGGGGAATTTGGCAAGAGTTCCACTAGCAAAAGTTCACAACAATGATGTTCAGAATGATTGCAACAACATTGGCATGCAAGGCTACATCAGAGCTAGCACAGCTGCTGGTCGACTTCCAGCGCAGCATGGTCGACCGCGGTCCAGCGCAGCAGAGCTCGCACCGCTCCAGCGCAGCAAAGTAGCGGCTTGCCAACGTCGCAAGTCTGCGGTGCGCCAACGCTGCAGCAAGTCGGCTGCACAGCGTTGCACCCGCAGGACAACGGTGCACCTGCTTCGCAGGTGCGTGCAGCTGGTTGGTGCTCCACACCTCGTCACGAGCACAGCGCAGAGGCCTAGCAGAATCCACGCCAGCGACTACGCCCACCAGCCACGTCGACCTCGGGATACCACCCCCGAGGTCACCTTCGCAGAAACCATCCCGGCGACTTTCGCACACGTCGCCCGGGTATCCCGGACGACCGGGCAACCCCACCTGGTCGTCCAGCCCAGTCGGTCGCCGGCTACACCAAACCCGGCGTCCCAGGGTCGGCGTCCTGGCGTCCAGGTCGGCGTCCAGCCTCCCGGGACGCCGAGCAGACGCCCAGGTCGGCGTCCAGCCTCCCAGGACGCTGTCCAGGCGTCCAGGTCGGCGTCCAGGCGCCCGGGACGCCGAGCAGACGCCCAGGACGCCGCCCAGACGCCAAGGGCGGCGTCCGCCTGTTCGGCGCCCTCCAACCAGGCGACCCCCAGCACAAAGCCCTTGCAGTGGCCCCCGTACCCACTGCTGCAGGTCGGCTGCATCCCCCGCACACCCGACCACGAGGTCGGCTCCGCCCAAGCGAGGACGGGGCCAAACACTACTCCCGTTGACAATGTCGACCTGCCAGAGCTCGACCCCGACATGCACGCCGACCCCGAGCACCGCTGGGACATCGCGACGATGACGGTGAAGGAGGCGTTGGCGAGCTGGAAGGGCAAGGCGGTGAAGGCCGCCATGGACGAGGAGATCCGCAACCTCGTCGCCAATGGCACATGAGTGCTGGTCGAGCGGCCCCCGGGGGTGAACATCATGAAGAACCGGTGGGTGCTGATGACGAAGTACCACATCGACGACACCGTCGAGCGCGAGAAGGCGAGGCTGGTCATGAAGGGCTTCACGCAGGTGTATGGCGCCGATTACGACGAGACGTATGCGCCGGTGAGCAACTACGTCATGCTGAGGATCTCCCTCAGCATCATCGTCGCCGTCCTCGACCTGAACCTGATGCAGCTCGACATGAAGAACGCCTTTCTGCAGAGCAAGCTCGACCGGGTGCTGTACATGTACCAGCCGGACTACTACAACGACGGGACCGGCCGGGTGTGCAAGCTGCTGAAGATCCTGTACGGGCTGAAAAAGTCGCCACTGTTGTTGCACCGGACGCTCGACACCGTGCTGAAGGACGCTGGCTGGAAGAAGAGCCAGGTCGACGAGGCGTTGTACTTCAAGGTCGGCGACGACGGAGTGGCCTGCTGGTTGCTGGTCTACGTCGATGATCTGCTCGCCACCAGCAGCAACACCGCGATGCTGAAGAAGCTGAAGGAGCTGCTGGAGGCCGTCTTTGAGTTGCGCAAGATCTCGCCGGTCGTGAAGTACCTCGGGCTGGAGATCGTGCGCGACAGGCCGGCGAGGAAGCTGTGGCTGCACCAGCAGGGCTACGCCAACAAGCTGCGTAAGCGCTTCATCGACGAGGAGTAGGGCGGTCAAATCCCGAAGACGCCGGTCTCCGTCGACGCCTACCTCGTGCTCACCTTCGACGACGAGGAGGCCCAGGCGCGTGAGGAGGAGGAGAAGGCACAGCCAGCCGACATCCTGATAAAGGCGCTGCAATTTCCGACCTTCAACCGGTGCTCCGTTGCGATCGGCCAAGTGCGCCTGGCTGACATCGGCGACGGTGACGACGACGTGCAGCAGTAGGTGCCATGCTCTCTTGCATGACTTGTGCGGTGACCGGCGTGCTGTGCGTTGTGTGCACGCCGACGGGCTATTCTCCGAGTAGTGCTGCCGTATGGATGGGGGGGCCCAAGCGTGAACACGGCAGGGGAGTGTCAACGGGAGTTGCGTTGTCGTCCCCGTCCTCGCTTGGGCGGGGCCGACTTCGGCGTCGGGTGTGCGGGAGGTGCAGCCGACCTGCAGCAGTGGGCGACGCCGACTTGGGCGAGCTAGTCGACGAACTAGGTCGACTTGCACGGGGGCCATTGCGTTGCCGCCGGCGTTGTGGGGCCGGCGGCCAAATTCGACCCAGTGGTCGACGAGGGGAGAGGCGCCGACTTCAGAGGGCGTCGGCTTCGACCTGGGTGTGGTGCCGAGGGCGCCGAGTTCTGGCGAGGTCGACCTGGGAGGACGCCGACTTCGTAGCGCCGACTTGGGAAGCCGACCTGGTGAAGTCGGCTGGTGGTCATCGACCTGGACGGTCGACGGGCACGTACAGCAGCTGGTCGGCGCCGGGCACAGAAGTTGATGCCGATTCGGTGGTTGCCCGATCGACCAGGTTACCCGGGCGACAGGGATCAGCAGAGGTGCGCGACGGTTGCCCAGGCGGTTCCTGCGAAGCCGACCTCGGAAGTGGTATCCCAAGGTCGACGTGGCTGGTGGGCGCAGTCGTTGGCGTGTTCTCGGCCTGGCGTCTACGCTGTGCACGTGACGGGGCGTGGCACACCAACCAGCCGTGCGCACCTGCGAAGCGGGTGCACTGCTGTCATGCGGGTGCAACGCTGTGCAACCGTTTTGCTGCAGCGTTGGCACAACGTGGACTTGCAACGTTGGCACACCGTGGACTTGCAACGTTGGCAAGCTGCTTCTCTGCTGTGCTGGAGCGGTGCGAGCGTTGCAGCGCTGGAGGTCGACCTGCATGCTTGCTAGCTCTGATGTAGTCTCTCTTGCCAATGTTGTTGCTATCATTCTGAACAATTTTTCTTGACCTTTGCTAGTGGAACACAAGCAAACGACTAAGGAACGCAGAGATCACCCCAACATCCCGTGCATTCTCCGTAGTAAGCTCCCGCTGTATTAGTTATCCCCTCATGAAGGACGGCGAGTTAATGCGCGCGTACGTCAATCGCGTGGAGGAGCTTGGCGAGCGCTTGGTGGAACTCGACGCGAGCGTGGACGACGACAATTGGATCATGACACTCCTTGCGGGCCTCGGCGAAGCGTGGTCAGTGGTGATCACCACGTTGGATGGGACGCAAGCTACATGGAAGAAGGAGCAAGTGGTGGCTCGCCTCATCAACGAAGAGGTGAGGTGCACGAAATTGCATGGCGATGCAATCGGTGCGGCACACTTCTTCCGCGATGCGAAGGCGAAAGGGACGAGTCACTTCAAGCGGCGCAACGACGGCAACAACCGCGGGAGCTCAAAAGGGAGCGCAACGGCCTCAAGCTCATCATGGGGGGGACCGGCCAACGCCAATCGAGCTCGAACGGGCGGCGGAGCTTGTTGGTTTTGCAAGAGGACCAAACATTGGTGGCGCGAATGTCCCGTCAAGCCGGCGAATTGGAAGTCGTCTTCAAGTGACGACAACCGGCGTGCGCATGTGGCGACATTCGACAACAACGACCGAGAGTTCATCTTCGTTGCAAGTGGCACAACCGTCGGTGGTGTTGATGCGTGGGTACTCACGCATCAACACATGACGACATGCACGACACTTCTCAACAACATGACAACGGAGGATCCCAGTAAGCGCGTGATGTTCGGCAACCGTGACACGTTGGACGTCATCGGACAAGGCGAGTTGCAGCTCATGGTGGACGGCGGCCCACTCACCATCAAGAACGTCTTTGTGGTTCTCGGGTCGGCGCCAATTCACACGCAAGGGGATGCATGTGAATATTGAAGGATCCATGATGGCGTTGAGCATGGCGGATGGCGTACACATCGGCACGGCACGCCGAGCGGGAGGACTCTTCGTGCTCGACGCTCTCCCAAGTGTGGCGACGGCTCAAGCAGCTACCTCGACAATCACTCTCTCAACGTGGCATAATCGGTTTGGCCACCTCCACCACGACGCTATTCAAGCCATGGAAACTAAGGGGATTGTCCAAGGCTTGGAGTTTGTGCGCTCGGGTGGGGACGACGAGAAGTGTGTCAGTTGCCTTGAAGGAAAAATGGCACGGAAGCCATTTCCACCCAGCACGAAGCCGGACGCCACCGAACCTCTCAAGCTTGTTCACACGGACTTGTGCGGACCAATCACTCCCACGTTGAAAGGCGGCGCGCGCTACATCCTCACGCTCCTTGACGACGCGACGCGGACGTGTTGGATTCGGCTTCTCAAACACGAGAACGCCACGTCAACTCTACTCAAGCAATGTGTAGCGCGTGTGGAGACGGAAAGCGGCTTCAAGGTGAAGCGCCTTTGCTCGGATGGAGGTGGCGAATACACCGCTCGGGAGCTCGGCGATTGGTTGAAAGGGCGTTGGACCGCGCATGAGTTCTCGACGCCGTACACGCCTCAACAAAATGGAGTGGCCGAACGTTTGAACCGCGCGTTGATGGAGTCGGCCCGAAGCCTACTCTCATATGCTCACGTGGAGAAGCATTGGCGGGGTGAGGCGGTTACGTTGGCAACTCGGATTCGCAACTGGTGCGTGACCAAGGCGTTGCTGAACAAGACGCCTCTTGAGGCTTGGAGCGGTACGAAGCCGGACGTCACCGACCTTCGCACGTTTGGGTGTACGTGCTACTACCATGTCCCGGATGCTACACGGACCAAGCTTGAGGCGAAGGCGCGGGTGGCGATGTACTTGGGACCAAGCGCAGATCACAAGGGGAGGCGTGTGAGGGACTAGGAGCAAGGGAAACTCGTGGTGTCGCGCGACGTGGTGTTCTATGAAGCCACCTTCCCCTCCAAGTCTACGAACGTGCCCTCGGTC
The DNA here is from genome assembly GCA_947470075.1 of Closterium sp. Yama58-4. NCBI lineage: Eukaryota > Viridiplantae > Streptophyta > Zygnematophyceae > Desmidiales > Closteriaceae > Closterium > Closterium sp. Yama58-4. The sequence goes on along the minus strand of CANIUD010000820.1, from coordinate 343,807 downwards.
ATCATCGTCCCTCCACCCTTGGATGCCGCGGATGAGGCGGATGACGCTCTTACGGCTCCTCCTCCTAGTATGATTGAGGGGGAGAATGGATCGGGTGCAGTTGGAGTGAGTGGGGATGAAGGAAATGCCAAGGAAAGTGACCCTTCGCCTCCTCCTCCCACTATTACTCCCACCCTCGTATCCACTCGCACTCGGAGGACTCCTCATCCCAACTCAAAGTACGATGATTATTCCCTCGTGGCGGGGGACGATGAGGGAGGGAGAGACGCCATGTGCCTTGAGGCGTACACCGACACCCCGTCCACCTACCAAGGCGCTATGAGCTCGGCGGAAGCGGCGGAATGGAAACGTGCGCTTCAAGAGGAGTACGATTTGCTCATGGCAAACGACGCCAATGGAGGTTGTCCCCATGCCTCCCGGCACCTACCTCGTGGGATCTTGCTGGGTCTTCAAGAAGAAGCTCGGCCCCAACGGAGAAGTGGAGCGGTACAAATCGCGGTTGGTGGTGCAAGGCTACACTCAAAAGGAGGGTCTTCACTACAACGAGACGTTCGCTTCCGTCGCCAAGTCCGCCACGCTGCGCACCCTCTTGGCGTTGGCGGGAGCACTCGACTTGGAGGTGGAACAACTCGACAAGAAGACGACGTTTCTCTATGGTCGTCTCAAGGAAGAGGTGTGCATGAAGCAACCTCCCGGGTTCGGTGAAAGACTCGGACCGTGTGTGCGAGCTCAAGAGAACCATCTACGGCCTCAAGCAAAGTCCTCATGCGTGGTACACGAGGATTGACGAACACTTGCTTTCGTTGAGGTTCGTGCGGAGCGAGTGTAATCACGCGCTCTACGTTCTTAACAAGGACGAGAAGAAGCTCGTCCTTCTTCTCTACGTCGACGATCTTCTCCTCATGTCGGAATGCAAGACCCTTGTAGCGGACGTGCAGAACAAGCTTGCCGTTGAATTCTCCAAGCGTTACCTCGGCGCAGTCTCCCACTACCTTGGGATGCACATCGATCGTGATCGAGGGAACAAGACCCTCGCCCTCCACCAAAACAAGTACTTGGAAAGCGTAGTAGATCGCTTCGGCATGATCGAGAGCAAGCCTACACCGACACCCATGGAAGCGGGGTTTCATCCCTTGGCCGTGAGCGACGAGAACCCGATGGATCCCAAGAGCGCCAAGACCTTCCACTCGATCGCTGGGTCGTGCATGTATACCGCAGTGAGCACGCGACCCGACCTCTCCTTTCCCGTTGGAGTGCTTGGGCGTGTCGTCTCCAACCCCATGGTCGAGCATGTGTGAGCATCACGTCGCCTTCTTCGCTACATCAAGGGCACTACTCGAATGGGTTTGCACTATGAGAAGGGACCCGTGGTGCTACAAGGCTTCACGGATGCGGTTTGGGCGGGAGATCCATCAACCCGCCAAAGCACTTCGGGATATATCTTCACCCTCGTGGGAGGTGCAATAAGTTGGCAAAGCAAGCGCCAAAACTTGATTGCACTTAGCTCCACCGAAGCGGAATACGTGGCGCTCACTCGTGGTGGTACGGAAGCGGTTTGGTTAAGGCGCTTTGTTGCCGAGCTTGGGCACAAACAAGAAGGCCCCACTCCCATCTACGTGGACAACCAAGCCGCCATAGGCCTAGCCAAGAACTCGGTCCTCCACGGAATAACCAAGCACATTCAAATCTGCCACCGCTTCATTCGCAAGCTCGTTGAAGACAACGAAGTCGAGCTTCGTTACATCAAGACCAACTCGCAACCCACGGACTTCCTCACCACGCCATTGCCTAGAGATGCTCTTCATGCATGTTGTGCTAGGGTAGGCTTGCATGCTTAGGAGTGCGTAGGGTGCAAGGGGGAGTGTTGGAAGTGTGGGGGAGGGATTGCCTCCCACGCGAAAGACCTCCCTTGACTCGGACCAAGGGAGGGTTTGTTCTTGGAAGTTGGAGTGATGGCGGCTTGTCCGCGTCGCCACTCAATCAAACTTCTTCCCGGTTGGGTCCGAACATTTGTGAGGGTAACACTTGGCATCCCCACAAGCACGCACGAAAGTAGCGAGAGTGCAAGCGAATGTTTTGAACATTTCGCTACACTCCTTATTGTTTCCTGTAGCACACACTTATTGCCGTGTTGAAATGAACCCAACAAAGTCTGGAATTATGAACGCGGACGTCGCGGAAATTGGACGCAATTTTGAGTCCGAAATTCTGCCGAGTCGCGCGCGGTTCGGTGTTACAACTTTGCTTGCATGTTTTAGCTATAAATTCCAGAGAGCAAAACAGGGAGTTTTCTTCAATTCGTAGCTTGTACCCGGCCAAATATAAACAACTATTGCTCTCTCAATTAACTCGCCAAGTAGACTCTGTGGCGTCTGGCTGCTACCGCTGGCGCTAGCTGCTGCTCGCGCTGGCATGGGGCGGCGCACTGCAGCCGCTGCTGATCGTGCTAGCGACAGGTTAGGGCGCGACGGGCTAGGGCAAGGGGCGCGACGGGCTAGGGCTAGGGGCGCGTCGGGCTAGGGCTAGGGTTACGGGTGCGTCGGGCTAGGGCGAGGGACGGACGTTGGGCACGACGGGCGCGACGGGCTAGGGTTACGGGCGCGGACACTAAGGCGACGGGGGACGGGCGACCTAGGGCGACGGGCGACGTGCGGCCTAGGGCGAAGGGCGACAGACGGCGGGGCCGCGCTACGGGACAAACGATAGCGCCCGCGGGGGGGGCGCGCTAAGGGACAAACGGGAGGCCCACGGAGGGGGGGCGCGTTACGGACCGTACGAAGAGGGGGGGGGGGGGGGCTACGGGACGAACAAAGGGCCCGCGGGGCCGCGCTACGGGATGAACGAGAGCGCCCGCGGGGGCCGCGCTAAGGGACGAACGAAGGGCCCGCGGGGGCCGTGCTATGGGACGAACGAAGGGCCGTGAGGGGCTGCGCTATGGGACGAACGAGGGGCCTGTGGGGGGGGGGGGGGGGGGGGGGGGGGGGGGGGGGGGGGGGGGGAAGAACTGGGTGCGTCGGCCTACGGGGCGCATCGGGGCATAGAGCTACGAGGTGCTTACGAGCTACGAGCGACGGGTGGTGGTGGGCCCATAGGAATAAATCTAGCTCTATACCATGTCAATCAGTGAACGGAATGATGAATCACTAGAACGAACCAGTAAAAGGGGACATATAGCAAACCCTAAAAGAGGGGGGGGGGGGGGGGGGGGGGAGGGGGGTTGTACCCCCTACTGTATAGCTCACTGTAACGCCTAGACTAGACTTACGAACTATAACAAGTATAGTTTGACAATTGTTACGGTGGACGCTTGGGAGGATGGGAGGGACGGGGGTGTCGGGATTGGCAGCCACGGCTATGGGGGTGCTGAAGCCTCCTTGAACCCCTCGTCCCTCAATTCTTCTCCTCATCACTGCACCTGCAACTGCTGTACATACCGCGTTGAGGGTGGTGGGGGATGGGGTGTGGGGGTGGCGGGTATGTCTAGGCTACCGTGCGAAGCTTGGGAAGCTGTTGTTGTGGGATCTGGAGGAGAAGAGCAGCTGCATCAAGGACCTGTAGCGGCTGCCCATCATCCCTTGGAACGGGAAACCTCCAGCAACGGCAGCGGCAGCAGCAACGGCTAAAGCAACTGCGGGAGGAGAGGAGACTTCACCAACCGATAGGGTCCTGGATGCAGTCAAGAAGCTGAAGCAGCCACAGCAGCCATATGGTGAGGTGCTTGCTGGTGTGGATGCGACAGCTGCATGGGCAAAGGCTTCATCTCGAAGTGATGAGGCCGATTGGGAGACGTGGCACGAGAGGCTGTGTCACATCAACATCCCTATGCTGCAGAAGTTAGTGAAGGATGGGAGCTTGAAGGGGCTGGAGGTGAAGGGGGCAGCAAAGGAGATTGGGAGCTGCCCAACATGCCTTGAGACCAAGTTCACGAAGTTTCCCTTCAACAGCAGCGCGGGACTAGCCAAGGCACCACTCGCGCTTGTGCACATGGATGTGGTGGGGCCTACGAGGGCCCCTTCTCTCTCGGGCAGCCGCTACTTCTTGACCATTGTGGACGACCACACGCGTGCGGTGTGGGTGTACCCTCTCAAGACTAAGGGGGAGGTGGCAGCGGCTGTTTTGAAGGAGTGGATGCCAAGAGCTCAAAGGGAGAGCAAACAAAAGGTGAAAGTGATCCGCACTGACAATGGAGGAGAGTTCATTGGTGCTGATTTCAAGGCAGTGCTGAAGCGGAAGGGGATCCAGCATCAGCTCACAGTGCCCTACAACCCTCAGCAGAATGGCGTGGCTGAGCGGTTCAACCGGACCCTGCAGGAAGGTGCTCGCACTCTCCTTGGGCGCGCAGGGCTGCCGGATCCGTTTTGGGTGACTGCACTGCGGCAGGTCGCCCTTGTGAAGAACAGGGTGCTAGTAACTATGGGGGACAAGCAGTGGGTCCCCTACACCAAGTGGTATGGGAGTGCACCTGCAGTCAACATGCTGAGAGCCTATGGCTGCATGGTGGTGTTTCACGTGCCTATGGAGACGAGAGGAAAGTTGGAAGCTTCTGGGAGATGGGGTGTGCACTTGGGGCTTGCAAAGGATCACAAGGGCTGGTTGATTTGGGACTTGACCAGCCAGCAGCTGACTGTGTCAAGGGATGTTAAGCTTCTCGAGTCCCTGTACTACAAGGAGTGGAAGCAGCAGCAGCAGAAGCTTCCTTCTATACTGCTGATTGTTGAGGCCGATGAGGTGGAGCGGCCCTTGAGGCGGGTGGAAGTCTCTGTGTCAGAGGAGGAGATCTCTGGGGTGACTGAGGATGGGGGAGAACCTGAGCCGGAGCACCAGCAGCAGCAGCAGCAGCATCAGCAGCGGTAGCAGCAGCAGCAAGATGTTCCACCACGTGCCCAACGTCCGGCTGACCGTCCTAGGAGGGATGTGCGCCCTCCCAACAGGCTGACCTATCCTAGCTTTGGCAAGCTAAAGGTGATACGGGGTGGGAGTGTGGCTGAGCAGTGTGATGAGGATGAGATAGCACACTGCCACTGGGCAGCCGTCCCTGAGCCCAAGACGCTAGCTGAGGCAATGAGTGGGCCCGATGCTGAAAAGTGGAAGCAGAGTGTGAAGGAGGAGTATGACTCTCTGCTGGAGAACGAGACGTGGGAGCTGTGTGAGATGCCTCCTGAGAAGAAGGTCATTTCTTCAAAGCTGATTTAAAGGCATACGTATGGACCTGAAAGGGAGCTGGCCCGCTACAAATCAAGACTTGTGGCAAAGGGGCTTCAGCAGACAAAGTGGAAGGACTTTGATGAGGTGTTTGCACCTATGGGGAAAGGGACAACACTGAGGGTGTCGTTGAAAATGGCTGCAAACCGTGGATGGCGGATCAAACAGATGGACATTACCACTGCCTTCCTCAATGGGATCATTCTGGAGGAGCTGTACATGCTGCAGCCTGAGGGGTTGGATGATGGGAGCGGCAGGGTGTGCAGGCTGAAGAAGGCCATCTATGGCTTGAAGCAGGCTCCTCGTGCTTGGTACCACAAACTAGAGGAGACACTGCTGGCCGTGGGATTCAAGACGAGAGAGTGTGACCACAGCCTGTTCCTGCTGCAAGAGAATGACGAGTTCCTCATGCTGTTGGTGTACATGGACGATATTCTTCTCCTTTCCGAGTCATCTGCGATGATCGACCGTGTGGAGGAGATGCTGGAGATGCAGTTCAAGTGTTCTAAGCTGGGAGATGTGAAGTACTACCTTGGGATGCATGTGGAGAGGGACCTTGACAAGGGAGTGTTGAGGTTGAACCATAGGCAATACTGTGAGGGGTTGGCGGAGAAGTATGGGCTGCAAGATGGAGGAAAGCCAGCAACCCCACTGCCTTCAGGGTTCACCGTGGAGCCCTGTGCTGATGAGGAGGTGGTGGGTGAGAGCGATAGGAAGTTATTTTACTCCATGGTTGGGGCACTCAACTATGCGGCAAACCACACGCGACCATACATTGCCTTTGCAACATCCAGGCTTGCGAGTGTGGTGTCACGCCCCAGTCATGAGCAAGCTGGAAGCGGCCAAGAGGTCGGTCCGCTATATGAGTGCTACAGCATATGTGAGTTTGGAGTACAGTTATGTGAGACAGAGGCTGCATAGAGGTGCGGCTGATTTGGGTAAGGGGGACATGCTCTTAACTTGCTACACCATTGCTAGGTTCAACTCAGTGAAGGCGGATGGCACCAGCATTGGAGGCTATGTGTGCCTCTTTGGAGGTGGTGCAGTGAGCTCGCGTAGCAAGAAGCAGAATGAGGTGGGGCTGTCCTCATGTGAGACAGAGTACATGGCCCTGCATCATGGGGCTAAGGAGGTGGTGTGGCTAATGTGTTTTTTGGAGAATGGTTTTTGTCAGAGGGAGCCGACTGTGACGTTCTGTGACAACGAGTCAGCAGTGAAGCTGGCCAAGAATGCTTGTCTTCATGGCCTGACAAAGCACATCAGGCCTAAGTGGCATTGGGTGAGGAGGCTCCTGGACAAGGAGGTGCGGCTGGAGATTGTGAATACCCAGCAGCAGGCAGCTGACATTCTCACTAAGCGCCTGGCTAAACCTGAGCGTTAGAAGGGGATGAAACTTGTTCAAATGAGTGCGCATTGAGGTTGCATGAATGAGATGAGGCATGTGGGATGATGGTTGGCAGCCAGAGGGGGAGTTTGTTGTGTGATGCTATCATTCGCATTCACGTCTGTCTGCCTCCCATCATATGTTCGTGCGTTGCATGCGTGGTGTGAGCGTTCAGCGAGCCCTATAGCTCGTTGAGCACGTTATCGTTGAGTGATGAACTGCTACTTGCTTCGTCCACGACGGGCGACTCCTGGCGCGCTTCATCTCGCGTCTGGCGTAGTTCGGCGTTTTCCACCCTCAGGCGTTCCAGCTCGCCAGACATAGTCTGCAAGTTGGCTTGCATCGCCCGAAAGTCCTGCATGAAACGGTCAAACTCGGCCTGATTCATGTTTCTCTGAGCGGCTCCTCCTAATAGGCCGACGGTTAATAGCGATTTTTATTACTTTGATGAAGGCGCAAACGCAAGCGTAGTCGGGGCGAAATAATCGTATCCATTTATTAACCGACTGCTTTGCAACCCACCAAATCTATCGCACCCCTCCACTAAACTACCCCAGAAACGTAAGGGTAACCTAGGAAAGTAGCTCTAATACCAAGTGTTATGAGTTGTAAGAAGAAGAGTTGCGCAGAATGCAATATCACGGAAGTGATTACAGCTACTACTCGAATAATGAGACCTAGCACAGATATAGCGAATGCTAGCTAGGTCGAGGTTGCGGGACCGCGCAAGGTTGGGTGCAGGTTTGGGGTTGGGAAACCCGAAGGCGACGCGAGGGACGTTCGGAAGGCGAGGTAGTCGGACCGAGCCCGAGAACTCCGAAAATTGGAATTGTACGCGCATACGGTGCCTCAGTAAGGAATTAGGCAGAATTCTTTACAGCGTCCTTGTCGTTTTGCCCTGGGGTTGAAATTGGGGGGAACAAAAAAGTTCCCTCTAATTTCAACACTCTCACGAAAGATCTAAGGGTTTCTGACTCTTCTGAACTATGAGAGAGCGGTTGTACTCGGTTTAGGGTATCGGAAGGTTGTTGCGTGGACCGAACCACTCTCAAAGAGGACCCAGAGGTGACGACAAGGGCTTTGAAATTAGAGGGAATGCAATTAACGGAGGGCAGGTGTATCGTTATTCTGTAGTTCGACATTCTCGATATTCGTCATTTTGCGCACTTTGCAAGTTCGTTCAAGACACCACACCACACCTCCCTCCGTCAATCGTTACAGTTCTGCTGTAGGACTAAGAGCGAGTTACGTACCCCTTATTTTGGGGACGCGGTTGCCTTGAACGGTCAGGTTGGGTTGAACTTAGGATTCATATCACCCGAGAGTGTACAGTGTACAGTTAGCAACGTGCGTACCAAGGCACTCCTACACTTGGTCGAGGCGACCAAGTAGTCCAGCAACCTGTTGGTCGCGCCCACATACAACCAAGTCGAGGCAACGTACCAACCTAGTGCGCAACCGGAGGTGAACGAAAACATTATTGCGGGCAGGTTGCACTAGCGGGACTCGATGTGACTAGTTTAATAAAAAAATCATCAAATTTTGGCCACTAAGACTGACGCAGTGACTGTTGGGTCTACCCGAAATACTATTTGCATTGTTGGGTCCCAAAAGTAGGCGGGTGGTACATTTGCAGGTTGCCTGCTGGGTACCCAACCGGCCAAATTTGCAGCCTGGTCGACCCGACCAGTCAGGTTGGGTCGACTTTTGGAGGCAACCGGGCCCTACCACCAAAATAAGGGGTACGTAACACGCTCTAAGGCGCGGTGCATTAGAGTCGAACTTCTACACTGATTCGAACTTGCAGAAAGGTTTTACTTGGTTAGATACGTTGAACAAGTTTTTAATCACGGTGAAAAGTTCGAACTTCAGTCAAAATGCATCAAATGCACCGCGCCCTAACCTGCCAAATCATCAACGGAAGGAGTAGAGCGATCCACTACGTGTTCTCTCATTGGTTGGAGCGAAGGGAAAATTTTCTCTCACCACGTCATCTGCGAATCCAACCTGCCTTCGTTAGTGGTCCCCACTCCAGCTCAGATGGCATGCCGTGTGAGGCAGCGAATAGATCAAGGTGGACAATTCACGAGCGGACAATTTTCCCAGTGCGGGTTTGCGAATGCAATCTTTTCGGGCAGAACCATGCGGCTGCCCGTGTTTAGGGTTGGGGCTCCCCGTGTTTAGGGTTGGGGCTCCCCTAATCGCATGCCATCCAGATGGGGTTTATTTTTCCCGGACCGCGGGCAGATTGCGACCCATCAGCTTCTTCCAGGCGGACTGTTAGGGATCGCATTTGCGAACCGCGCTGGCCTAATTGGATTGCAGCTGATGTTGTCCCATTCGTAATTTCCAACCGGAACCTGGCATTGGGTGGTGCATCTAGAATCTAGATTCCTCTCATGACACCATCGCAATTCTGTTTCTCCTATTTGCCTGCTGTCTCTCTGCTTCCTCAATCGCTGCCAGTAGATTCAGTCAGCCGTCTCGCTGCACATTTTAGTTTGTGTTGTTCTGCTTCTTGAAATGAACGCGTGCTCCCGTTCCCTAGCACCGAATTGTCTCTCCGCGTCTTCATTTCATCGCACATTACATTTAGGGCATTCTCCTCTACAGCAGCTCGTACGAGGCCGAACGAGTCTTTTCCGTCGTCGAGTCGTCATGGCGACAGCATCGCAGCCAATCAGCTGCCCGCCAGCAAGCGGCGCGGCGCGCATGGTGCGGGTGTCGTCGACAGAAAAAATGGACTTCGCGCCGCACCTGCGCGACGTGTCGCAGTTCTCCTCCACGCCCACCTCGCGCATAGCCGGCACGCCGCCGTCGCGCGGCGAGTCGCTGGGGGACTCCCAAGGAGTGGCGGCGCGCGCGTTCTTCAACTTCGGCAAGCCGGCGCTGCCCGACGTGGTGGAGGCGGGCGACCCCGTGCTGCACGAGCCCGCGCGCCCCGTGCCCGCCACGGTGAGTGCCCGCCACGGTGACAGTGGTGCGGAGTGCCCTTGTGGTTGAGTGATTCCGGCAAGTGCGTGGGGAGTGGGTGCCTGTGAACTCATGAGCCTCAAGCGCCCACAGCCAGTGTGCCTCGTACATTCGCGTCGTCGTGGCTCATTTTACTCCCCGACCCGTCATAATGTGATCTCAACATTTCCAATATATAGGACAGCATTTGAGCCGCCGCATGTAAACACTCCTTCTACCCGCCGCGTGACAATGCCGCCATTTCCGGTCGAGACATCTCCTGCTTCACATTAACGATTTCCCTTGCCCGTTTACCGTGCACTCTCTCCTCTTTCCCGTCTTCTCCCTCGTTCCAACCCGTTCGCTAATCCACCTCCGTGCCACGTGGCATCAGGACATTGGCAGTCCAGAGATAGAGAAGATCATCAACGACATGGTGGCAGTCATGCGCGCCGCGCCAGGTGTCGGCCTCGCAGCCAACCAAATCGGCCACCCACTACAGGTACGGGCACTGCAGGTATGGCGGTGGATTTCACCGTCCATAAAGAACAGTCAAGGGAATGAAACGGACAGCTACGGCAGGAAGGGTCCCGGGAAGTTTGAAGGCCTTCCCCCCACCGCCAAGGCACCTCTTACCGCCACCCTGTGCGCCCCGCCTGTCCCCCCTGTACGCTCACGGCTACTCTTGGCCTTTCACTGTGTGCGTGTGGCGCGCAGATCATCGTGCTGGAGGACACGGTGGAGCTCATGAAGGCGTGCGACCCCGAGGAAGTGAAGCAGCAGGAGCGCCAACCCTTCAACCTGCTGGTATGCGCGGAATCCGTGCTTGAGTGAGTGGGTGTTGAGTCAGTGAATTAACAGAATGAAGGATTGAATGAAAGAACGACCAACTGGACTCGCATGAATTATGCTCTAATTATAAGGGAATCAACTAGAGCGCATTGAGTGCGTTGAACCAAGGCCCACTCCGTGCTGTCCACTCCACTCCACTCCGCTCAAATGCCTGCCTCTTTTCATCAAGTCTGCCTGTCTCTGTCGGGCTGCATTGCCGCCTCTCCACATCAATGTGTGTTCAATTCTCTTCTTGGCGCCATGCCATTACTCTCCCCACCGTCTGTCCACCTCTTGCTGCTGCACTGCGCGCCAATGCATGCAGGTGATAATCAACCCTGTGCTCAAGCCCCTGGGCGACACCAAGGCTCGCTTCTTTGAAGGCTGCCTCAGGTGCCCTTGCCGCTCCCGCCCTCCCTCCCTCCCTCCCGCCCTCCCTCTCCCTCCCTCCCTCCCTCCCTCCCTCTCTCCCCCTCGCTCCCTCCCTCCCTCCCTCCCTCCCTCCCTCCCTCCCTCCCTCCCTCCCTCCCTCCCTCCCTCCCTCCCTCCCTCCCTCCCTCCCTCCCTCCCTCCCTCCCTCCCTCCCTCCCTCCCTCCCTCCCTCCCTCCCTCCCTCCCTCCCTCCCTCCCTCCCTCCCTCCCTCCCTCCCTCCCTCCCTCCCTCCCTCCCTCCCTCCCTCCCTCCCGCCCTCCCTCGCTCCCTCCCTTTCCCGCGCCCCCACAGCACCGGCAATGCTCACTTGCAGTCTGCACTCTCACTGCGTCCACCATCATCCTCTCGCCTTCTTGCCGATCGCCAATTGTCTCTCCTTCTCGCTCTCCACTCTCTACCCTTGCGCCTTTCTCTCCTCCGCCATCACGATTCTCTCTTCACAAATCATTAACCTGGGACCATCATGCACGCCCAGCCCTTTTGATTAGTGCCATCACTTTGCTCTTTGTCCAACCCACTGTTGCCTGTCCTTGGGACCACTTTTCACCCTTAGTCAATCCCCCACACTCCCATCAATCCCTCTCTTCACATTTCGTCTTGTCACATTATGTTTCACATTGGTGGTCCATTGAATGTCTGGCTTGGCCCGTTCACCTCTGTTGTTGCTGCGCTGTGAACTCCCGGGAGTCCGCCATCTCTCACTTGACTCGCAACGCCACACTCACCAACCTCGCTCTTCCTTCTCTTCACAAATAAACCCTTCAGGCCAGCCACATCTCTCTCTCCTGCTGCTGCTGCAGTGCAATCGGCTGGCACGGGCGCCTCAATGCCGTCAGCAAGTCAAGTCTCAACCATCTCCCCACGACCCCTTTCCTCTCGCCTGTCCCACCACCTTTTGTGTGTACGGCAGTGTGAATGGGTACAGGGGCATGGTGGAGCGGTACAGAGAGGTGGAGGTGTCAGGGCTGGCAAGGGACGGCAAGCCCATCACGGTGCACGCCAGAGGCTGGCAGGCCAGGATCCTGCAGGTCAGTGGAGTGCCGCACCTTCTGCTCTGGAAAAGGCAGCAATGCGATGTAACTCTGAACAATGCGGATAGTCCGATGCTGGACCTGATACCATTGCGACGTTCAGTCAGCTACCAGACTCCTGTCGTGCGGCCTTGCGCTTCTTCGGTATGAAGCTCACTGCCCTGTTAACAAGTGCGGAATGCTGCCCTCATCACCCTTCTGCCCTCATCACCCTTCTGCCCTCTCGTCCCAACCCGCCCTTGCATCAACATGCCCCACACACTTCTATCTGCTGTGGCTGTTCCACGCCACCACCAGCACGAGTGCGACCATCTGGCAGGGCTAATCTACGTCGACAGGATGGTTCCTCGCACCTTCCGCACCTCCTGCAACCTGCGCCTGCCCTTGCCTGCGGGGTGCCCCCAGCCCGGCTGCTGCTGAGGGGAGGAGAGCCGCATGGGTGCAAAGTGCTTTGGTAGATAGGGTGTTGGTGGAACATTAGGGGGGAAGCAGGAAGGGGAAGGGAGTCAAAGAGGGATGGGTGGCTGTAGCTAAGCCAGGGCAAGTTGTGCATCCTGATGTTTGCCTCCTCTTGGCGAATCCTGTCAGGCTGGGCACCGCCGTGGAGCAGAGGGAGTGATGCAGCAGGGAGCTGAGATGTGGATGTGAGGCAGTAAGGTGCGGAACGAAATGCACATAGTAGAACCAGAGAGTTTCACTGATGACTGACTGACAGGAGAGCACCTGAAAGGAAGCAAGGTGGGCAGAGATAGGGCAGGCATATATCCCTCACCTGTTGAGTGCAGAGTGAGACCCATGTGCATTGTGAGTGACACGTCAAAGTGGAGTGGGTTAATATCACTGGTAGGTGCTGTATGTATTGATTGGAGGAAGGGTATGTAATGTGCTGAACTGTAGAGCATGTACCATAGACTGATGTTGCCCTTTTGTGTTGTTGCGATGAGAATAGTGTAATGTAATGTGAGATCAGGTTGGTTGAGAGACTCCCACCCGCAAGCCCATGTGCCAGGTCCAATTCCCACAGCCCTTGTAGGTAGGCATGTACCAATGTATGTAGGTACCCGTAAGTAACTGGCAGCTGATGTAGAGGGAGTACCAGCATACTTCCAGCACATGCTTAGCAAGCAACTACCGGTATGTGAAATGCATAAACCGGGATGGGTGGTGCCTGTATGGACACAATAAAGATATTCAGATCAGATCAAAGACATTATATACACACATACATATATACACAAGGTTCTGAATCATGCACACTGTATCTGGCAACACCCAGCTGTGGCAAATGAGCCACAGCAAATCCCCATCGCCTTCAAGTGTACACTAGGAGGTAACAAAGCAGCAAGCCACGCGTCACCACCACGCGAAGCACGGTGTGCAGCCGTCCCTCCATCACATGCGGAACACTCCATATCTGGGGCCAGTGTCGGCAGCGGCGAGAGCAGCGGGCATGCCAGCTTGAGTGGCGGCGAGGGCGAGGGAGAGCACGGTGCGTGTGTGAGCGGGGTCGATGATGCCGTCGTCCCACAGCCGCGCCGTGGAGAAGAATGCTGAGCCCTCGCTGTCATACCGCTGTGCTATGCCCTGCTTGAACGCCCTCTCCTCCTCCTCGCCCCACTGTGGTGCGAGGGAGAAGGCAGAGAGGGGAGAGGGCACAGGGACAGGCAGGCTTGAGTAGTGCAGAGCGTGAGATTGCATGATATTGTTTCCAGGCATTGGATGCTGGAGGATGGGAGGATGGGTGCGTGAGAGGATGGGTGCATAGGCGGATGGGGCCGACGAATAAGCCATGGAGCATGTTCAATATACACCAGCGCTTCGCGCTGATCCCAGCAATGATTGCCAAGTGTACTCGCATCTACTCCGGCGCCGAGCAACTCATGATACATGGCCTCGCTAATGCCAAAGCCTCCACCAGCATTCTGGCCGTGCCACCGCTGTGCCCTACTATATCGCGATGGTGCATGGGGAATGGGTGCATGGGGAATGGGGGCATGGGGAATGGGTGCATGGGGAACGGGTGCATGTGGAATGGGGGCGTGGGGAATGGGGGCATGGGGAATGGGGGCGTGGGGAATGGGGGCGTGGGGAATGGGGGCATGGGGAATGGGGGCATGGGGAATGGGGGCGTGGGGAATGGGGGCATGGGGAATGGGTGCATGGGGAATGGGGGCATGGGGAATGGGGGCATGGGGAATGGGGGCATGGGGAATGGGGGCATGGGGAATGGGTGCATGGGGAATGGGGGCATGGGGGCATAGGGAATGGGGGCATGGGGAATGGGGGCATGGGGAATGGGGGCATGGGGAACGGGGGCATGGGGAACGGGTGCATGGGGAATGGGGGCGTGGGGAATGGGGGCATGGGGAATGGGGGCATGGGGAATGGGGGCATGGGGAATGGGGGCATGGGGAATGGGGGCATGGGGAATGGGGGCATGGAGAATGGGGGCATGGGGAATGGGTGCATGGGGAATGGGGGCATGGGGGCATGGGGAATGGGGGCATGGGGAATGGGGGCATGGGGAATGGGGGCATGGGGAATGGGGGCATGGGGAATGGGTGCATGGGGAATGGGGCATGGGGAATGGGTGCATGGGGAATGGGGGCGTGGGGAATGGGGGCATGGGGATTGGGGCATGGGGAATGGGTGCATGGGGAATGGGGGCATGGGGAATGGGGGCATGGGAGAAAAGACGGAAACAGGACTCACAGGAGTGCCATCACGTGCTCTCTTGTCCTTCTCCACTTGCGCCAACACCCCTGCCGCCTGTCATTGTGCCATGCGGATTCATGCAATGCCATGCCAACCCATTGAATGCCATTTTAGGAATGGTGACATGGCAAAAGAAGAGGACGCATTTAAGGTAAAACAGTGTTCAACATGTACTGAGATGCACCATCAAAGCGAGGAACACAAGGAAATGGTATGGCATTAGAACCTTGCCATGGCATGTCACCACCATAAATTGCCTCAACGTCTTCACCTGCTGGCCGCCCAGACCCACCTGCTGGCCGCCCAGACCCACCTGCTGGCCGCCCAGACCCACCTGCTGGCCGCCCAAACTCACCTGCTGGCCGCCCAAACTCACCTGCTGGCCGCCCAAACTCACCTGCTGGCCGCCCAAACTCACCTGCTGGCCGCCCATCCTCACCAGCTGGCCGCCCATCCTCACCTGGTGGCCGCCCATCCCCACCTGCTGGCCGCCCAAACTCACCTGCTGGCCGCCCAAACTCACCTGCTGGCCGCCCAAACTCACCTGCTGGCCGCCCAAACTCACCTGCTGGCCGCCCATCCTCACCAGCTGGCCGCCCATCCTCACCTGCTGGCCGCCCATCCTCACCTGCTGGCCGCCCATGACGGAGATGCGCGCGGAGGGCCAGAGGAAGAGGAAGTTGGGCGAGTAGGCGCGGCCACACATGCCGTAGTTGCCCGCCCCAAAGCTGCCGCCCACCACCAGCGATATCTTGGGCACCTGCGCATGGTGGGCGCGCGTGGGATAGGGCAGATGGAGGGAGGCCGATGGGAGGGAGAGACATGGGAGGAAGCGGATGGGAGGGAGGAAGGCATATAGAGCGAGGGGCGTGGAGGGCAGATGTGAGGGGCGTGGAGGGCAGATGTGAGGGGCGTGGAGGGCAGATGTGAGGGGCGCTCTGCAGTGGCTCTCCAAGTCGCCTGTGGGATACACTGATGCAGGCACCAAAAGCGTGCATGGTACATGGCACATGGCATAGGCGTAACTGTGCACACATGGTACATGACAGATGGGTTTAAGACGGGCGTACCTGTGCACATGCAACGGCCATGACCATCTTGGCCCCTGCCTTGGCTATGCCCGCACTCTCTGCTGCCCGCCCCACCTGCATGCACAGGGGTGATGACGAGAGGAATGGGTCTATTTAAGGGTGGAATGAATGCATGCGGACATGCCAAGCGGTGCTAACCCACATGCCACATGGACTCACATGCCACATGGACTCACATGCCACATGGACTCACATGCCACATGGACTCACATGCCACATGGACTCACATGCCACATGGACTCACATGCCACATGGACTCACATGCCACATGGACTCACATGCCACATGGACTCACAATCCACGTTGATTCACATGCAACATGGACTCGTACGGGATCTGTGCCATGTGCAAGCGCCACAGCCCAGCATGAAGGCGGAGATGGTGTGCAGAAGAGCAGTGGCACGTGGCGCTCATCACACACCCGCACCAACCAAGTGGGCGCCTTTTTTGAGGCGCCTCAAATACAGCCCACCATGAAGGTTCAAAAACGCACCATGAAGCCCCAAAAACGCACCATGAAGCCTGAGATGTTGTGCAGGAAGAGCAGCGGAATGCGGCGGTGGTCACAGAGCTGCACAAAGTGCGCGCCCTTGAGCGCCGCGTCCACAACCAGCACGCCGTTGTTCGCCACCACCCCCACCTCGCGCCCCTGCACTCGCGCAAACCCACACACCAGCGACTGCTCGCCGCCCGAGCGGAATGGGGAGCACATGGAGGAGAGGGTGGGGAGGGGGGTTGGCGAACCGTTGAGTTGAAGAGAAAAGATTGAAGCAGTGCGCCCATCCTATGAATGTTTCTCATCGAGCATTGACCATTTGGAGGATGGTTGCATGAGCTCAGCACAGGCATGCGAATGCAACAGCACAGCGCGGGCAAAGCGAGCATGGATGCACCCACGGAGCCATAGAGGCGCTTGAACTCATCCAACCGGCTGCCATCCACCATCCGCGCTACCACCTCCCGCATGTCCACTCCCCTCGCCTCTGCCGCCCCCTCCTCCTCCCCCCCCTCGCGCTCCCCCTTGCGCCCCTCCCCCCCTACAATGGGCGCCAGCCCCCTCAGCTGCTCCGCGGGGAAGAGCGGCTCCTCCCACGCCGGGGGGGAGAGGGGGGAGGGGAGCGATGGGGGAATGGGTGAGGCGGAGGAGGGGGCGGGGTGGGGGGAGGGCAGCGAGGCGAGAATGCGCCTGGCGATGGCCAGGGCGTGCAGCTCGTCTGGGGTACGTGGGGGGAGAGGGAGGGGGTGGATGGATACCAGATTACAGGCCTGTGGAGTGGAGTGCGGCATGGGAGGGTGCATGTGAAACGGTGGCATGGCATGATGTGCAGCGTTCTGTCAGCATGCGCGTGCCCACCTCCCCAGCCATCAAACCCCCCTGCCTGCCCTGATGGCGTGCCCGCCATCTCCCCGCCCTGCGTGCTTGTCTGTACCCAAGCACCTGTCACTCACCGCGGGCAAGGTGGTCTGGCACTCACCGCGGGCAAGGTGGTCCGTCACTCACCGCGGGCAAGGTGGTCCGTCACTCACCGCAAGCCAGGTGGTCCGGCACTCACCGCGGGCAAGGTGGTCCGTCACTCACCGCGGGCAAGGTGGTCCGTCACTCACCGCGGGCAAGGTGGTCCGTCACTCACCGCGGGCAAGGTGGTCCGTCACTCACCGCGGGCAAGGTGGTCCGTCACTCACCGCGGGCAAGGTGGTCCGGCACTCACCGCGGGCAAGGTGGTCCGGCACTCACCGAGGGCAAGGTGGTCCGTCACTCACCGCGGGCAAGGTGGTCCGTCACTCACCGCAGGCAAGGTGGTCCGTCACTCACCGCGGGCAAGGTGGTCCGTCACTCACCGCGGGCAAGGTGGTCCGTCACTCACAGCGGGCAAGGTGGTCCGTCACTCACCGTGGGCAAGGTGGTCCGTCACTCACCGCGGGCAAGGTGGTCCGTCACTCACCGCGGGCAAGGTGGTCCGGCACTCACCGCGGGCAAGGTGGTCCATCACTCACCGCGGGCAAGGTGGTCCGTCACTCACCGCGGGCAAGGTGGTCCGTCACTCACCGCGGGCAAGGTGGTCCGTCACTCACCGCGGGCAAGGTGGTCCGGCACTCACCGCGGGCAAGGTGGTCCGTCACTCACCGCGGGCAAGGTGGTCCGTCACTCACCGCGGGCAAGGTGGTCCGTCACTCACCGCGGGCAAGGTGGTCCGTCACTCACCGCGGGCAAGGTGGTCCGTCACTCACCGCGGGCAAGGTGGTCCGGCACTCACCGCGGGCAAGGTGGTCCGTCACTCACCGCGGGCAAGGTGGTCCGTCACTCACCGCGGGCGAGGTGGTCCGTCACTCACCGCGGGCAAGGTGGTCCGTCACTCACCGCGGGCAAGGTGGTCCGGCACTCACCGCGGGCAAGGTGGTCCGTCACTCACCGCGGGCAAGGTGGTCCGTCACTCACCGCGGGCAAGGTGGTCCGTCACTCACCGCGGGCAAGGTGGTCCGGCACTCACCGCGGGCAAGGTGGTCCGTCACTCACCGCGGGCAAGGTGGTCCGTCACTCACCGCGGGCAAGGTGGTCCGTCACTCACCGCGGGCAAGGTGGTCCGTCACTCACCGCGGGCAAGGTGGTCCGTCACTCACCGCGGGCAAGGTGGTCCGTCACTCACCGCGGGCAAGGTGGTCCGTCACTCACCGCGGGCAAGGTGGTCCGTCACTCACAGCGGGCAAGGTGGTCCGTCACTCACCGCGGGCAAGGTGGTCCGTCACTCACCGCGGGCAAGGTGGTCCGTCACTCACCGCGGGCAAGGTGGTCCGGCACTCACCGCGGGCAAGGTGGTCCGTCACTCACCGCGGGCAAGGTGGTCCGTCACTCACCGCGGGCAAGGTGGTCCATCACTCACCGCGGGCAAGGTGGTCCGTCACTCACCGCGGGCAAGGTGGTCCGTCACTCACCGCGGGCAAGGTGGTCCGGCACTCACCGCGGGCAAGGTGGTCCGTCACTGACCGCGGGCAAGGTGGTCCGGCACTCACCGCGGGCAAGGTGGTCCGGCACTCACCGCGGGCAAGGTGGTCCGTCACTCACCGCGGGCAAGGTGGTCCGTCACTCACCGCGGGCAAGGTGGTCCGTCACTCACAGCGGGCAAGGTGGTCCGTCACTCACCGCGGGCAAGGTGGTCCGTCACTAACCGCGGGCAAGGTGGTCCGTCACTCACCGCGGGCAAGGTGGTCCGGCACTCACCGCGGGCAAGGTGGTCCGTCACTCACCGCGGGCAAGGTGGTCCGTCACTCACCGCGGGCAAGGTGGTCCGTCACTCACCGCGGGCAAGGTGGTCCGTCACTCACCGCGGGCAAGGTGGTCCGTCACTCACCGCGGGCAAGGTGGTCCGTCACTCACCGCGGGCAAGGTGGTCCGTCACTCACCGCGGGCAAGGTGGTCCGGCACTCACCGCGTGCAAGGTGGTCCGTCACTCACCGCGGGCAAGGTGGTCCGTCACTCACCGCGGGCAAGGTGGTCCGTCACTCACCGCGGGCAAGGTGGTCCGTCACTCACCGCGGGCAAGGTGGTCCGGCACTCACCGTGGGCAAGGTGGTCCGTCACTCACCGCGGGCAAGGTGGTCCGTCACTCACCGCGGGCCAGGTGGTCCGTCACTCACCGCGGGCAAGGTGGTCCGTCACTCACCGCGGGCAAGGTGGTCCGTCACTCACCGCGGGCAAGGTGGTCCGTCACTCACCGCGGGAAAGGTGGTCCGTCACTCACCGCGGGCAAGGTGGTCCGTCACCCCTGACACCCGGCTGTGCACCGCCCCTCCCCCCAACGCCTCTGCTGTCACCTCCTCCCCTGTCGCCGCCTGTGATACATGGCGCTCACACACACACATGCATGCATGCAAGCACACAGACAGACACACGTGCACATGTGAGCACACAGCAACAGGGAAATCTCATGATGCCACTGGGGGTGCAGTGTGCAGTCAGCCCAAGCGGACCTTCCGTTTTCCTTTCCTTGAGCACCTCGCCGTCTGACTACCCTCACGCCGTCTGAATACCCTCACGCCGTCTGGCTACCCTCACGCACGCATCTCCTGCTTGCCAGAATGCACCAGAGCTCTGCATTCCTGTATTCACACCGGATATGCTCAACCGTTTTGACTCTTGGGAACTGGCTTCACCCACGTTGATACTCTGATAGCTGTTGGGCAGACTAAGCGAGTACGGCACACGCGCACCTTGACGAGCGGAGGTCCCCCCAGGAAGATGGTGCCCTGGCGGTGCACGATGATGCTCTCGTCCGCCATCGCCGGCACATATGCGCCCCCTGCCGTGCAGCTGCCCATCACCACCGCGATCTGTGGTATGCCGTCCCTTGACATGCGCGCCTGGGGGGGAGGGGAGGAGGGGGGAGGTTTGTGAAGAAAGTGGGTTGGGCAAATGAGTGAGGATGGAGCAGGGGATGATTGGGAGAGGAGGAGGGGACGATGGGAGAATGAGTGAGAGGAGAGCCGGTGATGTTTGGGTTGGGGCGAAATGGCGTTTGAAGCGAGGCACAAGGAGGGGAGGGGCCACCATATGCATTACAAGCACTGTGTGGTGCGAGTGAGAGCAGGCAGTGCATGGACGGCAGGGGCGGGGCGTGCCTGGTTGAAGAAGATGCGGCCGAAGTGGTCGCGGTCGGGAAACACGTCCGCCTGCCGTGGCAGGTTGGCGCCTCCACTGCCCGTGGATGGGGTGGGAGGGATGGGTGGGATGAGGGGAATGATGAGCGTGAACCAAGCCTCAATGTCTGGATGAACAGCTTGAAGAATTAAAAGGTGAACTTTTGTTGGTGAGCTGACAATAGAGAAATTTATATACCACACGTTTCCCCATAAATGGCGTGAGTTGCGTGAGTGGAAAAACTGAAAACGATCTGGTGAACTCAGGGCAGGCTGTACCTGTCAACAAGGTAGATGCAGGGCAGGCTGTACCTGTCAACAAGGTAGATGCAGGGCAGGCTGTACCTGTCAACGAGGTAGATGCAGGGCAGGCGGCACTGAGCAGCGATCTCCTGCGCCCTTAGGTGCTTCTTCACAGTGATGGGGTAGTACGTGCCACCCTTCACTGTAGCGTCATTCGCCACTATCACACTCACCCGCCCGCCCACCCGCCCTATCCCTGTCACAATGCCCCCCCCCGGCACCTCGTCCGCCCCGTACATGCTCATGCCCGCCAGCTGGAGTGGTGAAGGTTGAGTTGAGAGGTTCGGGATGGGCGGGGAGATGCAGGGAGGGGCGGCAGGGTGGTGGAGGGGTGAAGAAGGAAAGTGGAGGTGAGGGAAGAAAGAGAGGAGGGAGTGAGCAAGGTGAGAAGAGAGGAGGGAGTAAGCAAGGTGAGAAGAGAGGAGGGAGTAAGCAAGGTGAGAAGAGAGGAGGGAGTAAGCAAGGTGAGAAGAGAGGAGGGAGTAAGCAAGGTGAGAAGAGAGGAGGGAGTAAGCAAGGTGAGAAGAGAGGAGGGAGTAAGCAAGGTGAGAAGAGAGGAGGGAGTAAGCAAGGTGAGAAGAGAGGAGGGAGTAAGCAAGGTGAGAAGAGAGGAGGGAGTAAGCAAGGTGAGAAAAGAGGAGGGAGTAAGCAAGGTGAGAAGAGAGGAGGGAGTAAGCAAGGTGAGAAGAGAGGAGGGAGTAAGCAAGGTGAGAAGAGGCACGTGAGCTCACATGGGTTGCACAGGTAAAAATGCGGGCGGGGGAGGGAGAGGAGGGGGCAAGAAAGGGGACTGAGGGAAGGGGAGAAAGCGAATCAGAGGGTGTTAGAGTGGTTCGCCAAACCACGAAACATACGTCGAATGAAGGTGGAGGAAGCGTGTTGACTGCATTTATTGAAAGCAAGAGGAAATGAGGAAGAAATGGAAATGGAAGCGAGAGAGAAATTGGGAAGAAACTAGTGAGGAGGAAGAGAGAAGGAGAAGTATCGAGAATGGAGTTGACGAGGGAAGAATGTGGTTCGAGACAAAGGTGTGTTCGCAAATGTGCTAGATTCGGACTTGACGAGGGTTCGACGAGTTCGGTGCGACTCGGGGTGAAACGAGGCGCTCGCACGATAACTTGGGAAACATGTTACGTTGCGAATCCCATTTTCTGCCTTGTTGGACTATAAATCTGTTTTTTCTCATTCTGGAAACATACAACTTCGAGATTCTGAAAATTGCTGTAGTGTGTATTGCTGTAGGAGAGAGCGTGTGGGAGCGGGGTGGGACCTGGGAGAGTTCGAGGAAGGGCGAGGCGGGGTCGAGCAGGCGGTCGATTCTCTCACGTGGCAGCAGCTTGCCGCGGCTGTGCTGCCGCTGCACCGCCTTGGGTCCCCCTCCCTGCAGCACCTGGCTTGGCAGGGGCGTGGCAGGGGCGTGGCGTGGGGGGCATTATGAGATAGAGAGAGGGCGGCGAGATTCACGGAGGCCATAGTATCTCTTGATGTATCCAAGTCGCACTCACTGCACCACCACCACCCGCCTCCACCCAACACCCCCGCCTCGTTACGCTCACCCTCCCCTACCCCTCTCAGCTATGTGTGTGCGACGTACCGTGTCCGTCGCCTGTCGCAGCTCGCCTAGCAGTTGCTCCATCGCTTTCTCTCGCAGTCGGAACGCCGCGCCGCGCACGTCCACGTCGCCGCCAATCGCGGCCACGCGGGGAACGGGGGAGAACGGCACGCGCCTGGCGGAACTGGCGGCACTGGCGAGGCTGGCGGAGCTGGACGGCACGGCGGAGGACGCAGCTGCTGAAGGCGACGCGGCTGACGGACAGATGGCGGACGCTGATTGGGTGGGGCAGGCGGAGAGCGAGAAGAACGGGCGGCCAGGAGCTGTGGGCGAAAGCGCAAAAGCCGCCGACACGGCGGCGGTCGCATGGCGATGAGATGGCAGCAGCCGCCTTGGGAGCTCCGCGGCTCCTCGCCGCGAAGCGCGCACAGCGACTGCCATCATGGCGCCCGGCTGTGCTTTGCTGCAGCGCGGTGTGTGCTTTGATAGTTGGTGGTGGGTGCTTTTAGCTGGTACGCGGAGTGGTGGCGGGGGTGTGGGCTAGTTGTGGGGCGGTAGCGACCAGCCTTTGACCTTCTCTCTCTGCTCTCTGCTGCTGTGGGGAAGGGAGGCGAGCAACCCAAGGTGTATGGAATGGAGGTCCATGGCAGCAGACGTTTGTGGTTGGTCACTCGTACACCTGCTGCGTGCAGCAGAGCGAACGAAGTGACGGTTGCATCGCATCCAATAGGCGAGTTTTTCCTGCGCTACTGAGTGCCCCGGTAAGCAGTTGTGCTCAGAAATGAAAAAGTGTTGCCCACAGACAAGCAGGGCGTTCCGACGTGGCATCGACGTGGAATGACATGTTTCAGACGAACAGCCACGGTTGCGAATGACGCCCTCTCCATGGGCTACATCGGTAAACGAATCAGGGTTTAAAACGTCCACCACCACACTCCCTTACAGTTCCTATAAGAACACTACCTATATAAGCTAAAACATGTTAACAAAACATACGGTAGCCATTATGGACGCCGAATTGAATCTAATGGCTAGTGCCGGTATACAAACAACATTGATATGCAGACGAGAAGAACCATCCCTACTACAAGAGGCTTGAATCTTCAAACTACTTGAAACACCTCCATTATGCAACTAAACAAAGCTATCTGTACACTATTCGCGCCTTGAACTTGCGTCAAGAGCCAAGATCGTCAGCGCCAGACGTTGACGACGCCGTCACGGCTGGCGGAGAGCAGCAGGCGCTGCCCCGGGTCCGCCACAGCCAGAGCCAGCACGGCATCGCGGTGGCACCCCCCCACATCCACCGCCGCCACCTCCACCATGCTGCGCCGCCCCCCTCCCCCTGCCCCTCCACCTCCTCCTCCCGCTGCCCCTCCCGGGCCTGTATCCGCGTGGCCCTGGCTGCCTGCTGCTGCCCGCCCGCCTGCCTGTGGAGTGGAGGCGCCCGTACCACTGCCTCTCTGCCGCGCCGCGTCCCCGTAGAAGGGGGGCGGTGTCTCCTGTGGCGTGGGGAGTGGGGGGAATAGATGAGTGGGGGTGATGTTGGACGGCTGGGTCGAAGAGAGTGAGAGAAGGCGAGGGATGGAGAGAGGCATCGGCAGTAAAGAGAGAGCGGAAACACATGGGAAGAAGCCCGGCCATGTTTGCACCTGAATGACTCTAGCGCCGTGCACCATGCGCATGTCGTAGCGCGGAAGCAGCACCTCTCCCCGCGCTCCCCTGGCTGTGGGCCCGCTCACCCACCCACTCTGCTCCGGCCTGCCCTCTCGCCCGGGAGGAAAGCACGCGGGGGCGGAGTGAGGGGGGGGGTGTGGGGGTGGGAAGTGAGGAAATGGATAGAAAGCTGTCGCAGTGGACACAGAGAGGTAGAGATGGATGGCCGTGGATGCAAAGAGGAGAGCGATGGGTGGGGCTGGCATGGCAATGACGCAACATACCCCACCCTGGACGGACCACCAGCACAGCATCACCTGAGGCAGCAATCACCTGAGGCAGCAATCACCTGAGGCGGCACCAGTAGCGGATGCAGCAGTCAGTGCCGGCTGTGAGCAGCGCACTGCCCCCCGGCACTCCCAGCAGCGCCCTCACCCCCCCCGCCCTGCCCGGTGGCTCCTTCAGCTGCTCCACCCGCAGCGCTGACTGCCTTGCCTGCCTTGATTCACTTGACCGCGTTGACTGTGTTGACTGGAGCAGAGGGCCAGTGGGCAAGCAGGGCGAGGAGGAGAGGGTGCGACCGGAGGGCGTGGTGGTGGTGGTGGTGAAGGGCGGCAGTGGCAGCAGGTGCGGGCGGGATTGCAGAGCGGTGGGGAGGTTGGAGGGCGAGGGCAGGGAGGGAGGGGGAGCGGTGTTGGAGGAGGGCTGGGGGGCCACGGAGAAGACCTGGGGGAGGGGGAGAGAGGAAGGGGGCAAGGGCAGGTGAGGACACGGTGCAAGCAAGGAGTGATGCTTTTATGCGTCAAGGAGTGATGCTTTTATGCGTCAAGGAGTGATGCATTTATGCGTCAAGGAGTGATGCTTTTATGCGTCAAGGAGTGATGCTTTTATGCGTCAAGGAGTGATGCTTTTATGCGTCAAGGAGTGATGCTTTTATGCGTCAAGGAGTGATGCTTTTATGCGTCAAGGAGTGATGCTTTTATGCCTGCTGGTGAAGGAGCACATGGCTGACCGCGGAATGATGGCACAGGTATTTGACGTCTGCTGTACTTGCTCCATGGATTAGTGAAGGGACTAGCATCCGTACCTGGTGGCACCGTACCTGGTGGCACCGTACCTGGTGGCACCGTACCTGGTGGCACCGTACCTGGTGGCACCGTACCTGGTGGCACCGTACCTGGTGGCACCGTACCTGGTGGCACCGTACCTGGTGGCACCGTACCTGGTGGCACCGTACCTGGTGGCACCGTACCTGGTGGCACCGTACCTGGTGGCACTGCCCCGTGTCGGCACTCCACAGCCCCACCTCGTCCCTGCCACTCGCCACATACACCAGAGGCCGCGACGCCCCCCCTACTGCCCCCCCTGCACCTGCTGCTGCTGCCTCACCGCCTGCTGCCCCCACTGCCCCCTTTGCTGCTCCGCTCCCCCGGTCCGCCCCAAACCAGCCTGGCAGGTGCTCCGGCCCCAATGCTGCCGCGGCCCCCATGGCGTCCCCTGGGGTGGGGAAGGGCGCGGGCAGCATGGGCGCCAGCGCTGTGATGGGGGGCGGGTGGGGCGCGGAGGGGGCGCAGGGGAGGCGCCAGGAGGAGAGGGGCAGCAGGAAGCGCAGGTCCCACAGACAGAGCGCGGAGCATGAGGAGGCCGCCAGCAGCCACAGGCCGTGCTGCGGGTCGGGCAGCACGTGGACGGGCGCACCTAGGGATGCATGCAGGTGCAGCGAGAAGGCGGGGCGGGCAGCTCGCATGTCCCACAGAGTGATGCCGCCGTGCAGCGAGGCAATGAGGAGGAGTGAGTGGGAGGAGGAGAGGGGGTTGCAGGAGAAGAGCGAGGAGGAGGATGCGGAGAGGTGAGAGTGAGTAGCGCCCAGGTGGGAGGCGGCCCACGAGTGCACGGAGAGGATTGGCCCTCTTGAGGTGCCAGGGCCGTGGTAGGAAAAGGAGGAGGGGGAGGAGGGTTCGAGGGAGGGCATGCGGGTGATGCAGCGGTAGGAGTGAGGCGAGGAGAGGAAGCGCGGCGCATAGTCCACATGCACCACGTGCACCTCCCCACTTGCATACCCCACTGCCGCCGTCACACTGTCCCCCATCACCGCCACAGCTGTCGCCCGCCCTGCCCCACCCTCCACCCCGCCTACCCCTGCCGTCCCCCCGGCCCCCGGCGCATAGGTGAGTTTGGAGCGAAAGGTGGTGCCACGGTCCAGGCGAGTGGCGTCCCACACCTTCACCGTGCCGTCATGTGATGCCGTCGCGAACCACTGGCTGTTGGGCGCCACTGCTAGCGCAGGCACGGCGGCGCGGTGCTCATGCAGCTGCGCCACCAGCACCCCCCGCGGCCGCCATGAGGATGCTGAGGGGGAGAGCGGCGAGGGCGACGCGGGCGGCAGAGCCATGGCTGCACCGTCGTCCGCACTGCCCCACCCCAGCAGCCTCTGCACCTCCTCACTCACTGCTGCTGCTGCTGTGGCTGTTCTGTCCCTGCCCTCCTCTGCTTCCGCGTCTGCTGGTTGACTCGTTGCTGCTGCTGGCGGTGCTACCTGTGCTGCTGGTGCTGCTGCTGGCAGCTGTGCATGTCCCGTGGTCCTCGCACGCGCCTCGCCTGGTCCCACGAGGTGTGGGGATGCAGACGTGGCAGATAACGTGGCATTGACATGGGTGGCACTGCGACCAGCCACGGCTGATTGAGCTTGGCTTGCTGCATGAGCTGCAACCTGGCCTGCAGCAGCAGTGCGACCAGCTAACGCCCTCGCCCTCTCCAATAATGCCATCTGACCTTCCATCCCTGCCGTCTGACCTTCCATCCCTGCCGCAGGCAAACGCCTGACAGTGTCTTCCTCTGCTCTGCCTCCCTGCTCACCCTCTGCTCCACGCCCGGCGGCCGGCACTGTAGGAGGAAGCGTATGAGGAGCCGGTGAGGTGGAGGGAAGGAGGGCCGAGGAGGACGGGAGGCGGCGGGAGGAGCGGAGGGAGAGGGAGAGGGAGGAGATGCGCGTGTGGGGCTGCGTGGTACCCAGGAATACCAGTGAGTGCGACACCGGCGAGGGGGTGGGGGGTGGGGGAGGAGGGCCACGCAGTGTGTGGGTGAGGAGAGGGGTTGTGGCAGGCGGCAGGGCGTGAGAGGGTGGGAGTGCTGGTGGAGTGGTGGTGGGTGCGGTAACGGTATCTGGAGTGGTGAATGGTGGGAGGGACGGCAGGCAGGCAGAGGGGGAGGTGGGGAGGGCGGAGGAAGTAGGGGAGGGAGAGGGGAGGTCGACAAGCGAGTCAAAGGCGAATGGGAGATCAGCGGGCGATGAGAGGTGATTGGCAGGTGGATGAGTGGATGGCGCAGCAGGGGGTGCAGCGGGCGACTGGTGGCAGTCTCCAACACTAGATGTGGTGGGAGCTTGAGCCTGCGCATTGGGATGACTGGCTGTGTCACGGTGGGCAGGCAGAGACGCCGCAGCAGAAGCAGAGGCGGGAGCGCGAGCAGCAGCAGCAGCAGCAGCAGCAGCAGCGGGTGGTGTGGGTGGCAGAGCATCTAGCGTGGCACCCTGTGGACCACCCACACAGGCTGCAGCCGCCGCAGCACTGGCAGCAGCAGCGACAGGAGCAGCAGCAGCAAGAGGGGCAATGGGTGAGGTGGAGGGTGAGAGTAGTGAAGGGGGGCGAGGCAGCGAGGGGGGAGAGAGGGTGGCGGAGGGGAGTGCAGAGGTGGAGGCCGAGGCAGGCAGGGCGGGGGCGGGGTGGGCCAGGGAGTAGAGTGGCACAGCGAGGGGTGGCAGATCCAAGGCTGGGTGCGACTGTGCGTGTGGGCTGGCAGGGGTGAGAGAGAAGGAGGCCGATGGGGAGTGCGGCGAGGGGTGTGACGAGGGAGAGAGGAGAGACGGGAGAGAGGGAGCAAGGGGCAGGTGGATGGGAGTGAGAGAGTGTGTGGAAAGGGGTTGGTGAGTGGTCGAGGAGGTGAGAGAGGAGGGCGGGTGGGTGGTGAGGGGAGGAGGGGGCCGGTGGAAGGACAAGGAGAGCGAGAGGGGGGAGGACGTGGGGCGAGGGGATGGGAATCGAACAGGGCGGAAGGGGGAGACGGAGGGGTGGAGAGGAGGGAGGGGGGGGACGAGGAGAGAGTGGGATGCAGAGGCATGCGAGGGAGTGTGGAGGGGTGTGGAGGGCCAGTGAGCGGTGGAAGACGGCCATTGTGTGGTGGCGGGCCATGGTGCCGTGGAGGGGAGGGGCGGCCAGGGCTGCCCCGAGTCTGTGCGCATGCTGGCAAGCGCGCCAGCCATGGCCGGGTATGGTGTTGCTGCTGCTGCGCCGTGTGCCGGGGGCAGAGCATATTGCATCGAGAGGGAGTGTGCGAGTGTCGACGAGGCCACGTTCTGCCCTGCTGCTGCTCGCCCACTCGCCCCCATCGCCACGTCCCTCCCCTCCTCCTGCCCCACCGACCGCTTCCCTTGCAAGTCTGCTGCGCCTCCTTCCCCCCCGCCCACTGCTCCCATGTCTGCACCTTGCTCTTGCTCGCCGCCCCTTGCACCAACTCCTCCCTTGCTGCCATGCTCGCCCACACTCACACTCACACTCACACCCGCACCTGCAGCAGCACGGCCGGCCTCTGCCTCGCGTGCAGCAGCAGGTGGGAGCGCATGCGGCACGCGGAGGTGGGGCGCTGCCTGCCCTGCATTCATCTGCCACGCCGCCACTCCTGCTTGGGCTGGGACGGGTGGCTGGGGCGGAACAGCAGGGTGGGCTGACAGGGGCGACTTGAGCGCAGCAGCAAGGGAGGCGGGAGAGGAGAGCAGCGCAGGGCGGTAGCGCAGGGAGGGGGAGAGCAGCGGCAGCAGCAGCGCGTGGGTGTCAACAGCCGACAGTTGACCCGCAGCAGCTGCTGCAAAAGCCACAGCAGCGCCCCTCACGTCCCCCTCGGGGTGCCTAAGGAGCGGCGCTGCATGGCGCGCTGCCGACAGCAACCAGCGCCGCTGCTGCAGGCGCTGGGAGCGCGCGAGCTGGGCCAGGCACGCGGCAGCAGCAGCAGGCACGGACGGGTGAGAGGTGTCCCCCAGGGCTTGCTCGAGACACGGCAGGAGGAAGGCGGGCAGTGCGGAGGCGGCCACATGGGGGCAGAGGGCGGGCAGCGTGTGGAAGAAGGCAGCGCGCACGCGGGGCGAGGGGTCGTTGAGGAACGTGATGAGCAGCGGGAGCAGGGCGGTGGTGGCGAGGGAGGGGCCAAGGAAGACAGCGAGGGAGGGCGCGTGGTGCAGCAGGGAGAGGCGGATGGGGGGTGTGCTGCGGGGCAGCGTGGACAGCTCCTCCACCGCCACGCGCACCGCCTCCCTCACCTCCGCCACCTCGCCCATGTGCTGCTCTCCCAGCCCCTCCGCTGCCGCTGCCAGCGCCTTGAGCGCCGTGAGCGTGGTGCTGCTGCTGACCCGCTCGGATGAAGGCAGGCTGGAGGTTGCCAGCGACAAGCCCGGCTCACAGCTGCTGCTGTTGTTGTCGCCACCATCGTATTCCTCCCACACAGCAACACTGATTTTCCTGTCTCCCTCATTCGCCCCCTGCCCAGACTCCCCCTCGCTCCCCCTGGCGGCGAGCAGCAGGAAGCGCAGCGCGGAGGCAGCGAGGGAGGGCAGGCAGAGGGCGAGCGTGGCGCGCACGCTGTCGTGGGGCGAGCGGGGGAGCAGCGAGAGCGAGGGGAAGAGGTACTCGGGGAAGAAGCGCGCGTCCGTGGACGGGAAGCCCCGCACGCGCGCCAGCAGCCGCGTGAGCACGGTGAGCGCCGTGCAGCGCACGAGGGGCGGGCTGGCAGCCCCGCCGGGGAGCAGCGTGTCGAGGGCATGCAGCGGCGTGGCTGTGAGGCCGTCCGGGGCCAGCACCGCCACCAGGAAGGGCGCCACCGCCTGCAGGCACACCGCGTGCGAGCAGTGGTGCGCGGCGGCGTGCAGCAGCAGCAGGCAGTGGCGGCGTGAGTGTGGCAGGCGAGCGTTGCGCAGGCAGGCAGTGAGCAGCCCCACCAGCAGCACCATGGCGCTGCCGCTGTTGCCCACTCCGCCCCCCATGCTCTCACTCGCACTGCCGTGTGCCCCTCTGCTGCCTCTCCCAGGTTTTGTGGCACTCTCCTTTCTCTCAGCTCTCTCAGCCCTCTCCGCTCCCTCAACGCCTGCCATGCTGTCGCCTGTACCCATGCCGTCCGCACCTGTGCTGTCACCTGCGCTAACATCACACACAGTGCTGCCGCTGCCCTGCAGGCTGCCGTCATCATTCGCCCTCGCACTGCTTGTCACCTGCTCACAACCACCGCCCTCGTCATCCCCCCTCACTTCACCACTCCCCACCATGCCCCTTTGCGCTGCCACCTCCTGCTCGCCTCCCTGCTCGCCTCCCTGCTCGCCTCCCCCGCTTCCCCACATTCCACTCTCCCCCCTCTCCGCCTTCCCAGCACAACCCTTCTCCACCGCCAACTCCTCTTCTCCACAACCCTCCCCTTCCGTACCCCCCTGCCCACCACCGTGCAGCGAGGAGGCAATGATGCGAGAGAGGCGCGGGTAGAGCTGGCGGGTGAGGGCGATCTGGGGGAAGGGGGAGGAGGGGAGGCAGGGCAGAGGAGAGAGTCGGGGGATAGTGTAAAGAGTCATGGCGTACCCATGCCTTTGCGAGGGGTTGTCGTTAAAGCCCATGCCCACCAACCACCCAGCTGCTGCTACCCATGTCGGCATGGCAGCACCCGCAGCAGAAGAAATAGCATGAGCATCCCACCACCACCACCCCACCCCCACCACCCCATCACTCCACCCCAGCAGCATGATCCCCACCCCCCCCCTCATCTCCTCCATGTTATCCCTCCCCTCCCCCCCATGTTACCCCCCCCCTCCCCACCTGCCCCCATGTTACTCCCCCTCTCCCCCCCATGTTACCCTTCCTCTCTCCCCCATGTTACCCCCCCTCTCCCCCCCATGTTACCCCCCCTCTCCCCCCCATGTTACCCCCCCTCTCCCCCCCATGTTACCCCCCCTCTCCCCCCATGTTACCCCCCCTCTCCCCCCATGTTACCCCCCCTCTCCCCCCCATGTTACCCCCCCTCTCCCCCCCATGTTACCCCCCCTCTCCCCCCATGTTACCCCCCCTCTCCCCCCCATGTTACCCCCCCTCTCCCCCCCATGTTTACCCCCCTCTCCCCCCCATGTTACCCCCCCTCTCCCCCCCATGTTACCCCCCCTCTCCCCCCCATATTACCCCCCTGTCATGGTACCCGGCCATCAGCGTCCATGGAGGGCAGGTGGCAGAAGAGCTCGTCATGCAGGGCGTCGAACGCGGGCTGGGGGAACAGCGCCCCGCCCTGGGGGTCGCTGAATGCCGTGAGGTATGCCGCTGCTGGCAGGCGCTGTGCTGGGTCCCTCTGCACCATGTGCGCCACCAGCGCTCGCACTGATGGACACGGGATCTGGGTGGGAGGGGGAGAGGAGGGGAGGTGAGGGTGAGAAACACGGGAGGCATTTCGTGTGTGTGTGTGTGTGATAGCTGAATACCGAAAGTGGTGGAGAGGAAGGGCAGGGCCGCAGGGAGGAAAGTGTCAGATTTGATACGCGGTAAATGGGTGGTGGGGGATACACTGTGTTGGCGAATGGGGCGGCGGTGGGGCATACCCTATCGATGAGGGGGAGGGGGTGGTAGGAGCCGTGCACATAGGCGAGCAGTGAGGAGAGGTCGAAGAGCACATCGCCGTCCAGAAACATCTCCGCTATCACACACCTGCCGGGCACACCAGTGCTTGCAGGGAAGGGGGTTTAGGTTTAGGTGAGGTGATGAAGTGAGAATGAGGCAGCAACAAGGTCCGCCCCACAGGTGTCAACTGGACAGGCGCAGATGACGATAGCGCATGGACTGGGTGAGGCATGGACTGGGTGAGGCATGGACTGGGTGAGGCATGGACTGGGTGAGGCATGGACTGGGTGAGGCATGGACTGGGTGAGGCATGGACTGGGTGAGGCATGGACTGGGTGAGGCATGGACTGGGTGAGGCATGGACTGGGTGAGGCATGGACTGGGTGAGGCATGGACTGGGTGAGGCATGGACTGGGTGAGGCATGGACTGGGTGAGGCATGGACTGGGTGAGGCATGGACTGGGTGAGGCATGGACTGGGTGAGGCATGGACTGGGTGAGGCATGGACTGGGTGAGGCATGGACTGGGTGAGGCATGGACTGGGTGAGGCATGGACTGGGTGAGGCATGGACTGGGTGAGGCATGGACTGGGTGAGGCATGGACTGGGTGAGGCATGGACTGGGTGAGGCATGGACTGGGTGAGGCATGGACTGGGTGAGGCATGGACTGGGTGAGGCATGGACTGGGTGAGGCATGGACTGGGTGAGGCATGGACTGGGTGAGGCATGGACTGGGTGAGGCATGGACTGGGTGAGGCATGGACTGGGTGAGGCATGGACTGGGTGAGGCATGGACTGGGTGAGGCATGGACTGGGTGAGGCATGGACTGGGTGAGGCATGGACTGGGTGAGGCATGGACTGGGTGAGGCATGGACTGGGTGAGGCATGGACTGGGTGAGGCATGGACTGGGTGAGGCATGGACTGGGTGAGGCATGGACTGGGTGAGGCATGGACTGGGTGAGGCATGGACTGGGTGAGGCATGGACTGGGTGAGGCATGGACTGGGTGAGGCATGGACTGGGTGAGGCATGGACTGGGTGAGGCATGGACTGGGTGAGGCATGGACTGGGTGAGGCATGGACTGGGTGAGGCATGGACTGGGTGAGGCATGGACTGGGTGAGGCATGGACTGGGTGAGGCATGGACTGGGTGAGGCATGGACTGGGTGAGGCATGGACTGGGTGAGGCATGGACTGGGTGAGGCATGGACTGGGTGAGGCATGGACTGGGTGAGGCATGGACTGGGTGAGGCATGGACTGGGTGAGGCATGGACTGGGTGAGGCATGGACTGGGTGAGGCATGGACTGGGTGAGGCATGGACTGGGTGAGGCATGGACTGGGTGAGGCATGGACTGGGTGAGGCATGGACTGGGTGAGGCATGGACTGGGTGAGGCATGGACTGGGTGAGGCATGGACTGGGTGAGGCATGGACTGGGTGAGGCATGGACTGGGTGAGGCATGGACTGGGTGAGGCATGGACTGGGTGAGGCATGGACTGGGTGAGGCATGGACTGGGTGAGGCATGGACTGGGTGAGGCATGGACTGGGTGAGGCATGGACTGGGTGAGGCATGGACTGGGTGAGGCATGGACTGGGTGAGGCATGGACTGGGTGAGGCATGGACTGGGTGAGGCATGGACTGGGTGAGGCATGGACTGGGTGAGGCATGGACTGGGTGAGGCATGGACTGGGTGAGGCATGGACTGGGTGAGGCATGGACTGGGTGAGGCATGGACTGGGTGAGGCATGGACTGGGTGAGGCATGGACTGGGTGAGGCATGGACTGGGTGAGGCATGGACTGGGTGAGGCATGGACTGGGTGAGGCATGGACTGGGTGAGGCATGGACTGGGTGAGGCATGGACTGGGTGAGGCATGGACTGGGTGAGGCATGGACTGGGTGAGGCATGGACTGGGTGAGGCATGGACTGGGTGAGGCATGGACTGGGTGAGGCATGGACTGGGTGAGGCATGGACTGGGTGAGGCATGGACTGGGTGAGGCATGGACTGGGTGAGGCATGGACTGGGTGAGGCATGGACTGGGTGAGGCATGGACTGGGTGAGGCATGGACTGGGTGAGGCATGGACTGGGTGAGGCATGGACTGGGTGAGGCATGGACTGGGTGAGGCATGGACTGGGTGAGGCATGGACTGGGTGAGGCATGGACTGGGTGAGGCATGGACTGGGTGAGGCATGGACTGGGTGAGGCATGGACTGGGTGAGGCATGGACTGGGTGAGGCATGGACTGGGTGAGGCATGGACTGGGTGAGGCATGGACTGGGTGAGGCATGGACTGGGTGAGGCATGGACTGGGTGAGGCATGGACTGGGTGAGGCATGGACTGGGTGAGGCATGGACTGGGTGAGGCATGGACTGGGTGAGGCATGGACTGGGTGAGGCATGGACTGGGTGAGGCATGGACTGGGTGAGGCATGGACTGGGTGAGGCATGGACTGGGTGAGGCATGGACTGGGTGAGGCATGGACTGGGTGAGGCATGGACTGGGTGAGGCATGGACTGGGTGAGGCATGGACTGGGTGAGGCATGGACTGGGTGAGGCATGGACTGGGTGAGGCATGGACTGGGTGAGGCATGGACTGGGTGAGGCATGGACTGGGTGAGGCATGGACTGGGTGAGGCATGGACTGGGTGAGGCATGGACTGGGTGAGGCATGGACTGGGTGAGGCATGGACTGGGTGAGGCATGGACTGGGTGAGGCATGGACTGGGTGAGGCATGGACTGGGTGAGGCATGGACTGGGTGAGGCATGGACTGGGTGAGGCATGGACTGGGTGAGGCATGGACTGGGTGAGGCATGGACTGGGTGAGGCATGGACTGGGTGAGGCATGGACTGGGTGAGGCATGGACTGGGTGAGGCATGGACTGGGTGAGGCATGGACTGGGTGAGGCATGGACTGGGTGAGGCATGGACTGGGTGAGGCATGGACTGGGTGAGGCATGGACTGGGTGAGGCATGGACTGGGTGAGGCATGGACTGGGTGAGGCATGGACTGGGTGAGGCATGGACTGGGTGAGGCATGGACTGGGTGAGGCATGGACTGGGTGAGGCATGGACTGGGTGAGGCATGGACTGGGTGAGGCATGGACTGGGTGAGGCATGGACTGGGTGAGGCATGGACTGGGTGAGGCATGGACTGGGTGAGGCATGGACTGGGTGAGGCATGGACTGGGTGAGGCATGGACTGGGTGAGGCATGGACTGGGTGAGGCATGGACTGGGTGAGGCATGGACTGGGTGAGGCATGGACTGGGTGAGGCATGGACTGGGTGAGGCATGGACTGGGTGAGGCATGGACTGGGTGAGGCATGGACTGGGTGAGGCATGGACTGGGTGAGGCATGGACTGGGTGAGGCATGGACTGGGTGAGGCATGGACTGGGTGAGGCATGGACTGGGTGAGGCATGGACTGGGTGAGGCATGGACTGGGTGAGGCATGGACTGGGTGAGGCATGGACTGGGTGAGGCATGGACTGGGTGAGGCATGGACTGGGTGAGGCATGGACTGGGTGAGGCATGGACTGGGTGAGGCATGGACTGGGTGAGGCATGGACTGGGTGAGGCATGGACTGGGTGAGGCATGGACTGGGTGAGGCATGGACTGGGTGAGGCATGGACTGGGTGAGGCATGGACTGGGTGAGGCATGGACTGGGTGAGGCATGGACTGGGTGAGGCATGGACTGGGTGAGGCATGGACTGGGTGAGGCATGGACTGGGTGAGGCATGGACTGGGTGAGGCATGGACTGGGTGAGGCATGGACTGGGTGAGGCATGGACTGGGTGAGGCATGGACTGGGTGAGGCATGGACTGGGTGAGGCATGGACTGGGTGAGGCATGGACTGGGTGAGGCATGGACTGGGTGAGGCATGGACTGGGTGAGGCATGGACTGGGTGAGGCATGGACTGGGTGAGGCATGGACTGGGTGAGGCATGGACTGGGTGAGGCATGGACTGGGTGAGGCATGGACTGGGTGAGGCATGGACTGGGTGAGGCATGGACTGGGTGAGGCATGGACTGGGTGAGGCATGGACTGGGTGAGGCATGGACTGGGTGAGGCATGGACTGGGTGAGGCATGGACTGGGTGAGGCATGGACTGGGTGAGGCATGGACTGGGTGAGGCATGGACTGGGTGAGGCATGGACTGGGTGAGGCATGGACTGGGTGAGGCATGGACTGGGTGAGGCATGGACTGGGTGAGGCATGGACTGGGTGAGGCATGGACTGGGTGAGGCATGGACTGGGTGAGGCATGGACTGGGTGAGGCATGGACTGGGTGAGGCATGGACTGGGTGAGGCATGGACTGGGTGAGGCATGGACTGGGTGAGGCATGGACTGGGTGAGGCATGGACTGGGTGAGGCATGGACTGGGTGAGGCATGGACTGGGTGAGGCATGGACTGGGTGAGGCATGGACTGGGTGAGGCATGGACTGGGTGAGGCATGGACTGGGTGAGGCATGGACTGGGTGAGGCATGGACTGGGTGAGGCATGGACTGGGTGAGGCATGGACTGGGTGAGGCATGGACTGGGTGAGGCATGGACTGGGTGAGGCATGGACTGGGTGAGGCATGGACTGGGTGAGGCATGGACTGGGTGAGGCATGGACTGGGTGAGGCATGGACTGGGTGAGGCATGGACTGGGTGAGGCATGGACTGGGTGAGGCATGGACTGGGTGAGGCATGGACTGGGTGAGGCATGGACTGGGTGAGGCATGGACTGGGTGAGGCATGGACTGGGTGAGGCATGGACTGGGTGAGGCATGGACTGGGTGAGGCATGGACTGGGTGAGGCATGGACTGGGTGAGGCATGGACTGGGTGAGGCATGGACTGGGTGAGGCATGGACTGGGTGAGGCATGGACTGGGTGAGGCATGGACTGGGTGAGGCATGGACTGGGTGAGGCATGGACTGGGTGAGGCATGGACTGGGTGAGGCATGGACTGGGTGAGGCATGGACTGGGTGAGGCAAGGGACATCATCCTACCTGCCAGCCCATCACTCACCCTTCCCCTCACACGCTGAGCCGTCACGACAGGCAGGCAGACACACTACACAGGTGAGGTGAGCCAGCGAGAGCAGCACTGACCCGGCGGAGAAGATGTCCATGGCGGGCTGCAGCTGTGCTCCCCCCGCCCCGCCCTCCACCTCGCTCTGCCTCTGCCTCCACTCACTCGCCGACACAAACCGCTGCCATGCCGTCAGATTATGCCATGCCATGCCATGCCATGCCATGCCGTGCCGTGCCACGCCGTCCCATGCCATACCATGCCACGTCATGCCATCAATTCACGGACACATCCATGCCACATCACACACAGAATTGCTGAGTGCATGCTGCAGATAGGCCACTGTGTCACATTTGTACTTGTCTTGTAGTAACATCCCAAGTCGGCATACAAGTAGTTTTCAGGGGAACTTGTGAGGGAGTGGCAGGGGGGAGGGGGCAAGCATGGGGGTCGGGTGGGGGAGGGGGGAGCAGCGCGGGTGGAGGGAGTGAAAACGGGAGGAGCACACCTCAGGCGCTATGCAGCAGCGGCGGCGGCCGGAGGGGGCGGTATCGAAGAAGAAGGAGAAGATGGCGGGGTTGTCGCTGGGCACGAGGGCGGGCTTGAAGGGCGCCCAGTCCACCACCTGCACCCAGTTCCACGCCGTCACACACACGTTGTCCGCCTTCAAATCGCCTGCTCGCCCCGCCGGGCCCCATGCATTGCAATAGAGGAGCATGGGATGAGCGCATGGAGCAGGGTGGATCAATTGGCATTTACTTTCTCTTCTTTCTCTTCACGGATGGCATGCAGACGGTGGGTGGGAGGGCGTGAGGCGCATGGCACGAGTGGTGGCAGTGACATGAGACGTGGGGGAAAAGGACAGCGGAACGTCATGAGGGAACGGAGCACAAATAGGAGGGGAATAGCGAGCAAAAAGGTGGGATGAACAGAGAGGCAGCGCAGTGAGCTGTAGAGACGACTGAGGGGGAAGGGCACGGAAGGGAGGAGGGAGGGTTGAGGGAGGGCGCACCATGGCAGACCCCTCGTGAGTGCGCCTGGTCCAACGCCTTGAGGATCTGCACCGAGGGGAGAGCGCGGTGCCGTGCGGCGAGACGGAGGAGGCGCTCTCAGATGATGAATGAATGACTGGAAAAACAAAGACTCGTTGTATGATACAGTCTACAGCAAAACTACCTTCCAATGGCTGGAAAGAGCAGCATCTGGAAGGAGCAGCTACCTGGAAGGAGCAGCTACCTGGAAGGAGCAGCTACCTGGAAGGAGCAGCTACCTGGAAGGAGCAGCTACCTGGAAGGAGCAGCTACCTGGAAGGAGCAGCTACCTGGAAGGAGCAGCTACCTGGAAGGAGCAGCTACCTGGAAGGAGCAGCTACCTGGAAGGAGCAGCTACCTGGAAGGAGCAGCTACCTGGAAGGAGCAGCTACCTGGAAGGAGCAGCTACCTGGAAGGAGCAGCTACCTGGAAGGAGCAGCTACCTGGAAGGAGCAGCTACCTGGAAGGAGCAGCTACCTGGAAGGAGCAGCTACCTGGAAGGAGCAGCTACCTGGAAGGAGCAGCTACCTGGAAGGAGCAGCTACCTGGAAGGAGCAGCTACCTGGAAGGAGCAGCTACCTGGAAGGAGCAGCTACCTGGAAGGAGCAGCTACCTGGAAGGAGCAGCTACCTGGAAGGAGCAGCTACCTGGAAGGAGCAGCTACCTGGAAGGAGCAGCTACCTGGAAGGAGCAGCTACCTGGAAGGAGCAGCTACCTGGAAGGAGCAGCTACCTGGAAGGAGCAGCTACCTGGAAGGAGCAGCTACCTGGAAGGAGCAGCTACCTGGAAGGAGCAGCTACCTGGAAGGAGCAGCTACCTGGAAGGCAATCCACTTCTTGAAGGTGAGGCCCAGGAAGGGGCGCGTGCCAAGGCGGTCGTGCAGCGTGCTGAATAGGTACTGCCTCACCAGATACGCCGCTCGCTCCGTCTCGTACCACTTCTGCCCAAGGGAAGGAGCAGCGGAGGGCACAGACAGGGGGGAGAGTTGAGTTGAGAGGACCAGAGAACTGGAGGCAGCGTGGACGGGAGTATGCAAGCGCATGGCAGCGGGGGACGAGGCTGAATCGTCAGAAACGGATTGGTGGAGACGAAGGGTGGGTACTGGCGGGAGAGAAAGACGATGGGACAATGGTGCATGTGACATGGGGCAGTGATGGTGCACAGGCGCACCTGGAAGGGCAGGGCGCACCTGGAAGGGCCAGACGTGCGACTTGTGGATGCCTGAGAGGCGATGGCGAATGACCTTCAGCTGCTGCTCGTACGCCTGGGAGGGGGGAAAGACGGGCGCGCGCAGGGGAGGGCACAGGCAAGAGTGCAAGGGCGCATGGGAGGGCGCAGCATGGGATGGGATGGGGATAAGGAGGCCATGCAGTTGCCGCTGTCAACAGCCGTGGCCCAGCGCACAGCGTGCCTGCCCAGCCGCGATGGCGCTTCTTGTGAGGCGGGGAAGGCGCTCTAGCCTCAAGAGGCACGTGGCGCTGAGGCCCTCCCCCTCATCCACTGTTGCCTTCCCCCGAGCGCCGCTCTCCACCCATAACCCGCTCACTCTCACTCGCCTGCGACGGCAGCTTACGAAACTGCGGCACGGAAAGATTTAATCGCGCCTGTAACGCGGAACTGGCAGCGGGAGGGCGCGGGGATGACTGGCCTGCAGCGGGAGGTTGAGGTCGGCGCGTTTGAGGAAGACCTTGACGATGACGCGGCCCTCGTGGTGGAAGCAGTCCAGCGTCTTCAGGAACCGCCCCGCCGCCAGCACGTCCTTGAGTACCACGCCGCGCGGCAGCTCGTGCACCCAGTAGTCCGACGCCACGCCCGCCGCCGCCTTCGCGATCACCACCTGGTTACCCATCGCTCATGCGTCGCTCGCTACGTCGCCCGCTACGTTCCTCGCTAGGCTACGTCGCCCGCTACGTCAGCGAGGCGATCTTCATGTGGGATGCTGCCTGCTTTCCCGCCTAGACTAAACCGCGGCGAGCCGACGAGACTGTGGCCTTGCATTCGTCGATCTTGATGTTGACAGGAAAAAACTCCCGCATCCGCACTATGGAAAAGATTACAATCCTATATTAAATCCAACCACTAAACTACAGATCAGGCCAAATTTTCCGCGACCAGTATTGTCTGCTAGTCTGATATTCAGAATTTCATTTAAATAGCCTGAATGGTAGTTGGATTATTTTGAATTCATTTATGATCATAATAAATTTCCATGTACGTTTCCCACGTTGCAGAAGCACGATAAAGTGTGTTACAACCCCCTAGAGGATTTAGTCGGGATCTGCTCAGTATCGATCGCATGATGAATTTGCAGCGAAAGTGAATGATGATGCCTTGTCTGAGTCAATGCAAGATGATGGAAGTGTATATAACAAGCAAATACAAGGGTTTATACAAGATTGGAAAGAGAATACGAGACGACCTAGCTAGCCGTATACAATAGTGCACATTTCTGTTAGAAGTTATATTGTTCTATGTAACTGCATGTACACTAAATAGTGTGGTATCTTGTTCTCTCTTGGTGGTGTACCCCCTCTTGTGCCACCTCCTCCTTCCTATATGTACCCTCTCTGCTATAGTGAAACGCCTCCATTCTCGTAATCTCTTGCCACAATCCTATTAACTCCCCTTGGGCCTAGGCTCCTAAGCCTAGGCCCTACCTAAACCCGTATATTCTTATCTTGACATGGTAACAGAGCAGAACGAAGGTCAGTGAAAGGAACAGGGGACGAGGGACGAGCACGAGGAGAGCAACGAGAGTGCCAAGGGTGCAAAGGAGGAGGCGACAGCGGAGGGGAAGAACGAGTGAAAACAGCGGGGGAGGAGTCAGGAGGAGGAAACGTGGGACCGTAGACAGGAGGAGAGGGGGAGGAGGAAGGAGAGGGAGAGGGGAGACCGAGGGTCCGAAGACCAGAGACAGGAGGAGGAGGCGGCTGCTGCTGTTGCTGCTGCTGCTCCTGCGGCGGCCGCTACTGCACCTCCTGCTGCTGCGGCGACTCCAGCTGCTGCTGCTGCTGCTGCTGCTCCTCCTCCTCCTCCAGCCGCTGCAACTCTCTCTCCTCTCTCTCCAACTCCAGCTGCTCCTCACGGGCACGGCGAACACGAGCCTGGAGTCGGGTCGGGTAGGGGTGGGGGGGAGGAGTAGTGTCCGGGGCCGCTGCAGCCCCAGGATCGCCCTTCAAAGCAGCGAGATTCAACCGTGTGGCGCAGGAACCCGTTTCAAAACTCGTTCCTGCCTTTTCCAATTCAAATGTATCTGCTATCAAACCGTAATGGGGATGCTTGTGCTGTGTAGGCTGTAGTGGGATAGCCCATAAGGGGTACAACCCAAAGTAGGGTACTTGTATCCACTTTTCTGCTCAATGCATTCATCCTCGCTTACTCTTTTGACATGGTATCAGAGCAGTAGGTCCGTAGGACCGTTTTTTTCCGGGCCCACCATTAGCTAGTGACCGACTGCGGTTACCGCGCTACCCCACGCCCTGCCCTGCGTCGCGCCGCCCGCGCGCGCCCTGCCCTGCCCTGCCTTGCGTCACGCTGCCCGTGCACGCCCTGCCCTGCGTCGCATTGCCTCGCGCGCGCCCTGCCTCGCGTTGCGCCACCCCGTGCACGCCCTGCCCTGCCCTGCGTCGCGCTGCCCCGCGCACGCCCTGCCCTGCCCTGCGCCACCCGCGCGCCGCCCCGTGCAGCCCACGCGCCGCCCGTCTGCAGCCCGCGAGCTGCCCTGCTAGCCGCGCGCTGCCCTTCGCAGCCCGCGTGCCGCCCTTGCAGCCCGCACGCTACCCTTTGCAGCCCCGCGCACTGCCCTGCTGGCCGCGCGCTACCTATGCCTGCGTGCGCGCCACCCTTTGCAGCCCGCGCGCCGCCCTGCTGACGCGTGCCGCCCCTGCCTGCCCGTGCGTCACCCCTGCCTGCTCGCGCGCGGCCCCTGGCAGCCCCCGGGCCGCCCCTGGCAGCCCGCGCACCGCCCTGGCAGCCCGCGCGCCGCCCTCTGCAGCCCGCGCGCTGCCCCTTGCCTGCCCGCGCGCCCTCCCCTTCCCCCTCGCCGCCCTACTTTCAGCGCTCCGCCCTGCTCTAGCCATGCGCCGCCCTTCCCTGACCGTGCGCCGCCCCGCCCTACCCTACGCGCTACCCTAGTACCTGCTCGCAGCCCTGCCTTCTCTGAGTGCTGCCCTGCTGGTCGCACGCCTCCTTGCTTTGCCCGCTATGACTTCTCTTCATGGTAGCGGTGGGAGTGGTGGTGGCGATGGTGGCAGTCGCGGCGAAGCTGTTCCGTGGCGAGCATCTGGCAGTGGCCAGATGCAGCTGCAGCGGCGTCCGCGCGAGACCCTTACGCTCTAGCAGCTTCGTGAGTGGTACGCTCAGCGTTGTGCGTCTCGGAGTGGTGGCGGCGGCCGTAGTGGCAGTCGCGGTGGAGCTGTTCAGTTGGGAGTTTCTGGCGGTGGCCAGTTACAGCTACAGCGGTGTCGGTGCGAGGCCCTTACGCCCCAGCAGCTTCATGAGTGGTACGCTCAGCGTGGGGCGTCTCGGAGTAATGCTCGTTGCCCGTACGTCATTCGCACAGGTGATCGGGCTG
This sequence comes from Closterium sp. Yama58-4, assembly GCA_947470075.1. Lineage (NCBI taxonomy): Eukaryota > Viridiplantae > Streptophyta > Zygnematophyceae > Desmidiales > Closteriaceae > Closterium > Closterium sp. Yama58-4. Next base: position 301,753 of record CANIUD010000820.1, on the reverse strand, counting down.
GTCAGACTTGCGGGACAGTTGGCCACACACAGTCTCGTTGCTTCTCCAGTCTGAGCGACGCCTGGCGTGCACAGTTTGGCGAGGAGGCTGAGCTCCCTCACTGGCTAGAGCTGCTTCGGAACAATGTGGATATATTTGCTCTAGACTATGACGCTATCCTTACTGCCATGTATGCTTTGACTGTTGGTGCTGAGGGTGACTGTTACCTGTGTGTGCCGCCCGACCCAGGTATAGAGGCTGCTGCTCTAGGTGCTAGCGAGTCTACTCTCTCTGGTTCTGCGACTGCTGAGGCCTTGCACACCTTCACGCTTGACTCAGGTGCTTCCCGCTGCTTCTTTCGCGACAGTACCACAGTCACACCACTCCCTGCACCTGTTGCAGTCTCTCTGGCTGACCCCTCCGGGGGCCCAGTTCTTGCACGTTCCACCACTGTTCTCCCGTGTCCGGCGGTTCCGTCTGGCTCACTGACAGGTCTTCACCTCCCCTCGTTCTCGACGAACTTGGTGAGCAACGCAGTCCTCCTGGGTTGATACCTCGGTTACCTCCCTGCCACGACTCCGTGGCATGCACTCCCGCCTCCTTGTCTCTGGCCTTCCCAGGTCTCTGCCCCCCCTCCTGCGCTCGCCTGCGCCACCCTGCCTTCCTTGCGTCGAGGGGCGGCAGCGCACCGCTCCTCACTCCTCCTCGTTTCCCCCAACGACTGCTCCCCTGCAGACTCTCCACATGGACGTGTGGGGCCCAGCCCACGTCCAGGGACAGGGCCACGAGCAGTACCTTTTGCTGGTTGTTGACGACTACACGCGTTACACCACGGTCTTCCCCTTGCGTAGCAAGGGGGAGGTCCATGATGTTCTGATCCCTTGGATCTGCGTTGTCTGTCTCCAGCTCCGCGAGCGGTTCCACACGGACCTTCCTTTCCTACGTCTGCACTCTGATAGAGGTGGTGAGTTCTCCTCCGACCTCTTGCGGGACTATTGTTGTGGGGAGGGTATCCTCCAGTCGTTCACATTTCTGGCCTCCCTGCAGCAGAATGGGGTTGCTGAGCGCCGTATTGGCTTAGTCATGGAGGTCGCTCATACCTCCATGATCCATGCGGCTGCTCCCCATTTTCTGTGGCCGTTTGCGGTCCGGTACGCTGCGCATCAGCTCAACCTCTGGCCCCGTGTCTCCATGCCGGAGACCTCGCCTACACTGCGTTGGACGGGGGAGGTTGGCGATGCGTCGGTGTTCCGGGTCTGGGGCGCTTGTGCCTTGGTCCGCGATATTTCCGCGGACAAGCTCTCCTCTCGCGCCATTCCACCTGTCTTCCTTGGCTTCCCCCCTAACACGTATGTCTGGCAGTTTTACCACCCCACGTTGTGCCGTGACTTTCCCTCTTATGACGCCACGTTCGACAAGTCGGTTCCCTTTTACCGTCTCTTCCCCTACCGCACTGCCCCTCTCCCCCCCCCCCCGCCGCTCTTCCTCGCTCCAGGTCCCCCTCCGGTAGACCCCCTCCCCCCTCAGGGTCCTGCTCCTTCAGGTGTGTCTCAGGTAGACCCACTCCCCTTGGTTGAGCCTGTCGAGGTCACTGGTGACTCTGGTGCTGCTCGGGGTGCTGCGTCTTGGGGTGCTGAGCCTACGTGTGCGGAGCCTGAGCGTGTGGAGCCTGGGGGTGCTGAGCCTGCGGGTGCGGAGCCTGGGGGTGCTGTGTCTAGGGGTACTGCGTCTACACTACGGGAGCCTCTCTCACCACAGCAGCTGCGCGAGTGGTACGCTCGGCGCACCCGCCTTCGGAGTGGCGCTGCTGGAGCTGGAGGCCCAGGAGCTGCTAGTCCTGGAGATGCTGGTGGTGCCTCGTCACAGCAGTCTAGCTGGCGCGAGCCTCTCTCACCACAGCAGCTGCGCGAGTGGTACGCTCGGCGCACCCGCCTTCGGAGTGGCGCTGCTGGAGCCGGAGGCCCTGTCGCTGGAGGCACTCACTCAGGAGGCACTAATGCCGGAGGCCCTGCCGCTGGAGACGCTGGCACTGGAGGCTCTGGAGTTGGAGACCCTGGAGCTGGAGGCACTAGAGCTGGAGGCGCTGAAGCTGGAGGCGCTGGCGCTCGAGGCGCTAGAGATGGAGGCGCTGGGGCTGGCGGCCTTGGAGCCGGAGGCCCTGGAGGTGGAGGCGCTGGGGTTGGAGACGCTGGAGTTGGAGGCTCTGGAGCTGGAGACACAGTAGCTGGAGTTACCGGAGGAGCTGGTGCTGCTGGTGCTGGAGGTGCTGGTGGTGCTGGCACTGCTGGTCCCCGAGGTGCTCGTTTTGGAGGTGCTGGAGCTGCCGGAGCTGGTGGTGCTGCAGGCTCTAGAGCTGGAGGCACTGGAGCTGGAGGCGCTGGAGCTAGAGGCACTGGAGCTGGAGGTGCTGGAGCTGGAGGCGCTGGAGCTAGAGGCCCTGGAGCTGGTGGTCTTGGAGCTGCTGGAGACGGTGGGGCTGCTGGTACTCGTACTGGAGGTGCTGGTGCTGGTGGTACTGGTGCTGGTGGTACTGCACAGCAGTGACTGTTCTTCGCTCCGCCGTCACCGTCGTCTCTGCCACCGCCTGACTCCGTGCTTCGCCAGGTTCTTAGCCTCCCGTCTTTTACTGGCCTCCCGTCACAGCTAGGCTCCCCACTGCCTGCTCCTTCTCCTTACCCTGCGCAGACAGACTCGCTTACAGAGCCCCGTGAGCCTGCGTCTCATCCTGCCGCGCCTGTTCTCCGCACCGTTACTTCACTGCCGCCGTTCTACATCCTCGTGTACGTCGACGACTTGGTTTTTGCCACTGCTACCAGTGAGGCACTCGCCCTTGTGAAGTCGGAGCTGCAGAAGAGACACACGTGCACAGACTTGGGTGAGCTGCGCAGCTATCTTGGCTTGCAGATCACCCGGGACAGAGCACGACGCACCATCACCCTGACTCAGTCACACATGGTGCAGCAGGTCCTTCAGCGCTTCGGCTTCACTTGGTCCTCGCCACAGTCCACTCCTCTGCCTACCGGTCACTCGCTCTCCGCTCCACCTTCAAACGAGTCTTTAGTGCCAAGTGGCCCGTATTCAGAGCTTGTGGGCTGCCTCATGTACCTGATGACCTGCACTCGACCTGACCTTGCGTACCCTCTTAGCATCCTGGCACGCTACGTTGCGTCCGGAAGACACCGACGAGAGCACTGGGAGGCTGCTAAAAGGGTGTTATGCTGCTAACTTGTGTAGTACATCGGGCATGGGGCTCGTGCTTGGAGGACGGAGTCAAGTTGTTCTCACTGGACACTCGGACGCGTCTTGGGTTGACAACCTGGCTACGCAGCGGTCATCACAGGGCTACACATTCAGCCTTGGATCCAGCTCTGTTTCTTGGCGGTCTACCCGCTCGTCTTTGTCGACGAGAAAGGCCCCGCCCTCGCTTGGGCTCAGCCGATCTCGCCGTCGACGGGAAGTTCTCGACGGATTGGTCGAAGAAGTGGGCTTCAGCAGTTTGACGGAAGTTGCGGTCGAGCAGGCTCTGCTCGACAAAGTCTGGTCAACGAGCTCTGCGCGACGAGCTCTAGTCGACGAGCGCTGATCGACGATCTTGGTCGAGGAACTCTGGTTGAAAAGTTTGGGTCGAGGAGCTCTGCTCGGCAAACGCTGTTCGACCGAGCGATGTCGAGCTGATCAACCTAAGTTGCACAGTTGTGCGAAACCCTGCAGAGGCGTGCGAACTTTCGCTCAGGAGGTTTTGGCGAAGTTCTACCTGCGGAACGGCATCACGTGGTCGACGGTGCGCACCTGGCGAAACCGACGACACGTTTTCTACCTGGCACCTGTGCAATGTGCCTGGCGGTGAAACCGTCAACCTGCACCTACTTGGTAGGTGCACATATCTGCGCAGATAGACAATCTGCGATAGCAGATAGTTACCTGCGACTACGGAAAGTCACATGCAACTGCAGTGCTGACGGACCGCGCGCAGTGCAACGCTGGCAGACTACTCTGCCGCAACGTTGACAAGCCACTCTTCTGCTGCGCTGGCAGATTTCGCCCTTGCTAGGTGTTGCATGCCATTCTAGTCATATCCTTCTGCATGCCTCAATTGTACTCTAATCTTTTCAATCAACTTTTCATTGCAAGTTGTTCTTTCAATTTCCTTAGTGATTTCCTTGCCAAAACTTCTCTTTGAACACAAGCAAGGAGCAAGAACGCTAGCAGAACACTACGATCACTCGCACAACCCCGTGCCCTCCTCCGTAGTCCACTCCCGTTGTGTAGTGACTCTCCGCATGGTGCGGTGAGCGTGGATCGAACACGCGACCTTTATATTAGCCAATATTTTCGTTAGTTACCTAAGTTGTTGTAGGTCGGCAGCGTCCTAGACCGCCATGGTCGACCAAGAGGTCGCTGCAAGTGTAGAAGACACCCTGCAGGCGCGGTTAGATAACATTCGGGCACGCCACGCAGCTGGCGAGTACGGCGGAGCGAACTTGGATGTTCTTCACTTTGGAACCCACGTGCAATGGTTGCGCGATCACCCAACGATGGTCTGCTCGCCATTCCCCGACCGGCACGCAACGAAGGTGGCGTTGACGACCAGGCCGATGGTGGTAACCAAGTCGGCAGCGAAGGCAGCACGAGGCTTCGTGGAGTGATTCGGGTCGCCGACGTCGGTGTCGGCGGAATGCAGGCGCGATTTCGGCGCTCGACGGCAGCGGGAAGTTCGAACGACAACATCAATGGTCGATGCCTTTCTCCTCGATGGTGTGAGTGGAGCCAGGCCGACATCGGCGACTCATGCGTCGGCTGGTCGCGACGGAGGCATCGCGCCAGCGTACGGCTACTTCAAATTTTCGCCGGACAAGATCGCTGTGCCGAAGCCGCTCGAAGGACGACATGACTTGATCACATGGATTGAATCAATTGAACCGGAGTTGGAGGTCGTCGGATTGAAGAAGTTTGTCGACAGAAATGTGGAGACGCCGGACGCAGACGACTCTGAACTCTGGGCGGAATTTCGCGCTGCTCATCTTCTGACCTTCATGGTCATTTCGAGGTGCTGATCGCCGTTGGTGCAAGTCGCGCTGAAGGCGTGCCGACTTCGAGTGGACGCCGGCTACCAAGCGTGGCAGTACATCATGCGCACCTACAAAGCGACCGACGACCTCTACACTAGCCAACTGGAGAAGAAATTGGCCAACATTCGCATGGGCGAGCAGGAATCGGCGACCGAGTACTGCAATCGAGCGCGACGAATCTTGGTCAACATGCAGATGGCTGGCTTCGAGTACTCGGTGGCGTCGTATGTAATGCATGTCATCAATGGCCTCCCCTCGAGCTACAATCTGATGCGACGGATGCTGATAATGCCCGGCACGCGCGAGACTCTGAACGAGGATTCGCTTTCGAGTCACATCATCCAGGATGAGTTCATGCAGGAGTCTGAGCGGTCTTCAGAGCTCCTTCCGCAGGCTAACTACGTCGCTCCGACGAAGCAGGGACGTCAACAGTGGCAGCGTGGGAAGTCCGCCGGAGGGTTTGGTGGGAAGTCGTCACTGGCCAGGCGAACTTGCTGTTTGCAGGCCAGCTCAAGGGGAACGACGTGAAGCTATAAGACGATGGCGCAGAGATGCTGCTGGTGTCTTCTGCCGGCGATGTCCTTGGTCGCGCACGCTGCTTTGCACGGACCTGCGCCCCTGCTCGACGAAGTCGGCGACGACTTCGACGGAGGTTGTGGCTCTGCGGACGATCGCGTCGACGACGAAGTCTACCCCGGGCAAGTGGCACGCGCGCCTTGCACACGTCGGCATCGACACGATTAAGAGCTCGGCGAAGCATGAGATCGCCATCGGTCTGGACATCAAGAAGTCGACCGCATATGATATGTCGTGTGCCTCCTGTGTCGGCGGCAAGCTTGCGCATGACACCTTCCCCGACAAGTTGCAGATGCAGAGCACGCGCTTGATGTGGTTCACATTGATCTATGCGGACTGTTTCGAGTGGTTGCCACCGACGGAAGCCTCTACTTCCTGCTTTTGAAAGATAGGAAGACGCGTTAAGTGTGGGTGAGGCCGATCGCGAAGAAGAGCGACGTGCTCGTCGCCTTCGACAAGTGGCTGAAAGTTGTGGAGCAGCAGACTTCAAAGACGGTGAAGATACTGTGTTCTGACCGCGGAGGGGAGTTCCTCGGTCGCGCTTTTACCGACCTCGTCGAGGACAAAGGCATCCTCCACAATCTGACGTGCACCTACACTTTGCAGCAGAATGGCATGGCAGAGCGGGAGATGCGCACGGTGGTCGAGGCCGTGCGAACGATGCTTCTGCACATGGGCGTGAAGCATCACTGGTGGCACCTCGCTCTTCGACAGGCCGTCTGGGTGCGCAACTGCCTCGAACGGGCTTTACTGCCTTGGGGGCTGACGCCGTACGAGCTGCTGTTCGAGAAGAAGCCGGACCTGACGCTGGCGCACGTCTCGGGCTGCATGGTGCAGTTCATGGTCCCCGAGCGGCAGTGCGGCAGAAAGCTGGCACCGAAGGCTCGTTGGGGTCTTCATCTCGGAGTGTCGCCAGAGAGCAAGGGCTGGGAGGTGCTCGATCTGACAAACAACAGAGTCATCACGACGGTCGAAGCGATCTTCTGCGAGAACCTGTCGATGGAGAAGTGGAAGGCAGAGTACGGGTCGGCGACGACAAGGACGCCATCTGCCCCGCCGCCAGATTCCTCCTTGACGATGCCTCCATTGCTTGCCGGAGTTGACGAGCATGATGACGAGGACGTCGAAGAAGTCCCTCTCCCCACTCTTTCCCCGTCGGCGACTCCGTCGCCCTCCCCTCCCCCGCCCGTCGTCGACACTCTTGTGCAGGGATCCTCGTCGGCCGCCGACGATGAGGGGAGACTCGGTGCGTCGCCTGCTTCGCCGACCGGGTGCACCAGCCAGCGGACTTTCTGTCGAAGGCGCTGCATTTTCCGGCTTTCAACCGGTGCTCCGTCGCAATCGTCCAAGTGCGGCAGTAGGTGTCGTGCCCTTCTGCATGGCTGGTGCAGTGATCTGCATGCTATATGTTAGGTGCACGCAAACAAATTTTCTTCTTGTATTCTATCCCTTGGGTTCTGGGTAGACCTAGTGTGTGGGGTGCCCAAGCGTGAGCGCGGCAGGGAAGTGTCGACGAGAAAGGCACTGCCCTCGCAGCCGATCTCGCCGTCGACGGGAAGTTCTCGATGGATTGGTCGAAGAAGTGAGTTTTTGCAGTTCGACGGAAGTTGCGGTCGAGCAGGCTCTGCTCGACAGAATCTGGTCGACGAGCTCGGCGCGACGAGCTCTGGTCGACGAGCGCTGATCGACGATCCTGGTCGAGGAACTCTGGTTGAAGAGTTTGGGTCGAGGAGCTCTGCTCGACGAATGCTGTTCGACCGAGCGATGTCGAGCTGATCGACCGAAGTTGCAGAGTTGTGCGAAACTCTGCGGAGGCGTGCGAACTTTTGCCCCGGAGGTTTTGGCGAAGTTCTACCTGCGGAACGGCATCGTGCGGTCGACGGCGCGCACCTGGCAAAACCGACGACACGTTTTCTACCTGGCACCTGTGCAATGTGCCTGGCGGTGAAACCGTCAACCCGCACCTACTTGGTAGGTGCACATATCTGCGCAGATAGACAACATGCGACAGCGGATAGTTTCCCGCGACTGCGGATAGTCACATGCGACTGCAGTGCTGGCAGACCGCGCGCAGTGCAACGCTGGCAGACTACTCTGCTGCAGCGTTGGCAAGCCGCTCTTCTGCTGCGCTGGCAGATTTCGCCCTTGCTAGGTGTTGCATGCCATTCTAGTCATATCCTTCTGCATGCCTCAATTGTACTCTAATCTTTTCAATCAACTTTTCATTGCAAGTTGTTCTTTCAATTTCCTTAGTGAAATTCTTGCCAAAACTTCTCTTTGAACATAGCAAGCAGTAAGAACGCTAGCAGAGCGCTACGATCACTCGCACAACCCCGTGCTCTCCTTCGTAGTCCACTCCCATTGTGTAGTGTCTCTCCACAGTCTTTTGTTCTTAGCTCCAGTTGTGAGGCTGAGATCTACGCAAGAGCCATGGCTGCACAGGAGTTACGCTGGCTCACTTACCTGCTGACCGACTTGGGAGAGCTGCCTCGTTCTCCTCCAGTTCTGTACGTAGACAACAAGGCCGCCATTGCCTTGTGTCAGGAGCACAGACTGGAGCACAGACTGGAGCACAGAACGAAGCACATCGCTCTGCGTTACTTCCTTGCTCGAGAGTTGCAGCAGCGTGGTCAACTTCGTCTTGCTTACGTGGCCACTCGGGCCAACACTGCTGATATATTCACCAAGGCACTTCCACCTGGTGATCATCAGCGTTTCTGTACTGCTTTAGGCCTTGTGCCTGCTTCGTCTCACTTGCTCACAGCGTAACATTGCTTGTACTGTGATCTATATATATACCTGCATGCTTACTCTTGCTAGGTAGTGATCACTGTACTGTTTGCTCTCCTTTATGGCCTTGTGGCCATTTGCTTGTGCTCAGAATGTGTGGTGACTTTGTGATCCACCCTGAGCTTGCTTTGATTTTCTTGACTGGTCTTGTGACCACTGGCTTTCCCCCACTTTGCCTATGGGGGTGTGTCAAACTGTAATGATGTTTGTGTTGTGTAGGCTGTAGTGGGGTAGCCCATAGGGGGTACAACCCAAATTAGGGTAAGTACTTGTACCCACTTTTCTGCTCAATGCATTCATCATCACTTACTCTTTTGACATGCCTACATCGGTCTTCATTTGACAACTGACTTTGAGCGTGTTCCTACGGGCCCCTATCAGGCTGTCCTCTGCTCAGACTTGGTGCTTCGAGCGATTTCTTTATATACACAGATTTCTGACGTGAACATAAACCAGTGCTGCGCAACAAATTGGTCACGCGAAACCTTTCACACATGCGTGCTGTTCTGGCAAACCAGTGTCAAGAAATCGTTGAAACACGTGTGAAAAGACACTATTTTGTCGGGTATGAAGCATACAAATATTTTTCAGCCCCCAAACGCACGTGTCAATCGCCTGTGACTTGTCAGGACTCACGATAGCTTCTTTGCAATTTTTCAGGAGCATTGCGCAATGCCACGTCACCCACGCGTTTTGCAAAGCCCTTCGCCAAACAACAACAAAACATCAATTAGAAAGCATGTTCAATCCGAAGTGTTTGGCTCGAGTCTGACAAGAGGACAGTGTGACTAGAGGCTGTAGGAGCACGCTCTTTGTCTCTTCTGTTCGCCTGACCCTTTGACTTCATACTCGATAATGCGAGCTTTTGTTACGTTCAGGAATGCACTAATTCGATTCTTTATCGTAACACCCTCTCAAATGTTGTATCTTTTACGATGCGTGTTATATGGGGCACAACAGTTAGGGTTAGATTTATGTACCCCAACCCATAATGATCAACCCATCATTCGGTTTCTGACATGGTATCACCTAGGTTAGGATCCTGTGGGATTCCATTCCTCCCCCTAGCACCCTACCGTCGAGCCCGTCCCGTACCCTAGCGCCTGTTGCGCCCGTACCGTCCCTTAGCGCCTGTCGCGCCAGTCCGTTTCGTTCCCTGCGCCCTGCCCGTCCGTGCCCGTTGTGCCCTGCCCATCGCGCCCGTTGCACCCTGCCCTTCCGCGCCCGTTGCGCCTTTCTTGTCGCGCCCTGCGCTCTGCCTGTCTGCGCCCGTTGCGCCCTGCCCGTCGCACCCGTTCCACCGTGCTAGCCCTCGCGTCTCGCTACCCTGCCCGCCCGCGCGTCGCGTTGCTCTGCCCGCCCGCACGTCGCGCTGCTTTGCCCGCCCGCGCATCGCGCTGCCCAGCCCACCCGCACGTCTTGCCGCCTTGCCCGCCCGTGCGTCTCGCCGCCCTGCCCGCCCGCGCGTCGCGCTGCCCTGCCCACCAGCGAATCGCGATGCCCTGCCCGCCCGCGCGTCGCGCTGCGCCCTGCCTGTCAGCGCCTGTTGCGCCCTGCCTGTTGTGCCCAGCCTGTTGCGCCCATTGCGCCCTGTATGTCCGGTCGCGCCGTGCCTGCCCTTTCCGCCACGCCCGTCCTGTTTCGTCCCTCCCTTCTCGTCACGTGCCGCACTGCTTGCCGCGCCGTACTCCGACTTTCTACAACTATTCAACCGACCTTGATGTGCATGGCATCTCTTCATCCAGAGGCTACTATCATTGCATATGCAGACGACGTCACCATCATGGGACCGCGAGACGTGGCATTCAAATGTTATTCTTAAGGAATTGGCGACGTGCGGACTCCGCTGCAATATCGGAAGACAAGCCTGTGTCCTGCTACGCCCGCTACTTGCACTAAGGCTTTTCGATTCCTCCTCCTCCCATTTTTCTTACCTCCACTCCTCCTCCTGCACCCGCTCCTTTGGTACGCCCACCCCACCATTCTGCCCATCAAGTGTGTCTCATGCTACCCCTCCTCCTTTGGTAGCACATCAGGTGTAGTCCCCCCTCACCACGGTCCCCCACACCATCTTCACAGTCACCGCAGCGGCCTTCAGTACTGCCACGGAAGTCTGAAGTGGACTTTGGGGGTGCTACCGCTAGAGGTGCTCGTTCTAAGGGAGTTTAGGTGTCGGGGGTGCTGGAGCTGGAGGTGTTGGATTTGGAGGTGCTAATTCGGGGGGTGCTGGTTATGGGGTGCTAGAGCTGGAGGTACTGGAGTTGGAGATGTTGGCTCTGTAGGTGCGAGAGCTGGAGGCGCTAGTTCTACAGAGCCAGCTCCACCTGCCCCCCATTTCTTGATGCGTCTTCGGTAGCTAGAGCGCCAGGAGCCTGGAGCAGCAGTGGCAGCAGCAGCAGCAGCAGCAGCAGCACCGGCAGCAGCACCACCAGCATCAGCAGCAGCAGCAGCAGCAGCAACAACAACAACCATTGTTGCCGCCGGTCATCCCCACCTGTGAGTTGCTTACAGACCCTTGGTCTCCCTTCCTCTCCTCTGGACTTCCTCCTGGTCCTCACTCCAAACTCTCGACTATCTTCTCACTTCCTCGATCACAACCACCTCCTTATGTTGTCTCGCACACCTGGACCATTCGTCTTCCCTCAGGTGCTCGTGCATCGTCTCCTCTCAGAATCCTTCGTCTCGACCCGTTTCCTCGTAATCCTCCTCGTTCTCCACCTCGTTGTGTTCTCTTATCACCTCCACAGTCTCCTCTCACCCTATCTCTGACTACTACCGTACTGCCCTGTTGTCTCACGCATTCTCGCCTCTCTTTTTACAAACACTACTGCCTCTCCATCGTCTCTCTCGGCTGTTGTTGCTGCTGACACCACCACCTACCGCCTTGATTACGCCATCCGAGTGGTGGTTGCTCCTCCTACTTGTCTCTGGTCTGCTGAGGGTGAGCCTTCTCTTGGCTGTAACGTCGAGGAAAGACAGTTTGAGCTAGGGTTCTTAGAAACCACTTCTCCCCATATCTGTGCAATATTGCTAGCCCCTAAGGGAGACCCCTTACCCTTGACGTACCAACTCCTTGCACTCACGCTGAGGCAGTGTCAGGGCAGAGGGCCTTTTAGTGGATAGCGGCCATTCATTTTGAGATGGCGTCTTGGAGATCCATTGGCACCTTCGCCGAAACATTTCCCCCTCCCAGGGCGAACGTAGTCGACACTACGGATCTTCAAGGTGAAGCGGCCTCTAGGATCAGCGCGCGTCTTCAAGGCGCGCTACATGGCGATGGGCTTCTTCAACTTAAGGAAGTAGACTTCTTTCATACCCTCTCCCTAACCCCAAAGATGACCATTCTTCAGGTGCTACTACACGTTGCAATGCAGCGAGACTACGAGTTGAATTCACTAGACTTCTCCACTCCCTTCTTACATGACCGCCAGTACGAGGAGATCTGGATGCGACATCCTCTTGGCTTTACTAGCACTTTTCTGTTTGGGACCCTGTGGAGCCTGAGACGATTAGTCTACGGTCTCTGCCAGGCGCCTCATCAGTGGCACAACAACTCCATTCTTGCTGACCTCGAGTTCAGTCCTTCATCCATCGACCAATCACTGTTCCTTTGTACTGGCTCCTCTCCTTTTTTCGTCCTCGTTTACGTCGACGACTTGGTCTTTGCTACAGCAGACAGGGTTGCTCTGGCTTTAGTGAAGTCCGAACTACAGAGGAGACACACGTGCATTAACCTTAGTGAATTGTGCCTCTACCTTGGCTTGCAGATCACCAGGGACAGAGCCGCTCGCACCATCACTCTGACTCAGTCACACATGGTGCAACAGGTCCTTCACCGGTTCATGCCTACTCCTATCTCCGATGGGCCTTTGAGCGTAGTGGCCCCTACGCAGAGTTTGTTCGGTGCCTCATGTGCCTGACGCATGTACTCGTGCCAAACTCACTTATGCTCTTAGCGTCCTGCTCACTTTGTTGCGACTGGAGACACGAGTCTGTTCATTGGTTGACTACTTTCAGGGTAGTGAAGTATCTGGCGACTACATCAGGCATGGGGCTTATGCTTGAAGGGAGAGAGCCAGTGCGACTTAGTGGACACTGTTACTCGTCCTATTCCGACGTCTTGGAGACCTGCATGTCGATTGAGAGGTACTGTTAAAGCTTGGGCTCTGGAGCCATGTCATGGAGGTCTATTCAGACATCATCTGTAGCTTCGTCTAGCGTTGAGGCCGAGATTTACACTGGTGCCATGGCTCAAGAGCTCTTCTACTTGACCTTCTTGCTCACCGACCTAGGTGAGCAGCCTTAGCTCTGCACCAACCTTATTCGCTGACAACAAGGCTATGCTTTTCCTTTGTCAAGAGTCTCGACTGGAGAGCAAGGTGAAGCACATCGATCTTGTCAAACTATATTGTCCCCACATGGGGTACAACCCAATTAGGGTTTACTACTTGTACTCCTGCATGCTGCTAGTTCATCCATTCCTGCTGCTAGATTCTAACATGGTATCATAGCACTAGGTCCGTAGGACCGTTTTTTTCGGGCCCACCTACCGCTGCGGTTACCACGCTACCCCACGTGTTGCCTGCCTGCCTGCCTTGCCTTGCCTTGTGACGTGCTGCGCTGCGCGCGCCGTCCTGCAGCCCTAGCGCTGCCTCCTGCTGCCTTTTGCGAGAGCTATAGTGACGCGGCCAGGTACGCTTGGTCTTTGTGGCCTCAGCAGCCAACGCAGCAGACATCCTCACTAATGCTCTCCCGTTTGGTGATCACCACAGGTTCTGTTCGCAGCCTGGCCTTGTTCAAGGAGCTCTTGTTGATTGTTAGACTTGTCTCTTGTTTCATGCTCTCATTCTTTCTTGTCGTGTAAACCCTTGAACTAGCCCTGTGGTCGTTTGTCTCAAAGGTTGGCTAGTCGCACCACCCTGAGTTGCTTGGCTTGCCTTGTTGCTTTCCTTCACTGGTATTGTGACCGCTTGTCTCTCTTGCCCGTCTTGTTGTCCCTCACTTAGCCTATGGGGGTGTGTCAAACTATATACGTATATGTGCCAAGCTATAGTGAGGTTTACAGTAGGGAATATAACACTTTAGGGTTGTATATGTATCTCTTTTCCTTCCTAGTTCCATCATTCCGCTTACGCAATTCTAAGACTGATTTCAAGGAGTTGCACCTTGCAAATGATAATTCGCTAGGTTTTGCTAGCGAAACCCCTCTACTGCTATTAGTATTCTGAGATGCTATCAGAGCAAGTACGCTCCTGGCCTGTGGGCCCACGTGCTTCCGCTGCTGTTCTGTCTGTCGTGCGCCCTGTGGCGCGCGATGCTTTTTTTTTTTTTCTTCCCGCCACGCGCTCGGGGCGCATGGCGATTTTCTGCCCGCCGCGCGCCCCGAGGGGCGCGGCGGTTTACTGCTCCCGTCGCGTCGCCCCCGGGCTCCTGACGCGTCGCCCCCGTGCAGCCCGCGAGCTGCCCCGTGCGCCCCGCGCGACGCCCTGCTGGACCCGCGCGCTGCCCCGTGGAGCCGCGCGCGGGCCCCCTGCACCCGTCGCGCCGCCCCGTGGAGCAGCGCGCGGGCCCATCGGACCCGCGCGCTGCCCCTTCAAGCCGCGCGCGCCCCCCGTGCGCCAGTCGCGCCGCCCCCTGGAGCCGCGCGCGGCCCCCCGTGCACCTGACGCCCAGCCCTCCCCACCCTGTGCACCCATCGCGCCACCCCACTATAGCCGCGGGGCACCCTCCGGGTGTGGGGTGGCGGGTATGGGGGTGGCGGGTATGGGGGTGGCGGGTGTGTGAGCCGTCTCCTCCTCCTCCTCCGTCTCCCACTGCTGCAGCTGCCGCTGAGGGGGGTGGATGTGTGGGAGCCGTGGGAGTGGCGCTAGGGGGGTGCTGTCAGAAACAAGTTAGGCAGAAGTTAGGAACAGAAAGAGAGGTTTGGACTAGCAGCAGTTGAGATACAAATAGCAAACCCTAGATTGGGCTGTACTCGCTATAGAGTACCCCACTGCAGGCTAGACAAATACAACATTCTGACACACCCCCATAGCCAAAGTGGGGTGTAATCAGCACAACAAGCAGTCATAATAGTAGTTCACATTTTATGAGCAAAGCTAGAGGCAGTCACAGAGGGCAAGTGAGGAGGAGGAGGGCTGGCGAGAGGAGAGAAGAGTGGAGGCGACGACTGAAGCTGCAGACACACGGGCAACAGACGGCTCTGGTGCAGCTCTAGTGGCTACCGGGAGCAAGGGCCCCGGAATACAGGAGTAACAGGCTCTGCGTCTGATCAGCAGCGACAGGAGCAACGGACCCACGGGCGACAGGTGCAACCGGCTCTCTGAGCTACCGGTGGCTATCAGAACCCCGGAATACAGGCGCTGCAGACGACACGACGGCGGCCTCCGCTCAACCTCCCCCAACAGTCCCACACCCCTCGACACACACCCCCTGCTTCGCCCCTAGCTCCACTCCCCTTTCACCCCCCTAGTACCACTCCGTCGGCTCCCCACACACCCACCCCCCTGAGCGGCAGCTGCAGCAGCGGGAGACGGAGGAGGAGGAGGAGGGGACGGGGCACACAACCGGCACCCCCACACCCGCCACCCCCAAACCCTAACACAGGAACGCGGGCAGTAGCGGGGGTGGGGCGCCGACAGAAGCTTGGGGGACGGACGAGGCGCGCGCACGGGTCTGCCGCAGGCGGGACGAGGCGCGCGCGGGCTGCCCGGGCCGCGCGCGGGCTGTACGGGCCGCGCGCGGGCCTGGCGCAGCCCGTACGGGCCGCGCGCGGGTCCCAGGGGCGCTTCGACGGGCGACGGGGACGTTTCGACGGGCGACGGGGGGCGCTCCGACGGGCGACGGGGGCGCTTCGACGGGCGACGGGGGGCACTTCGACGGTGGGAAACCGCCGCGCGCCTCGGGGCGCACGGTAGGCAGAAAACCGCCGCACGCCCCGAGCGTACGGCGGGATGAAAACCTTAAAAATTTTTCGCCGCGCGCGGAGCGCGCGGCAGGAAGGAGGCGTCGCGCGACCGAGGCGCGCGACAAGTAGAACAGCAGCGGAAGCATTAGGTGGTGGGCCCACCTATAGGATCGACCCAAGGGGGTCGACCTGCTCTAATAGCATGTCAGTAACAAGTTAGGAAAGGTTAGGAACAGAAAGAGAGGTTTGGACTAGCAGCAGTTGAGATACAAATAGCAAACCCTAGATTGGGCTGTACTCGCTATAGAGTACCCCACTGCAGGCTAGACAAATACAACATTCTGACAGGTGCCGTGGGAGTGGAGCTAGGGGTGCATAGGGGGGTGTGTGTAAGGGGGTCTGCGATAGTGGGGGAGGTTGAACGGAGGTAGCCGTTGTGGAGCCAGCAGGGCCAGTAGTCCGGATGCCCTTGCTCGTGTCTGGTAGCCAGTGAGCCCGTTGCGCCAGTCGCCCGTGGGTCCGTTGCTCCAACCGCTCGTGTTAGCTACGGAGCCAGCTACTCCACTAGTCCGGATGCCCCTGTTCTTGTCTGGTAGCCCGTGTGCCAGTTGCTCCAGTAGCTCGTGTGCCAGCAGCTTCAGCCGTCGCCTCTAATCTCCTCTCCTCTCACAGTCCCTCCTCCTCACTAGTCTTCTATGTCTCCCACTAGCTTTGCTTGTGCTTGTGAGCTTGTTCTATGACTGCTTGTTGTGCTGATTATACATCACTTTGACTATGGGGGTGTGTCAGAATGTTATATTCTTTAGCCTGTAGTGGGGTACTTTATAGTGAGTACAGCCCTATTAGGGTTTGCTATATGTATCTCATTGTTTGCTAGTGAAACCCATCTTTTGCTATTCTTCATTCCTGCTTAGTATTTTGACATCCTTAAGCGTGTCAATAATGACCCAGATAGCATGTTAACAAATGGTTTTGTAGTCAGCCAGAACTACCGTACGCAGGTGTTTCTTGACGGATCTCGGAGCCACTTCTGACGGAATTTCGGCAACAAGTTCATGGGAGGAAAGGAACATGTTTGCACTCCACTGCTGGCCTTGCCCCTCACGCAAGAGCCCCTGCAGTCCAGGGTTGCCTTGCCACCTTAGTGGGTGAGTCCGTCAGACCGAGCCGACCTTAGCGTGCGCCCCACTGCAAATAATTGCCGCACCGTCAACCTCCAATAATCGTGACCGCGCAGCCGTCTGCTCTCCACTGCGCTCTTCTCTCTCCTCCCAGCGCGCGCGACACGTCTTCATCGCGCCATCACCACCAGCTCCCATAATGATGACCAAGTATTTAAACCCGCTCGTCTCCTATCCGTCGATGTGTCCACGCCTCTGCCCTTCACCTCACACGTCAGTGCCTTGCTTCTACCTTCGACCAACCTGAGCCTCAGCAAGCGTCCCGCCAGATTTCCCCAGCACGGCGCGTCTCTGCCTCGTGTGTCGCTCACACGACCTCAGTCGACGGAGCGTCGAGGCGCCGAAGGCCCGCCATCATTCTTGCGGCGTGGATTTCAGGAGTTTTCTTCAGCTCTTTCGCGCGATCAAGCCTCAGCATCTCGTTGCGCGCCGTCCGTCGTCGCCATGGCTCGTTCGCTCTCCGCAGTTGCGCTCGTCGCTGGCCTGCTCGTCCTGCTTGGTACGCCCCACTCCCTGCTCGGTACGCCCCACTTTCTTCGCTCCGGAATTTCCTTTCGCCCGCTCAAATTTGCTTGTTCCATCACTTTCATGCCATGCCTTGCTCCGTCGTCCCCTCCCCTCCCCATGGAACATGTCATCCCTCGCGCTCTGCTCTCGCATCTTGTCCGCCAATCGCATCGTGGCCTCACCCCCGTTGCGCCCTGCACTGCGTCCAATCATCTGCTTCTCAGCCGCAACTCACGCAGAGGTACGCATTGCCTCTCGCCTCTCGCCTCACCTCTCGCTTCGCGCCTTCCCCGCCTGATTTTCGTTGCCATCGCTTGCGCGTTCGGCCCGCGCCTCTCCTCCCGTACTGCTCGTCCTCGGCACGTGCGTTGGAGTCTCAACGCCGCGCATGCTCCACTCGTCCTCACCTGTTTCCCCTGCTCCATCACATGCGAGCAATCTCATGTCAGGGACCTTGCATTGCAAACATGTTCATGTGCCATCCTTGCTGCCCCATGCACACAGGCGCGTGACATCGTGGTGGGCGGCAAAAAGGGGTGGACGTACGGTGTGAGCGGATGGAAGCCCAATCCCACTGCCCGTGCAGGCGACGTGCTCGGTGCGTGCCCCTCACTTGCGCCGCCACTGCACTCCTCACACCTCCCCTCGCTGAAATTCCTTCGCTGCTGCTTGCGTACTCTGTGCTCTTGCTTTATGCATTGCCTTGATGGCCGCTCCATGCTCCCCTTTATCTCACATTGGGTCTCACATCTCTGTGCATCACGTGTCCTCCACTCTTCTCGCATGGCATGGCAGTGTTCAAGTGGACGGGTTACCATGACGTGTGGCTGATGAGCGGCGCTGCTGCGTACAACAATTGCAACTTCAAGGGTGCCAAGGAGAAGGCCAAGGTGGCCAGTGGCAAGACGTACAGGTCAGCTCCACGCGTGTGTCGTGAAGCCTCCCTGGTTGTCTCACTCCGCCCATGCTGTTAATTTATGCCGCCTCCCTTGCTGACCCATGCACCTTTGGTGCTGCCACCACAGGCCAGGGAGAATAACTCTGGGGGCCTTGTGAACACGTGAATGCACAAATTCGTGTCTTGTATTCCATCCCTCACAGCTCTTACACCTACCTGCCTTGTGTGACTTGCCTTCCCTTGCTTGGTCCCCTCCCCATTCCTTCCAGGTTCACAGTGCCTGCGACAGCAAGGGGCAGCACACTGTATTTTGGCTGCCAAGTGTACGGCCACTGTGGGATGAACATGAAAGTGGCCGTTGCCGTCCAGAAGTGAGGGCATTGCTCGCTAAGCAGGAGCCTCTCGCCAGAGAACTTGACCTGAGCTGAGCTAAGTCCCACATTAATGAAATTGTTCTACCGTATTTGTGAGCCTCTCTGTACTGGTGCATCCCGAGGCAAGAATTGGGTGCCTTTTTCTATGTATAGTTTCCAAGAACACAATTTCCATAAGCAGGGCCCATAATAATTAGGCAAAATGCTTAAAATACCCCAATCTCAAGTGCCATTTCCTTAGGTAGGCAGTTTTATCGGCGATGTGTGCGCCATGTGTCATGCGTGCTTCCTCATGTCGAATACCTCCGTCAGCCACGCGTGCATCTCCTGCCGTGTCAGCACTCGCACCTTGCACACTCGGCTCTCCACGATAGACCTGCCATGCCATGAAGTGCCCATACCATGCCAGAACGTGAAAAGCCATGCCATTTCGAGCTGGTGTCATGCGCAGACACACAGAAGAAGCCACATGCTATCGGATGGAGCCCTGCCGTCACAGATGGCGTGCGTGCTGCATGTGTGTGATGTGCGTGCCGACAAGTGTGTGGCATGCATGCGGCATGCATGTGGCATGCATGTGGCATGCATGTGGCATGCATGTGGCATGTGTGTGGCATGCATGTGGCATGCATGTGGCATGCATGTGGTATGTGTGTGGCATGTGTGTGGAATATGTGTGGCATGCATGTGGCATGTGTGTGGCATGTGTGTGGCATGCATGTGGCATGCATGTGGCATGCATGTGGTATGCATGTGGTATGTGTGTGGCATGTGTGTGGAATATGTGTGGCATGCATGTGGCATGTGTGTGGCATGTGTGTGGCATGTCAGTCTACAGGACTCAGGCAACCCTCCGTTTCATCTACCCCATCAAGGAACACACTGTTCCGTTGCACCTCCTTCTTGATTCGTTCATCACCCCCCTTGCTTCTTCTTCCTCCCTGCATCACTGCTCGCATGCCTCACCGCATCCCTCAACACGCTCCCTCCATCACGGAGAGTGTCCTTGGCGCACCTGTGGCGGTCGAGGAAGTCGGAGTATCGCAGCAGCACCTGCGAGGCCACCTCCCTGCACACGAACGCGCGCAGCTCCGCATTCCCAATGCTCCACCCGCTTTGCTGCGCCTGCACGCCGTCCAGCAGTGCGTGCAGCGCCTGCACCCGCTTCGTGAACGCTGCCACATCGCCCCGGTGATCCGATAGCACGGCGCCCACCTGACGGGGCGGGTGGTGGCGGGACGAACATGGGTATTTGGTGGTGCGTGCTGTGACAACTCTCAAAGCGCGTCTGGAGACTAGAAGCACATCTGGAGACTAGAAGCGCGTCTGGAGACTAGAAGCGCATCTGGAGACTAGAAGCGCGTCTGGAGACTAGAAGCGCATCTGGAGACTAGAAGCGCGTCTGGAGACTAGAAGCGCATCTGGAGACTAGAAGCGCATCTGGAGACTAGAAGCGCATCTGGAGACTAGAAGCGCATCTGGAGACTAGAAGCGCGTCTGGAGACTAGAAGTCAGCCAGCAGGGAGCGGAGGAGGGCCCGAGCCTTGCTTCAAAGGGCTTGCACGTCCCCTGGATGATCAAATCAAGTGGTAGCCATCTGATTGGGGTGTTGCTTGGGGGCACGACGAGTGGTTGTGTGGCTTTCTTCTAACGTTCTCGTTCACAAGGATGCACATTGTCGGTGCGCACCGCAGTAGAGAAAGTAGGACTGCAACCTTGATCTGAGGTTGCAAGCCCACTTGATGATATGGGAGCCTTCCTGCCAACCTGATACAGGAGTTGCCATTCATTTGCTGTGTTCCACCTTTCATACGGTATCTAACATACAGCCACCTCACCTTATTCACAATACATCGAATGTAGACGTCTCGGTGCTTCTCGAGGTCCTTAGCGTTTTCATCCACCCATGCCCGCCCAAGGATCATCTTCACATGTTGCCTGCCATGCACATGCACATGCACATGCACATGCACATGCACATCACATCACATGCACACAACATCATTCAAGCTGGGTACACAATCACATGCCCATAAAACACCACACCTGTGCCATACGTGTACTACAGCTACTATTACCACCAAGAGTGATGATACTAGTACTAACAAGAACAACAGCAACAACAACAGTAGATACAAATAAAGAAGCGACGGGAAGGGAGCGACTCACTCCTCCACCTTGCGCTGGATGTACTCACTCCTCCACCTTGCGCTGGATGTACTCACTCCTCCACCTTGCGCTGGATGTACTCACTCCTCCACCTTGCGCTGGATGTACTCACTCCTCCACCTTGCGCTGGATGTACTCACTCCTCCACCTTGCGCTGGATGTACTCACTCCTCCACCTTGCGCTGGATGTACTCACTCCTCCACCTTGCGCTGGATGTACTCACTCCTCCACCTTGCGCTGGATGTACTCACTCCTCCACCTTGCGCTGGATGTACTCACTCCTCCACCTTGCGCTGGATGTACTCACTCCTCCACCTTGCGCTGGATGTACTCACTCCTCCACCTTGCGCTGGATGTACTCACTCCTCCACCTTGCGTTGAATGTACTCACTCCTCCACCTTGCGCTGGATGTACTCACTCCTCCACCTTGCGCTGGATGTACTCACTCCTCCACCTTGCGCTGGATGTACTCACTCCTCCACCTTGCGCTGGATGTACTCACTCCTCCACCTTGCGCTGGATGTACTCACTCCTCCACCTTGCGCTGGATGTACTCACTCCTCCACCTTGCGCTGGATGTACTCACTCCTCCACCTTGCGCTGGATGTACTCACTCCTCCACCTTGCGCTGGATGTACTCACTCCTCCACCTTGCGCTGGATGTACTCACTCCTCCACCTTGCGCTGGATGTACTCACTCCTCCACCTTGCGCTGGATGTACTCACTCCTCCACCTTGCGCTGGATGTACTCACTCCTCCACCTTGCGCTGGATGTACTCACTCCTCCACCTTGCGCTGGATGTACTCACTCCTCCACCTTGCGCTGGATGTACTCACTCCTCCACCTTGCGCTGGATGTACTCACTCCTCCACCTTGCGCTGGATGTACTCACTCCTCCACCTTGCGCTGGATGTACTCACTCCTCCACCTTGCGCTGGATGTACTCACTCCTCCACCTTGCGCTGGATGTACTCACTCCTCCACCTTGCGCTGGATGTACTCACTCCTCCACCTTGCGCTGGATGTACTCACTCCTCCACCTTGCGCTGGATGTACTCACTCCTCCACCTTGCGCTGGATGTACTCACTCCTCCACCTTGCGCTGGATGTACTCACTCCTCCACCTTGCGCTGGATGTACTCACTCCTCCACCTTGCGCTGGATGTACTCACTCCTCCACCTTGCGCTGGATGTACTCACTCCTCCACCTTGCGCTGGATGTACTCACTCCTCCACCTTGCGCTGGATGTACTCACTCCTCCACCTTGCGCTGGATGTACTCACTCCTCCACCTTGCGCTGGATGTACTCACTCCTCCACCTTGCGCTGGATGTACTCACTCCTCCACCTTGCGCTGGATGTACTCACTCCTCCACCTTGCGCTGGATGTACTCACTCCTCCACCTTGCGCTGGATGTACTCACTCCTCCACCTTGCGCTGGATGTACTCACTCCTCCACCTTGCGCTGGATGTACTCACTCCTCCACCTTGCGCTGGATGTACTCACTCCTCCACCTTGCGCTGGATGTACTCACTCCTCCACCTTGCGCTGGATGTACTCACTCCTCCACCTTGCGCTGGATGTACTCACTCCTCCACCTTGCGCTGGATGTACTCACTCCTCCACCTTGCGCTGGATGTACTCACTCCTCCACCTTGCGCTGGATGTACTCACTCCTCCACCTTGCGCTGGATGTACTCACTCCTCCACCTTGCGCTGGATGTACTCACTCCTCCACCTTGCGCTGGATGTACTCACTCCTCCACCTTGCGCTGGATGTACTCACTCCTCCACCTTGCGCTGGATGTACTCACTCCTCCACCTTGCGCTGGATGTACTCACTCCTCCACCTTGCGCTGGATGTACTCACTCCTCCACCTTGCGCTGGATGTACTCACTCCTCCACCTTGCGCTGGATGTACTCACTCCTCCACCTTGCGCTGGATGTACTCACTCCTCCACCTTGCGCTGGATGTACTCACTCCTCCACCTTGCGCTGGATGTACTCACTCCTCCACCTTGCGCTGGATGTACTCACTCCTCCACCTTGCGTTGGATGTACTGTCACCGAATATGCACGGTTGTGCATATAAGGTGCCAGTAGTATGGTGGTGTAGTGATTGTGTAGCCATGTTGTGTTTTTGTAGATTCGAGGATAGGTAGATGGGAGCTGGGAAATTGACGCGAAGTTGGTAGGAGAGCACCGAGGGGAGAAATCCATGCAACCAATGAGGACGAACCAACCCAGGCTCGAGCCGCACATTGAGAAATGCACGGTTCGAGCCAGGGTCAGGTAAGTTCACTCAATCAAACACACCTGATGCTTTCCGTTTGTTATCCTTTCGTATAGTGGACTGTTGTTACCTAGCCAGTGCAGACAGGTGGCACACCACTCAGGGAGGACCCTTGAGGTGAGAGTTCTGTTTCTTTCATAACAAACGGAAAGGTGCGCGTACAAGCATGGATGTGTACGAGCTGCGTTACGGCAGGAATTACGGTCGCCGTGAGGAGGATCGATCGCGGCGCGAACGCTCACGTGAGCGCGGGCGTTCGCTGGAGAGGTCGCCGCGGCGGCTCGAGCGATCACCGCGGAGGCCGGCCTTTCGCGCGGATCAGGTCCCGCTCGTGCCAGATCGCCAGGAGGGAGGATCAGCGCGAGAAGAAAGAGGCGGATCTGGATCTGCCACGATGGGGAGTGACCCATGGCGGACGGATGGGCGTCATGGAGCTGAGGGTGGTCATGGGTACCGCCAGGACACGGGAGTATACCGCTCGCCGGAAGAAGGCTATCGCCGTCGCGAAGAGAGAAGTCGCGGGCGAGGGCTGGAGGAGTTCTTCTCGGGTCGCCAAGGCAATCTGGATGTGGATGGAGAGGACGAGGCTGACTCGGCGAATCAAGTGCGGGAAACGAATCGTGAAGGCGAGACCAAGGGCGATGACGGATCCCAAGAGGAAGGCGCAGGCGAGCAGCGCGAGATGCCCGCTGGAGTCAAGGACGACGATCCCGCGCATGCGGGCGTGGCGGCGGAGCCAAGCGCGACGGAGGCGGACGAAAAGGGTGGTACTCGAGACCTGCCACGCGACGGGGAGAAAGGCGACGGCGGGGGGCGTGGCAGTGGCGCGCGCTCTCCGGATCCGCGTCAGCAGCGTGACAAGGGACGTGGCGGCGGTGCGCGTTCGCCTGATCCACGCCTGCATCGTGACGGAGGACGCAGCGGCGGTGCGCGCTCGCCAGAGCCTCCGCTGAATCGTGATGGGGGACGCGGCGGTGGCGCGCGCTCGCCAGATCCGCGGGTGTATAGGGAGGGGGGGCGTAACGGCGGCATGCGCTCGCCAGATCGGCGGCAGACTCGTGATGGGGAACGCGGTGGCGGCGCGCGCTCGCCAGATCCACGTCTCCCGTACGAGGACGGGAGGCGCGGAAGCGGCTACCGCTCGCCAGGACGGCAGCCGCTGCATGCAGAGAGACATGGAGGCGGCTACCGCTCGCCAGTGCCACGGCAGCACCAGGACGGTGGGCGCAGGGGAAGTGTGCGCTCGCCGGATCCGCGGAGGTACCACGACTGGAGGAGCGGAGGGGAGCTGCGCTCTCCAGATCCGCGTTACCCTCGTGATGAGAGACGCGGGGGCGGCTACCGCTCGCCTGACCCGCAGCGGTATCATGGAGAGAGGTGGGGAAGCGAAGCGCGCTCGCCCGACTGGCACAGGCAACATGGAGAAAGTCGGGAAGACAGATTCGGCTCGCAGCATCGGCAACAGAGCAGGGATGAGGGGCGCGGCGGCGGGCATCACTCACCTGAGCGGTACTGGCAGCATGACGGAAGACGTGCTGGTGAGGGAGGACGGGAGCAACGCGACAGCAGAGGGGGAAGCAGCGGGCTGATGCACAGCCTGGAGCGGGCAAGAGAGGCAAGGGAAGGAATACTGCGGGCGAGAGAGAGGGGAGCACCAGGGAGATCAACAGGAGGGCCGAGCGAGGCGTGGGGAGAAGGCAAGGGAAGCACGGCAATGGGTACGAGAGTGGAGGTGCCAGCACGTTTCTCAGGAGATCAGCGTGCGGGCCCCACGCTGAAGAACTATCTGATGCAAGTGGGCAACGTGCGGTACAGATGCGAAAGGAGCGGCATGGACTCGGTGGACTTTTTCCTGAGTCTGCCAAACACGCTGGAGGGGGAGGCAGAGACATTGTACAGGATGAAGATGGATGAGTTACTGGAAAGGGCAGGAAGGTACGGGGAGGACCCTACTGAAGCATTCCTGAGGCGGCTGAAGCAGCAGTTTCCAGGACACACTGCAGAGAAGATTAGGGAATTCCAGGATTTCAGGAAGGGGCGGGGCGAGTCACTACTCACCTACTACAACCGGCTGGTCAACCTGGCAGAGGATGTGACTTGCGCAGACATGGCCCTTCTAGTGAGTAAATTCCTGGATGGGCTGGAGTGCACTTTGGGAAGCGGACTGCGGATGAAGGTGTATGAAAGGGGGGCCGACACGACACTTGAGGAGGTGTTTGAACTGGCAGAGAAGATGGAGCTGGCGCAGAGGAATATGAAGCATACAGGCCCCGACCGGCGGAGCGAGGCAGGGGACCTACATGGGCAGCAGCCATGATACCGGAGGAGAAGGAAAAGGCAGCGGGAAGAGGGGAGACCAGGCCTGACACACGGACGTGTCACAGATGCGGGCAGCCAGGACACCTGCGCAGAGACTGCAAGAACTGCGACTCTTGTGGCAAGCCAGGGCATCGGCGGCGGGAATGTCCCACGGCACCAAAGTGTGAAGTCTGTGGGAAAGGAGGGCACGCGGCAAAGGAGTGTTATCAACGAGAGGGAGCGGCGAAGAAGACACCAGAAGAGCTAGAGAAGCAGATCAGCCGGCTGCAAGCCCAACTGCAGGCAACGGGACCACGACGGGAAGCAGAGGCGGGGATGTACGCCAAGGAAGAGGAGGAGGAAGATGTGGAGCAGGACGAGGGAGCCGCGTTCATGGTCTGGGCGGGAAGAGAAGAGAATGAGCTGGAGCATGAGGAGCAACCAGCGTGCATGGCGTGGCGAGGAAGGGAGGAGATGGGGTTGCGCAGCGGAGGAAAGGATGCACGGAAGGAGCAGCCGAGAAAGGAGCGGGAGAGAGGACAGAAACCGGAAGAAAAGGAAGAAAAGTGCACAGCGGCACGGCACCCCCAGGAGAGGTTGGCTTGCCAGACTTCCGTGCTGCTGATCCAAGGAGGTGCGTTGTCAGTGGAAGGGGAGAAGGCTAAGACGGCTATCATAGACACTGGAGCGCAGAGCGTGATACTAGGAAAGGGGATGGCCGAGAAGCTGGGACTGTGGGCACCAGACAGGCATGTGGTGAAGGGGATGCTAGTGATGACAGCAGAGGGGGGAGAGTCGAAGTGGATGCCGTGTACTAGGACTCCAATAGAACTGACGGTGCTGAAGGGGGAGAAACATGAGACGCCGGTTAGAATCAGGTGTGGGATCTCAGAGTCGGAAGATTTTGACGTCCTGGTGGGCACGGAGATGATTTTTGCATTGGGCATGACCATCTGTTTTTGGAGGGAGACAGTGGAGTTTAGAACCAGGTGGTGGAGGAAGGGTGAGCCACTGGGGCAGCTGCCGGTGCAGTTTGTCAGGACCGAGCCAAAGAGGGCCTACAGGGCAGATCTGAAGGAGACGACAGCGAAGCAGGGGGCACAGAAGGCCGCAACGGGCAAGGGACAGGGTGGGGAGCCCAGGATGCACTTCATGGACGAGCCTAGCCAGCAGACTGATTGGCAGCAACCCATTCGGCTGGTGGAGCTGTTCGGGGGAATAGGGGCGGGACTGGCAGCAGTGGTGCGAAATGGAATTGCAGTGAAGCAGTGGATTTACGTGGAAAAGGCACCAGAAGTAAAGAAAATGGCGGAGCATCAGGCGTGGGAGTTGCACAGAGAGTTCCCAGAACTGCTGAAGGGAGAGGTGATCAAGGCAGCAATGAGCAGAGGAGTGAACGACGGAAGCGGAAGTAGTAAGCTGGGGGCATGTGGACCTGATCGTGGCGGGGTGGGAATGCCAAGGGGTATCATGGGCAGGGAAGGGCAAGGGTGAGCAAGACCTACGAACACAACTGATGGAGGACCTGTTCAGAGTTATGGAGTGGGTGCAGGCTAGGCAAGGCAGAGTGGCTTACTTGCTGGAGCACTTAGACATGGAAGGAGACGTGAGAGAACCGATCAGACTGGTAAGGGAGAGAGTGACCAGACAGGTGGGGAGAGGGGTGAGCAGTGATGCGGCGCGGATGGGAGCATATGCGCACAGGCTCAGGATGTACTGGCAGAATGTGGTGCCAGCAGAAGACCTGCAGAAAGAAATAGAGAAGGTACAGAGAGCTGGGGGACGGAAGCTGAGCGACATATTGGAGCCAGGAAGAACGCCAGCACCAGTGACTAAGAAGAGCTACAGCAGGCATTATCCATGCAACCAGGTGGGACAGGAAAGGCAGGCGCTGCCTACCCTGGTGTCAGATGAGGGGGCAGCAGGCTATCAGATGGACGGGGAGCAGCCAGGCCCAGGATTGGTGCATGACCACAGGAAGGGACGGTGGGAAGAGCCCACGGCCTTGGAGAGGGAGCTGGCCATGGGATACAAGGAGAACGCCACGGCAGCCCCTGGCGTGAGCGAGAAGGAACGGAGACGGGCATTGGGGAATGCCATGGATGGATACATGATGAGGTGGTTGGTGCAGCGGATGTGGAAGGAAACAGTGCTGCACTGGGGATTGAAGGAGGGAGAGAACACAGTGGCGACGGTTAGGCAAGGGGTGTGGGCCTGCCTGCAGAAAGAGGAGCCAAAGTGGAAGATAGGGGAGAGCATGAGCGAAGAAGGGAAGGCGGCAATGCGGGCACTGCTGGCAAAACATCGGAAGGGCTTCGCCTTCACACTGCTGGAGTTGGGGAAGTGCAAGATCAAAGAGATGGCGCTGAAATTGAGTAGTGATGAGCCGGTGTTCCACCGCAGGAGGAAGATGCCACCAGGGGATGAAGCGATCTGCAGGGAGAAGATAAAGGAGTTACTGGAAGCCGGACTGATCAGGAGGTCAGAGTCCGAATACGCCACCCCAACCGTGGTGGCAGCCAGGAAGGACTTGACAGGCGAGGTGCTGAGTAGGAGAATGTGCGGGGATTACAGGGATCTCAACAAAATTACAGTGCCAGATAGATACCCAATGCCGATGGCAGAAGAGCTCTTTGACAAGTTGGCCGACGGGGTGTTCTTCACGACGCTGGACCTGCGCCAGGGATTCAATCAAATCAAGATCAGAGAGGAGGACTTGAGGAAGACGGCCTTCCACGGACCGGATGGGCTGTACGAGTGGCTGTACATGCCCTTCGGTCTGAGGAACGCCTCGGCGGTGTTCCAGAGAGTCATGGACGCGGTGTTGCGGGGGATAGAACATGCGGCGTGCTATATAGATGATGTCGTGATCTTCAGCCTGACCGAACAACAGCACCTGGAAGACGTGGAGAGGACCCTGACCGCCATAGAAGGGGCAGGGCTCACCTGCCATCCCAACAAATGCAGGTGGGGGGAGCGGACAGTGCAGTACCTGGGGTATGAGGTCACGGGGGGGCAGATTGGTATCCAACAAGCGAAGGTACAAGTGTTGGACAGGCTGAGGGAACCGAGAGACAAGTCAGGGCTGCGGGCGGTCTTGGGCTTCCTCAGCTACTATAGGCGCTTCGTGCCGAACTTCAGCAAGCGAGCGACAGTACTCAATGGGATGCTGCGGGAGGACAAGGCATGGGAATGGGGAGAGGAGCTGAGACAGGCGCTGCAAGACCTCATGACAGCCGTAAAGACAGCGACAGTGCTGCGGCTGCCAGCAGCAGACCAGCCCTTCATCCTTTACACCGACTGGAGTAGCCAAGGGATGGGGGCAATATTGTGCTAAGAGGTGGAGGGAGTGGAGAAGGTGGTGGCCTACGCCAGCAGGAGCTGCAATCCAGCGGAAGCACAGTACAGCTCGTATATTGGGGAAGGGCTGGCGGCGGTGTGGGCGGTCGGGCATTTCCGGATATACCTGCAGGGCAGAGAATTCACCCTAGTCACTGACCATCAGCCACTCACATGGCTGATGACCACACCAGGGCTGACAGGGAGAAACGCGCGGTGGGCAGTAAAGCTGCAGGAGTATGATTTTAAGATCAGGCACAGGCCGGGAAAGAGGCTGCGGCACGTTGACGGCCTCTCCCGCAACCCACCGCCGCTGGAGACGCAGCAGGCTACACAGGGGACAGAAGAGACAAAGCAGGAGCCGGCGCAGAACTTGATCCTACTGGCAAGAGAGGTGGAGCAGACAGGTGCGAAGGGAGTAAGGGGCCAGCCGACATCTGGTTGGATGCAAAAGCAATGCAATGGGTGAAGGGAGAGACAGAAGAAGATGAAACGGTGCCTGAGAGAGTGAGGGCACGAGGGCACCACTACAGGTGGTATCAGCAGCAGCTGCAGATCAAGACGGAGGATGGCTGGAAGCTGGTGCCAGCGCCCGAGGACCGTGAAGCAGTGATCAAGGAAGTGCACACTAAGCTAGGACACTTCGGGCACGAGAGGATTGTACACCTGCTGAAGACGGGCTGGTGGTGGGAAGGGATGCGCAGGCAAGTAAAAGAGTGGGTGGAGGGGTGCGAGGCATGTCAGAGGAGCAGAGCAAACCTGACGCAGGCCAAAGCGGAGCTGCATTCACTGCCAATCTGCGGGCTAGGGTTCCGATGGTCCCTGGACCTCGCGGGAGAGCTGCCGCTGAGTCGGAGCGGGAATCAGTACATAGTGTTTATGGTGGAGCATGTGAGCAAGTGGCTGGAGGTGCGAGCTATCCCCAGCAAGAGCGCGAGGCATATTGCAGCAGCATTCAAAGCACAGGTAGTGTGTCGATTTGGAGCGTGCGGGGAGGTACTCACAGACCAGGGAACAGAGTTCCAGGGGGAGTTCAAGAAATTGCTGGTGGAGTCTGGCATCACGCACCGAAAGACCTCCCGCTACCACCCCCAGAGCGACGGGCTAACTGAGCGGGCTGTACAGACCTTCAAGTGAGGGCTGCGAGCTTACGGGGAGCAGAGGAAGAGAGATTGGGATGAGGAGTTGGACTGGATAGCAGCAGGGTACAGGTTCGGGAAGCAGGCAGCGTTGAAGGATCACTCCCCGTACAGCCTGCTGTTCGGACGAGAGCCGATCCTGCCAGTGGGAGCACCACGGGTGCTGACAGATACCGTGACAGCAGGCACGATCAGGAACTGGGTGGCCCTGTCCGAGGTGAGAGCGCGTTACATGCGCTACATGATGCCAGCCGCGTTGGAGAATCTGCACACCGCACAGCTCAGAGATGCAAGAAGATATGAACAGAGGCAACAAAAAGGGGAGGGCAGAACAGCAAGGGATGTTTGCGAGGGACAAGAGGTCTACTTAAAAAGGGCCAAACAGGATACTCTTGACGTGGGGTTAGGGACCGTCCGCTGGAAAGTCAAGGAGGTGCGCCCCTCAGGGGTGCTGGTTCTGGAAAACGACACAGGGGAGCAACTGAGGGAGCATCAGACGAACACGGCAGTGATCAGAGGGACCGGGCCTCAGCGCATTGGTCCTGTGACCCGCGCTCAAGCCGCTCGAGCACGGGCACAGGAGGGGGCAGAGAGTGGCTGAGGCAACAGAAGGAGCTAAAGGAAGATGAGCATGAGGACTAATGCAGATGAGGGTACAACTGTATCTCCGACAGCTGTCACCGAATATGCACTTTTGTGCATATAAGGTGCCAGTAGTATGGTGGTGTAGTGATTGTGTAGCCATGTTGTGTTTTGTAGATTCGAGGATAGGTAGATGGGAGCTGGGAAATTGACGCGAAGTTGGTAGGAGAGCACCGAGGGGAGAAATCCATGCAACCAATGAGGACGAACCAACCCAGGCTCGAGCCGCACATTGAGAAATGCACGGTTCGAGCCAGGGTCAGGTAAGTTCACTCAATCAAACACACCTGATGCTTTCCGTTTGTTATCCTTTCGTATAGTGGACTGTTGTTACCTAGCCAGTGCAGACAGGTGGCACACCACTCAGGGAGGACCCTTGAGGTGAGAGTGGCTGAGGCAACAGAAGGAGCTAAAGGAAGATGAGCATGAGGACTAATGCAGATGAGGGTACAACTGTATCTCCGACAGTACTCACTCCTCCACCTTGCGCTGGATGTACTCACTCCTCCACCTTGCGCTGGATGTACTCACTCCTCCACCTTGCGCTGGATGTACTCACTCCTCCACCTTGCGCTGGATGTACTCACTCCTCCACCTTGCGCTGGATGTACTCACTCCTCCACCTTGCGCTGGATGTACTCACTCCTCCACCTTGCGCTGGATGTACTCACTCCTCCACCTTGCGCTGGATGTACTCACTCCTCCACCTTGCGCTGGATGTACTCACTCCTCCACCTTGCGCTGGATGTACTCACTCCTCCACCTTGCGCTGGATGTACTCACTCCTCCACCTTGCGCTGGATGTACTCACTCCTCCACCTTGCGCTGGATGTACTCACTCCTCCACCTTGCGCTGGATGTACTCACTCCTCCACCTTGCGCTGGATGTACTCACTCCTCCACCTTGCGCTGGATGTACTCACTCCTCCACCTTGCGCTGGATGTACTCACTCCTCCACCTTGCGCTGGATGTACTCACTCCTCCACCTTGCGCTGGATGTACTCACTCCTCCACCTTGCGCTGGATGTACTCACTCCTCCACCTTGCGCTGGATGTACTCACTCCTCCACCTTGCGCTGGATGTACTCACTCCTCCACCTTGCGCTGGATGTACTCACTCCTCCACCTTGCGCTGGATGTACTCACTCCTCCACCTTGCGCTGGATGTACTCACTCCTCCACCTTGCGCTGGATGTACTCACTCCTCCACCTTGCGCTGGATGTACTCACTCCTCCACCTTGCGCTGGATGTACTCACTCCTCCACCTTGCGCTGGATGTACTCACTCCTCCACCTTGCGCTGGATGTACTCACTCCTCCACCTTGCGCTGGATGTACTCACTCCTCCACCTTGCGCTGGATGTACTCACTCCTCCACCTTGCGCTGGATGTACTCACTCCTCCACCTTGCGCTGGATGTACTCACTCCTCCACCTTGCGCTGGATGTACTCACTCCTCCACCTTGCGCTGGATGTACTCACTCCTCCACCTTGCGCTGGATGTACTCACTCCTCCACCTTGCGCTGGATGTACTCACTCCTCCACCTTGCGCTGGATGTACTCACTCCTCCACCTTGCGCTGGATGTACTCACTCCTCCACCTTGCGCTGGATGTACTCACTCCTCCACCTTGCGCTGGATGTACTCACTCCTCCACCTTGCGCTGGATGTACTCACTCCTCCACCTTGCGCTGGATGTACTCACTCCTCCACCTTGCGCTGGATGTACTCACTCCTCCACCTTGCGCTGGATGTACTCACTCCTCCACCTTGCGCTGGATGTACTCACTCCTCCACCTTGCGCTGGATGTACTCACTCCTCCACCTTGCGCTGGATGTACTCACTCCTCCACCTTGCGCTGGATGTACTCACTCCTCCACCTTGCGCTGGATGTACTCACTCCTCCACCTTGCGCTGGATGTACTCACTCCTCCACCTTGCGCTGGATGTACTCACTCCTCCACCTTGCGCTGGATGTACTCACTCCTCCACCTTGCGCTGGATGTACTCACTCCTCCACCTTGCGCTGGATGTACTCACTCCTCCACCTTGCGCTGGATGTACTCACTCCTCCACCTTGCGCTGGATGTACTCACTCCTCCACCTTGCGCTGGATGTACTCACTCCTCCACCTTGCGCTGGATGTACTCACTCCTCCACCTTGCGCTGGATGTACTCACTCCTCCACCTTGCGCTGGATGTACTCACTCCTCCACCTTGCGCTGGATGTACTCACTCCTCCACCTTGCGCTGGATGTACTCACTCCTCCACCTTGCGCTGGATGTACTCACTCCTCCACCTTGCGCTGGATGTACTCACTCCTCCACCTTGCGCTGGATGTACTCACTCCTCCACCTTGCGCTGGATGTACTCACTCCTCCACCTTGCGTTGAATGTACTCACTCCTCCACCTTGCGCTGGATGTACTCGCAGTTGTTCATGAGGAACACGGCGCGCATCGCCTCATCGTGGAACGCGTCGCCCTTGCGCTCCAGATTCGCCTTCAGCGCCGCCAGCAGGTGCCGCGTGGCGGCGCCCACTCGCACGGCGCCCTCGTGGTGGTCGCCCCCCTCGTCGTACACGAGCAGCAGCGTGCCCAGATACAGCGTCCTGCGGGAGGAGGATGCACACGGCCACACACGCTGGACGGGTGAGTCGCTCAGGTGGAAGGTCGGATTCGAGGGGAGTGTGGGGTGGGGGGTTGGGGAGAGGAGGGGAGCGAATGGGAAGGGGAGAGCAGTGGGATGGGTGGCGCCATGGAAGGCACGTGCGTGAATGCACGTGAAGGTGGAGGCGGATGAAGGTGAGTGCGCAGTTGGCGCAGTTTACACATCATTTCAGAGTGTGAGAAGTGCATACGAATCAAATCAGAATGTGGTGTGTGTTTCCAAACCACCAGAGAGCGGGACATGGGGTGGGGGCACGCACTGGTCGAAGTAGAGCAGGATGAAGTTCACCACGTAGCTCGTCAGCGGGTGCACATCCGGACTGCCCCTCACAACCAGCTCCTGCCCCACCGACCCCCCACCCTCCTTGCCCTCCGTCTTGCTCTTCCCCCGCGCCTCGCCCTTGCCCTCCTCGTGCCCCTTGCTGACCTTCTTCGGCAGCAGCCCCCCCAGTATGCCCCTCCCGCTCGACGCGCTGCCGCTCACCGTCCGATTGTGCGACCCACCGCCCCCGTGGTGAGATCGATGGCTGGAATCCGATCTGTGGCTCCAGTCCAGATCCTCCTCCCCATGCCCCTCCCCGTCCTCCTCCCCCTTCCTCTCCTCCCCCCCCTCCTGGCCGGAGGCTGAAACCAAAGGAGGAGGAGGGGGGAAGGGGGCTGAGGAGGAGGAGGAGGAGGAGGAGGAGGAGAAGGAGGAGGGGGGGAGGGAGGGGGCGGGGGCAGGGGGCGGGGTGGGGTCGTGGAGCACGATGTGCTGGAAGTCAGCGATGGTGCCCCGCACCGTGCGGCACAGCGCCGAGCAGATGCCCACCAGATGCTGCCGCACCTCGCCGCCCGCCTCCCCAGGGAACTGCTTCTCCACCTGCCGGAAAAAGGGGTTGGGGAGGAGGAGTGGGGGGAAGAGGAGGTGGGGCCAGAGGCAAGGGACAGTGCAATGCAAGGGTACAGAAGAAGGATGGACGGCATGCAAACACACCGCTGGCTTGCTCTCGTGTATGGTATGGTATGGTATGGTGTATGAGTGAAGTTCACCCATGCTTGCATTGAACCAGAGGTGTTAGGTTGGGATGGTTGAAGACAGCGACGGGGCGAGTCGAGTTGACTTGAAAGGTGTGGGCGGAGCGGGGAAGGGAGGAGAGTCAGAGACGGCATTGCACGGCGCAACCCCGTGGTGCTGCACGGCGGGGCATGAGTGAGTGAGTGAGTGACTGCATGAGTGAGTGAGTGACTGACAGCATGAGTGAGTGAGTGAGTGACAGCATGAGTGAGTGAGTGACTGACAGCATGAGTGAGTGAGTGACAGCATGATTGAGTGAGTGACTGACAGCATGAGTGAGTGAGTGACAGCATGAGTGAGTGAGTGACTGACAGCATGAGTGAGTGAGTGACAGCATGAGTGAGTGAGTGACTGACAGCATGAGTGAGTGAGTGAGTGACAGCATGAGTGAGTGAGTGAGTGACTGCATGAGTGAGTGAGTGACTGACAGCATGAGTGAGTGAGTGACTGACAGCATGAGTGAGTGAGTGACAGCATGAGTGAGTGAGTGACTGATAGCATGAGTGAGTGAGTGAGTGACAGCATGAGTGAGTGAGTGACTGACAGCATGAGTGAGTGACTGACAGCATGAGTGAGTGAGTGACTGACAGCATGAGTGAGTGAGTGAGTGACAGCATGAGTGAGTGAGTGACTGACAGCATGAGTGAGTGAGTGACTGACAGCATGCGTGAGTGAGTGAGTGACAGCATGAGTGAGTGAGTGACTGACAGCATGAGTGAGTGAGTGACTGACAGCATGAGTGAGTGAGTGAGTGAGTGAATGAGTGAGTGAGTGAGTGACAGCATGAGTGAGTGAGTGACTGACAGCATGAGTGAGTGAGTGACTGACTGACAGCATGAGTGAGTGAGTGACTGACAGCATGAGTGAGTGAGTGACTGACAGCATGAGTGAGTGAGTGACTGACAGCGGGGCGGAGGTCGAGCAGTGCCTCGACCATTTCGAGCAGCGAGAAGACGTGCTCGGGGGCGCGCGGCATGTCGGCGATGATGTCGCCAAACGCGTGCAGCTGCTTCAGCGCCGGCACCGCCACTCTCGTCAGGCACTGCGCGCGCGCCGAGGGGGAAGGGGAGGGGCCCCGCCCGATGATGTCGGTGCACACCGCGTCCTCCGCTGCGATGAGCACCAGCATCTGCACGCAGGCCGAGGAGTGCAGCTTGAAGCGTGTCAACAGTAGGCGAGGCATAAAGTCCCAAGGCGTGCAGCTGTTTCAGCTGGCAGCAGCACGGCCGTCAGGCAACGACCAGCGGGAAGAGGAGTGGAGTGGGCGGAGTCAAGCAGGAGAAGCAGGAGAGGGGGAGAATTGGGAGAGGGGGGGAATTGAGAGGGGGGGAATTGAGAGGGGGGGAATTGAGAGGGGGGGAATTGAGAGGGGGGGAATTGAGAGGGGGGGAATTGAGAGGGGGGGAATTGGGAGAGGGGGAGAAGCGAATGCGCAGAGTGCAAGACTGCTGGGAACGGCGGCCGGGCCTGAGGCGCGACAAGAAGAGCTGGAGCCAAGCTGCAACAGGGTGGGGTAGCCCGTTGGGGCCAGGTGCTCATGTCTACTCCACCACCCGTTACTGCGAGCTTCAGCTTCTCCACCCCTCGTTACCATTAGCTTGAGGCTCTCCACCCCTTGTTACTGTTTGCTTGAGGTTCTCCACCCCTCATTACCGTGAGTTTGAGGTTCTCCACCCCTTGTTACTGTGAGTTTGAGGTTCTCCACCCCTTGTTACCGTGAGTTTGAGGTTCTCGACCCCTTGTTACCGTGAGTTTGAGGTTCTCCACCCCTTGTTACCGTGAGTTTGAGGTTCTCCACCCTTTGTTACCGTGAGTTTGAGGTTCTCGACCCAGCGCTTCATGAGGGGCTCGAGGTCGTTCCAGGGCAGCGCCACCACCTCGTCGCGCGTGAGCGCTGCACTGCCCAGCCGCTCCAAACACCGCAGCAGCGCTGATGCCCGCTGCTCCCTGCCCACAGCCATGGGCAGGAAGGCCAGGGTGGGTTGATTGGGGAGCGGGGAGAAGTGGGTGTGGGGACGTGGGTGTGGGGAGAGAGAGGGAGAGAGAGGAGGAAGGGGGATAAAAGGTGTTGATGGGGGAAGAAGGACTAGGATGAGCACGTGCTTGGACATACAAGACCCCGAGATGACTACGCATACAGTGTGCTGTGCATTGAGGGGTGGATGCGATGCGAGCAATGATAGGCCAGCACGACTCACTCGTACACTCGCAGGCATGCTGCCTCATACTCATTGCCCACCATCCATGCCGCCATGGCCCGAAGCGGCTTCACAGCCTCGGACCGAACCAGAGGCACGGGCGGCACCGCCTCGCCTGGCTTCATGCACGCTGCTGATTGGACGAGCGCCTTTCGATCCGGTACCAGGCTGCACGCCAGGCAGAACGACAGTGGCGTGAGGTGGGGTGGGGTGGGTTGCGATTGGGTGGAGTTGAGGTGGGGGCGGATGGATTGGGGAGGGAGTGGGGAGGGAAAGGGATGGCGTGGGACGGAAGGGTGGGGGGAGGGCGATGGAACGAGAGCGGAGGGAGGAAGGAACGAGGGGGGAGATGGGAAAGGAGAGTGGAGGGAGGCGGAACGGGGGGAAGGGAGGGAGAGGGAGAGGGTAGGGAGGGGGGATGGAATGAGGATGGAATGAGGAGGAAATGGACAGCAGTAACAAGCGAACACCTACCCCTAGCCCACCTTGCACCGGACAGCACCTCTCCGAACTCCTCTTTCAGTCGCCCCACCGCATCGTCCATCAACCCCCTCCCCTGCCGCAGCTCGGTGCGGCAGCTGCCCAGATAGCTGTGCGCCTCGAAGAACCGCAGCGCGTCCAATAGCTTATCCAGCGCCGTGAGGTACGCGTCTAGCCGGTTCTTAGGGCCGGGCGCGAGCTCTGGCGCCACCTGATTGGTCGGGAAGGAGGACGGAGCAGAAAACAATCTTAATTCTCAAAAAGATAGGCGGTGTACGGTTGCGCCAGTAAGGAAACCTTACGACAAGCCTGCAATGCACCACGCGTACCAACGTCGGCGTATCAAGCTTCTCAAGCAGAGTGCGTGGATCTCGTTTAACGATGTTCTCGAAGCCCTTGTTACCACCACCGCCCGTTACAACGCCATTCGCTGTCTCTACCTCACAACCCTCCTCCCCCATTTCCGCGGCATCACCACTCCCGCGCATCGTGGCTGCTTACGCCAAAAAATTGTTTGTCAGATGAAAGTTCGCATCGAACGAAAAAATACGAAAAGGAAAATGAGATTTTGACGACAGCCTGTGCTGTCATCGCTTGCGGGTAGTAGGGCGGGAGAAGCTTTGTACTTTCCGTGTCATGAAGTTCTCGGTAAAATTGAGTAGTTGTAAGGGCGTGGCACACTTTCCCGGTCAACACAGTCGAGCCGAAGTTTTGGCCGAATTTCAAGTTCGCCAAGATTTGCGGAAAACGTGTTCTAAACGGCCACTCAAACGCCTGTGACAACACCTCACGAGCCAGTCGAATTTTTTGGTACCACCCTGATGAATTCGAGAGTCTGGCGCTTGTAATCTTGACATTGCAGAGCTAGATTACACGCGGCACCCTTGAAAGCAGGGCTTGAGACATTTTTCACGCAGGCGATTTTGGCCTGCGAAAATCAGTTTCGTTTACCGAAAATAGCTCCACTCTCTCGCGCAGCTGCTGTGGGGGGGCAGTGAAAAATGTGCCGTGAAAAAATTAATCAATTCATGCAATATTTTCGACTTGGGATCTAGGAAATGTGCACACGTGTCTGACTGTTCAAGTCAAAAAAAATCGGCCATCGACGTAACCCGCTTTACACACGAATCTATCCGTTGAAAATCGCAAGCTGGACACTTTCGCAAAGTTCAGCCCGTTGCATGTTGGCTGGATAAATGTGCCACGCCCTAAAATGCACTTGCGGGTCTCAATTCATGGCATCGACGCAACGTTTCCGCTTGCTTGTATTCCGTGTACTCTTGTTATGGGTGCAATGGATCGAGGTAGCGAGGATTGCACTAAGGGCGTGGAACATTTTCACAAACACGTCAAATGGTCGAATTTGTGGTTGCTTCTCGCGATTGCGAAGCATTTAGGGAAACCCCGCCGTTTGACATGCCGAGTATTCACCCTCACTCGACCGAAAGTCAATGGTAATGGGGGGGGGAGGTGGGGGAGCGAATGTAAATGATGATCGTTCCGAGGGTGTTTCCTGGCCCGATTTCACCACCTCCCGCTACAACCGAAGATGGGAAATTTCGGGAGCGAGGGGGGGAAGGCTCCGACGGGTGTTTTCTCCCCCAGCTCCTCTCTTACATCTGTCCCAAATCCCCGTGAAGAGTGGTTGCCGAAAGAGTGGGGGGCGAGGGAGGCAAAATTTGCCTGAGGAGGAAGGTGGGGAGGGTAAATGTGCAGCTTCCAAAAGGTGCACATCCATGAGGATAAATGAGCGTTCTATTGGCATTTACCTTCGTTTTGGTTCGGAGGGCAAATAGGTGGCTCGGCACAGTTTTACGGGCTGACCGACATGTCGAGCCAAAAATGCAGAGAGGGGAAGTTTCCTATTTCCCCTCGCTCCCCCTCCGCCAGTGCCTAGAGAACACCACCAATGGTATTTCCCGTAGGATTGTTGTCGCCTACACCTACACTGTCCAGAGAAGTGGGACAACGTTTAACTTCGAATGTTACTCCCGAAAGTGTTTTCCAACCCCACTCTACTTGCAAAACACACAACTATCCGCTCCCCCTGAAGTTCCACACCCCTTTGGAATGCTTAAACTGGGATCAGATGTTTTTTCTTATTGGGGGTGGTTTTTAGTGGGTGCCCCACGTGCTAGCGAACAGAATATATTAAAAATCTCGCATCCTTCGCATCTCTGTTACACTCTTCTCATTCGCCAGATCCAACCATACGGGCGACCATTTGGCACGATCGTAAAAATGTTCCACGCCCTAAGGTGTCAAACTAGTACAAAATGTGAGCAAATGCATGAGCGAACATTTATACGCGAAACATGCAAACGGTAACGCGGTGCGTGCGAGCTAGCTAGTGCTACGCTGGCAGCGAGGTTCGGGCTAGTCCCGAAGCGTAGGCCGACACGGCCGGGCCAGCAGTGCGAGGTTTGGTGAAACAGTGCGCGCGAAGTTGGCGAAGCCCCGTTAGCAGTAACGGGCGAACAACGGCTGCTGCTGTACGAGATGTTGCCGGTCGTGGAAGTGTCAGATGTTGTAGCCTGTAGTGAGGTTTGTGATAGGGGGTACAAATGTTAGGGTTTGCTATATGTACCCCAACCCACATCAATGAACCAACACTTTCATTCTTGACATGGTATCACCTAGGTTAGGATCCTGTGGGATCCCGCTCCTCCCGTTCACGTTCGTTCCGCCGAGCCTGTCACCCTCGTTCGTTAGTGCCCGCTACGCCGACTCGCCTACCGTGTAGCGTAGCGCCTTCTCCCCGCTCCCTGTCCCGTCGCACCCTCTCCCCCACTGCCCGTCGAGTCGCGCTCTCCCCCCCTGCCCGTCGCGTCGCGTCGCCGTCTCCCGCTGCCCGTCGCGTCGCGTCGCCCCCCCGCTGCTCGTCGCGTCGCGCCGTCCCCCGCTGCTCGTCGCGTCGCGTCCCCCCCCCCCCCCCCGCTGCCCGTCGCGTCGCGTCGTCCCCCTGCGCGGCTGCCCTACCTGCCCGCCCGTCGCGTCGCGCCTGACCTACCTGCCCGCCCGCGCATCCCTTCGCCCGCTCGCCCGCTGCGCCCGTGCCTCCCTTTCTGCCTGCGCGCTTGCGTGCCTCGCCGGCCGCCGCGCCTACCCGTTTCGCCTGCCGCCGTGCCTGCTTGTTAGGCTCGCCGCGGGCCCGCTCTTCACGCCGCCGCGTTTGCCCGTTTTTGCCCGTCGCCGCGTCTGCTCGATAGGCCTACCGCGAGCCCTCTCTCCGCTCTACTGCGCTCTGCCTCTTGTCGCTACTGCTTCCGCTATGGCGACCCCTAGGGTTCTTCGCTTTGACGCTGACGGTAGACCGCTCGAGTTTCCGGTCTGGATCCTACGTGCGCGTCGCCTTTTAGAGAGTCAGGTCCAGGCAGGCGAGTCCCTCTGGGCGCACGCTACTGGTGACCTTCCTGCGCCCGACGACCCTACGCCTTTAGGCCCTGCCCCTGACGACGCCGCCAGAGACCGCTTTACCCGCCAGCGTGCTGACCTGATAGCGTGGAAGTCGCGTGACGCTGCGGCCTGGAATAATCGCTCTTAGCAGCCTCCTCCCTGAGTCTGAGGAGGCCCACTTCACTCAGGTTCGCACTGCTAGTGAGTTCCTGACTGCGATTAAGGCCCGCTACGCTACTCCCACCACTGTCTCTCTTGGCCGACTCTTCCTACCGTTCTTGTTCCCTGACCTCGCCTCTTTTGTGCGTTCTGCTGACTTGATTGCTCACCTCCGCTCGCTCGATTCTAGCTACCGCGCTGCTTGCACTGAGGCACAGCTTGCACTGCTTCCTCCTCCCATGGCGATTACTATCTATTTCATCGCCACTAGCCTCCCTGACCGCCTTGCCTCGGTTCGTGACATGCTTCTTCTGAAGCAACCCAGTGAGCTCACTATCGAGGTTCGTGAGTCTGCGCTCAAGGACGTCGAGAGCAACCTCCGCTCCGTAGCCTCCGCCTCTGGTGCTGTGCCCCCTCCACTGTTTCACGGGTGCACTGTCCCTCAGCTGCCCACTTTTACTGCCTCACTCGCCACTTCCACTACTGACGTGACCGCAGCTGCTGCTACGACTTCTTCGCGGTCTCGAGGTAGGGGTGGCAAGAGGGGCAGTCAGAGTGCGGGCGGCTGCGGCGGTGGCGGCGTTGGTGGCGGAGGTGGTGGGGGTGGTGTGCCGACTGGTGGCGGCGGGAGCGCAGGGACTGGAGAGGCGTCTCGTGCAGCGGCCAGTGACTCCCCTACGGCAGCTGGTGGAGGCGACACCCGGACTCGTCAGCCTCCTCCTAGTCCGCCGGCCGCGGTGGGTGGAGCAGCGGCGTGGTACCTGGCCCAGCGGCAGCAGCAGCTGGAGCAGCAGGAGCCCCTCCCCTCGCAGCAGCCCTCGCAGCAGCAGCGGCAGGCAGGTTTCGGGGCCAGGACAGCGTCAGCCCCAGCGCGGTGTGGTTCACCCTCCGTGCACCTATCACGTTCTGACAGGTGCTCGCCGAGGCCAGCCTTGTGGCCGCACCCACCCTCCTGGTCAGTGCTTTGCTCAGCTCACTGACACGGTTCACTTGGCCTTCGGCGTTGGCGGCCCTGCCCCTGACTGGTTTCCTCTTGTTCAGACGTACGGCTCTGCCCTTTGGGGCATGTCGGCTTCTCAGTTGCTTGATCTCTTAGGAACTCCTCATGCTATGTATGCTGTTGTTGACTCTAGTGCTTCTGACTCTGTTTACTCGAGTGTTGTTAGCTTAGGTGCTAGTCTTGCTGAGTTGCCTGTTGCTAGTGTAGGCACTTGTGTAGACACTAGTCCAGGAGCTCGTTTGGAGGACGCTTCGCTGTCTTTCACTTTGGACTCTGGGGCTTCGCACTGCTTCTTCAGGGACCACACGACACTTACTCCGCTTCCTGCGCCTGTCTCTGTGGCACTGGCTGATCCCACCTCGGGACCAGTCACTGCTCGCTACACTACTACTCTTCCGTGCCCTGCTGTTCCCTCTGGGTCTCTGACTGGCTTCCACGTCCCCTCGTTCTCGAGGAACTTGGTGGGCGTGCGGCCGCTTGTGAGTCAGCACGTGGGTGCGTGGATTAAGCCGTCTGGTGAGACGGCGGTTTGTGTTGACGGAGACACTTACACGCCTCTTGCCACCTTTACTGCTGAGCCGGGCTCTGGTCTCTACACACTGTCAAACATTGTATGTTTATATTGTCTAGGCTGTAGTGGGTTACACCTTAGGGGGTACAGAAAGTTAGGGTTTCCTACTTGTACCAAACTCTGTTCTAGTTCATTCATTCCTGCTCAGTTATTTCTGACATGGTTTCAGAGCAGGTCCTTCGCTAGGACTGTTCTTAGGGCCCACCGACCTATCTACCTGCTTACCTTCGATTGTTTACGGCCCCGCTGGCCCCGTCGATCTAGCAAGATCTAGCGGCCCTGCGGCCCCGTCGAAAATTTTTTTTTTAGCGGCCTCTCACGGCCCCCGTCGCGTCGCCCCTTAGCGCCCCGATCGGCCCCGTCACGCCGCCCGCGAACCGCACAGCGCGCCGCGCTCACAGCCCGCGAACCGCCCGCGCACAGCCCGCGACCCGCCTGCGCAGCCCGCGAAAGCCCGCGCAGCCCGCGCACAGCCCGCGAACTGCCCGCGAGCAGCCCGCGACCTGCCCGCGAACCCCCGCGAGCCGCCCGCGACCCGCTTACGCAGCCCGCGAGCAGCCCGCGCAGCCCGCGCTGAGCCTGCGCGGCTCGTGCGCTGACCGCCGCCGGCCCGCACGCTGCCCGCACTGCTCCCGGCCCGCCGCTGCTGAGCCCGCAGCCGCCCGCGCACCGCCGCTGCTGAGCCCGCCACCGCCCGCGCACCGCCGCTGCTGAGCTCGCCGCCGCCCGCGCACCGCCGCTGCTGCGCCCGCTGCCGCCCGCGTATCACCGCTGCTGAGCCCGCCCCTGCTGCGCCGGCTCTCGCTGCCGCCTGCTGCGCCTGTGCACCACTGCAGATCCTACTACTGCTGCTTGTGCGCCACTACAGTCTGTAGGCCCCACCGGCCCTGCTGACCCTGCGCACGCCTGTTCAGTGACTTTACTGCTTCTACTACTGCCGCTGTCGCTATGGCTAGTCCTCCTGTTCTAGCTTTCGACGCCGAGGGCCGTCCGGTCAAATTCGAAACCTGGCTAGATGATCTGCACCTTTTCCTACAGCTCACTGCCAAGGAAGATATTACACTGTACGACCACGCTCTCGGCCATGCGACCGCCCCACTCGCTACTGCCCCCCCAACTGAGCGCTCACAGTGGCAGACCCGTGACGCGCACGCTCGCTTTGCTATTCGCAACTCCCTGCCGCTAGATGAGCGCGAGCACTTCGGCCAGTGCAAGACTGCTAAGGACCTCTACACAGCTGTAGTGGCCCGCTACTCCTCACCCGCTTCTGCCACACTAGGCCGCCTCACTCTCCCCTACCTGTTCCCCGACCTAGCCTCTTTTCACACTGTCGCAGACCTCATCACCCACCTTAAGACTAGTGAGGCTCGCTTTCGCGCTGCCATGCCTGATGAGTTCCTCGCTAGCAACCCCCCCCCGCTCTGGATCACTCTCTACCACGTTGTCACCCGCCTCCCTGACTCTCTGCGCCCTGTCAGGGACCAGTTCCTCTCTCGCTCCCCCACTGAGCTCACCATAGCCCTCCTCGAGAAGGAACTGCTTGCAGCCGAGGCTAGTATCGTCGCTGTAGGCACCTCTCGTGGCGACCCCCGCGGCCCCTTCTTCGAGGGGTGCTCCCCTTCCCCCCTCCTCCCCTCTGTCGCCTCTGCTGCTGCTGTCGACCTCCTTGGTGCTGAGAAGGTCGGGGCTGCGTCTGCTTCAGGCGGACGACGCAGGGGCAGGAGTGGCAGGAGTGGGGGTGGTGGCGGAGGAGGCGGGGGTGGAGGTGGTGGCGGTGGAGGTGCGACTGGAGAGGCTAGTGGCGGCGGTGGTGGAGGTGACAGCGGTGTTGGGAGTGGTGACAGGGGCGGAGGTGGCAGCGGAGGCGGAGGTGGTCGTGGCAGCGGCAGGGGTGGAGGTGGCCGGGGCGGAGGCGGAGGGGTTGGTGGTCGTGGAGGCCCGGCGGGCGGTCAGAGTCAGCAGCCTGCCCCGACCCTTCAGGCCGCCCGTGAGTGGTATGCGCGGCGCAGCGTCACCTGCCAGTACGTTATTCGTACAGGTGACCGCACTGGCCAGACGTGTGGGGGGCCGCACCAGACGGAGCGCTGCTTCGCCCGCCTCAACGATGCGTGGCGCACTCAGTTTCCTGGTGGGGGTGAGCTGCCGCGCTGGGCTGATCTGCTCAGGAAGGGTGTTGATATTTGGGCACTTGACTTTGATGCTATTCTCACTGCCATGTATGCGATGTC
This sequence comes from Closterium sp. Yama58-4, assembly GCA_947470075.1. Lineage (NCBI taxonomy): Eukaryota > Viridiplantae > Streptophyta > Zygnematophyceae > Desmidiales > Closteriaceae > Closterium > Closterium sp. Yama58-4. Next base: position 257,824 of record CANIUD010000820.1, on the reverse strand, counting down.
TATTAGTGGAGAGGGTGCTCAGTACTTGCGTGTTCCGCCCGACCCGGGCATTCAGGCCAGCCCCGCTGCTGCTCTAGGTGCTAGTGTGTCTGCTTCCACAGGTACTACTGCAGCTGCTGCTCTAGGTGCTTGTGCGTCTGTGCCCCCTGGTACTGAGTCGACTGCAGCACTGCACACCTTCACACTGGACTCAGGTGCTTCTCGCTCTTTCTTTCGTGACCGCACTGTCCTTGAGCCTCTAGCTCGGCCAGTTGCTGTCTCTCTTGCTGACCCCTCTGGGGGTCCGGTCCTTGCGACCTCCTCCACCACCCTTCCGTGTCCAGCGGTTCCGTCCGGCACGCTCTCAGGTCTCTACCTCCCCTCGTTCTCCACGAACTTGGTGGCAGGTAGTGCGCTCCAGGACTCGGGTGTTCACCAGTTCACCCCTGCCTACGAGCGTGTGACTCACTGCACGTGTGCTCGGACGGGCCGCCACCTAGCTACTTTCACTCGAGAGCCGGGGTCTGACCTGTACACACTGACCACTGAGTCCCCTCAGGTAGCTGCGTCTGCGTCTGCGTCTGCGTCAGCGTCAGGTCAGCTGTCCGCCCCCTGCTCGTGTCGCTCTCTGGCGAACGACACCGTCCTCTGGCACCACCGCCTTGGTCACCCGTCTGTGCAGCGCCTGCGGGCCATGCACAAACGGGACCTTGTTGCTGGTCTTCCCAGGGTGCTCCCTCCCCTTCCTGACTCCCCTGCTCCTGACTGCATTCCCTGTGTCGAGGGGCGGCAGCGCGCCGCTCCTCACTCCTCCTCCTTTCCCCCGACGACCGCTCCCCTGCAGACGCTCCACATGGACGTGTGGGGCCCGGCCCGCGTCCGTGGTCAGGGTCAGGAGAGGTACTTCCTGATAGTTGTTGACGACTACTCGCGCTACACCACGGTCTTCCCCTTGCGCGCCAAGGGTGACGTCCCTGGTGTTTTGATCCCCTGGATCAGCCGAGCCCGTCTCCAGCTAGGCGAGCGCTTTCACTCGGACTTTCCTGTCCTGCGCTTGCACTCTGACAGGGGTGGTGAGTTCGCCTCCGACCTCTTGGCAGCCTACTGTGCTGAGCACGGCATTGAGCAGTCGTACACGCTTCCGGCCTCTCCACAGCAGAATGGGGTTGCTGAGCGCCGCATTGGTTTAGTCATGGAGGTCGCTCGTACCTCCCTGACCCATGCGGCTGCTCCCCACTTTCTGTGGCCGTTTGCGGTCCGGTACGCAGCGCATCAGCTCAACCTCTGGCCCCGTGTCTCCTTGCCGGAGACTTCCCCGACTCTACGGTGGACGGGAGAGGTTGGCGATGCGTCGCGTTTCCGGGTCTGGGGATCTCGAGCTTTTGTCCGCGACATGTCCGCGGACAAGCTCTCGCGTCGCACTGTTCCCTGTGTCTTTCTTGGCTTTGTTCCCGACGCGCCTGGATGGCAGTTTTACCACGTCACCTCGCGCCGGGTTCTGGCCTCTCAGGACGTCACTTTTGACGAGTCCGTCCCCTTCTACCGCCTCTTCCCCTACCGCACTGCCCCGCTCCCCCCCCCGCCTCTCTTCCTCGCTCCAGGTGCTGAGGTACCAGACCCCCTCCCCCCTCAGGGTGCCGCTCCCTCAGGTGTGTCCCAGGTAGACCCGGGTGAGCCTGTCGAGGTAGCTGTTGACTCGCGTCCTGCGTCTGGGGGTGCTGAGCCTGGGAGTGCTGCGTTTGAGGGTGCGGAGCCTGGGGGTGCTGAGCCTGGAGGTGTGGAGACTGGGGGTGCTGAGCCTGGAGGTGCGGAGCCTGGAGGTGCGGAGCCTGGAGGTGCTGAGTCTGGACGTGCTGAGTCTGGGGGTGCTGAGTCTGGGGGTGCTGAGCCTGAGCGTGCTCCACCTGGAGGAGCCCCCTCCTCCCAGCAGCTGCAGGAGAGGTACCTCGAGTACTGCCGCCTCCGGAGAGGTGCTTCTGGAGCTCGTCCCGGTACTTCCCCTCCTACCCAGGAGCTCCCCCCCATTCAGGTGATCCGCGAGTGGTACACGCGGCGCTGCAGTCTTCGTAGTGGTGCTCCTGGTACTGCGGACCCGAGCGGTGGAGCTGCTGCTGGTGCTGAGGACCCGGGGGCTGGAGCTGCTGCTGGTGCTGAGGACCCGGGCGTTGGAGCTGCTGCTGGTGCTGAGGACCCGACAGGTGGCGCTGCTGCTGGTGCTGAGGACCTGACCAGTGGCCCTGCTGCTGGTGCTGAGGACCCGGGCGTTGGAGCTGCTGCTGGTACTGAGGACCCGACCGGTGGTGCTGCTGCTGGTGCTGAGGACCTGACCAGTGGCCCTGCTGCTGGTGCTGAGGACCCGACCGGTGGCGCTGCTGCTGGTGCTGAGGACCTGACCAGTGGCCCTGCTGCTGGTGCTGAGGACCCGGGCGTTGGAGCTGCTGCTGGTGCTGAGGACCCGACCGGTGGCGCTGCTACTGGTGCTGAGGACTCGGGCGTTGGAGCTTCTGCTGGTGCTGAGGACTCGGGCGTTGCGGCTGCCACTGGTGTCCCTGCTGCTTCTGGAGACGCTGCGCGGCCGCGACCGTACTTCGTACCGCTCCTTCAGCAGGTTCTTGGTCAGGCTCCTCCTCCTTGTCCTCCTCCCTCCGTCGAGTGTCCTCTGCCTGTCCAGCAGCAGTCACAGTTACCGCCTGTCTCGCCTCTCCCTGCTCCCTCCCCTTACGCTGGTCCCACAGGAGGTCTTACTGAGCGTCGTGAGCCTGAGTCTCGTCCTGCGTCGCCTGTTCGTACTGCTCGCACTGGTCGTCGTGTCCCACGTGAGCGTCCTCCTCCTGTCCCTGGCACTCACTACATGACTCTGCGTCCCTCCACTGCTCCGCAGCGTGTCCCGCTGCCGTCTCCTCCTGCGTCCTCTCTTCCTACTCTTCCTGACCCGGAGTCTGACTCCCGTCGTGCTGCCAGTCCCACTGTTACGCGTCTCCTCGCTACAGTTGTCACTGACCCGACCTTTGAGTCCTCTGCTGCGTCTGCCCTGGTCGCTGAGTTGGTTGACTTTGCTGCTCGCTGTCGCCTAGACTACGCTGCCAGCCTTGTCGCTAGGTCTGAGTCTGCGTCTGCCTGTCCTCCGTCCGTCGGGGGTGAGTGTGCCCTCGGCACGGACGTCCTTGAGGACAGACAGGAGGAGTTCCACTGCCTTGCTGCTGCTTTGCCCCGTCTTGTGTCCTTGCTAGTTGCCCCTGAGGGAGACCCGGATGCACCAGACATCCCGACCCCACGCTCTTACGCTGAGGCGATGGCGGGTCCCTACTCCTCTCAGTGGCAGACAGCCATGGACGCAGAGATGGCCTCCTGGAAGTCCACAGGCACCTACGTAGACGAGGTTCCCCCTCCTGGGGCGAACATCGTCAGTGGCATGTGGATTTTCAGGGTGAAGCGGCCTCCGGGTTCTCCACCTGTCTTCAAGGCGCGCTACGTGGCTCGAGGCTTCAGTCAGCGAGAGGGAGTAGACTTCTTTCAGACCTTCTCCCCCACCCCGAAGATGACTACTCTTCGGGTGCTGCTGCACATAGCCGCTCACCGCGACTACGAGCTTCACTCTCTTGACTTCAGTACTGCTTTCTTGCAGGGCAGCCTGCACGAGGAGATCTGGCTGCGCCGCCCCCCTGGCTTCACTGGGTCATTTCCTCCTGGCACCCAGTGGAGGCTTCAGCGGCCGGTCTACGGTCTCCGCCAGGCGCCACGTGAGTGGCACGACACACTGAGGACGACACTTGCGGCTCTTGGGTTCGCTCCCTCTACTGCTGACCCGTCGCTGTTTCTACGCACCGACACCTCGCTGCCGCCGTTCTACATCCTCGTGTACGTCGACGACTTGGTCTTTGCCACTGCTGACACCGCGGCACTCGCTCACGTGAAGTCGGAGCTGCAGAGGAGACACACGTGCACAGACCTGGGTGAGCTGACGAGCTATCTTGGCTTGCGGATCACCCGGGACAGAGCACGGCGCACCATCACCCTGACTCAGTCACACATGGTGCAGCAGGTTCTCCAGCGCTTCCGCTTCACGTACTCCTCGCCTCAGTCCACTCCTCTGCCTACCGGTCACTCGCTCTCAGCTCTGCCTTCGGATGAGTCCGTAGAGCCGAGTGGCCCGTATCCAGAGCTTGTGGGCTGCCTCATGTACCTGATGACCTGCACTCGACCTGACCTTGCATACCCTCTTAGCATCCTAGCACGCTATGTCGCTCCTGGCCGTCACCGGAAGGAGCACATGGATGCTGCTAAGAGGGTGTTGCGCTACTTGTGCAGTACGTCGGGCATGGGGCTTGTGCTTGGAGGGCGAGACCAGGTTGTTCTCACAGGGCACTCAGACGCTTCTTGGGCAGACGACCAGGCTACTCAGCGGTCGTCCCAGGGTTACACCTTCAGCCTTGGCTCTGGCTCAGTTTCTTGGCGTTCTACTCGCTCTTCTTCTGTTCTCAGCTCCAGTTGTGAGGCTGAGATCTACGCCACAGCCATGGCTGCTCAGGAGCTACGCTGGCTGACCTACCTGCTGACCGACCTCGGAGAGCGGCCTCGTTCTCCTCCAGTGCTGTACGTCGACAACAAGGCTGCCATTGCCTTGTGTGAGGAGCACAGACTGGAGCACAGAACGAAGCACATCGCTCTGCGGTACTTCCTTGCTCGAGAGCTGCAGCAGCGTGGTCAGCTTTGTCTGCGTTACGTGGCCACTGAGGCCAACACTGCTGATGTGTTCACCAAGGCGCTTCAGCCTTGTGACCATCAGCGCTTTTGCACTCTGCTAGGCCTTGTACCTACTGGGCCTCACTTGCTTACCTCTTGACCTTACTTGTACTGTGATCACTATATATATATGCCTTCTTGCTTACTTTTGCTAGGTTGTGATCACTGTATCTCTTGCTTTGTTATAAACCTGCATGTGAACTGGTCTTGTGACCGCTTGCTTGTGCTCGGAATTTGTGTGGAATCCTTGAGATCCACCCTGAGCTTGCTTTGCTTTGACTGGTCTTGTGACCCTGTGGTTGTTTCCCACTGCGCCTATGGGGGTGTGTCAAACATTGTATGTTTATATTGTCTAGGCTGTAGTGGGTTACACCTTAGGGGGTACAGAAAGTTAGGGTTTCCTACTTGTACCAAACTCTGTTCTAGTTCATTCATTCCTGCTCAGTTATTTCTGACACACACTTCACACTGGCCCCAGCAGCAGCAGCAGCAGCAGCCGCAGCAGCAGCAGCGGCGGCGACCACTGTCCCCGGCCCCTGTTCCTTCCCCCAGTCTGGTCCCTGCGTCTCACCAGGTTGCTGCGTCCCCCCAGGTAATTGTGTCTGGTCAGGTTCCCACGTCAGGTCCAGTTGCTGCGTCGTGCTCCTGCCGGTCGCTTGCCCACCCCACCGTTCTGTGGCACCACCGGATGGGGCACCAGTCCTTTCCTCGTCTGCGCGCTATGTCGCGTCAGCGTCTTGTTTTAGGCCTCCCGCGTGTCTTGCCTTCGCTAGCACCACCCTGTGGTCCCTGCGTCGAGGGTCGGCTGCGCGCCACCCCTCACTCCTCCTCCCTTCGTCCGGCCACCGAGCCTTTTGAGACGCTCCACTTGGACGTCTGGGGCCCCGCCTCTCGCCTTGGCCCTGAGCGTGAGCGTTTCTTTCTGGTGGTCGTTGACGACTACTCCCGCTACACCACAGTGTTCCCCCTGGCGAAGAAGTCTGAGGTGACTTCTACGCTGATCAGGTGGTTGCTTACCAAACAGGACACTCGTGGTCGTCGTGTCAGCTGTCTTCACTCTGACCGCATGGGTGAGTTTCGCTCCGGCATTCTCGCTGGATTCTGTCGCGAGCAGGGCATTCGTCAGTCCTGGACGCTTCCAGAGTCCCTGCAGCAGAATGGGGTTGCTGAGCGCCGCATAGGCTTGGCCACGGAGATCGCTCGCACCTCCTTGACTCACGCCCATGCCCCCCATTTTCTGTGGCCCTACGCGGTTCGGTACGCCGCTCACCAGCTGAACCTCTGGCCACGCGTCTCTCGGCCAGAGGCTTCACCGACCAGTCTTTGGACCGGGTCCCCTGGTGTTGCGTCGCAGTTTCGTGTCTGGGGTTCCTTGGCTCTTGTCCGCGACACCTCTGCGGACAAGCTCTCGCCTCGCGCCGTTCACCTTTTACCACCCTCCCTCTCACCGGTTCTTTGACTCCCGTGACGTCCGTTTCGAGGAGTCCACCCCCTACTACGTCAGGTACCCCTGTCGAGGTCTCCCGGTTCCTCCTCCCCCTCTCTTCCTGACTTCCGCTCCCCCTCCTGCTCCCCCGGTACAACCTCCCCCCCCCTGGTCCAGCCCCGTCAGGTGTGTCCCACGCTACCCCTCCCTCTTCGGTAGCCCCTCAGGTACAGCCTCCTTCCCTGCAGTCCTCCTCGCAGCCTGTTGCGGACCCTGCGGGAGTCGGTGTTCGTGGCGAGGACTCTGTCGGTGCTTGCTCTGGGGTGCTGGAGTTGGGGCTGAGCCCGAGGCTGCAGGAGACTCTCGTCTTCCGGGAGCTGGTGTAGGTGGTGCTGACTCTGGGGGTGCTACGTCTGAGGGTCCTACGCCTGGGGGTGCGGGTGCGCCCGCTTCGGGACCTTGTGAGCCTGGCCGTGTTGCTGTTGGTGGTGCTGCCTCTGGGGGTGGTGCGCCGAGTGCTTTGGAACGTAGTCCTGGGACGGCCGCGGCCTCGGACACTACTCCTCCCCCCCACCCCTACCCGACCCGGCACCAGGCTCGTGTTCGCCGTGCCCGTGAGGAGCAGCTAGAGTTGGAGAGGGAGGAGAGAGATTTGCAGCTACTGGTGGAGGAGGAGCAGCAGCAGCAGCTGGAGCCGCCGCAGCAGCAGGAGGCACCGCAGCTGACGCCGCCGCAGCAGCAGGAGGCACCACAGCAGCCCCCACAGTAGCAGGAGGCACCGCAGCTGGCGCCGCCGCAGCAGCAGGAGGCACCGCAGCAGCCGCCGCAGCAGCAGGCCCAGCAGCAGCAGCAGCCGCCTCCCCCTAGTCTCTGGTCTTCGGACCCTCGGTCTCCCCTCTCGCTCTCCTTCCTCCTCCCCCTCTCCTCCCGTCTCTGGTCCTCCGCTTCCTCCTCCTGACCCCTCCCCAGCTGTCTTTCCTCGTTCTCAGCCTCCGTTGTCCCCTCCTCTTTCTCACACTTGGACTTTTCGTCGCTCTCCTCGTGCTCGTCCCTCGTCCCCTGTTCCCGTCACTGACCTTCGTACTGCCCTCTTTCGTTCTAGTCCGCCTCGTTCGTCTCCGTCTGTGCTTCCGTCTCCTCCTGAGTCGGCCCTTACTGCTTCCCTATCTTCTCCTGTCACTGACTACTACCGCACGTACCGTTTTGTTCTCTCTCTCGTGTTCTCGCCTCTTTTGTTGCCCACCCTCGTGCCTCTGTGTCCTCTGTCTCAGCTCTCACTGCTGCAGTCACTGAGTTTAACTTTACTCGCCGCCTTGACTACGCCACCAGTCTTGTGGCTGCTCCTCCTACCAGTCCTCTGGCCGTCGGGGGTGAGTCTGCCCTTGGTTGTGACGCCCTAGAGGACAGGCAGTTTGAGCTAGAGTTCCTGGCAGCCGCTTCCCCTCATCTCTGTGCCATGCTGCTCGCCCCTGAGGGAGACCCCGACGCTCTTGACATACCGACTCCTCGCACTTATGCTGAGGCAGTGTCAGGGCCTTGGGCCTCTCAGTGGAGAGCTGCCATGGACGCAGAGATGGCCTCCTACAGATCCACAGGCACCTACGTCGATGAGGTTCCCCCCCCTGGGGCAAACGTAGTCGATGGCATGTGGATCTACAGGGTGAAGCGGCCACCGGGATCTCCTCCGGTCTTCAAGGCGCGTTACGTGGCTAGAGGTTTCAGTCAGCGCGAGGGAGTTGACTTCTTTCAGACCTTCGCGCCTACCCCGAAGATGACCACTCTTCGGGTGTTACTGCACGTAGCAGCTCAGTGAGACTACGAGTTACACTCTCTCGACTTCTCCACTGCTTTCCTTCAGGGTAGCCTACACGAGGAGGTCTGGCTGCGTCGTCCCTCTGCCTTCACTGGCACTTTCCCTCCTGGGACCCAGTGGAGGTTGAGGCGACCGGTCTACGGTCTTCGTCAGGCTCCTCGTGAGTGGCACGATACCCTTCGTTCTACTCTCTCTGACCTTGGGTTCCAACCATCGTCTGCCGACCCGTCGCTGTTCGTTCGTCGTGGCTCCACACCGTTCTTTGTTCTGGTCTACGTCGACGACCTGGTTTTCGCCACTGCTGACAGGGTTGCCTTGGCAGACGTGAAGTCCGAACTGCAGAAGAGACACACGTGCACTGACCTTGGTGAGCTGCGCCACTACCTTGGTCTGCAGATCACCAGGGACAGAGCTGCTCGCACCATTACACTCTCACAGTCACACATGGTGCAGCAGGTCCTTCAGCGGTTCGAGCTTCAGCACTCCACAGTACAGCGCACACCTCTTGCTGTTGACCACAGACTCACTGGACCCTTTCCTGACGAGCCGTTTGAGTCTAGTGGTCCCTACGCAGAGCTTATGGGCTGCCTCATGTACCTGATGACTTGTACTCGCCCGGACCTCGCCTTCCCTCTCAGCATCCTTGCGCGCTTTGTTGCGCCAGGGAGACACCGTCCTGTTCACTAGACGGCAGATGTGAGGGTGGCGAAGTACCTAGCGACGACATCAGGCGTGGGGCTAGTTCTTGGAGGGCAGCAGTCTGTCGTACTTACTGGTCACTGTGACTCTTCTTACGCTGACGACGCTGAGACTCACAGGTCTACTCAAGGGTACTGTTTCAGCCTGGGTTCTGGAGCTGTTTCGTGGAGGTCCACGCGCTCCTCTTCGGTCTCGACCTCTACAGCTGAGGCTGAGATCTACGCTGGTGCCATGGCGGCACAGGAGCTGCGTTGGTTGACGTTCTTGCTCGCCAACCTGGTGAGCGGCCGAGCTCTGCACCGACCTTGTTCACTGACAACAAGGCGTCGATTCTCCTCTGTCGAGAGCCGCGACTGGAGAGCAGAGTGAAGCACATTAACGTCAGGTACTTTCTTCTGCGAGAGTTGCAGAGACGTGGACAGGCTCGCTTCGAGTTTGTGGAGTCTGAGGCCAACACTGCAGACATCTTTACCAAGGCGCTTCCGCCTTGTGACCACCAGAGGTGTTGTGTGCAGTTAGGCCTTGTTGACACAGGTTCTAGTCGTGTATAGGCTTGAGTTTACTGTTTGCTTTGCTTGTACTCTTGCTATACACACTTGTGAACTCTTGGACTGGCCTTGTGGCCACTGTTGCTTGTGCTCAGAGTGTGTGGTGATGTTGTGATCCACCCTGAGCTTTGTTTCTTTGTGACTGGTCTTGTGACCGTACACTTTTGGTTTTGCTTGACACCCCTCACTTAGGCTATGGGGGTGTGTCAGATGTTGTAGCCTGTAGTGAGGTTTGTAATAGGGGGTACAAATGTTAGGGTTTGCTATATGTACCCCAACCCACATCAATGAACCAACACTTCCATTCTTGACAGTAAGGAATGTCGAAAAAATTCCTTACACTACCCCCCCCCCCCCCCCCCCCCCCCCTCAAGAAGCCCCCTCCGCTACGCGAGTGCGTGTATATCGCGGAAACCCCTTCTCCTCAGATACACTTGCAGGACAGGGTGGTTTTTTATGTTGGCTTGGGGCACCCAGCTATCCTCAGTTGGCGTGCAGTCCTTCCAGCGGATGAGAAATTCGATTCTCCGAATGCCGATGGGGTGACAAATCCGATGGTACGTGACTGGGCGGCGGTGGCGGTCAGCGTTGCGCTTAGCGATGACGTTGGCTTTTTTAATCGCTTCTGCGGCTCTGGTTCGGGCAGCTTGCAGAATCTCGGCGAATTGCTGTGCGAGTGGTGTGGGGTTGTCCGACTCGGCGTCATGGGCATTGTGGGGTGATGCCCGTAGTTCAGGTAAAACGGGGATTGCTGCGTCTTTGCTGACGTGGCGTTGTTGTACGCGAACTCAATCAGTGGCAGCTGCTGCTCCCAAGTTGTCGGGTCATCGCAAGTGGCACGAATCAACTGCTCCATCGTCTGATTCGTCCGCTCCGTTTGACCGTCGGTCTCGGGGTGGTACGACGAACTGAAATGTAGCCTTGTCCCGAACTGCTCCCAGAGGTTGTTCCAGAAGTTGCTGGTGAACTTCGTATCCCTATCGCTGATAATCACTGCTAGTATCCCGTGCAGGCGAACAACGGCTGCGATGAACAGGCGAGCGGTTTCCTCGGCTAAGATCGACTTTTTTTACGCAGCGAAGTGTGCCATCTTCTTCAACCTGTCAACGACGACCATAACCGCGTCGTTACCCCCAGGGCTCGAAGGTAACCCTGTGACGAAATCCATGGTAACCTGCTGCCAGGTGCGCTCAGGCGGTGGAATCGGCTGCAATTGACCCGCCTTTCTTTTTTCGCGAGCTCTTCATCACCTGACACGTGGGGCACGAGCCCACGTCCTGCTGTACGTCGGTCAACAGCTCCGGCCAGTAGTAGTACCGCTGCAGTTGCTGTTGCGTTTTCTCTACCCCGAAATTACCCGAGGTAATCCCGTCGTGTGCCTCCTGCAGTAGCAGCTCCCTCAATAGTTACGCGGGTACCCAGATGCGGTTGGTGCCTGTCTTTACGTGATAGACTCCCTTTGCTTCTGCCAGTTGCTGTGAATTTCCGTTTGTGAAAAATGGGTCGGTGCGGTATCCGTGGGTGAATAGGCCTGTTAACAGTGGGTTGGTTTGGGCGAGTAGGATGGCGTGGAGTTGGGCGGTAGGGCGGGTGAGTGCGTCGGCGATGTTGGATGCGCCTTTTTTGTACGTGACTGTGTAGTGGAAGTTGGACTCCAGATAGTCCAACCAGCGAATCTGTCGTGGATTGAGATTCGGTTGGGCACAAAGGTACTGTAGTGATCGGTGGTCTGTCCGTACTGTCACGTCGGCGCCAGTCACGTAGCATCGCCACACCTTAACCGCATGCACGATCGCCAGCATCTCGCGGTCGTGTATCGGGTAGTTGCGCCTGGGCGGGTGAAGCTTGCGGGAATCTTACGCGATTGGTTGGAGGCCGTTCCTGAAGTCCTGCAACAGTACTGCTCCCACAGCGATGTCACTTGCGTCGGTGACGAGCTCGAACGGTCGGTGCGGATCTGCGATGTGAAGCACGGGCGGCGAGCACAAAATTTGTTTGAGGGCCGAGAAGGCAGCTTGCTCTTTCTCACCCCACGTATACTCAACCCCCTTCCTCAATAGGTCGGTCAACGGAGCAGTCAACTTCGCCATGTCGGGGACGAACCGACGCATGTAGTTGACGAAACCCAAAAAACTCTGCAGCTCAGTTAAATTTGTTGGCGCGTGCCAGGCTTGAATCGTCACAATCTTCTTCGGGTCTATTTCCACTCCGTCAGCTGAGCTTATGTGACCTAAAAACTCCAGTCGGTCCTGTAAAAACTCACAACTTAGAGGCTTTTGTCAGTAGGCGGTTCTCACTCAGTATTTAAAAAACGGCTTCGATGTCCTGTAGGTGTTGTGCTCTGTCGGGGTTGTAAATCAGTATGTCGTCCAAGTAGACGACGACGCACTTATCTAAGAGCGGGCGGAAGGCTTTGTTCATCGTTTTTTGAAAAGTGGCGGGGGCGTTGGTCAGTCCGAAGGGCATGACGGTGTATTGGAAAGAAGCGTAGCGTGTTCGAAAAGCTGTCTTGGGGCAGTCGGGTGGGTTGACGCGAATCTGGTGGTAACCCCCTTTAAGGTCAATTTTCGAGAAAACACGGCTGTGCGCGGTTGGTCGATCAGCTCGTCGGCTCGCAGGATGGGGTAACGGGACTTGGTGGTAACCCTGTTCAGTGCTCGGTAATCTATGCACATGCGAAATTTCCCGTCCTTCTTCGGTGTGAACAGTATCGATGTTGTGAAAGGAGACGAACTAGGGCGAATGAACTCCTTCTCGAGCAGGTAATCGAGCTGCTTCCTCAGTTCGTCCAGTTCGGGTTGGGTTAGTTGGAACTGTCGCTGTACTGTCGGCTGTGCCCCGATTCTAACTTTATCCTATGGTCATGCGGTCGCTGACGTGGCAGTCCGGTCGGCAGGTCGTCTAGAAAAATCTCACTGTACTGCTTCAGGATCGCTGCCAAGTCATCCGGTACGTCAGCAAGCAATTTCTATAAATCACCCCCCTGGTCTGCTGCTTCGGCTTCCCGAATGTCAACCGCATACACGTCAGTTCCTACCGCTACGGCGCGTTTCATCGTGATCGCGTTGACACGCACCGACGAAGGCTTAGGCGAGCCCCAACAAGGTAAGGCGATGTTGTTACTGTTCACTCGCACGGTGCAGTCCCCCGTTGTCCAGTCGATTCGCGGATTGTGCCGTCGCAACCAATCACGGCCGAGTAAAATGTCGGTTCCGTTGAGGGTTGTCGAGAGCATTTCCTGGCTAAACGTGAAGGTTACCCCGCATCGAATCCGAACCCGGTCTACGCGTTCCCGCATCGCCAGTGGCGCGCCGTCAACCAGTCTTGCGTCCAGTGGCAGTTTCAGTTTCCGTGCTGTGGCAGTGTTGATGAGGCTGTGGCTGGCTCCCCCGTCTACAAATATTTTAACTAAGTCGTCCCAATTTTCCCACTAAGCAGTATGGGGCTGTCTAGCGTGCCCGCGGTACCCTCCTTATTCGGCCGAGTGTGGTCGATCGCGTGAACTGGCACAACTACTCGGTGAGGGTCGGTTGGGTCGGGCGAGCGGCGTGACCTGTCAGTATAGGGCCTGTCTGCTACTGACTCCCAGCGTTTCCCTGCTGCTTGGTCTGTTTCTGCTGCTCAGCTTCCCCCTTTCCCTTAGCGTTTTCCGGGCATTCGCTCTTACGGTGTCTCGACCGATTGCACGCGAAGCAGCGCCCTTTGAACGGTGCGGCAGCGGCATTCCCGATGACGGCACGTATCGTAGCGCCCTCGTTCTGTTAAATTGTAATGTGTTATATGTTGGTAGGCTGTAGTGGGGTAGCCAATATGGGGTACAACCCCAACTAGGGTTTCATATTTGTACCCAAACTTCTGCTAGTTCATTCATTCTTGCCTAGTTCAGTTGACATGGTATTCAGAGCAGGAGGTCCCTAGGACCTACCGATCGTTTTTTTTAGGGCCCACCACCGCTCGCATGCGGTTACCACGCTACCCCGTGCCCTAGCCTCATAGCGCCCTCGTGCGCCCTCGTTAGCGCCCTCGTGCGTCCTCGTTAGCGCCCTCGTTAGCGCCCTCGCGCGCCCTCGTTAGCGCCCTCGCGCGCCTCTCGTTAGCACCCTCGCGCGCCCTGGCTAGCGCCCTCGCGCGCCCTCCTTCGCGCCCTCGTGCGCCTCTCGTTAGCGCCCTCGCGCGCCCCTCGCAGCGTCGCCCGCCCGCCGAGCCGCCCGCTCGCAGCGTCGCCCGCCTACCGCGCTGCCCGTTTCGCAGCCCGCCCGCCGCGTCGCCCGCTTGCAGCGTCGCCCGCCCGCCCGCTGCCCGCTTCGCAGCGTCGCCCGCTCGCCCGCTGCCCGCTTCGCGACCCGCCCGCCTCGCTGCCCGCTCGCAGTGTCGCCCGCTCGCCCGCTGCCCGCTTCGCAGCGTCGCCCGCCCGCCCGCTGCCCGCTTCGCAGCGTCGCCCGCCCGCCCGCTGCCCGCTTCGCAGCGTCGCCCGCCCGCCCGCTGCCCGCGCGCAGCGTCGCCCGCCCGCTCGCTGCCCACTCGCAGCGTCGCCCGCTCGCTCGCTGCCCGCTCGCAGCGTCGCCCGCCCGCCTCGCTGCCCGCTTGCAGCGTCGCCCGCCCGCCCGCTGCCTGCTTCGCGGCCCGCCCGCTCGCTCGCTGCCCGCTCGCAGCGTCGCCCGCCCGCCCGCTGCCCGCTTCGCAGCGTCGCCCGCTCGCCGCGCTGCCCGCTCGCCGCGTCGCCCGCCCGCCCCGCTGCCCGCTTCGCAGCCCGCCCGCCGCACTTCCCGCCTGCAGCGCCGCCTGCCCACCGCGCTGCCCGCTTCGTAGCCCGACCCCTGCACTGCCCGCTCGCCGTGTCGCCCGCCCTCCGCGCTTCCCGCCGAGCTACCTACCTGCAGCGCTGTGGCAGCTTCCTTTGCTCTGTCGCTATGGCTTCCATCCGAGTGCTGTCGTTCGATGCTGAGGGCCGCCCTGTGAAGTTCGCCACTTGGCTGGATGACCTGCAGCTGTTCCTTCTGAGCGATAGCAAGGAGCATGTGTCGCTCTATGATTACGCGTCTGGTGCTGCACCTGCCCCTCCTGCCACAGCTGAGCTTAGTGTTCGTTCCCACTGGCAGACTCGTGACGCAGCTGCTCGCCTAGCCATTCGCAGTCACCTGCCGTTAGCTGAGCTCGAGCATTTTGGCGACTGCAAATCCGCTAAGGCCCTGTACGATGCTGTCGTTGCTCGCTACTCCTCGCCTGCCACAGCCGAGCTTAGCCGCCTCATGCTGCCGTACCTGTTCCCTGACCTGTCCACCTTTGCTACAGTCGCCGATCTTATCACCCACCTTCGCACTAGTGATGCCCGCCTTCGTGCCGCCCTTCCCACCGAGTTCTGCGCTAAGAACCCCCCTCCCCTGTACTGGACACTCCACTTCATAGTCACCCGTCTCCCTGACACCCTCAGCTCAGTTCGAGACCACTTCCTTGCTCGCTGTCCCACTGAGCTCACCGTTGCCCTCCTAGAGGAGCAGCTGCTAGCGGCCGAAAAGAGCATAGTAGCTGTCGGTGCTGCTCGTGGCGCTCCTCGCACCCCCATCTTTGAGGGGTGTTCTCCCTCTCCCCTCGCTCCCTCCTACGCTACTGCTGCTGCTGTTGACTTCCTTGGTGCTGAGTCTGCTGGCGCTGCTTCTGCTCCTAGTGGGAGGCGCCGCACCGGCAAGGGCAAGGGGGGCAAGGGTGGCGGGGGTGGCGCTGGGGGGGGCGGCGGTGGGGGAGGTGGGGGGGGAGGCGGTGCTGGAGGGAGCGGTGGCGGGAGTGCTGGTGGGAGTGGGGTCGGCAGTGGAGGCGGGGGCGGCGGAGGGAGCGGTGGCGGTGGTGGCGGCGGCGGCGGTGGCGGCGGCGGCGGCGGTGGCGGCGGCGGTGGTGGCGGTCGGAGCGGAGGTAGTGGTGGTGGCGGAGGTCGGAGTGGAGGCACCGGCTCGGGCCAGAGCTCCCAGCAGCAGCAGCGTCCCCAGACGACCCAGCAGCTTCGTGAGTGGCTTGCTCAGCGTGGGACGTCGGGGGGCAGTGGCCGCTGTTCCTATGTCATTCGCACAGGTGACCGCAAGGGACAGACGTGTGGGAGGTTCCACACCCCGTACCGCTGCTTCTCCCGCCTTGACGACGCTTGGCGTGAGGAGATGGGCGAGGATGTTGAGCGCCCCCGCTGGGCTGAGCTCATGAGGGCTGGTGTTGATATCTTTGCTCTTGACTATGATGCTATTATTGCTGCCATGTATGCATTGACTGTTAGTGCCGAGGGAGACTGTTACTTGTGTGTGCCGCCTGACCCAGGTATAGAGCCCGCTGCCCTGGGTACTAGTGAGTCTGCTCTCTCTGGTATGGTGCCCCCGGTACTTGCTCCCTCCAGTGCTGTCCCGGCTGTTTGCGAGTCTGCTCTCTCAGGTACAGCACCCACAGAGACTGCTCTCTCAGGTACCGCACCGGCTGAGGCCTGTCACACCTTCACCCTTGACTCAGGTGCTTCCCGCTGTTTCTTTCGTGACAGTACTGAGCTCACACCGCTTCCTGCACCGGTTCCAGTCTCCTTGGCTGACCCCTCTGGGGGCCCAGTCCTTGCCCAGTCCACCACTGTGCTCCCTTGTCCGGCGGTTCCGTCTGGCTCGTTGTCGGGTTTCCACCTCCCCTCGTTCTCGACGAACCTGGTGAGCAACGCTGTCATCCAGGATCAGTGGGTTGACACCTTCACCCCAGGAGGACAGCGTGTGGCGATCTGCACGTGCTCCAGGACCGGCCGTCACCTGGCTACGTTTACTCGTCGGCCGGGGTCGAGTCTCTACACACTGACCACTGCGTCTCCTCAGGTCGCTGCTGTCGGTCAGGTGTCCGCGTCAGGTCTAGTGGCCCACGCCTGTGAGTGTCGTTCCCTGTCGCACCAGACCCTTCTCTGGCACCATCGCCTGGGTCACCCCTCCCTACCACGCCTCCGTGGCATGCACCGTCGCCACCTTGTGTCTGGTCTTCCCAGGTCCCTCCCTCCCCTCCCTGCCTCGCCTGCACCGCCTTGCCTTCCTTGCGTCGAGGGGCGGCAGCGCGCCGCTCCTCACTCCTCCTCGTTCCCCCCGACAGAGGCTCCTCTGCAGACCCTCCACCTGGACGTGTGGGGCCCAGCCCGCGTTCGTGGCCAGGGCGGTGAGCGGTACTTTTTGCTGGTTGTCGACGACTACTCGCGTTACACCACGGTCTTCCCCTTGCGCACCAAGGGTGAGGTCCCTGCTGTTCTGATCCCTTGGATCCGCGCAGTTCGTCTCCAGCTCCGCCGCCGTTTCCGGACGGATCTTCCTGTCCTGCGTCTGCACTCTGACAGAGGTGGTGAGTTCTCCTCCGACCTCTTGAGGGCCTTCTGTCAGGAGGAGGGCATCGAGCAGACCTTCACGCTTCCGGACTCCCCACAGCAGAATGGGGTTGCTGAGCGCCGCATTGGCCTGGTCATGGAGGTCGCTCGTACCTCCTTGGTCCACGCGGCGGCTCCCCATTTTCTGTGGCCGTTTGCTGTCCGGTACGCCGCGCATCAGCTCAACCTCTGGCCCCGTGTCTCCTTGCCGGAGACCTCGCCCACACTGCGTTGGACGGGGAGGTTGGCGATGCGTCGCGCTTCCGGGTGTGGGGTGCTCGTGCCCTTGTCCGCGATACGTCCGCGGACAAGCTCTCCTCCCGCACACTTCCCTGTGTCTTCCTTGGCTTTGTCCCTGACGCGCCTGGCTGGCAGTTTTACCACCCCACCTCGCGCCGGGTCTTCGCCTCTCAGGACGTCACCTTTGACGAGTCGGTCCCTTTTTACCGTCTCTTCCCCTACCGCACTGCCCCCCTCCCTCCCCCGCCGCTTTTCCTTGCTCCTGGTCCCCCTCCGGTAGACCCCCTTCCCCCTCAGGGTCCTGCTCCTTCAGGTGTCTCTCAGGTAGACCCTCCTCCCGTCACTGAGCCTGTCGAGGTCACAGGTGACTCAGGTGCTGCTGCAGGTGGTGCTGCTGGGAGTGCTGAGCCTGGGGGTGCTGAGCCTGCGGGTGCTGGGCCTGGGAGTGCTGGGACTGCGGGTGCTGGAGCTGAGGGTACTGTGCCTGGGAGTTCGGCGCCTGGGGGTGCTGAGCCTGGGGGTGCTACGACTGGGAGCCTGCGTGTACGGAGTCTGGGGGTGCCGAGCCTGGGGGTGCTGCTACTGAGCCTACGGAGCCTGGGGGTGCTGCGCCTGGGGGTGCTGCGCCTGGGGGTACTGAGCCTGGGGGTGCTGCTGCTGAGCCTACGGAGCCTCGGGTTGCTGCGTCTGGGGGTGCTCCGGTTCGGGGTGCTGAGCAGTCTCTCACACCGCAGCAGCTTCGTGACTGGTACGTCCGGCGCTTTCGCCGTCCTAGTGGCTCGGCTGGAGCTGGGGGTACTGGAGCTGCCGGGACTGGTTGTTCTGGACGCACTACGACTGGAGCTGCTGGAGCTGGGGACTCTGGAGCTGGCGGTGCTAGCGGAGTTGTAGCTGCCGACTCTGGGGGTGCTCTTCCTCGCGGTGCTGCGGACCCTGGGGGTGGCGCTGTTGCTGGTGCTGCGGACCCACCTGGTGGAGCTGCTGCTGGAGCTGAGGACCCGAGCGGTGGCGCTACTGCTGGTGCTGGGGACCCGGACGCTGGAGTCTCTTCTGCTTCTGGAGGCGCTGCGCGGCCGCGGCCGTACTTCGTACCGCTCCTTCAGCAGGTTCTTGGGCAGGCTCCTCCTCCTTGTCCTCCTCCCTCCGTAGATTGTCCTCCGCCTGTCCAGCCGCAGTCACAGTTACCGCCTGCCTCGCCTCTCCCTGCTCCCTCTCCTTACACTGGTCCCACAGGAGGTCTTACAGAGCGTCGTGAGCCTGAGTCTCGTCCTGCGTCGCCTGTCCGTACTGCTCGCACTGGTCGTCGTGTCCGTCGTGAGCGTCCTCCTGCTGTCCCAGGCACTCACTACATGACTCTGCGTCCGTCCACTGCTCCTCAGCGTGTCCCTCTGCCGTCTCCTCCTGCGTCCTCTTTGCCTGCTGTTCCGGACCCTGAGTCTGACCGGTATCGTACTGAGCACCCTACTGTCACGCGTCTCCTCGCTACTGTTGTCACTGACCCTACCTTTGAGTCCTCGGCTGCGTCTGCTCTGGTCGCTGAGTTGGTTGACTTTGCTGCTGCCTGTCGTCTAGACTACGCTGCTCGCCTTGTTGCTGAGTCTGAGTCTGCGTCTGTCTGTCCTCCGTCCGTCGGGGGTGAGTGTGCTCTTGGCACGGACGTCCTTGAGGACAGGCAGGAGGACTTTGACTCTCTCGCGGCTGCTGTACCTCATCTCGTGGCCTGGTTGCTTGCCCCTGAGGGAGACCCGGATGCACTAGACATCCCCACTCCGCGCACTTACGTAGAGGCGATCTCGGGTCCCTACTCCTCTCAGTGGCAGACAGCCATGGACGCAGAGATGGCATCCTGGAAGTCCACAGGCACCTACGTCGACGAGGTTCCCCCTCCTGGGGCGAAAATCGTCGATGGCATGTGGATTTTCAGGGTGAAGCGGCCGCCAGGTTCTCCGCCTGTCTTCAAGGCTCGTTACGTTGCTAGAGGCTTCAGTCAGCGTCAGGGGGTCGACTTCTTCCAGACCTTCTCCCCCACCCCGAAAATGACCACTCTTCGGGTTCTGCTGCACGTTGCTGCTCAGCGTGACTACGAGCTTCACTCTCTTGACTTCAGCACAGCGTTCCTGCAGGGCAGCCTGCACGAGGAGATCTAGCTGCGCCGCCCACCTGGCTTTACTGGGTCGTTTCCTCCTGGTACCCAGTGGAGCCTCCGCCGGCCAGTCTACGGTCTTCGCCAGGCGCCACGCGAGTGGCACGACACACTGAGGACTACACTTGCGGCTCTTGGGTTCGCGCCGTCTACTGCTGACCCGTCACTGTTTCTGCGCACAGACACGTCGCTGCCGCCGTTCTACATTCTCGTGTACGTCGACGACTTGGTCTTTGCTACTGCTGACACTGAGGCACTCGCTCATGTGAAGTCGGAGCTGTAGAAGAGACACACCTGCACTGACCTGGGTGAACTGCGTAGCTACCTTGGCTTGCAGATCACCCGGGACAGAGCTCGCCGCACCATCACCCTGACTCAGTCACACATGGTGCAGCAGGTCCTTCAGCGCTTCGGCTTCCAGTTCTCCTCACCTCAGGCCACACCTCTGGCTACCAGCCACTCGCTCTCAGCTCCACCTTCGGACGAGTCCGTAGAGCCGAGTGGCCCGTACCCAGAGCTTGTGGGCTGCCTCATGTACCTGATGACTTGCACGCGACCTGACCTCGCGTACCCTCTTAGCATCCTTGCTCGTTACGTTGCGCCTGGGAGACACAGGCGAGAGCACTGGGAGGCTGCTAAGAGGGTGCTGCGTTACTTGTGCAGTACATCAGGCATGGGGCTGGTGCTTGGAGGACGCGACAGAGTTGTCCTCACTGGTCACTCGGACGCTTCTTGGGTGGACGACCTGGCTACGCAGCGGTCGTCACAGGGTTACACCTTCAGCCTTGGCTCTGGTTCTGTCTCGTGGCGGTCCACCCGCTCTTCCTCTGTTCTCGGCTCTAGTTGTGAGGCTGAGATCTACGCCACAGCCATGGCTGCACAGGAGTTACGCTGGCTCACCTACCTGCTGACTGACTTGGGAGAGCGGCCTAGTTCTCCTCCAGTTCTGTACGGTGACAACAAGGCGGCTCTTGCCTTGTGTCAGGAGCACAGACTGGAGCACAGGACGAAGCACATTGCTCTTCGCTACTTTCTTGCTCGAGAGCTTCAGCAGCGCGGTCAGCTTCGGCTTGTGTACGTGGACTCGAAGGCCAACACTGCTGATATCTTCACCAAGGCGCTCCCGCCTAGTGATCATCAGCGGCACTGTACTTCTTTAGGCCTTGTGTCCACGTTTCCTCACTTGCTCACTGCTTGACATTCTTTGTACTGTACTTTATATATATCTTGTTGCTTGTCTTGTACTATATCTAGCACTGCATGTGAACTGGCCTTGTGGCCTTTGCTTGTGCTCAGAGTGTGGTGACGTTGTGATCCACCCTGGGCTTGCGTTGCTTTGCTGGACTGGTCTTGTGACCCTTTGTTCTCCCCCACTTTGCCTATGGGGGTGTGTTAAATTGTAATGTGTTATATGTTGGTAGGCTGTAGTGGGGTAGCCAATATGGGGTACAACCCCAACTAGGGTTTCATATTTGTACCCAAACTTCTGCTAGTTCATTCATTCTTGCCTAGTTCAGTTGACACGTTCGTCCCATGAGATTGATGTCCCCAGTCACTGCTGTTTCCGTAGGACCCCGGTCTCGGTCGGCGGAAGAAGTCGAGCTTCTCCGCCATAGCGAGAATCTCCTGAAAATCGGTGACGCCGCAGAGCTAACCCGCTGGTGTAATCCTGGACGGAACCGAGTTGGCACCAAGTGCGGAGCTTCTGACGCACCGCTATTGAAGCCGCAATTGACTCAAATCGGGTGCGCAGACCTGCGCACGGCACCCAGGGTCCGGTTTGTCCTTCCCGTGTCGGTAGAGTCGCGTAGTCGTTCGGCTTCGTGACGATGACGCGCCACCAGTCCATGGCGGGTCCTCGCAGCAGCGACACGGCGTAGCGAATTTTCGCCGTATCCTCCGAGACGTAGTTGGCGTCGAAAAACACGTTCATCGTGAACAACCACGCCTGAACGGTAGGACCACCCCGTTGACTTAGGTCAAAGCATGGCGGACGCTGCGGCTTCAGCGGCATCGGTGACGGCAGTGCCGAGTCGTTGGTCAGTGCCGAAATCATGAAGCGAGGCTGGCTTATGGCCGCATTCGTCGCTTCGGGGTGTGTCGTGCCGTGGTCGTCGTCTCTGTCGTTGCGGACGACGCCGTCACTAGCCGCGCTCGCGGGTTGCCCCACACTTCCGTGCTGTGATGCCTGTCGTGCAGGTTGTCCTGGAGTGCCAGGTGCTTGTGATTGTGCTTGCTGTGCTCGTGCGACGTCATTCTGCAGGGACGTGCGTTCCGCCGTCAGCGCCGCAATTTCTTCGGAGCTTTCGCAAAGCTACTGTAGCAGTTCGTTCAGAAGCTCCTGCGTGAGAGTGGTGACGTCGATGTGTTCGGCCATGGCGAAGGGCGTCGGCTCGGCTTAGTCTAGGCGCAGTCGTGGCTGCACGCGTTTACGAGAGAACGCGAGGACAGCGGCTCCTAGGGGCTAAGGTGCGTGAGTCCCTTCGAGTGAAAAATCAAAAGTTGATTTCCTGGGGTGCGGAGATGCGTGGTCCAAAAAGGAAAGAAGCTCTGATACCAAGTGTTACGGGTGCAATGGATCGAGGTAGCGAGGATTGCACTAAGGTGTCAAACGAGTATAAAATGTGAGCGAAGGCATGAGTGACATATACGCGAAACATGCAAACGGTAACGCGGTGCGTGCGAGCTAGCTAGTGCTACGTTGGTAGACACGGCCGGGCCAGCAGCGCGAGGTTTGGTGAAACAGTGCGCGCGAAGTTGGCGAAGCCCCGTTAGCAGTAACGGGCGAAGAACGACTGCTGCTGTACGCAATGTTGGAGGTCGCGGTAAGGAATGTCGAGAAAATTCCTTACAACTCTTTTAGATTTCTCGTTCATACCTACACCGCGAGATATACTTAAGTTGCAGAATGACAATTGAGTTATCTACATGTCAAGTGCGCCTACCATGCAGTTAATAAATATCTATTTTTTTTTTTTCGTCAAACGGTAATGCGCTTGCGAAAGGGTACCTTACGCGCCTAGCACCGAGCTTGGGAATTGTTGAGGCATAGGACCGGGCAGGGCTCTTGCTAGGATTCAGGCCTGTCTGAAGTCCCCCCCCCCCAAAAAATCTTTTTGTCCGACGTTCAGACGGGCAAAAAAAAAAGGTCTGATTCTTCCGACGAAAGTTGGAGCTTAGTCTGATTCATAAGACAAAATGTTTTCCATGGTCTGATTACTGTATTACACTAGTCAGCCATAAAAACGGTATGATTCAGTCTTTACGAAGTACGAAATGATGCGCGACGTTGACAACCTGCTAGCAGACAGTCATGGCAAGTTGGGCGCCTAGGGGGACTGGGGGGGGAGTTGGGCTGCGAGGGACATGCATGGGTCCGTGTCTTACGCGACGGAGCAGGGGGGTGGAGGGACTTGAGGGGAAGGGGGCTGGGCTGGGAAAGGTGTAGGGGAGCTAGACGGGGGAAGGGCGGATGGACTGGGGTTGCGCTGCGAGAGGCTGGGCTGGTAGAGGGGTGACTTGGTGGTGAGGTTGGGTTAGGAGAAGCGCGTGAGGGACGGGACTTAGGGCAGGGGGGACTGATAGCGGGGGGGGGGGGGGGGGGGGGGGGGGGCAGGCCAGTACGGTACTTTCTCGGTATCAGATGAAATTGTACGCGCTGTCTGAATTTTCAGACGGAATATAACACTGTCTTTTTTTTTCAGACGAAATAAAATCATTCGTCTCGTGGTTCAGATGAAAAAAAATCTCTGGTCTGGAAGATCAGATGAAACAAAGAAATCAGGTCTGATTTTCAGACCATCAGACCGATTTGGTCTAATAACCAGAGCCCTGGGACCGGGTCGCGGGCACCAGCCGAGCTAGGTGGCTTTTGAGCATCCAGCGATGACTAGGCTCCACTGCACATACAATTTGATTTTCATTCGATGACTCTGATTTGTTTTGCCTGTTGGGAGAGTCATCACAGAAATGCGCTAGATTCAACTAGAAATGACCGTACACAACGCTGAAAGAATCAGTCCACCAGAGGGTCCATTGAGGGCTCATAGCACAATGACAGCAACTGAGACTGGACCTAGTGGCAGTGGAAGCGAGTCAGAAATTGGAGTGCATGCGTTGGGCATGGGAGGATGGGTGTGGTGCAGCGCTCTCATGGTGCTTGAGGCGAGAGAACGCGCCTGACAGGCGCTCAATCTCCTGCAAAACATGGGGTGTGGGATGTTGGAGTCACACACAGTTGGCAGGTGCATGACTTGTGCAACACGTTTCCTACATACCACTTGCAAACACAGGTCATTTGAAAACATGCAGATGCTACGCAACACATCTCTAGCATGCATGTGAACACACACGCCATGCATGCGAACACACACGCCATGCATGCGAACACACACGCCATGCATGCGAACACACACGCCATACATGAGAACACACACGCCATGCATGCGAACACACATGCCATGCGTGTGAACACACACGCCATGCATGTGAACACACACGACATGCATGTGAACACACACGCCATGCATGTGAACACCCACGCCATGTATGCGAACACACACGCCATGCATGAGAACGCACACGCCATGCATGAGAACGCACACGCCATGCATGAGAACGCACACGCCATGCATGCGACACGCCATGCATGCGAACGCACACGCCATGCATGTGAACACACGCCATGCATGAGCATGGCTCATGACACATAGCCATATGCATGCAAAACCCACTAATCAAAACAGCCAGTCACTTTGGCTTTGCACGCGTGCTATCTCCAAGCCGTAAGGACACTATTGGTCATTCTTGGTCATGGTCATTTCTGCCTCGGTTTGGCTGTGAACACCCCCATACCTCTTTGGTACGGTTGTATTCATGGCCGTACCTCCTTGGTATGGTTGTATTCATGGCAGTACCTCCTTGGTATGGTTGTATTCATGGCAGTACCTCCTTGGTACGGTTGTATTCATGGCAGTACCTCCTTGGTACGGTTGTATTCATGGCAGTACCTCCTTGGTACGGTTGTATTCATGGCAGTACCTCCTTGGCACGGTTGTATTCATGGCAGTACCTCCTTGGTATGGTTGTATTCATGGCAGTACCTCCTTGGTACGGCTGTATTCATGGCAGTACCTCCTTGGTATGGTTGTATTCATGGCAGTACCTCTTTGGTATGGTTGTATTCATGGCAGTACCTCCTTGGTACGGTTGTATTCATGGCAGTACCTCCTTGGTATGGTTGTATTCATGGCAGTACCTCCTTGGTACGGTTGTATTCATGGCAATACCTCCTTGGCACGGTTGTATTCATGGCAGTACCTCCTTGGTACGGTTGTATTCATGGCAGTACCTCCTTGGTATGGTTGTATTCATGGCAGTACCTCCTTGGTATGGTTGTATTCATGGCCGTACCTCCTTGGTACGGTTGTATTCATGGCCGTACGGTTGTATTCATGGCAGTACCTCCTTGGTACAATAGTATTCATGGCCGTACCTCCTTGGTTCGGCTGTATTCATGGCCGTACCTCCTTGGTATGGTTGTATTCATGGCAGTACCTCCTTGGCACGGTTGTATTCATGGCAGTACCTCCTTGGTACGGTTGTATTCATGGCAGTACCTCCTGGGTATGGTTGTATTCATGGCAGTACCTCCTTGGTATGGTTGTATTCATGGCAGTACCTCCTTGGCACGGTTGTATTCATGGCAGTACCTCCTTGGTATGGTTGTATTCATGGCAGTACCTCCTTGGTATGGTTGTATTCATGGGAGTACCTCCTTGGCACGGTTGTATTCATGGCAGTACCTCCTTGGTATGGTTGTATTCATGGCAGTACCTCCTTGGTATGGTTGTATTCATGGCAGTACCTCCTTGGCACGGTTGTATTCATGGCAGTACCTCCTTGGTATGGTTGTATTCATGGCAGTACCTCCTTGGTATGGTTGTATTCATGGCAGTACCTCCTTGGCACGGTTGTATTCATGGCAGTACCTCCTTGGTACGGTTGTATTCATGGCAGTACCTCCTTGGTACGGTTGTATTCATGGCAGTACCTCCTTGGTACGGTTGTATTCATGGCAGTACCTCCTTGGTACGGTTGTATTCATGGCAGTACCTCCTTGGCACGGTTGTATTCATGGCAGTACCTCCTTGGTACGGTTGTATTCATGGCAGTACCTCCTTGGTACGGTTGTATTCATGGCAGTACCTCCTTGGTATGGTTGTATTCATGGCAGTACCTCCTTGGTATGGTTGTATTCATGGCAGTACCTCCTTGGCACGGTTGTATTCATGGCAGTACCTCCTTGGTACGGTTGTATTCATGGCAGTACCTCCTTGGTATGGTTGTATTCATGGCAGTACCTCCTTGGTATGGTTGTATTCATGGCAGTACCTCCTTGGCACGGTTGTATTCATGGCATTGGTACGGTTGTATTCATGGCAGTACCTCCTTGGTACGGTTGTATTCATGGCAGTACCTCCTTGGTACGGTTGTATTCATGGCAGTACCTCCTTGGTACGGTTGTATTCATGGCAGTACCTCCTTGGCACGGTTGTATTCATGGCAGTACCTCCTTGGTATGGTTGTATTCATGGCAGTACCTCCTTGGTACGGTTGTATTCATGGCAGTACCTCCTTGGTATGGTTGTATTCATGGCAGTACCTCCTTGGTATGGTTGTATTCATGGCCGTACCTCCTTGGCACGGTTGTATTCATGGCAGTACCTCCTTGGTATGGTTGTATTCATGGCAGTACCTCCTTGGTATGGTTGTATTCATGGCCGTACCTCCTTGGTACGGTTGTATTCATGGCAGTACCTCCTTGGTATGGTTGTATTCATGGCAGTTCCTCCTTGGTATGGTTGTATTCATGGCAGTACCTCCTTGGTACGGTTGTATTCATGGCAGTACCTCCTTGGCACGGTTGTATTCATGGCAGTACCTCCTTGGTACGGTTGTATTCATGGCAGTACCTCCTTGGTATGGTTGTATTCATGGCAGTACCTCCTTGGTATGGTTGTATTCATGGCCGTACCTCCTTGGTACGGTTGTATTCATGGCCGTACGGTTGTATTCATGGCAGTACCTCCTTGGTACAATAGTATTCATGGCCGTACCTCCTTGGTTCGGCTGTATTCATGGCCGTACCTCCTTGGTACGGTTGTATACATGGCCGTACCTCCTTGGTACGGTTGTATTCATGGCCGTACCTCCTTGGTACGGTTGTATTCATGGCCGTACCTCCTTGGTACGGTTGTATTCATGGCCGTACCTCCTTGGCTCGGTTGTATTCACAGCATACCTCCTTGGTTCGGTTGTATTCACAGCATACCTCCTTGGTTCGGTTGTATTCACAGTATACCTCCTTGGTTCGGTTGTATTCACAGCATACCTCCTTGGTTCGGTTGTATTCACAGCAGGTTCGGTTGTATTCACGGCCATACCTCCTTGGTTCGGTTGTATTCACGGCCGTACATCCTTGGTTCGGTTGTATTCACGGCCATACCTCCTTGGTTCGGTTGTATTCACGGCCATACCTCCTTGGTTCGGTTGTATTCATGGCCATACCTCCTCGGTTCGGTTGTATTCATTGCCATACCACCTTAGTTCGGTTGTGTTCATTGCCGCACTTCCTTGGTTCGGTTGCATTCGTTGCCGTACCTCCTTGATTCGGTTGTATTCATTGCCGTACCTCCTTGGTTCTGTTGTATTCGTTGCCGTACCTCCTTGGTTCGGTTGTATTCATTGCCGTACCTCCTTGGTTCGGTTGTAATCACGTGCAACAGCAAGGAATTCGGGGTTGGACGTGAGCTGCTCCAGGCGCACACGCTGGCAGCAAGGGCAGAGGCAGAGGCGAATGGGCAGAGGGCGAAGGGACAGAGGAGGAAGGGGCAGAGGGAGAATGGGTAGAGGGGAAAGGGGCAAAGGGCGAAGGGACAGAGGGGGAAGGGGCAGAGGGAAAACTGACAGGAGGGGGAAGGGGCAGAGAGGGAAGGGGCAGACGGGGAAGGGGCAAATGGCGAAGGGGCAAGGGGAGAAGGGTCAGAGGAGAAAACAGCGAGTGCAGGCGAGGTGACATGAGAGGTAATGCAGGCGCGCGAGGTGTAGCAGGGCAGAAGAGCAGCGAAGTAGCACTCACTGCTTGGTCTCGTGCCAAACTGACTTCAGCCTTGCGCGCCAACAGATGGCTCCTGGCGGAGCAGAGAGAACATCGTGGACAGATGAAAGATTGACATTGGAGGAAGAACGGGGATTTGGCAGTGCGATGGTGGATGGCAGTGCGATGGTGGATGGCACCTGGTGTGCTGCACTGGGCTCACCTGGTGTGCTGCAGTGCCAGCACGGTGACTCTCGTGTATGTGGCGGCTCGGACCTGCTGCTCCACCGCTCTGCACCGTGCAGCATGCAGCATGGGAGACCAGGCGTGTGAAAGAGGGTGGCAAGGCATAGCATGGCCACATCTCACACCTTCATGACCACATGTGAGGGGTTGAAAGAAATGCTCCGTCGGCCCAACCACCTCGTATGGTCAACACATACAGCTTGGCCACCTCGTATGGTCAACACACACAGCTTGGCCACCTCGTGTGGTCAACACACACAGCTTGACCACCTCGTGTGGTCAACACACACAGCTTGACCACCTCGTGTGGTCAACGCACACAGCTTGACCACCTCGTGTGGTCAACGCACACAGCTTGACCACCTCGTGTGGTCAACGCACACAGCTTGACCACCGGGCTGTTCCTGCTTCCCAACCTTGTCTAAGTTGATAGTCTGAACTACACATCTTCTAAATGCTTAAGATAATTTCACCTCTTAGCCCCTCCCTCTTACTCTACCTCCCCTCCACTCTCCCCCTCTCACTCCCCCCCTCGCCCTCACTCACTCTTCCTTGCACTGCAGCAGGGCAGCGCTTGCCTCCACCAGCTTACACCGCCTCCCATCCTGCCATGCACCATGCACCATGCACCATGCGCCATGCACCATGCACCATGCACCATGCACCATGCGCCATGCGCCATGCGCCATGCGCCATGCGCCATGCGCCATGCGCCATGCGCCATGCGCCATGCGCCATGCGCCATGCGCCATGCGCCATGCGCCATGCGCCATGCGCCATGCGCCATGCGCCATGCGCCATGCGCCATGCGCCATGCGCCATGCGCCATGCGCCATGCGCCATGCGCCATGCACCATGCACCATGCACCATGCGCCATGCACCATGCACCATGCACCATGCACCATGCACCATGCACCATGCACCATGCACCATGTGCCATGCACCATGCGCCACACACTATGCACCATGCGCCATGCACCATGCACCATGCACCATGCACCATGCGCCATGCACCATGCGCCATGCACCATGCGCCATGCACCATGCGCCATGCACCATGCGCCATGCACCATGCACCATGCGCCATGCACCATGCACCATGCGTCATGCAATACGTAGATCGTGTGTGGGGGGAGGGGGGGCAAGAGTGGGAGGTTGGCAAGTCAGGCGGTCAAGCCTAAACGGCTCAGTGGGCAGCACAAGGGGCAAGGCGGCATGGCACGAGGCATGCGGCATGGCGGCAGGTGTTGGACTTGCATGGCGGCAGGTGACAGCGAAGATAGTGCTACATGCTCTTGTACATTTAAGAACCGCCCAGCTGCATCTCTGCAAGCACGCCCATGAGCAAGTTCTGAAAGCCATTGAACACACCCGTTACCGGTGTGCTGCGGTGAGATGCCTAGGGTTGAAATCAATGGGTGCTGTGCTGGTAACTAATCCACAGCAGTTAACTGGTACTACAGGGTTCGAAGCATGTGCTGTGGTTGCATGCAATGAGCAACAAAGAGTGGTTACCAGCGGGTGCTGTTGGAGTGTCTTGAAGTGCAGCAAGGTGAGGAGGTCCCTGGTCACCCTCACGTGCTCCTGAGCGGCAAGCCCAAAGATGACACGGTGGGGGGGGCAGAAGGTAAGGAGGATGCCAGGCAAAGAGAAACGGTTAAGGAAGAACCAAGAAAATCACGGAGGGCCATAAGTGTTAGCTGAGGAGGGCATAAGTGGTAGCTGAGGGGGCCATAAGTGGTAGCTGAGGGGGCCATAAGTGGTAGCTGGGGGGGCACGCTGCATGGTCCTTGGCTGTGCACTGCCCACCTGCGCCAGCGTGGCTCGAGTGTTGGCCGTGGTGAGCAGCAGGCGCGCGATGGCGCCCTCCCTCTCCCGCACCCTCCGCACCTCCTCCCGCACTCTGCCCACATGCGGGGGAGTAAGCGGTCGGGCGGACGGGTGGGAGGGCTGGCAGGCGGGCAGGAACAAGGGTCTTCACTTGATGTGGACTAGCATGGAAAGCTGGAGCTTGCAGAACGCTCGAGGTAGCTTCAAGCAACAGACATGTAAGCATTCTTCTAGAGAAAGCATAACAGCAACAAGGCTAGAAGAGGGGTCAACCGAAGGGATAATGTAGCAGATGAGTCAAGTTCCGGTCTGCCGAATCCATACCCTTGAAGCCTTCGACAGTGCATCTAGGAATATACAACAAAAAGCATTCTATAGAAGCAGTGCAAGTAGCAAGCGATAGCCCCCATGACCAGTTATCACCGCGTGACAGCTCACCGTGTGACAGCTCACCGCGTGACAGCTCACCGCGTGACAGCTCATCGCGTGACAGCTCACCGCGTGACAGCTCACCGCGTGACAGCTCACCGCGTGACAGCTCATCGCGTGACAGCTCACCGCGTGACAGCTCACCGCGTGACAGCTCACCGCGTGACAGCTCACCGCGTGACAGCTCACCGCGTGACAGCTCACCGCGTGACAGCTCACCGCGTGACAGCTCACCGCGTGACAGCTCACCGCGTGACAGCTCACCGCGTGACAGCTCACCGCGTGACAGCGTCGGTGTCAGTGTTGGAGGCATCGTCCCCCAGACTCACTGCAGGGCGGCCGAGGGCAGATGGAGGCAGAGGGCACACGGAAGGGGAGGGCACATGGAGGGGGAGGGCACATGGAAGGGGGAGGGCTCATGGAAGGGGGAGGGCTCATGGAAGGGGGAGGGCTCATGGAAGGGGAGGATGATGAAGACAAGGCAGGTGGACACACGGAGGCCAGAGAGACGCAATCAGGGCATTGGGTTGGTTGTGATGCATGTGTTGACAGGGGTCCGGCTCGTAGGATGCTGCGTGCACGCAACACGTATTCCCATTATAAAGGCTCTTCCACTAGACATTCCAGACCAGACCCGGTATTGACTCACACCTGCGGCTAAAGGCTGATGCCTGCCACACTCGTATGTTCGCCAAAAACAGTCACAACAGACTCAATTAAGTCATATCGCACTTGATACAGTCACATCACAATCAATACAGCAAGTCAATATTCAGTGACAACGCACAGTGAATGAAGGTCTTGATGTTGGCTGCAGATGACGCCACTGCATCAATGACGCGCTGCTGCAGTCTCATCTGAGTCGCCTTGTTCTGCCACGCACCAACACACACGTGGCACCACTGCTGAGTGCATAGTGCCGTATCACACAAGCACTCAAGTGCAGCATGTGATGATCACAGAGTGGCCTCAAGTGGTGCACAGCACAAGCTACATCCGTTGCACCCCGTCCCTGATTAGCAACACGCCCCGCCGCATCACTCGTCACCTTCACCACAGGTGTAGGGGCACGACCCTCCAGGTGTAGGGGCACGACCCTCCAGGTGTAGGGGCACGACCCTCCAGGTGTAGGGGCACGACCCTCCAGGTGTAGGGGCACGACCCTCCAGGTGTAGGGGCACGACCCTCCAGGTGTAGGGGCACGACCCTCCAGGTGTAGGGGCACGACCCTCCAGGTGTAGGGGCACGACCCTCCAGGTGTAGGGGCACGACCCTCCAGGTGTAGGGGCACGACCCTCCAGGTGTAGGGGCACGACCCTCCAGGTGTAGGGGCACGACCCTCCAGGTGTAGGGGCACGACCCTCCAGGTGTAGGGGCACGACCCTCCAGGTGTAGGGGCACGACCCTCCAGGTGTAGGGGCACGACCCTCCAGGTGTAGGGGCACGACCCTCCAGGTGTAGGGGCACGACCCTCCAGGTGTAGGGGCACGACCCTCCAGGTGTAGGGGCACGACCCTCCAGGTGTAGGGGCACGACCCTCCAGGTGTAGGGGCACGACCCTCCAGGTGTAGGGGCACGACCCTCCAGGTGTAGGGGCACGACCCTCCAGGTGTAGGGGCACGACCCTCCAGGTGTAGGGGCACGACCCTCCAGGTGTAGGGGCACGACCCTCCAGGTGTAGGGGCACGACCCTCCAGGCACCCGCACAGGCCTGCGAGGAAGAGCAGCGGACATGCTGTACCACGCACTGCCTGCCCACCACCAACACATGCCGCTCACCGCTGCAGCGCTGGAAGCGGCTCGCTGCAGGCACGCCGGCTCCACTCCCAGCAGCTGCTGCCGCGATTGGCCCAACCGCCCCGCCAGCCCCGCTTGAGGTGCGTGCGAGGGTGGGTGTGAGGGGACGCCTTGCACCCGTGCAGCGAGGGGCGTGGTGGGCGAGGCGGGTGGACGCACGGCAAGCAAGGGGTCGAGCGTGCTGCTCAGGTACGCCAGTATCTGCAGGAGAGGGAGGGGGGCAGCGCGGCGGAGAGGGGTGAAGGGGAACGCGGTGTTGCATGGGGGTGCAGCGAGGGATGAAGGGACAGGGAGAGCATGGGAAGCGGAACAGCAGCTGCCCCCAGCCATGCGCACCTTTCCATTCCCCTGCCACCCCCCACTGCCACCCCCCACTGCCACCCCCCACTGCCACCCCCCACTGCCACCTCGCACCCACTGCATCTTCAGCCACCGAATGGCCATGTGGCGGCCCTTATGTGGTGACCATGTCATTCGCACTCACTCATCCTCGCGCTCATTCATCCACCCGCCACACCCTCACCGCATTGTGATTGTGCGCGCCATGCCCGCCCTCCGCGCTCTCCTCACTGTACATCTCCGCCACCGCCGCCAACACCACCTGTTACCGCACCGCACCCTCGCCAGGGGGCCGTTACACATTGGGGCGGCAAGTGGGTGAGAGGAAGGGGGGGTGGCGGGATGGGGAAAGTAGGATAGAGGACTGGCGGCAGCTTTGAGTGGGTGCACAGACGCGCGCCTCTCTGTGCCACACTGCCCACCGCACCTCCATTGAGACATGAAGCACGGTGGCCGGGGAGAGGGGGGAGGGAGGAGGAAGGCAGGGGTGAGAGGAGAATCATGGGGGATGGCGGCATGAGGGCGGGATGGCGGCATGAGGGCGGGATGGCGGCATGAGGGCAGGACGAGGCGACAAAATGGTGTTGGTGGGGCACTGGGATCGTCCCGAGTTGAGTGTGGGAGGGCTACAGGCGCGGCCTGGGGGGTTATGGGTGTGCTACCCACCATACAAACATGCCCTTTTAACCCAGTCGGTAGCAGGCTGGGCCAACAAATGGAAGCACCGGTGTAAGTGAATGGATGTCAAGGTTAAAAATTACTACTGTATTTTCGCCACAGCTCTACGATTTCTGACAGGAGCCTATCACAGGATACCAAATTTTAACGACCGTATTTTTGAACCTTGATGGAGGCTGTGCGCGTGGTGAAGGGAAACGCGAAGAGACATGGAATTGGGAAAGAGATGGATCAACTGTTGGACCAAACACTCTCTGCTCCTCTCCTCCCCGCTCACTCCCCATTTCATTTCTCCCCCCACCATTGCGCGCATCTCCCCTTACCGCCGCGCGCATCTCACCCGCTGCTCCAGGTACTGCCGCTGCGCGTCGTCGCGGTCCACGAGAGCCTGCCAGGCAGCCAGTCACGGGCGGACGCGTGGCATCGTTGGACGGAAAATATCAGCGACACAGGAGTCGGGTCAACGGTTGGGTGAGGAGGGGAGACGGCTAGAGCAGCGCAGCAAGCGAACAACCAACTACGCGAAATCGTTTCGACACCCGCAGCGAGGAGGCTCACCGGATTCATGGCCGCGCGTGGCCGTTCCGCCCGCACCGCACGCTGCACTGCGCGCACGGCCGAGAAAGGCTGGGATGAGCTCTGCTAGGGTGAGGTGCAGCTGCCGTATGCTACACGTGAAGGAAGGTTGTGGGAGAGGGGCTCCAGAAATAGGGGACAATTGCATGTGAAATGGGACGGAATGTGGCAACGAATAACTGACGCTGGCAGTGGAATGACCTACTGGGGTCGACGTGCATGTCACCCAGACGGAACGCCTTCCTCTGCGCCAGGGTCGTCGTCAGGCAGGTCACGGAGCGGCAAATCTCGAGTTTGCGTGCATGCGGTACCAAACATTCGAACTTCGGTAATGCGGGCGCTTTCAGGGTTCGATATGGCGCGTCAGACTCGTAACCGCTCCGTCGGCTCCTTTCTCCGTAATCAGTCGTAACCGCGTCAAATCTAGAAACTGGGAGCAGACGAGTGCAAGCACACACGACATCCCGTTTGTGGGTCGGCTGTCCCCGACAGAGCCACAAGCTTCGGGGCTAGATCAAGATTCAAGACCTGCTGGGGTACCCAAAACATGGTTACCGCTTTTCGCCGTTCGTATATTTAGAGCTACGAGTTACCCCTGACGAACTTATCAATGTCTCGCAAATAAAAGTCCGAGAAATTCGTTCGTTTGGGCATGTCATGCCCATGTGATGCCCCCAAGACACTGCACGCTTTTGGTTCGGAATAGATGATGCTTGGCATCCCAGTAGTCAGGTTATCGTTATGACGTAGGATGTGCGACCGAACCTTGTAAGTGCCTAATACCCACATCCATGCTAATTTCATACGGACGAGAACATGTGCGTGTCGCACTTAACATTGTAGCAACTGCTGGCGACGATTTGTGATTGTACCGCGTGGTGGCGAGCGTATCTGCAGGGCCAGTTCTCGCTGTCGGAAAACGATCCCAAGCGCGCAGGGGAATTCTATGCGGGGGTCGCTTCCTGCCAACCCCGCCCGTCCATGGACCCACACCCGCGCCGCAGGTCGCCCCACTCCGCCAGCGGGCCGCCTAATCGCGCTGCGCGCCCCAGCGCCGCCGCCAGCGGTGGCGGCGGCGGCTTCGGTGAAACCGTTAACCGCGGCGACGGGGCTGCGCGCGATGCGGACTTGACACCCGCGCGGTTGGCGGAGATGGCGGAGCGACGGCAGTTGGCGCAACTGAGGGAATTGGATGATATGGAGCTGGAGGAAGAGGGGGAGGACGAGGGGGGGGAGGAGGGGGAGGGGAGGGGAAGGGGCAGAGGGTGGCGCAGGTCCATGGGCGCACTGGGGGCCGCCGTGGCGGGGAGCGCGGAGGGCGAGGCGAGGCGGGCAGCGGCGGGCACGGGGTGGGCGAGTGGGGAGACAGTGGGAGGGGAAGGGGTGGGCGAGAGGGATGCGGAGGGGAGGCGGGCGACAGCAGGGGATTCGGAAGGTGAATGCTCGGGGGAGGCGTTATGTGGTGCAGGTAGTGACGGGGGAGAAGGAAGGAAGCATGGGGCGATGGAGCAGGGAGGAGGCAGAGCAGGCGGCAGTGGGCATGATGCTGACGTGGCGGGTGGCGAGGAGGAGGGAGGGGAGGGAGGCATGGGAGATGAGAGAGAGGTGGAGGAGGGGGAGGAAGGGGAGGAGGCAGGACCTTTCGAGGAGGGAGTGGAAGAGGAATTGGAGGAAGGGGAGGGGCGAGGGGAGGAGCAGATGGGGGAGGGAAGCGAGCATGGAGAGGTGCAGGCGAGGGGAGGCGGGGAGGAAGCAGGCCGTGGAGCTGACTGTGTGCGGTGCAATGAGGTGGGCCAGGGCAGTGGCGCGGTGCAGAGAGGTATGGACGAAGGGGATTGGCAGGAGGAGCAAGGCACAGGAGGGGCGAGGCGGCAGCAGCAGAGACAAAGGAGGCAAGCAGTGCGAGGCGAGGAGGGAGAAGGGGAGGCGATGCAAGAGGGAGAGGATGTTGTGGCGCGTGGGAGGGGCGGCACAGCCCAGAGAGAGGAGGCGGGGGGCATGGGGAGAGGTGCGCGGGAGGGGGCGGCGAGGGGAGGCGTGCAGGTGAGGGGAGGCGAGGTGGGGGCGGCGGAGAGAGCTCAGATGCATCAGATACGCGCGGTGGAGGGGGAAGAGCTGGAGGAGGAAGACGAGGAGGAGGAGGGGGAGGGAGGGGCGGGGAGGAGTGCAGGTGAGCGGCGAAGGCGAGCGTCGTGGCATGGCAACGGGCGGGGCAGCAGCAGGGGCACACAGGGGGGCGTGCAGGCAGGTGAGGG
Source organism: Closterium sp. Yama58-4 (assembly GCA_947470075.1). Lineage (NCBI taxonomy): Eukaryota > Viridiplantae > Streptophyta > Zygnematophyceae > Desmidiales > Closteriaceae > Closterium > Closterium sp. Yama58-4. The sequence continues at coordinate 222,624 of CANIUD010000820.1, read as the reverse complement.
CAGGCGTGGAGAGGGGGGGCATGGGGGCGGGAGGGGAGATGGCTCCGCAGCACAGCAGCAGCTGCTGCAGGCATCACAGCAAGGGGATGAGGCAGGTGTCCTGAGCGGTGCAGAGGGTGGTGGAGGTGCCGGAAGGGGTGATGGAAGAGGTGCTGGTGCAGGAGCAGAAGGTGCGGGTGCATTGGCGGTGGTGGTGAGCGAGGTGGAGCGGCAGCAGATTGAGCGCATTCTGGCGATCCAGGGGGAGGAGCTGGAGGAGGAGGACATGGGTGAGGAAGACGAGGAGGAGGATGAGGAGGAGGGGGAGGAGAGGGGTCGGGCAGCAGTGGGCGAGGCGAGGCAGCATGCGCTGAGCTCCAGCGACAGCGATGACCCCAGGTGACCCATGCCTCAGGTGACCCATGCCTCAGGTGACCCATGCCTCAGGTGACCCATGCCTCAGGTGACCCATGCCTCAGGTGACCCATGCCTCAGGTGACCCATGCCTCAGGTGACCCATGCCTCAGGTGACCCATGCCTCAGGTGACCCATGCCTCAGGTGACCCATGCCTCAGGTGACCCATGCCTCAGGTGACCCATGCCTCAGGTGACCCATGCCTCAGGTGACCCATGCCTCAGGTGACCCATGCCTCAGGTGACCCATGCCTCAGGTGACCCATGCCTCAGGTGACCCATGCCTCAGGTGACCCATGCCTCAGGTGACCCATGCCTCAGGTGACCCATGCCTCAGGTGACCCATGCCTCAGGTGACCCATGCCTCAGGTGACCCATGCCTCAGGTGACCCATGCCTCAGGTGCCACGTGCCTTAGGTGTCACGTGCCTCAGGTGCCACACATGTGCATGTGGTGCCATGGGGGCAGCTGTTAGAATTATATATTGTAGCATGCTAAGCACATGTGACTGTACACCAATTGTGGTGTACAGTTGGGTTGGGACTACACCCAACATTGGGTGTAGTCTTGCACTTTGGGGTGCCAATCCACCCAATTGTGGTGGAGCCCCCAAATTGCAACCCTCTTGACTTTTGGGTACCTCACTTCTTAATTGAGGCCACCACAAGCCAAGTGGGCCTAGGGTTGCCACACTTCTTAGAAGTGTGGGCAACCCAACCCACCCCACCTATGGTTGCCTCACTTCCCCAAGTGAGGTCAACCCAACCATAGGTTGGGTTCATCCTTCCCTTCCAACCTTCTCTTCCAAAACTAAGTATGCTAGGTTTGCTCTCTAATGATATTACTTGTTCAACTCACATATTTCACAGCAGCCTCCTCATAACAAGGTAACACCTTTTTTTGGTTCGAGATGAGCTAGAATTAGACTGCCATCACACCACTGCTACAGCACTGCCCCATCCCACTGTCAGGTCTGATTTTATCTCATCCGTGAATCATCCATACATGCAGGGGCGACGGGGACGCGTTGGGGATGCATGGAGGACTCACATTCGATCCAGCCATCACTTCGCTGCACACATACCTTGGAGGTACGTGCATGCTGCATGCTGCATGGTGCATGTAGCATGGTGCATGGTGCAAGGCACATGGTGCATATGGTGCATGGTCGTTCTTAGTGATGTGTCATGATCAGTTACTTGAGTTCATATCATAGCCATGTCATCATCACTGCTCAAAGCATGAGTGCACCACCACAGGGCTACAGCCCTCGCCTGCACCACCACAGGGCTACAGCCCTCGCCTGCACCACCACAGGGCTACAGCCCTCGCCTGCACCACCACAGGGCTACAGCCCTCGCCTGCACCACCACAGGGCTACAGCCCTCGCCTGCACCACCACAGGGCTACAGCCCTCGCCTGCACCACCACAGGGCTACAGCCCTCGCCTGCCCGTCATCTCACCGCACGTGTCGCTCACCCCTGGACCTGTGGGCAGAGGGGGACGACATCACAGGAGCACAAGCGTTTGCTGAGGGAGGCACCATTCTTCGCCTGCCCATGTTCTACCTTGAAGGTAAGCCTCCAGGGTAAGCCTCCAAGGTAAGCCTCCAAGCTAAGCCTTGGTTCTCCCACTGCCATTCAGCCCGCCCTTCCCTACCCTCCCTCCTCTCCACTTCACCTGCGTGTCGATACCTCCCACTGCATGCCCGTAACTGTGTGGGACCGGCCTGTCATGTTGGCATCACTTGCCATCACTCTGCACCGTGCTGCCATCACTCTGCACCGTGCTGCCATCACTCTGCACCGTGCTGCCATCACTCTGCACCGTGCTGCCATCACTCTGCACCGTGCTTGTTAGAATTGAACCGTTAATTTGATTAGGGATCAAGAGGGCTTACATAGTTGAAGCTAGGGAAGGTGGGTTGGTTGGGTACCTAGCCAACATTATTGGCCCCCCACCAATAAGTTGGGTTGGAGAATTATTGGGGGGTCCCAATAATGTTGGCCAAAGTGAGCCAACATTATTGGGGGGTCCCAATAATGTTGGCCAAAGTGAGCCAACATTATTGGGGGGGCCAATAATCTCCCAACCCAACCTTGGGGGCCAATAATTAGGCCAAGGTTGGGTTCCAACCCCCAACTAGGGTTAACCCTAGTTTGTGCACCCAAACATAGTTTGGGTGCTTATCTCTATCCTAGGGTTTATAGGATCAATGTAGGACACAAAAGAGTAGTATAATCTAACACAACCCCTTAGCCTGCAGAGATCCATAAACCTGGAGGAGATAAGACAGCAACCCCTGAATCAGTCACCATGGGGAGTAAGGCCCAGGAGGGGTAAGATTGCCGAGTGAGTAGAAAATGTCGGCGGGGTTGGAGGAGGAGTCGATCTTGCGTACGGTAATGTGGCCATCCTGGACAAGGTCGCGAATGAAGTAGTGTCGGAGCTCGATATGTTTAGAGCGACCATGAAAAACAGCTTCTTTGGTGAGGTGGATGGTGCTGGCGTTGTCACACCAGAGGGTGGGACAGGGCTATGGTGAGCCAAGGTCTGTGAGGAGATAACTGAGCCAGCGTGCTTCTTGGGCTGCCATCGTGACCGTGTACAGTTCGGCCTCACAGGAGGAGAGGGCGATGGCGGAGGAGCGGGTGGAGCGCCAGCTGATAAGACCGCTCCCAAGGGTGAAGCCATATCCCTGTGAGCTGCGACGGTCGGGCTGTGAGTCTGCCCAAGACGAGTCACTGAAGCCAGTGAGAACCGGTGGGTCTGCTCCACCGAGGGTGAGGGTATAATGCTTCGTGTGTTGAAGGTAGCGTAGGACACGCCGGGCTGCTGTCATGTGTTCCTCTGTGTGCCTGCCGACACCAACGAACCGCGCCAGGACACTGACTGGGTATGCAAGGTCGGGGCGGGTGCAGACCATGGCGTACATCAGGGCCCCAACGAGCTCTGCATAAGGGTTCGAGGAGTCGGTGGGGGTGGCAGGGGGTGAGAGCTAGTGCCCGACTGCAAGTGGCGTGGCGATGGGCTTGGCCTTTGACATTCCAAACCTCTCAAGGACCTTCTCAATGTAGAAGGACTGTGAGAGGGAAATAGTCTTGGCCTTGAGGTCGCGGGTGATCTCCATGCCAAGGTAGTTGCGGACCTCCCCGAGGTCTTTGCAGGCGAGGCGGCGTTGTAGTTCGTCCTTGACCTTTTGCAGCTCAGCATCTGTGTCAGCGGCCAGTAGCATATCGTCGACGTATACGAGAATGTAAAAAGGGGATGGAGTAGTCCGAAGGAAGAGGCTGGAGGCAGCTCGGGAGGGGCGAAAACCAAGCTCGCGAAGGGTGGAAGAGAGCTTGGCATGCCACTCCCGGGGTGCCTGCTTGAGACCGTAGACTGGCCGCAGCAGCTTCCAAACGGTGGCCGGGTCATGTGGAGCGTGAAAGCCTTGGGGGCGTTCCATGAATATGAGTTCGTGTAGGTCGCATTGGAGGAAGGCGGTAGTGACATCCATGGAGTGTAGCAGCATGCCGCGTCTGCCGACGAAGTCGAGAAACACCCGTACAACCGGTGGAGAAGCAGTGGGTGAGTAGGTTTCGAAGAAGTCAAAGCCGTGTTTCTGCGTGAAGCCCTTCGCCACACAGCGGGCTTTGTAGACTGTGTCCTTGCCAGGGAGAAGCTTGACACGAAAGAGTCATTTGCCCTTGACCACATTGGTCTTGGCAGGGCGAGGGACGTCGATGAAGGAGCGGTTGTGGATGAAGGCATTACTCTCCTTGACCATAGCTTCAATCCAGAGCGGTGCGTCGAGGCAGGCAATAGCCTCCTCGTATGTGGTGGGGGTGAAGATGGTGGGGGTGCCCGAGAAAAGCAGAACTGGAGTGCCGGCCATGGTGCGGACGATGGGGGCGATGGAGGGCGCGAGGAGGTGGAGGAAGAGGAGTTCGTCGTGGGTGTCTTCATAGAGGAGAGGAGAGAGAGGAGGAGGTAGGGGGGGTGGTGAAGATGCAAGACAGCTGCGCTGGAGGTCGAGTCTGGGACATGGTAGTGCTGCTGCTCGGCTGCGCGGTGTTGCACTCAGGAGCGTGGAGCAGTTGCGCTGTGGGTCTGGAGTGAGGGGACTGAAGCGGGGGGGAAGGGGAGTACCGGTGAGGGCGAGGAGGGAGGAGGGAGCGGTCTGTGGGGGACCAAGGATGGGGTCCAGGGAGCGGGTATGGGGATAGTGGGGGAGGACAAGGGTAGGGGAGGGGCGCCGAGGAAGAGGGGGGGGGGGGGGGGGGGGGGGGAGGGGAGGGGAGTTAGAGGAGGGGAGGGGGATGGAGGGGAAGGGGGCGGGGGAGGTGGAGGAGGGGGAGGAGGTGGAGGGAGGTGAGTTGCAGTGGAAGGTGAGGTAGTGGAGTGGGAGGGGGAGGGAGGGGGTGGGTTGAGGATGTCGCCGGAGGAGCTGGAGGAGAGGGGAGCGGGGGGGAGGGGAGGAGGAGGGGGGGGAGGGGTCATGGCGGGGGAGGGGAGGAGGGGCAGGGTGTCAGTCCAGAGGAGGGGCCGGGAAGATGGGGGAAGGGGGTTAGGGGCGGAGGGGGAGGTGTAGTACGGGGTGGCCTCGTCAAAGACCACGTCCCGACTACGGATGAGGCGGCCTGAGGGGGGGTGGAGGAAAAGGTAGTCAGGTGAGTTGGTGTTGTGTCCAAGGTAGACACTGGGGAGAGTGCGGGACGCGAGCTTTCCACTTGCACGTGGGCGGTCTGCAGGGTGTATGAGGACATACGCCTTGCAACCCCACATGCGCAGAGAGGAGATGTCAGGCTTGCTGGAGGTCCATAGTTCGGTGGGGGTGGTGGTGGGACGGGAGGGGTGGGGGTAGAGGTTAGTGAGTATGGCAGCGTGAAGGATGGCATAGCCCCAAAGAGAAGGTGGGCAGGAGGCGTGAACGAGGAGGCACCGAGCAGTTTTGGTGATCTCCCGAACGCGGCTCTCCGCCACACCATTCTGCTGAGGGGAGTGAGGGAGTGTGTAAGTGTGGAGGATGCCGTGAGAGGTGCAGTAGGAGGACAGGGTGCGGTTGAGGAACTCACCACCTCCATCGGAATGGAAGCGGCGAACAGGGCGACCGAAGTGGTTGCGTGCTTGTTCAGCCCAGGCCGTGATGGCAGCCGGGGCCTCCGCCTTCGTACGAAGGAGGGTGACGGAGGAGTATCGACTATGATCGTCCACCAGGATGAGGAGGTAGCGATGTCCTTGCCTGGTGGGGGAAGGGTTAGGGCCCCAAAGGTCCATGTGGACGAGGTCAAGAGGTTGGAGGGAGAAGGAGGGGTTACTTGTATGTGGTTGTTGCTTCAGCTTGCTTTCAACACAAACTGAGCAAGGAGGGGAGGGGGAAGGAGGGAGGGGGGGAAGGGTGAGGGGGAGGCCGTCAAGTAGTTTAGTGAGGATGGAGCGACGAAGGGTGGCAAAGTTGGGATGGCCTAGGCGATGGTGGAGGAGAATGGTGGGGTGTGTGAGATCACGACAGTGACAGGGGGGGGTGGGTTAGGTGGGAGGAGAGGAAGGGGAGTGGGATGGGCGGGGGGAGTAGGGGGGGGAGGGGAAGGGGCGGGTGGAGGGGGAGGCGATGGGGGAGGGGGAGGAGGGGGTTCGAGAGGGGGGAAGGGGCGGGGGAATGAGGTGTGGAGAGTTGGTGAAGGGTGGGACGGGGGATGCGGAAGGTGTACATGTGGGTGGAGGGGCACCGATGGACACGGCAGAGGAAGCGACCGGAGGAGGTGTGAAATAAGTCGCAATATGCTGCGTGACCAGGGAATATGGCGGTGACACCTGCCGCTGAGAGGGCACCAAGGGATACCAGGTTGTTACGAAGGGAGGGGATGTAGAGACCTGTGACGGTACCTGAGGGAAAGAGGGGACAGGGGAGTGTGGAGGTGTAGCGGCTTTGTTTTGCAAAGCTTGAGTCAGCCCCAAGTATTGTGGAGGGAGTAGAGAGGGGGAGGAGCGTGCCTGCGTCACGAAGGACCGTGTGTGTGGCTCCGCTGTCAAGTATGAATTCAAGGGGCTGGGAGGAGGAGGAGGACACGCAGTACTGGAATGAGGACTCATTAATAGCATTGGCATACATAGGATCATCATTAATGCTAGTAGCGGAGATATGGCCTATGAAGCCTGTAGAAGGAAACGGTGTGAAGCCCGGGGGGTGAGGGGAGGAGGGGGTCTGTTCAGCAGTTGCAGCAGATGCAGCAGTTGCAGCAGTTCCATGACCATACACAGATGGGGGGTACGGAGGGTAGGGCCAGCCAGCGTAAGGAGGAGGATAGGGGGAGAGAGGAGGATAGGGGGAGGGAGAGTTTTGAGGTGCGAGGGTGGGTGGAGGCGAAGGGGTGAGGGTGGAGGGCGTGGAGGTGGTGGTGGGCGTAGGGAGGAGGTGTTGGACTTGTTGGAGAACGTGAGGGGAGAGGTGCTGGGCGAGGACATTATGGAGGTTAGGTGGAGAGGGTGCATAGGCAGAGAGAGTGCGAATATCATGAGGGGTGGGGCGAGGGGTGATAGTGTTCCAACGTGGAGGGGGACCTGTGTTGCCTCGTGCAAGCCATTCATCAGTGAGGGCTTTGAAGCACGTTTCAGTGGGATGAGTATCTGGTTGCAGGTCTGACCTTTGTTGGGGCCTTGACGAATGACGTACTGGCACGGGGGGAAACCCTCCTGTGGATGGAGTAGTTGCTCCGCGGCCGCCTCGTTCCCCAGTGCGTCCTCCTCGTCCACCTCCGCGACCGCCTCCTCGCCCGCCTCCGTTTGAACCACGTCCAGGTCCGCTGCTGCTGCTTCCGCCAGTGGTATTGGTTCCTTTGCGAGCGTGGACAGCATTGACCGTTGCAGAGTCACGCAGAAGGTCAGCCTCACTGTCAAGGAGCCAGTCGATGGTAATAGCCACAGGAGGAGGACGAATGTGCTGGGAAGTGAAGTTGATGCGGTAGGTATCATAGGTGGGTGGGAGGCAGTCAAGGATGAGAGCTGTGAGGAGGGTGTCCGAGATCAAGATGCCTCTATCATTGAGGCGTTGCGCAGTGTCCGTGAGATGCCGAGTGAAGGAGGCGGCATTGAGGGAGGAGTCAAGGGTGATATCTTGGAAGGTGCGAAAGAGGGAGAGGAGGGAGCGTAAGTCCTGATGATCATATTGGGAGGAGAGAGACTTCCAGAGAGAGGGGGAGGATGGAGGGCGAAGGTCACGTTTGAGTGAGGAGGGAATGCACGAAAAGATGACAGTAAGTGCACGGCGGTCAGCAATGCGCCATGCAGCAGTGTCCGTGTGGTGCTTACGAAGGTTAGTAGAGTACGCTTCGGAGATGGCTTTGAACTCTGCAAGCTTTGCAGTAGCAGCTTCGTGAGCGGCGATGGCAGCCGCGTGTGCTCTGCTCTTGATGACATAATCGTCCCGCTCCTTGTTGTACTTGTTGAGGGTGCGCGCCCACCTATCCGGGTCATCCTCCCAAGCCCCTAGAATAGGGGCTTGAGGGGCGGGTTCGGTCGGGAGTGGTGGGGCGTCGGGGGGGGGAGGAGCCTGGGAGTGGGGGCGGGGTGGGAGGGAGGCCATTAGGTGTTTCGAGGACGACGTCGAGGAGGCAGTAATCTCCCACTCGAACGGAGCCAAGGTATGTGAAAAGGCTTTCCTCAAACGACACCCAATTGACCGCGGTGGTGCCGTTGAGGAGTTCGAGTTTGTCGATGGAGGCGAGCTCAAGTGAAGAAGGTTCGTCAGCCATGACGAGTGAGGGAGGGAGGAGGAGGGGAGGGTGGAGGCGCTAGAGGTGACGACGCTGTCCGGAGGGATAGCGCGGTCGATGGTGGGGATGGGCTGCGTGCTGTCCGCAGCTGGTTATGCCCCGGCTGGTCGCGTTCGCTGCTGCCCGCGTTCGTCGTGTCCGCGGCGGCTGCCCGCGTTCGTCGCGTCCGCGGCTGCTGCCCGCGTTCGTCGCGTCCGCGGCGGCTGCCCGCGTTCGTCGCGTCCGTGGCGGCTGCCCGCGTTCGTCGCGTCCGTGGCGGCTGCCCGCGTTCGTCGCGCCCCCGGCGGCTGCCCGCGTTCGTCGCGTCCGCGGCGGCTGTACGCGTTCGTCGCGTCCGCGGCGGCTGCCCGTGTTCGTCGCGTCCGCGGCTGACGGCCGTGTTCGTCGCGTCCGCGGCTGATGGCCGCGTTCGTCGCGTCCGCGGCTGACGGCCGCGTTCGTCGCGTCCGCGGTTGACGGTCGCGTTCGTCACGTCCGCGGCTGACGGCCGCGTTCATCGCGACCGTGGCTGACGGTGGCGTTCGTCGCGTCCGCGGGTGACGGTCGCGTTCGTCGCGGCGGACGGTCGAGATGAGGAGAGGAGCGTCGAGATGGCGCGAGGGGCGAGGCAGAGCCGGCGGGAGGTGCGCTAAGTGGCGCGAGAGGCGCGGCAGAGCCGGCGAGAGGTGCGCTAAGTGGCGCGAGAGGCGCGGCAGAGCCGGCGAGAGGTGTGCTAAGTGGTGCCAGAGATGCACTAAGTGGCGCGAGGGATGCGCTAAGTGGCGCGAAGGGTCCTAGGATCTTGAGCGGCGTTGGCCGTAAGAGCTCTGATAGCATGTTAGAATTGAACCGTTAATTTGATTAGGGATCAAGAGGGCTTACATAGTTGAAGCTAGGGAAGGTGGGTTGGTTGGGTACCTAGCCAACATTATTGGCCCCCCACCAATAAGTTGGGTTGGAGAATTATTGGGGGGTCCCAATAATGTTGGCCAAAGTGAGCCAACATTATTGGGGGGGCCAATAATCTCCCAACCCAACCTTGGGGGCCAATAATTGGGCCAAGGTTGGGTTCCAACCCCCAACTAGGGTTAACCCTAGTTTGTGCACCCAAACATAGTTTGGGTGCTTATCTCTATCCTAGGGTTTATAGGATCAATGTAGGATACAAAAGAGTAGTATAATCTAACAGTGCTGCCATCACTCTGCACCGTGCTGCCATCACTCTGCACCGTGCTGCCATCACTCTGCACCGTGCTGCCATCACTCTGCACCGTGCTGCCATCACTCTGCACCGTGCTGCTATCACTCTGCACCGTGCTGCCATCACTCTGCACCGTGCTGCCATCACTGTGCACCGTGCTGCCATCACTCTGCACCGTGCTGCCATCACTCTGCACCGTGCTGCCATCACTCTGCACCGTGCTGCCATCACTCTGCACCGTGCTGCCATCACTCTGCACCATGCTGCCATCACTCTGCACCGTGCTGCCCTGTGTGTCCTTCACTGTTCGCTGCGTGCACCGCCCATGCCCTATGTGCCGCCCATGCCCTATGTGCCGCCCATGCCCTATGTGCCGCCCATGCCCTATGTGCCGCCCATGCCCTATGTGCCGCCCATGCCCTATGTGCCGCCCATGCCCTATGTGCCGCCCATGCCATATGTGCAGCCCATGGGCTCATTGCAGCATGCAACCTCCATGCACACCCCCCTCTCTCACATGCCCTTCTTTCAATTGTTTGTCCCACCTCCACCCCCCAGGCATCGTGCTGTTCCCCGAGCAGACGCTGCCCCTGCGCGTGCAGCAGGCGCGGTTCAGGGCGGCTGTGACGCGCGCCATGGGGGCCACGGGGCAGGCCGCGCACCTGCTGGGCGTGGTGAGGGGCGGGGCGCACATGGTGGGGCAGCGCATGGGGGGGTGGAGGTACTGGGGGAACCAATTTGGATGACGTTGGGACGAGAGGCAGTGTGGAGTTGAGTGAACGTCAACTAAAGCCATTGCTAGCTATGCTGCAGGCCTCTATATGCTATGTATGAGTAGACGAGTTTTTCTTTCGTTTATGTGCATGTCCATGTGTGTGTACATGTCCATGTGTGTGTACGGGCATGTGAATGTGTATGCTTGCACGTGTGTGTGGGGGGGGAGGAGGGGGGGGAGTGGGGGGGGGGGGTTGGGGGGTGGGTGTGGGTGTGCATGCATGAGTGCATGGCATGGGTGCGTGCAGGTGCATGTGCACATGGACCCACATGGCTTTGACATCCGCGTGGCATCAGTGGGCACAACAGCAGAGGTGCGTCATGCATGTGCGTTCACAACCTTACAGGCCACCGCTTGCACCAGGGCACAGCTGCCGTGTGTGCCAGGCACGTCTCAGTCCTCTGCACTGCCTTGTGGCCCCCGTGTGCGCTTGCTTCTCTCCTCTCAGATCCGGCGGGTGCGGCAGCAGGAGGGCGGGAGCATGAGTGTGGTAACGAGGGGTCGTCAGCGCTTCCTTGTGCGCCGCGCCTGGATGGACCCCGATGGCTCCGTGCGTACCCCCCGCCCCCCGCCCCCCGCCCCCCCCCCCGCCCCCTGCCCCCTGCCCCCTGCCCCCTGCCCCCTGCCCCCTGCCCCCTGCCCCCTGCCCCCTGCCCCCTGCCCCCTGCCCCCTGCCCCCTGCCCCCTGCCCCCCCCCCCTGCCCCCTGCCCCCTGCCCCCTGCCCCCTGCCCCCTGCCCCCTGCCCCCTGCCCCCTGCCCCCTGCCCCCTGCCCCCTGCCCCCTGCCCCCTGCCCCCTGCCCCCTGCCCCCTGCCCCCTGCCCCCCGCCCCCTGCCCCCCGCCCCCTGCCCCCCGCCCCCCGCCCCCTGCCCCCCGCCCCCCGCCCCCTGCCCCCTGCCCCCTGCCCCCTGCCCCCTGCCCCCTGCCCCCTGCCCCCTGCCCCCTGCCCCCCGCCCCCCGCCCCCTGCCCCCTGCCCCCTGCCCCCTGCCCCCTGCCCCCTGCCCCCTGCCCCCTGCCCCCTGCCCCTCCTCTCTGTGCATTGTCTGCGCCAGTGTGTGTGCCGTGCTCCATCGATGTGGATGAGCCTCATAACATTTGCTGCTGCCAACTGCACACCACTGTCCAGCCTTGCCGATTTACTCCCACTTCTCTATTGCTATTGCTGTCTTCGTCTTTATTCAGACCCTTCCACGCCTTCTGTTGTTTGTCACTGCCTTGTTGCTTATGCTCCTTGTTCATCATCATTCTCACTGCACCCCCACCATCTCCCTTCGCCTATTCCCATTCCGTCCCAACCCTCCTCTTTCTCTATCTCACAGCCGTGTGTCAGACTCTTGACAAGGCAATTCGTGTTCCCCAACCCCTCCTGCTCCCTCTGCCCCCCTCTGCCCCCCTGCGCGCCCACCCTCGCCCCTCGCAGCCGGCCGCGGAGGTGCAGATTCTCGACGACGCCACCCCCCCTGCGCCTGCCAGCTGCCGCCTTCTCGCGCTGCCGCGGCATGCGGGCGGCACCCTCCAGCTGCATGCGAGAGGCGGTGGGCGGCAGGGGGGGAGAGGGGGCGAGGGGTGCAGAGGCGGGCGGTGAGGGTGGTGAGCAGGGCAGGCCCGTGGGCCTGGCAGACAGGGGTGAGCAGAATGGGCACCGTAGAGGGGCTGCTGCATGTGATGATGGGCGTGGGGGGAGGGGTGATCGGATCAGGGGAGGACGTGGAGGGAATGGGAGGAGGGGGAGTGAGGAGGAAAGGGCGAGGAGAAGGGAGGAGAGGAGGAGGGAGCTAGTGAGGAGGCTTATAGAGCAAGGTGACCATATGGAGGGAGCGTGGATTGAGGAGGAGGAAGAGGAGGAAGAGGAAGAGGAGGAGGAGGAGGAGGAAGTGGAGGAAGTGGAGGAAGACGAGGACGAGGGGGAAGAAGAGGAGGCGGAAGAAGAGGAGGCGGAAGAAGAGGAGGAGTCGCAAGGAGACGATGGGGAAGGGGAGGGGCGGGTTAGGGAGCGGCGCAGGGGAGGGGGCGGTGGTGGCAGCGATGGGTGGCGCCCCTGCGGCGAGGAGAGGGGCGAGGAGCGAGGGTGGGGGCGAGAGGTGGGCAGGAGCGCGGTGGAGGGGAGGCGAGCAGGGGAGGAGGGAGAAGGACTGGTCGGGGTGACGGCGACGGCAGTGAGGCCCCGCGTGATGGAGATGTGCGGCGAGAGGGGCGTGAGGCGGGGGAGGGCGAGGAAGGAGTGGGGGGAGGCGTGCGCCTGAGCAGACTGTTGGGACTGTTTGGCGTGCGGGAGGGTGAGGCGAGGACGGATAGGGGAGGGAATGAGGGGGAGGAGGAGGGCAGGGGCGGAGATGGGAGGGGAGATCAAGGTAGCGCGGGCAGCAGGAGGAAGAGGACAAGGTGGGAGGCGTGGGGAGGGGCGGCGGAGCGGTGGGCGATGGAGGAGGTGCGGTGGAGGAGGCGGGCGGCGTGTGCGGCATGGCCCCACTGGGTGTACCGCATGTTCGATGCGTTCAACCTGGCGAGGCGCGTGGCAGGTGAGGTGCACTGTGGGCGTGGCAGGTGAGGTGCACTGTGGGCGTGGCAGGTGAGGTGCACTGTGGGCGTGGCAGGTGAGGTGCACTGTGGGCGTGGCAGGTGAGGTGCACTGTGGGCGTGGCAGGTGAGGTGCACTGTGGGCGTGGCAGGTGAGGTGCACTGTGGGCGTGGCAGGTGAGGTGCACTGTGGGCGTGGCTCGAACATTATGTCGAGACAAGCAGGAGATGAGACGGGCAAGGCCAGGCTGGAGCACGTAAGATGTGCACGAGCATGAGCTGGGACGAGGGATGAGTGAGAGGAGGTCAAGACTCGTACTTTCTTCAGAGATGGTCTGGACCAATCGGGTTGAAGTCATTGGGATTTGGTGATGATCAACCAGTGATAGTAATCTCAACAAGTGAGGCTGTAGTTGATGTGTAACGAGCTTCTGTGGTCATCATTGACATGTTTTGCCCGGCCTTTAGCTCCTCCCTCCCAACTGCATCTTTTTCTCACTCTTGTATCCTTCCCCCCGGGCAGACATGTGTGCGCAGCTGCTACCAGCGCAGGCGCAGCAGCTGCAGGGCCTGACGCGCTTGCCGGAGGCGCTGTCATTCGTGGTGGCGGCCAACATGCCCATCAGCGACCGCCACCGCCTGCACCTACTACAGGTGTGTGTGCCCTCCTCACCGCCCACTGGCACTTACCATGTCACACGCACTGGTGCTGTTTTGCCTTGCTTGGTACTCAAGTGTGCTCCTGCTGCCTGAATTCCGTCCATCGTGTTGTGCTTATGGAGCGTGAGTGGGCGGGGTGTGTGGGGGGGGGGGGGAGGAGGGGGCGTGCGTGCATGGCACGGGTGCAGGTGGGGGCGACGGTGTACCGGCTGCAGAAGGAGATTCGCCTGCTCGAGTGCATCGACCACCTCCTCTGCTCCACCTGCCGGGTACGCCGCTGCTGCACCTGCCGGGTACGCCGCTGCTGCACCTGCCGGGTACGCCTCTGCTGCACCTGCCGGGTATGCCGCTGCTGCACCTGCCGGGTACGCCGCTGCTGCACCTGCCGGGTACGCCGCTGCTGCACCTGCCGGGTACGCCGCTGCTGCACCTGCCGGGTACGCCTCTGCTGCACCTGCCGGGTACGCCGCTGCTGCACCTGCCGGGTACGCCGCTGCTGCACCTGCCGGGTACGCCGCTGCTGCACCTGCCGGGTACGCCGCTGCTGCACCTGCCGGGTACGCCTCTGCTGCACCTGCCGGGTACGCCGCTGCTGCACCTGCCGGGTACGCCGCTGCTGCACCTGCCGGGTACGCCGCTGCTGCACGTGGCTTGAGTGCATGAGGTTGGATATGCTGGGCACGAGAACCTGAACTAATTTGCTAACATTGTTGGAACGTGAACCCCAAATCAATTCTAGCAACTGTGCAGCCTATCGTCTGGAAGCAGCGGTGGGTGTTATGGTGCCACGTGTAGTATTTGCAGGCGTCACAGATTCTAGTTGTCATTGAGGTACGGTACATACATATCTTGGAGCGTATGGTCTTTGGAATGATTGCTCGGCTTCACATAGTCGTGCAGTTTTTCACATAGTCGTGCAGTGTTCCTCTTCCGTCCTCTTATTCTCTTCCCTCTCCCAGCCCAGCCCCATCCATCAGCACTGTCTGCCGCCCACCTGTCTGCCGCCCACCTGTCTGCCGCCCACCTGTCTGCCGCCCACCTGTCTGCCGCCCACCTGTCTGCCGCCCACCTGTCTGCCGCCCACCTGTCTGCCGCCCACCTGTCTGCCGCCCACCTGTCTGCCGCCCACCTGTCTGCCGCCCACCTGTCTGCCGCCCACCTGTCTGCCCCCACCTGTCTGCCGCCCACCTGTCTGCCGCCCACCTGTCTGCCGCCCACCTGTCTGCCGCCCACCTGTCTGCCGCCCACCTGTCTGCCGCCCACCTGTCTGCCGCCCACCTGTCTGCCGCCCACCTGTCTGCCGCCCACCTGTCTGCCGCCCACCTGTCTGCCGCCCACCTGTCTGCCGCCCACCTGTCTGCCGCCCACCTGTCTGCCGCCCACCTGTCTGCCGCCCACCTGTCTGCCGCCCACCTGTCTGCCGCCCACCTGTCTGCCGCCCACCTGTCTGCCCCCCACCTGTCTGCCGCCCACCTGTCTGCCCCCCACCTGTCTGCCGCCCACCTGTCTGCCCCCCACCTGTCTGCCGCCCACCTGTCTGCCGCCCACCTGTCTGCCGCCCACCTGTCTGCCCCCCACCTGTCTGCCGCCCACCTGTCTGCCGCCCACCTGTCTGCCGCCCACCTGTCTGCCGCCCACCTGTCTGCCGCCCACCTGTCTGCCGCCCACCTGTCTGCCCCCCACCTGTCTGCCGCCCACCTGTCTGCCGCCCACCTGTCTGCCCCCCACCTGTCTGCCGCCCACCTGTCTGCCGCCCACCTGTCTGCCGCCCACCTGTCTGCCCCCCACCTGTCTGCCGCCCACCTGTCTGCCGCCCACCTGTCTGCCGCCCACCTGTCTGCCGCCCACCTGTCTGCCGCCCACCTGTCTGCCGCCCACCTGTCTGCCCCCCACCTGTCTGCCGCCCACCTGTCTGCCGCCCACCTGTCTGCCGCCCACCTGTCTGCCGCCCACCTGTCTGCCCCCCACCTGTCTGCCGCCCACCTGTCTGCCCCCCACCTGTCTGCCGCCCACCTGTCTGCCGCCCACCTGTCTGCCGCCCACCTGTCTGCCCCCCACCTGTCTGCCGCCCACCTGTCTGCCGCCCACCTGTCTGCCGCCCACCTGTCTGCCCCCCACCTGTCTGCCGCCCACCTGTCTGCCCCCCACCTGTCTGCCGCCCACCTGTCTGCCGCCCACCTGTCTGCCGCCCACCTGTCTGCCGCCCACCTGTCTGCCGCCCACCTGTCTGCCGCCCACCTGTCTGCCGCCCACCTGTCTGCCGCCCACCTGTCTGCCGCCCACCTGTCTGCCGCCCACCTGTCTGCCGCCCACCTGTCTGCCGCCCACCTGTCTGCCGCCCACCTGTCTGCCGCCCACCTGTCTGCCGCCCACCTGTCTGCCGCCCACCTGTCTGCCGCCCACCTGTCTGCCGCCCACCTGTCTCTCACGAAAGTTCATCACGCACAGCAGCGTGCTTGGCAGCTTTCCTCTCTCCCTCGTCTTCCCATTTCCTCCGTTGTCTGTGCATTGAAACGCCTCCCTGCTCTCACATGGCGT
This sequence comes from Closterium sp. Yama58-4, assembly GCA_947470075.1. Lineage (NCBI taxonomy): Eukaryota > Viridiplantae > Streptophyta > Zygnematophyceae > Desmidiales > Closteriaceae > Closterium > Closterium sp. Yama58-4. The sequence continues at coordinate 206,802 of CANIUD010000820.1, read as the reverse complement.
GCACGCACAGTGCACAGCGCATCCTCCCCACACATCTCCTTCTTCCATCCCCCTCCCCTCCGCTCACCTCTGTGAGAGGCAGTGTCGGGTGGCGCGGCGCAGTGACATGGTGTGCATGAGCACGGAGGGCGCCATCAGCGCCTTTGTGAACGCGCATGGCTTCGTGCACGAGACACTCACTCTCTCGCGCGCCAGAGGGCTCGTGCTCGAGGGCAGCGCCGAGAGCGAGAACAGCTGGTTCCCGGGGTAAGCCCAACGAGCCCCCAGGGTCGCGTGGTGAGCGTGCATGGTTGCGTGGCAGTTACATTTCCTTCCTTCCATTCCAATTTCTCCACATTCGTGTTCGGTCCACACGCGTTACGCCACCTTGGTTGGACATTGGATTCACTACGCAACGCACAGCATCTCCCAACACTCCATCTTGTTGAACCCTGTGCACTCCTGCTGCATCTCCATCGCCCTTGTTCCATCCACTGTTCATGCTCCACACCCTTCTCTCTTCATGCTCCACACCCCACTTCTCTGTTCATTCTCCACACCCCACTTCTCTGTTCATTCTCCACACCCCTGCTGCACTGCAGAGCACTCCCCCCCGTATGAGCTTCTCCTTCCCCCCACCCTGCGCTATACCCCCTTCGTTGTGTCTCCTCGGATCGCCCCAATGCTGCCCACTCCTCGGCACTGAGCAGGTACGCGTGGACCATAGCGCACTGTGGGCGATGCGGCATGCACGTGGGGTGGCGCTTCACGGCTGTGCGTCGCGGCCTCAACCCGCCCGCCTTCTGGGGCGTGCGGCGCGCACAGCTCACTGCCGACACCACCCAGGCGGACGCTGATCTTGATGCCTGAAGCTGGTTTGCACCCCCGCTTGTGCCTCGTGCTGCAGCTGCTACCCAGCACTCCTCAGTCCATCTAAAGCTTAGTATGTCTCTCGTTGGTTCTTGTAAATAATGGTGTGTTGAAGAAGCGAACAAGCAATCCAACACGCAAACCAACACAAAATCCAACATGCAATCTAACGCGCAGTTTAACACGCAATCTACCGACACACTATCCAACACATTATCCATCCAACACAGGTTCCAACACCCAATTAAACATGCAATCCAACACTCAATCGAACACGTAATCCATTACGCAATCTAACATGCAGTTCAACAAGGAATTCAACATGCAATCCAATACGCAATCCATCGCCAGGCCTCTCGCTAGCAGGAATTTTTGTCCTGTTTGTCTGATATTCAGGAATGATATTTTTGGATTCATCTGATTTTCGAGTCGCGATCAGAGAAAATCAAAATAATGCCCGGGGGGGGGCCCTGATGAGTTAGGCATCCTCAGAGCCTACGGTGAGCCCTGTCCATGTCAAACTATAATGATGTTTGTGCTGTGTAGGCTGTAGTGGGGTAGCTCATAACGGGTACAATCCACATTAGGGTTACCATTTGTACCCACATCTCTGCTCAATGCATCATTCTCTCGCTTAGTATTCTGGCATGGTTTTAGAGCAGGTCCTGTTCTAGGACTGTTTTTTTTACGGCCCACCGCACAGTTCCCTGCCCGTAGCGCGTTACCCTGCCCGTAGCGCCCTACCTTGTCCATCGCGCTGCCCCACCAGTCGCGTTCCCCTGCTCGCGCGCCGCTCTGCTGGCTACCGAGCTGCCCTGCCCTGCGTCGCGCTGCCCGCGCACGCCCTGCCCTGCGTCGCGCTGCCCGCGCACGCCCTGCCCCGCATCACGCCGCCGCGCACACGCCCTGCCCTGCGTCGCGCTGCCCGCGCACGCCCCGCGGCCTTTCCCTGCCCCACGTCGCGCCGCCCCGTGCACGCCCTGCCTCGCGTCGCGCTGCCCGCGCACGCCCTGCCCGGCGCCACGCTGACCGCGTACGCCCTGCCCTTCCCCGCGTCGCACCGCCCCGCGCACGCCCTGACCTACCTGCTGGCCGCGCGCTACCTTACCTGCTGCCCGCACGCCGTCCTCCCCTGCCTGCACGCCGCCCTATTTGCAACGCGCCCCCCTACTCTGGTCGCACACTGCCCTCCCTGGTCGTGTGCCGCCCCGCCCTACCCTACATGTTACCCTAGTGCCTGCTCGCCGCCCTGCCTTCCCTGCGTGCTGCCCTGCTGGTCGCACGCCTCCTTGCTTTGCCCGCTATGACTTCTCTTCGTGGCAGCGGTGGGAGTGGTGGCGGCAGTGGTGGCAGCAGTGGGAGTGGTGGCGGCGGCCGTAGTGGCAGTCGCGGTGGAGCTGTTCAGTGGGGAGTTTCTGGCGGTGGCCAGATGCAGCTGCAGCGGCGTCCGCGCGAGACCCTTACACCCCAGCAGCTTCGTGAGTGGTACGCTCAGAGTGGGAGTGGTGGCGGCGGCCGTAGTGGCAGTCGCGGTGGAGCTGTTCAGTGGGGAGTTTCTGGCAGTGGCCAGATGCAGCTGCAGCGGCGTCCGCGCGAGACCCTTACACCCCAGCAGCTTCGTGAGTGGTACGCTCAGAGTGGGAGTGGTGGCGGCGGCCGTAGTGGCAGTCGCGGTGGAGCTGTTCAGTGGGGAGTTTCTGGCGGTGGCCAGATGCAGCTGCAGCGGCGTCCGCGCGAGACCCTTACGCCCCAGCAGCTTCGTGAGTGGTGTCTCGGAGGGGACCGAGACAACCCTGTGTGTTGTCTCGAGTACCAGAGAGAGCAGACTCACTAGCACCTAGAGTAGCAAACCTGTGCTTAAGGGTCCGAGACAACCCTGTGTGTATCACTCGACCCTGGTATAGAGGCTGCTACTCTAGGTGCTAGTGAGTCTGCTCTCTCTGGTACTGCGCCTGCTGAGGCCTTGCACACCTTCACGCTTGACTCAGGTGCTTCCCGCTGTTTCTTTCGCGACAGTACCACAGTCACACCACTCCCTGCACCTGTTGCAGTCTCTCTGGCTGTTCTCTGGTGTCGGGCGATTCCGTCTGGCTCACTGACAGGTCTTCACCTCCCCTCGTTCTCTACGAACTTGGTGAGTAACGCCGTCCTTCAGGATGCTTGGGTTGATACCTTTACCCCTGGAGGACAGCGTGTGGCGATCTGCACGTGTGCACGGACGGGCCGTCACGTGGCCACGTTCACCTGTCGGCCTAGGTCGAGCCTGTACACACTGACTACTGAGCCTCCTCAGGTTGCTGCGTCTGGTCAGGTGTCTGCATCAGATCAGCTATCAGCCCCTTGTTCGTGTCGCCTCCTCTCGCACCAGACTCTCCTCTGGCACCACCGCCTTGGTCACCCCTCCCTACAACGCCTCCGTGGCATGCACTCTCGCCTCCTTGTCACTGTTCTTCCCAGGTCTTTGCCCCCTGCCTTCCTTGCATCGAGGGGCGGCAGCGCGCCGCTCCTCACTCCTCCTCATTTCCCCCGACGACTGCTCCCCTGCAGACTCTCCACATGGACGTGTGGGGCCCAGCCCGCGTCCAGGGACAGGGCCGCGAGCGATACTTTCTACTGGTTGTTGACGACTACACACGTTACACCACGGTCTTCCCCTTGCGCAGCAAGGGGGAGGTCCCTGATGTTTTGATCCCTTGGATCCGCGCTGTCCGTCTCCAGCTCCGCGAGCGGTTCTACACGAACTTTCCTGTCCTGCGTCTGCACTCTTGCAGAGGTGGTGAGTTCTCCTCCGACCTCTTGCGGGACTTTTGTCGTGGGGAGGGCATCCTCCAGTCGTTCACGCTTCCGGCCTCCCCGCAGCAGAATGGGGTTGCTGAGTGCCGCATTGGCTTAGTCATGGAGGTGGCTCGTACCTCCATGATCCATGCGGCTGCTCCCCATTTTCTGTGGCCGTTTGCGGTCCGGTACGCTGCGCATCAGCTCAACCTCTGGCCCCGTGTCTCCTTGTCGGAGACCTCGCCTACACTGCGTTGGACGGGGGAGGTTGGCGATGCGTCGATGCTACGGGTCTGGGGCGAACGTACCTTTGTCCGCGATACCTCCGCGGACAAGCTCTCCTCCCGCGCCATTCCCTGCGTCTTCCTTGGCTTCCCCCCTGACACACCTGGCTGGCATTTTTACCACCTCATAACGCGCCGTGTTCTGTCCTCTCAGGACGTCACGTTTGACGAGTCGGTTCCCTTTTACCGTCTCTTCCCCTACCGCACTGCCCCTCTCCCCCCCCCGCCGCTCTTCCTCGCTCCAGGTCCCCCTCCGGTAGACCCCCTCCCCCCTCAAGGTCCTGCTCCTTCAGGTGTCTCTCAGGTAGACCCACTTCCCTTGGCTGAGCCTGTTGAGGTCACTGGCAACTCTGGTGCTACTAGGGGTGGTGCGTCTGGTGGTGTTGAGCCTGCGGGTGCGGAGCCTGGGGGTGCTGAGCCTGAGCGTGAGGAGCCCGGGGCTGCTGAGCCTGGGGGTGTGGAGCCTGGGGGTGCTGAGCCTGAGAGTGCGGAGCCTGGGGGTGCTGAGCCTGAGGGTGCGGAGCCTGGGGGTGCTGAGCCTGAGGGTGCGGAGCCTGGGGGTGCTGAGCCTGAGTGTGCTGGAGCTACTAGTCCTAGAGGTCCTACCGGTGCCTCGCCACCGCAGTCTAGTCGGCGAGAGCCTCTCTCACCACAGCAGCTGCGCGAGTGGTACGCTCGGCGAACCCGCCTTCGGAGTGGCGCTGGAGCTGGAGGCCCTCCCGCTAGAGGCACTGACACTGGCTGGAGGTACTGGGGGTGCTGGAGCTACTGGTCCTGGAGGTCCTACAGGTGACTCGCCACAACTGTCTAGTCGGCGAGAGCCTCTCTAACCACAGCAGCTGCGTGAGTGGTTTGCTCGGCGCACCCGCCTTCGGAGTGGCGGTGCTGGAGCTGGAGGCCTTGCCGCTGGAGGCAACGGCGCTGGAGGCACTGGAGCGGTAGGCGTTGGAGCTGGAGATCCTGGATTTGAAGGCCCTGCCGCTGGAGGCAGTGGCACTGGAGGCACTGGCGCTGGAGGCGCTGGAGCTGGAGACCCTGGAGCTGGAGGCGCTGGCGCTGGAGGCGCTGGAGCTGGAGACGCTGGAGTTGGAGACCCTGGAGCTAGAGGCACTGGAGCTGGAGGTACCGGAGGAGCTGGAGCTGCTGGTCCTGGAGGTGCTCGTACTGGAGGTACTGGAGCTGCCGGAGCTGGTGGTGCTGCAGGTGTACGCTGGAGCTGCCGGAGCTGGTGGTGCTGCAGGCTTTGGAGCTGGAGGCACTGGAGCTGGAGGAGCTTGTGGGGATCTAGGATCGAGCTCAGAAAAGAGAGTTTGAATTGAATGATCACCTGGGTACAACACGAGGCTATATATAGGCTCGACACAAGGGGCAGTAACCAGGTGTTACGCGAAGGTTCCGCGGGTCGCGAAGCGTCCCGAACAGACCCTTCCCAAATTCGGTAGAAGGCAATTCGGTGGCAACCGAATAGCCCAGAATTCGGTGTACGCAACCTAGCTCGGTGCTATAACTATATAAAATATAGGAAAGCACCTAGCCTAGGAATTCAAGCAATTCATGCATGCATAAAATAAACCTAAGCTAGAAGTAGCATAATAAAGTAAAGGCAAGCATGCATAGCTGGCATAAGCCGTCGTACTCTCACACGTCCCCCCCTCAAAGCTGGGTGGCGTGAGATACACCCTGCTTGACAAGATAGTCCTTGAGAGCACGGCGTGCATTGCCCATATCAGCTTCTGCAACCCAACTGTCCTCAGTGGGGTCGTATCCCTTCCAGCGTATCAGGAACTCGAGGGTCTTGCCGCCGCGGCGCCGATGAGTGAGAACGCGCTCGATCTCGTACTCTGGTTCATCCTGCACAAGAACAGGTGGAGGTGGCGGTAGCTGCCGTCCCTGGAACTGTTGGTTGGGGTCCTTGTAGGATTTCAGAAGCTGAACATGGAAAGCATTGTGAAGCTTCCACGTATCTGGTAAGCGCAAGCGGAATGTAACTGGTGTCACCTGTGCCTCCACGAGAAAAGGACCACAGAAGCGAGGCCGGAGTTTGGATGGTAGGTGAGACAGGTTCAAGTTGCGCGTGTCGAGAAGCACCTGATCTCCGACTGCTACTGAGTGATCTCGTCGCTGGCGATCGGCATACTGCTTCTGGGAGTTCTGCATCGTGGTGAGACGTCGTTGAGTCTTCTCCCATAGCTGCTGCATGGTGGTGACGAAGTCGTGTGCGGCTTGGACGTGTGCCGGTGTGGTTGGCTGCTGTGGTGTGAGTGGTTCCCGTCCGTAACACAGGAAGAAAGGGGTTTTCCCTGTGGCCGCATGCGAGGCATTGTTGTAAGCGAACTCTAAGGTCGGTAACTGTGTGTCCCAGTGGCTGATGTCGTCTTTGCAAGCTGTACGCAGTAACTGTTCAACCACCTGATTGAGTCGCTCCGTCTGTCCGTCAGTCTGGGGATGGTATGCTGAAGACATGGCAAGCTTGGTCCCCAGCAGTCCCATAAGCTCCTTCCAGAACTTACTTGTGAATTTTGGGTCTCTGTCTGAGATAAGTGTAGCGGGGATGCCGTGGATGGTGATGATGCGGTCGAAGAAGAGGCGAGCAGTTGCTTCAGCTGTAGCTGTGGCGTTGGTCGGTATGAAATGACCCATTTTGGAGAACTTATCGATTACTACGAGGATGGAATCGTGTCCCCGTGAGGTCGAGGGAAGTCCTGTGATGAAGTCGAGACTAACGACCTGCCATGGCTGCTCCGGTACGGGTAGAGGTTGAAGTAACCCTGCTTTTTTCTGCTTGCTACTCTTCATCCGCTGGCACGTGTCGCATGAGGTGACGAACTGCTGCACGTCTGCTGCCATCCGGGGCCAGTAGTAATACTTCAATTTCCCACTAACGTCTTGTTGCTCCCGAAATGTCCCGCGTAAGGTACGTCATGGAATTCCTCTAATAGGATCTGCCGTAGCGGGGCGTAATTCGGTACCCAAATCTTTCCTGAACCCTTCCTTACCGCTAAGTCTTTCTCCCACTGTAACAGCTTCTGTTTCTCTGCCGTTGCGATCTCGCCGTCCATGGAGTACCCATGTTGGAATAGTGTCCCTGACGTTCCAGCCTACGGCCCTTGGCTCCCTCTAGGTAGGATGTGGTTCATCTCTGCCTGGAACGTCGCTGGTGCGTTGCAGAGTCCGAACGGCATCACTAAGTACTCGTAGGAGCCGTATCTCGTACGGAACGCCGTCTTGTGGATCGAGTTGTCCGCCATCTTGATCTGCCAGTAACCCGACCGTAGGTCCAGCTTCGAGAAAACTGTTGCACCACGCAGTTGGTCCAGTAAGTCGTCGATGCGCGGTATGGGGTATTTATTTTTAACTGTCTGTTTGTTCAGTGCGCGGTAGTCGATGCACATCCGTAGACTGCCGTCTGGCTTTGGGGTGAAGAGAACTGGTGCACCGTAGGGAGATGTGGATGGGCGGATCAGTTGTCTGTCCAGTAAATATTCGATCTGTTTTTTCATGTCTGTCAGCTCGGTCGGACTCAGTCGGTATGGTGCACGTGAGATGGGTTTCGCACCTGGTTCCTCCACGATCTCGTGCTCGTGGGTGCGTGCTGGAGGTACGCCTGCAGGTAGGTCGTCGGGCATTATATCCTTGTACTGCTCCAAGACCTCCTTCACTGCTGCAGGTAGCTCCGAACTCGGCTTCTCCTCCTCTGCTGCTGCCATGACCAGTGCTAAGTAACCCGTGTTGCTCTCGTTTACCGTCTGTTCGAACCGTGCCAGTGTCGTTTCAGGAATGTCCCCTGTATCCGTCCAGCTTCGCAGTGCTATCCGCTTCCCGTTGTTGTAGATGCACGCCTTCCGATTGACCCAATCGATCTCGGGGTTGAACCGCTTCAGGAAATCTCGCCCCAAGATGAAATAAAGTCCCTTGATGTTCGTGATCGGCAACGTCGGCTTCCACCTTAGCGCCCCTATGTGCAGCTGCAGTGATGCTTCGCCGTGGATGGGAAGCTTTGTACCGTCCACCATTGTTGCAGAGAATTGTGTCTCCTCCGCCTTCTCTCCGATTTTCTCCAATGTCTCGCGGTCGCACACCGAGTGAGATGCATGTCAAACATTATGCATGTTGTAGCTTTGTAGGCTACAGTGGGTTTAGCCTTAGAGGGTACAGAACTCTAGGGTTTCATATTTGTACTCTCATTCCTGTTAGTCATTCTCATTCTCGTTCTAGTTTTCACATGGTATCGAGCAGGTTCCCTCGTGGGAACTGTTCCTAGGGCCCACCGACTTTTTTTTTTCCTGCCCGGAGCGCACTCCGCCCCTGCCCGAGTCGCGCTCCCCTCTCACTGCCCTTAGCGGCCCCGTCGCGCCGCCCTTGCGGCCCCGTCGCGTCGCCCTCGCGGCCCCGGCGCCGCCTCTACTGGCCCCGTCGCCCTACCCTCGCGACCCCGCGACCCCTGTCGTCGCAGCCGCCCGCGACCCCGTCGCCCCACCCGTGCGACCCCACCGCCGCCCTTCGCGGCCCCGTCGCCACACCTTCGCGGCCCCGCCGAGAAGACGAGCCGCCGAGACGCCGGCGCCGCCGAGCCGCCGCTGCCGCCGAGCTGCAGGCACCGCCGAGCCGCCGTTACCGCCGAGCTGACGAGCCGCCGAGCCGCCACTGCCGCCGTGCTGCCGAGCCGCCGAGACGCCGCTGCCGCCGAGCTGCCGAGCCGCTGAGCCGCCGAGCCGCCGAGCCGCCGTTACTGCCGTCGCGGCCCTGTTCCTGCCGGCGAGCCTCGGTCCTTCTCGCCTGCCCGGTAAGAGCAGCGCCTCCACCACTGCTCTGCCCTTGCCTGCTGCTCGCGCTGCTAGTCTACTGCTGTCATGGCTTCCCCCAGTGTCCTCACTTTTGACGCTGAGGGTCGGGCCATTGACTTTGACGTCTGGGTAGATGACCTGCAGCTTTTCCTACTGAGCGATAGAGCAGACGGTCTCTCCCTCTTTGACCTCACCTCTGGTGCCTCTCCTGCCCCTGCTGCTGATGCTGACGCCACTGTTCGCTCACAGTGGGCCACGCGCGATGCTGCTGCCCGCCTTGCTGTGCGCCGCCACTTGCCGACCGCTGAGCGTGCGCACTTTAGCCAGTACAAGAGTGCTAAGACCTTGTACGACGCTGTAGTTGCTCGCTACTCTTCCCCTGCCACTGCTGCGCTTAGCCGCCTCATCCTACCGTACCTCTTCCTTGACCTCGCCATTTTTCCCACTGTCGCTGACCTCATTACGCACCTTCGCACTAGTGACACTCGCTACCGCGCTGCGCTTCCTGCTGAGTTCTGCGCCAAGAACCCCCCCCCCATGTACATCACCCTCTACTACATAGTCACCCGGCTCCCTGACACCCTTCGCCCGGTCAGGGACCACTTCCTCTCTGTTTGCCCCACCACCCTCACTATTGACCTCCTCGAGGAGCGCCTTCTAGCGGCAGAGAAGAGCATAGTCGCTGTAGGAGCCTCTCGTGGTGACCCTCGTACCCCTGTCTTTGAGGGGTGCTCCCCCTCTCCCCTCTTGCCCTCTGTTGCCTCTGCTGCTGCGGCCGACCTCGTTGGTCTTGAGTCGGTCGCTGCGGCGTCTGCCCCTAGCGGGAGACGCCGCCCTGGCAAGGGCAAGGGGGGCAAGGGTGCTGGAGGGGCTGGAGGGGGCGGTGGAGGCGGAGGTGGAGGTGGTGGAGGGGGTGGGGGTGGCGGTGGGGGTGGTGGCGGGGGTGGGGGCGTCGGTGGCGGGACTGGAGGTGGAGGTGGAGGCGGCGGTGGCGGTGGGAGCGGAGGTGGCGGAGGTGGCGGTACTGGAGGAGGTAGCGGCGGAGGCGGTGGAGCTGGTCGGGGTGGCGCTGCGCAGAGGGGTGGCTCCGGTGGTGGTGCGCGCCAGCAGCAGCAGCAGCAGCGTACCCGTGAGACCCCTTCCCCCCAGCAGCTTCGTGAGTGGTACACTGCTCATCAGTGGGGCGGGGGTGCTGGCCCCTGTACCTACGTTCTCCGTACCGGCGACCGGGCGGGTGAGCAGTGTGGGGGCGCGCACTCCACCCAGCGCTGCTTCGGTCGTCTGACGGACGCGTGGCGCCACCAGTTCCCCGACGCTACTGAGATCCCTCGCTGGGGCGAGCTGTCTAGGGCGGGTGTTGCAATCTATGATCTTGATTATGATGCTATTCTTGCTGCCATGTATGCTGTGACTATTAGTGATGAGGGTGACTGTTACCGGTGTTTTCCGCCTGACCCAGGCATAGAGGCTGCTGCGCTAGGTACTTGTGAGGCTGCTGCTCTAGGTGCCAGTGCGTCTGCCGCCCCAGGTGCCGGTGAGTTTGCGCTCTCAGGTGCTGCGTCGTCACCGGACACCCACACCTTCACCCTTGACTCGGGTGCTTCCCGCTCCTTCTTTCGAGACTGCACCACTCTCACGCCGCTCAGTCGGCCTGTTGCAGTCTCCCTGGCAGACCCCTCTGGGGGTCCTGTCCTTGCCCACTACTCCACTGTCCTACCGTGTCCGGCGGTCCCGTCTGGCTCCCTGTCGGGTCTTTACCTCCCCTCGTTCTCTACGAACTTGGTGGCGGGTGCTGACCTCCAGGATGCAGGAGTTGACCAGTTCACCCCTGCGCGTCAGCGGGTGACCCACTGCACGTGTGCGGACACGGGCCGACACTTGGCCACGTTTGCCCGTCGGCCGGGGTCGAGCCTGTACACACTGACTACTGAGTCTCCTCCAGTCACTGAGTCTGCTCAGGTAGCAGCGTCGGGTCAGGTGTTTGCTGCGGCGTCCAGGTCTGGTCCTGAGTCTGCCCCCTGCTCGTGTCGTCTCCTGTCCCACCGGACTCTCCTCTGGCACCACCGCCTTGGTCACCCCTCCCTGCCTCGTCTTCGAGGCATGGCTTCCCGTCTTCTTGTCTCTGGCCTCCCCCGGTCCCTCCCTCCCCTTCCTCCGGGGCCTGCCCCCACCTGCGTTCCCTGCGTCGAGGGGCGGCAGCGCGCTGCCCCTCACTCCTCCGAGTTTCCTCCGACAGAGGCTCCGCTGCAGACGCTTCACATGGACGTGTGGGGCCCAGCCCGCGTCCGTGGGCAGGGTCACGAGCGTTACTTCCTGCTGGTGGTTGACGACTACTCGCGTTACACCGCAGTCTTCCCCTTGCGCAGCAAGGGTGACGTCACTGAGGTGTTGATCGCCTGGATCCGCGCAGCTCGTCTCCAGCTCCAGGAGAGTTTCGGCTCGGACTTTCCTGTTCAACGTCTGCACTCCGACAGAGGCGGAGAGTTCTCCTCTGACCTTCTGCGGGCCTTCTGTCGTGCACGAGGCATCCGCCAGACCTTCACGCTTCCGGACTCTCCGCAGCAGAATGGGATTGCTGAGCGCCGCATCGGCATGATCATGGACGTCGCTCGTACGTCCATGATCCATGCGGCTGCTCCCCATTTTCTGTGGCCGTTTGCGGTTCGGTATGCGGCACATCAGATCAACCTTCACCCCCGGGTCTCCATGCCGGAGACCTCCCCTGCTTTGCTGTGGACGGGGAAGGCTGGCGATGCGTCTGCGTTCCGTGTCTGGGGATCTCGGGCGTTTGTCCGCGACTTGTCTGCGGACAAGCTGTCCTCTCGTGCTGTTCCCTGCGTCTTCCTTGGCTTTCCCCCTGACGCGCCAGGCTGGCAGTTCTACCACCCCACCTCGCGCCGTGTCTTCGCGTCCCAGGACGTCACCTTTGACGAGTCGGTTCCCTACTACCGTCTCTTCCCCTACCGCACTGCGTCCCTCCCTCCCCCGCCGCTCTTCCTTACGCCAGGTCCCCCTCCGGTAGACCCCCTCCCCCCTCAGGGTCCTGCTCCCTCAGGTGTGTCCCAGGTAGATGCAGTTGAGCCTGTCGAGGTAGCTGTTGACTCTGGTACTGCTGGTGGTGCTGAGCCTGGGGGTGCTGGGTCTGGGGGTGCTGCGACTGGGGGTGCTGAGCTTGAGGGTACTACGCCTGGGGGTGCTGAGCTTGGGGGTGCTGAGCCTGGGGGTGCTGAGACTGGGGGTGCTGAGCCTGGGGGTGCTGCGCCTGGGGGTGCTGAGCCTGGGGGTGCTGTGTCTCGGAGTGCGGAGCCTGAGGGTGCTGGACCTGCTCGTGTGGCGTCTGGTGGTGCTGAGCCTGGCGGTTCTTCGGGTGCTTCGTCCCGGCGGGAGCTGCTCTCTCCACAGGAGCTGCGTGAGTGGTTCGCCCGGCGCTGGCGGCGTGCTGCTGGAGCTGGTGGTGCTGCGGACGCTGGAGGTTCTACTGCTGCTGAGAGTGCTGGTGCCGAGGGTCCCAGAGGTGCTCGTACCGAGTGTACTGGAGCTGCTGGGCCTACGGGTGCTCCTCCTGCTGGAGCTGGTGGTGCTACTGGTGCTGCTGGCGTTGGTGCTGCTGGTGCTCCTGGAGCTGGAGCTGCTGCGTCTTCGGGTGGTCCGACTGGAGCTGGAGCTACTGGGGGTGTTGGCGCTGGAGGTGCTGCTGGCGCTGGTGCTGCTGAGGGTGCTGGAGTTGGTGCTCCTGGAGCTGGGGGCACTCCTGGTACTGGTGCTCCCGTTGGGGGTGCTGGTGCTGTTCCTGCTGGCACTGGTGGAGCTGCGCGGCCACGGCCGTACTTCGTTCCGCTCCTTGAGCAGGTTCTTGGTCTTCCGTCCTCTCTTGGTCCTGCTCCTCCCTTAGCGTGTCCGCCTCCTGTCCAGTCCGAGTCGCAGTTACCGCCGGCCTCCCCGCTTCCTTCTCCTTCTCCCTACACTGGTCCTACTGGAGGTCTTGCTGAGCGTCGTGAGCCTGCGTCTCGCCCTGCGTCGCCTGTCCGCGCTGCTCGCACTAGTGGTCGTGGTTCACGTCAGCGTCCTCCCCCTGTCCCCGGCACGCACCGGATGTCTCTGCGTCCTTCCACTGCTCCTCTGCGTGCCCCTTTGCCTTCTCCTCCCGCGTCCTCTCTTCCTGAGCTTCCTGACCCTGAGTCGGACTCCCTTCGTGCTGCGCGTCCTACTGTCACGCGTCTCCTTGCTACTGTCGTCACTGACCCTTCCTTTGAGTCTACTGCTGCGTCTGCTCTGGTTGCTGAGCTTGTCGACTTCGCTGCTCGCTGTCGCCTAGACTACGCTGCTAGTCTCGTTGCTGAGTCTGAGTCTGTCTGTCCTCCGTCCGTCGGGGGTGAGTGTGCTCTTGGCACGGACGTCCTTGAGGACAGGCAGGAGGAGTTCCAGTGCTTGGCTGCTGCTTCACCTCATCTCGTGTCCATGCTGCTTGCCCCTGAGGGAGACCCGGATGCACTTGACATCCCGACTCCGCGCTCTTACGCGGAGGCGATAGAGGGTCCCTACTCCTCTCAGTGGCAGGCAGCCATGGACGCAGAGATGGCTTCCTGGAAGTCCACAGGCACCTACGTTGACGAGGTTCCCCCGCCTGGGGCGAACATCGTCAGTGGCATGTGGATTTTCAGGGTGAAGCGGCCGCCGGGTTCTCCGCCTGTCTTCAAGGCGCGTTACGTGGCTCGTGGCTTCAGTCAGCGGCAGGGAGTTGACTACTTTCAGACCTTCTCTCCCACCCCAAAGATGACCACTCTTCGGGTACTGCTGCACATAGCCGCTCACCGAGACTACGAGCTGCACTCTCTTGACTTCAGCACTGCTTTCTTGCAGGGCAGCCTGCACGAGGAGATCTGGCTGCGCCGCCCACCTGGCTTCACTGGGACTTTTCCTCCTGGCACCCAGTGGAGCCTCAGGCGGCCAGTCTACGGTCTCCGCCAGGCGCCTCGTGAGTGGCACGACACACTGAGGACTACACTTGCGGCTCTTGGGTTTGCTCCTTCTACTGCTGACCCGTCGCTGTTTCTGCGCACCGACTCTTCCTTGCCGCCGTTCTACATCCTCGTGTACGTCGACGACTTGGTCTTTGCTACAGCTGACACTGCTGGACTTGCCTACGTGAAGTCCGAGCTGCAGAAGAGACACACGTGCACAGACCTGGGTGAACTGCGCAGCTACCTTGGCTTGCAGATCACCCGGGACAGAGCACAGCGCACCATTACCCTGACTCAGTCACACATGGTGCAGCAGGTCCTTCAGCGCTTCGGCTTCACGTACTCCTCGCCTCAGGCCACTCCTCTGCCTACACGCCACTCGCTCTCAGCTCTGCCTTCGGATGAGTCCGTAGAGTCGAGTGGCCCGTATCCAGAGCTTGTCGGCTGCCTCATGTACCTGATGACCTGCACTCGACCTGACCTTGCATACCCTCTTAGCATTCTTGCACGCTATGTTGCTCCTGGGAGACACAGACCAGAGCACATGGCTGCAGCGAAGAAGGTGTTGCGCTACTTGTGCAGTACGTTGGGCATGGGGCTTGTGCTTGGAGGGCAGAGTCCAGTGGTCCTCACTGGTCACGCAGACGCTTCTTGGGCCGACGACCAGGCTACGCAGCGGTCATCACAGGGTTACACCTTCAGCCTTGGTTCCGGCTCTGTTTCGTGGCGGTCTACCCGCTCTTCTTCTGTTCTCGGCTCCAGTTGTGAGGCTGAGATCTACGCAGGGGCCATGGCTGCACAGGAGCTACGCTGGCTCACCTACCTGCTGACTGACCTCGGAGAGCAGCCTCGTTCTCCTCCAGTGCTGTACGTAGACAACAAGGCCATGCTGGCCTTGTGTCGGGAGCACAGACTGAAGCACAGAACGAAGCACATCGCTCTTCGCTACTTCCTTGCTCGTGAGCTGCAGCAGCGTGGTCAGCTGCGCCTTGCTTACGTGGCCTCTGAGGCCAACACTGCTGATATCTTCACTAAGGCACTCGCGCCTTGTGATCATCAGCGCTTCTGCACTCTGTTAGGTCTTGTGCCTACCTTGCCTCACTTGCTTACTTCTTGACCTTGCTTGTACTGTTACATATATATACCTGCCCTTGCTTGTTTAGCGTTATATATATGTAACCTTGCATGTGAACTGGCCTTGAACTTGTGCTCAGACTGTGTGGTGACATTGAGATCCACCCTGAGCTTGCTTTGCTTTGCTTGCTTGACTGGTCTTGTGACCCCTTGTTCTCCCCCACTTTGCCTATGGGGGTGTGTCAAACATTATGCATGTTGTAGCTTTGTAGGCTACAGTGGGTTTAGCCTTAGAGGGTACAGAACTCTAGGGTTTCATATTTGTACTCTCATTCCTGTTAGTCATTCTCATTCTCGTTCTAGTTTTCACAATGCACCGCTGTCCACCAGTGCCTGGAGGCGTCGCCCTTTGCAGAGAACCTCGAGGAGTAGTGGTTGTTGCCGCTCCGAGTAGCCGTAGATGGTCTCGCTTACTGGATCATAGGGTACGTCGAAGAGATCATCCCCAGATCTCGCGCTCGAAGCTGCTGATTCTGTATCAGTTTCCAACTGAGTAGGGTTAGAAGGATTTATCCGAGGCCGATTCAGCTTCGTCTTGGCCTGGAACCTTCCCTTAAGCCGTTGCAGCTGTGTAGGCTTCTCCTGTGGGCAATGGGGAGCCTTAACACTGTGCTGCGGGGAGAGAGTATTAACTCCTTGGAACGCACGACCCTTTTCAACGCTCCGGAGTGGTTTGCCCAACTTCTCAGGTACCTGAATAATTTCTGAGGGCTTTTTCTTAGCCTCAAAATCTCCCCTGAAGGCTTGAAAATCACGAGAAGTAATATTCTTAGTTAAAGTATCTTTGTAGGATAACTTTAACGAATTCTTACTTTCGTGGGTGTTCGGCTGGAGTTTCCCGGTCGGTGCAGAGTCTTGTTTCGCGGAGCCTCCATTTGTCTCGGCGATTTCCCCTGGTGCCAGCCGGTCGTGGCGTTTTTTTTTTTTTTTTTTTTTCGCACTGTTGTTGCCCTGCAGCTCTGCTCGTGCCTTCTTCATTTTCCAACACGCCAAGAGTCGATGTCCTGCTGCGCCGCAAAATTCACATGTCTCGTATTTTGTCGGCCGCTGCTTCGCGTCGATCTTGTCGATATCCATCGGGTCGGCGGTCGTGGGTGGTGCCGATCGCTTCGTGTCGAATGATCTGTTCGGCACGTGGCGTCGTGTCTCGGGTTGACCTCGCGTCAGCGCATCGAATCTCTCTGCTGCACACACCATGTCGCGGTAGTTGCTGTAGTTCGCGGCAATCACCTGTTGGTGGACTTCCATTTTTAGCCCCTCAGTATACGCTTGGATTTTTTCCCCTTCGGTCAGGTCGGTAATCCGGTTGAAGAGGCTCTCCATCTGTTGCGTGTACTGTGTTACACTGCCGTACTGTTTGTGCCGATGAATCTGCTGCCGCGCCATGTAGCTCGAATTAATCGGTTCGAAGCGTTGAACTAAAGCTGCTCGAAATTGCGTCCATGACCCCTCGCCTCGGATCTCCTTACTGTTGTAAATCCATTCGAGCGCCGGGCTTGGCAACAGTGTCGCTGCGAGCCGAATCTGTCAAGATTACGAGACTGGAATGATTGAACTAACAGAGAAATCAGTACAAATAGCAAACCCTAGAATTGTGTACCCCATATAGGCTAACCCACTGTAGCCTAACAAACCCAACATGTATAATGTTTGACACACCCCCATAGGCAAAGTGGGGGAGACCTAGGGGTCACAAGACCAGTCAAGGCAAAGCAAGGCAACAACAAGCTCAGGGTGGATCTCGAGGATTCCACACAAATTCCGAGCACAAGCTAGTGGTCACAAGACCAGTTCACATGCAGGTTTATAACAGAGCCAGAGATACAGTGATCACAACCTAGCAAGAGTAAACATGCAGGTATAGATATATATAGTGATCACAGTACAAGCAAAGTCAAGAGGTAAGCAAGTGAGGTCCAGTAGGCACAAGGCCTAGTAGAGTGCAGAAGCGCTGATGGTCACGAGGCTGAAGCGCCTTGGTGAACACATCAGCAGTGTTGGCCTCAGTGGCCACGTAGCGAATACAAAGCTGACCGCGCTGCTGCAGCTCTCGAGCAAGGAAGTACCGCAGGGCGATGTGCTTCGTTCTGTGCTCCAGTCTGTGCTCCTCACACAAGGCAATGGCAGCCTTGTTGTCGACGTACAGTACTAGAGGAGAACGAGGCGGCTCTCCGAGGTCAGTCAGCAGGTAGGTCAGCCAGCGTAGCTCCTGGGCAGCCATGGCTGTAGCGTAGATCTCAGCCTCGCAACTGGAGCCAAGAACAGAAGAAGAGCGTGTAGAGCGCCAAGAAACTGAGCCAGAGCCAAGGCTGAAGGTGTAACCCTGAGACGACCGCTGAGTGGCCTGGTCGTCTGCCCAAGAAGCGTCTGAGTGCCCTGTGAGCACAACTCGGTCTCGCCCTCCAAGTACAAGCCCCATGCCCGACGTACTGCACAAGTAGCGCAACACCCTCTTAGCGGCATCCATGTGCTCCTTCCTGTGACGGCCAGGAGCGACATAGCGTGCAAGGATGCTAAGAGGGTATGCAAGGTCAGGTCGAGTGCAGGTCATCAGGTACATGAGGCAGCCCACAAGCTCTGGATACGGGCCACTCGGCTCTACGGACTCATCCGAAGGCAGAGCTGAGAGCGAGTGACCGGTAGGCAGAGGAGTGGACTGAGGCGAGGAGTACGTGAAGCCAAAGCGCTGGAGAACCTGCTGCACCATGTGTGACTGAGTCAAGGTGATGGTGCGCCGTGCTCTGTCCCGGGTGATCCGCAAGCCAAGATAGCTTGTCAGCTCACCCAGGTCTGTGCACGTGTGTCTCCTCTGCAGCTCCGACTTCACGTAGGCGAGTCCTGCAGTGTCAGCAGTGGCAAAGACCAAGTCGTCGACGTACACGAGGATGTAGAACGGCGGCAGCGAAGTGTCGGTGCGCAGGAACAGCGACGGGTCAGCTGTAGAAGGCGCGAACCCAAGAGCCGCAAGTGTAGTCCTCAGTGTGTCGTGCCACTCACGCGGAGCCTGGCGGAGACCGTAGACCGGCCGCTGAAGCCTCCACTGGGTACCAGGAGGAAACGACCCAGTGAAGCCAGGTGGGCGGCGCAGCCAGATCTCCTCGTGCAGGCTGCCCTGCAAGAAAGCAGTGCTGAAGTCAAGTGAGTGAAGCTCGTAGTCGCGGTGAGCGGCTATGTGCAGCAGCACCCGAAGAGTGGTCATCTTCGGGGTGGGGGAGAAGGTCTGGAAGAAGTCAACTCCCTCTCGCTGACTGAAGCCTCGAGCCACGTAACGCGCCTTGAAGACAGGCGGAGAACCCGGCGGCCGCTTCACCCTGAAAATCCACATGCCACTGACGATGTTCGCCCCAGGAGGGGGAACCTCGTCGACGTAGGTGCGTGTGGACTTCCAGGAAGCCATCTCGGCGTCCATGGCCGTCTGCCACTGAGAGGAGTAGGGACCCGCCATCGCCTCAGCGTAAGTGCGTGGGGTCGGGATGTCTGGTGCATCCGGGTCTCCCTCAGGGGCAACTAGCAAGGACACGAGACGGGGCAAAGCAGCAGCAAGACACTGGAACTCCTCCTGTCTGTCCTCAAGGACGTCCGTGCCAAGAGCACACTCACCCCCGACGGACGGAGGACAGGCAGACTCAGACTCAGACTCAGCGACAAGGCTGGCAGCGTAGTCTAAGCGACAGCGAGCAGCAAAGTCAACCAACTCAGCGACCAGAGCAGACGCAGCAGAGGACTCAAAGGTCGGGTCAGTGACAACTGTAGCGAGGAGACGCGTAACAGTGGGACTGGCCGCACGACGGGAGTCAGACTCCGGGTCAGGAAGAGTAGGAAGAGAGGACGCAGGAGGAGACGGCAGCGGGACACGCTGCGGAGCAGTGGAGGGACGCAAAGTCATGTAGTGAGTGCCAGGGACAGGAGGAGGACGCTCACGCGGGACATGACGACCAGTGCGAGTAGGACGAACAGGCGACGCAGGACGAGACTCAGGCTCACGACGCTCTGTAAGACCTCCTGTGGGACCAGCGTAAGGAGAGGGAGCAGGGAGAGGCGAGGCAGGCGGTAACTGTGACTGCGGCTGGACAGGCAGAGGACACTCGACGGAGGGAGGAGGACTAGGAGGAGGAGCCTGACCAAGAACCTGCTGAAGGAGCGGTACGAAGTACGGTCGCGGCCGCGCAGCGTCTCCAGAACCAGCAGGGACACCAGCGGCAGCCCCAACGCCCGAGTCCTCAGCACCAGCAGCAGCTCCAACACCCGGGTCCTCAGCACCAGCAGCAGCGCCACCGGTCGGGTCCTCAGCACCAGCAGTAGCTCCAACGCCCGAGTCCTCAGCACCGGCAGCAGCTCCAACGCCCGGGTCCTCAGCACCAGCAGCAGCTCCAACGCCCGGGTCCTCAGTACCAGCAGCAGAGCCACCGGTCAGGTCCTCAGCACCAGCAGTAGCGCCGCCGGTCGGGTCCTCAGCACCAGCAGCAGCTCCAACGCCCGGGTCCTCAGCACCAGCAGCAGCTCCAGCGTCCGGGTCCTCAGCACCAGCAACAGCGCCACCGCTCGGGTCCGCAGCACCAGGAGCACCACTCCGAAGACTGCAGCGCCGTGTGTACCACTCTCGGATCACCTGAATGGGGGGGAGCTCCTGGGTAGGAGGGGAAGTACTGGGACGAGCTCCAGAAGCACCTCTCCGGAGGCGGCAGTACTCGAGGTACCTCTCCTGCAGCTGCTGGGAGGAGAGGGCTCCTCCAGGTGTAGTACGCGCAGGCTCAGCACCCGAAGACTCAGCACCCCCAGACTCAGCACCCCCAGGCTCAGCACCTCCAGGCTCCGCACCTCCAGGCTCCGCACCTCCAGGCTCAGCACCCCCAGGCTCCGCACCTCCAGGCTCAGCACCCCCAGGCTCCGCACCCCCAGACTCAGCACCCCCAGACTCAGGACGCGAGTCAACAGCTACCTCGACAGGCTCACCCGGGTCTACCTGGGACACACCTGAGGGAGCGGCACCCTGAGGGGGGAGGGGGTCTGGTACCTCAGCACCTGGAGCGAGGAAGAGAGGCGGGGGGGGGAGCGGGGCAGTGCGGTAGGGGAAGAGGCGGTAGAAGGGGACGGACTCGTCAAAAGTGACGTCCTGAGAGGCCAGAACCCGGCGCGAGGTGACGTGGTAAAACTGCCATCCAGGCGCGTCAGGCACAAAGCCAAGAAAGACACAGGGAACGGCGCGACGCGAGAGCTTGTCCGCGGACGTGTCGCGGACAAAAGCTCGAGATCCCCAGACCCGGAAACGCGACGCATCGCCAACCTCTCCCGTCCACCGCAGAGTCGGGGAAGTCTCCGGCAAGGAGACACGGGGCCAGAGGTTGAGCTGATGCGCAGCGTATCGGACCGCAAACGGCCACAGAAAGTGGGGAGCAGCCGCATGGGTCAGGGAGGTACGAGCGACCTCCATGACTAGGCCAATGCGGCGCTCAGCGACCCCATTCTGCTGCGGAGAGGCCGGAAGCGTGAACGACTGCTCAATGCCGTGCTCAGCACAGTAGGCTGCCAAGAGGTCGGAGGCGAACTCACCACCTCTGTCAGAGTGCAAGCGCAGGACAGGAAAGTCCGAGTGAAAGCGCTTGCCTAGCTGGAGACGGGCTCGGCTGATCCAGGGGATCAAAACACCAGGGACGTCACCCTTGGCGCGCAAGGGGAAGACCGTGGTGTAGCGCGAGTAGTCGTCAACAACTATCAGGAAGTACCTCTCCTGACCCTGACCACGGACGCGGGCTGGGCCCCACACGTCCATGTGGAGCGTCTGCAAGGGAGCAGTCGTCGGGGGAAAGGAGGAGGAGTGAGGAGCGGCGCGCTGCCGCCCCTCGACACAGGGAATGCAGTCAGGAGCAGGGGAGTCGGGAAGGGGAGGGAGCACCCTGGGAAGACCAGCAACAAGGTCTCGTTTGTGCATGGCCCGAAGGCGCTGCACAGACGGGTGACCAAGGCGGTGGTGCCAGAGGACAGTCTCATGCGCCAGAGAGCGACACGAGCAGGGGGCGGACAGCTGACCTGACGCAGACGCAGACGCAGCTACCTGAGGGGACTCAGTGGTCAGTGTGTACAGGTCCGACCCCGGCTCTCGAGTGAAAGTAGCCAGGTGGCGGCCCGTCCGAGCACACGTGCAGTGTGTCACACGCTCGTAGGCAGGGGTGAACTGGTGAACACCCCCGTCCTGCAGCGCACAACCTGCCACCAAGTTCGTAGAGAACGAGGGGAGGTAGAGACCTGAGAGCGTGCCGGACGGAACCGCTGGACACGGAAGTGTAGTAGAGGAGGTCGCAATGACCGGACCCCCAGAGGGGTCAGCAAGAGAGACAGCAACCGGCCGAGCTAGTGGCTCAAGGACAGTGCGGTCACGGAAGAAAGAGCGAGAAGCACCTGAGTCCAGTGTGAAGGTGTGCAGTGCTGCAGTCGACTCAGTACCAGGGGGCACAGACGCACTAGCACCTAGAGCAGCAGCTGGGCTGGCCTGAATGCCCGGGTCAGGCGGAACACGCAAGTACTGGGCACCCTCTCCACTAATAGACATCGCATACATAGCAGTGAGAATAGCATCAAAGTCTAAAGCCCAGATATCAACACCCTTCTTTTCCAGCTCAGGCCAGCGGGGGAGCTCAGTAGACCCAGGAAACTGGATGCGCCACGCGTCAGTCAGGCGCTGGAAGCAGCGCTGCGTGGGGTGCGGCCTCCCACATGGCTGGCCAGTGCGGTCACCAGTGCGGATGACGTACGTGCAAGTGTACCCACGCTGCGCGTACCACTCACGGGCGGCCTGGAGGGTCGGGGCGTGCTGCTGACTCTGGCCACCTCCAGCGTCTCCACGGCCACCACCACCACCGCCACCGCCACCGCCACCGCCACCGCCTCGGCCACCTCCACCCCTGCCACGGCCACGACCGCCACCGCCGCCGCTGCCACCTCCGCCTCTGCCACCACCCCCGCCGCCGCTGTCACCACCCCCACTGCCGCCACTAGCCTCTCCAGACCCACCGCCACCTCCACTGTCTCCACCCCCGCCTCCCCCGCCTCCACCCCCACCCTTGCCCCCCCTGCTCTTGCGGCGCCCGCTCGAAGCAGACGCAGCCCCGACCTTCTCAGCACCAAGGAGGTCGACAGCAGCAGCAGTGGCGACAGAGGGGAGAAGGGGGGAAGGGGAACACCCCTCGAAGAAGGGGGTGCGGGGCTCGCCACGAGAGGCACCTACGGCGACGATGCTCGCCTCAGCTGCAAGTAGGTCCTTCTCGAGGAGGGCAATGGTGAGCTCAGTAGGGGAGCGAGCTAGAAAGGAGTCCCTGACTGTGCGCAGAGAGTCAGGGAGGCGGGTGACAATGTGGTAGAGGGTGAGCCAGAGCGGGGGGGGGTTGCTAGCAAGGAACTCGGCAGGCATAGCAGCGCGAAAACGGGCCTCACTAGTCTTGAGGTGGGTGATGAGATCAGCGACAGTGTGAAAGGAGGCCAGGTCGGGGAACAGGTAGGGCAGGGAGAGGCGGCCTAGGGTGGCAGACGCAGGCGAGGAGTAGCGAGCAACTACGGCTGTGTACAGTTCCTTAGCAGTCTTGCACTGGCCGAAGTGCTCGCGCTCATCTAGCGGCAGGGAGTTGCGGATAGCAAAGCGAGCGTGTGCGTCGCGGGTCTGCCACTGGGAGCGCAGTGTGCTAGCAGCAGAGGAGTCAGGGGCAGTAGCATGGCCTAGGGCGTGGTCGTACAGTGAAATGTCTTCCTTGGCAGTGAGCTGTAGGAAAAGGTGCAGATCATCGAGCCAGGTGTCAAATTTCACTGGGCGGCCCTCAGCGTCGAAGGCTAGAACAGGAGCAGTAGCCATGGTAGCAGGAGGAGGAAAAGTAAGTAATAAACTTGGCAGTGACAGTAGCAGCAGGGCAAGGCAGGGCCGGGGCAGTCGCGACAGCGGCGGCAGTTGCTGCAGGTTCGGCTACAGTAGGGACTGCAGGGCCGGCGGCAGCCGATGGAGTAGACTCGGCGGTTGCGGCTGCTGCAGGATCGGCGGCGGCTGCTGCTGCTGGGTCGGCGGCGGCTGCTGCTGCAGAGGCAGCGGCGGCTGATGCTGCTGTAGCTGCGGCGGCCGCTGCTGTAGATTGCGGCGGCTGCTGCTGCCGTAGATGCGGCGGCGGCCGCTGCTGTAGATGATGCGGCAGCTGCTGCTGCTGTAGATGCAGCGGCGGCTGCTGCAGAAGATGCGGCGGCTGCTGCTGCTGTAGATGCAGCGGCGGCTGCTGCAGAGGATGCGGCAGGTGCTGCTGCTGTAGCTGCAGCGGCGGCTGCTGCAGTAGATGCGGCGGCTGCAGCTGCTGTAGATGCAGCGGCGGCCGCGGCAGGAGAGGCGGCGGCGGCTGCTGCAGCAGTTGCGACGGCCGCGACTGCAGTCTCTGCCGCGGCTGTTGCTGCAGGCCCGACCGCGGCGACGAAGGCGCGGGGGGTCGAGCGCAGCACACAAGGCGCGCGGGCAGCGCGACGGGCCGCGCGCGAAGAAAAAAGAACCGCGCGCGCTGGCGGCTAGCTAGGCGCGCGCGAAAAATGGCCGCGCGCGGGCTGCTGGCTGGTCGCGCGCACGAAATAGGCCGCGCGCGGGCGGCTAGCAGATCGCGCGCGGTAAAAAAAAGATGGCGCACTAGGGGCGCAATAGGAGGCGCACTAGGGGCGCAATAGGAGGCGCACTAGGGGCGCTTGATAGGTATGTAGGTAGGTAGGTAGGTAGGTGGGCCCTTAAGAACGGTCCTAGGGAAGGACCTGCTCTGAAACCATGTCAAGATTACGAGACTGGAATGATTGAACTAACAGAGAAATCAGTACAAATAGCAAACCCTAGAATTGTGTACCCCATATAGGCTAACCCACTGTAGCCTAACAAACCCAACATGTATAATGATTGACACGCCGAATCCGCATTGCATCGTGTGTCGGGGTCGTACAGCCAACGGCCTCGAAGTAAATTTCGAGTGTAGCAATGAATCGACGGACGTCGGTGTCTCTTGCATTCGGATTGAACGTCTCCGGTAGCCTCGGACGTGCCGCCTCAAGATTCACTGTGGCTGCTGCTTGGTGAAGTGTCGGTGTCGCCGCTGCTGCTGCTGCCGTCGCTGCTGCATTCGCTGCTACGTTCGCTGCTGCCGTGGCGGCTGCCGACTGGTTCGCGAGAAGCTCCTCTATTCGCTGGAGTGCCGCTCGCATCTGGTCCACGTCGGTGCGTAACTCCGTAATTTTTCGTACGGAATTTTCACCATTTTCCTCCATTTGGCGATTTACAGGAAGTTTCGCGACGGAAAAAATTGTATTCTAGGCGCTGGTCAACTTACTGCGAACAAACTCGACTGTAGAAATGACGAGCGCTTGATTCGTACGCTACAAAATTCTCCCTTAATCAAAATTCGCGTCTGATCCCGGCCGTTGAGAAGAGAATCGATCCGACGCTCCAAATTCCAACTTTTTCGCCAATGAACCTGAGGAGGATTCGAAAACCGGTTCGAGGGGGACGTTAAGAATAGCGCGGAACTGGTTTACGTACCCGAAATCGGCGCCTCTTGTCGTCGCCCCCGCGGTTTTAAAAGCTAGGTTTAAGTGGTCGAAAAAACTTCGCGAGTAAACAGGCTCTGATTACCAAGTGTGAGGATCTAGGATCGAGCTCAGAAAAGAGAGTTTGAATTGAATGATCACCTGGGTACAACACGAGGCTATATATAGGCTCGACACAAGGGGCAGTAACCAGGTGTTACGCGAAGGTTCCGGTGGTCGCGAAGCGTCCCGAACAGACCCTTCCCGAATTCGGTAGAAGGCATTTCGGTGGCAACCGAATAGCCTAGAATTCGGTGTACGTGACCTAGCGCGGTGCTATAACTATAATAAAATATAGGAAAGCACCTAGCCTAGGAAATCAAGCAATTCATGCATGCATAAAATAAACCTAAGCTAGAAATAGCGTAAGGGAATAAAAGCAAGCATGAATAACAAGCATAAGCCGTCGTATTCTCACAGAGCTGGAGCACGTGACCAGGGAGCTGGAGGCACTGGAGCTGGAGGTTCTGGAGTTGCTGTCGAGAGAATTAGGCAAAAGAGGACTGAACTAGCAAGAATGGGGATACAAATAGCAAACCCTAGAAGGGTTGTACTCGCTACAGAGCACCCCACTACAGGCTAGAGCATAATATTATGACACACCCCCATAGCCAAAGTGGGGTGTAATCAGCAGAGGAAACAAAGCAGTACAAGCTCAGGGTGGATCACGATGTCACCACACATTCTGAGCACAAGCAAGAAGCAATAGTTTAAGGTGCACAATTATGAGCAAAGCTAGAGGCAGTCACAAAAGGGGCAAGTGAGGAGGAGGAGGGCTGGCGAGAGGAGAGTAGATAGGAGGCGACGACTGAAGCTGCAGACACACGGGCAACAGACGGCTCTGGTGCGACAACGTGGCTACCGGGAATGAGTGCCCCGGAGTACAGGAGTAACAGGCTCCGCGGCTAATATGCGCGGCAGGAGCAACGGACCCACAGGCGACGGCGCAACCGGCTCTCTGAGCTACCGGGAATGAGTGCCCCGGAGTACAGGCGCTGCGTACGACACGACGGCAACCTCCGCTCAACCTCCTCCAACTGTCCCACACCCCTCGACACACACCCCCTGCTTCAAACCCTAGCTCCACTCCGACGGTACCCCCCTTAAACCCCAAACCCTAGGCTCCCACACACCACCCCCCTCAGCGGCAGCTGTAGCAGAGGGAGACGAGGGAGGAGGAGGAGCAGGGGGAGGAACTCACAACCGACACCCCCATAGCCGCCACCCCCACACTCTCCACCCCCAAACCCTAAAACGGGCGGAACGGGGGAAGGAGCGCGGGGGACGGCGAGGGGGACGGCGCGCGGCCCCCAGGACGCCACCACGGGGCAGCGAGGGGCCGCGCGCGGCTCCTTAGGGCGCCGCGACGGGAATTGGGGGGGGGGGGGGGGGGCCGCGGGCGACGGGACCGAGGGGCCGCGGGCGACGGGAAAGCGGGGCCGCGGGCGACGGAATTGAGGGGCCGCGGGCGACGGGAAAGCGGGGCCTCGGGCGACGGGATCGGGGGGGGGGGGGGCCGCGGGCGACGGGAAAGCGGGGCCGCGGGCGACGGGATCGGGGGGACCGCGGGCGACGGGACCGAGGGGCCGCGGGCGACGGGAAAGCGGGGCCGCGGGCGACGGGATCGGGGGGACGCGGGCATCCCCCACGGGAGGAAACCGCCGCGCGCCTCGGGGCGCACGGCGGGGAGAAACCCGCCGCACGCCCCGAGCGCGCGGCGGGATGAAAAATCCGTAAAACAGCAGCGGAAGCATTTGGTGGTGGGCCCACCCACAGGATCGACCCAACAGGATCGTCCTGCTCTGATAGCATAATATTCTGACAGTTGCTGGAGGCCCTGGAGCTGCTGGTACTAGTACTGGAGGTGCTGGTGCTGGAGGAGCTGGAGCTGGTGGTACTGCACAGCGGCGACTGTTCTTCGCTCCGCCGTCACCGTCGTCTCTGCCACCGCCTGACTCCGTGCTTCGCCAGGTTCTTAGCCTCCCGTCTTCTACTGGCCTCCCGTTACAGCCAGGCTCCCCACTACCTGCTCCTTCTCCTTACCCTGAGCAGACAGACTCGCTTACAAAGCGTCGTGAGCCTGCGTCTCGTCCTGCCTCGACTGTTCGCGCTGTTCGCACTGGCCGCCGTGTTCCTCGTCCGCGTCCTCCTCCTGTCCCTGAAACTCACACTATGACACTTCGTCCTTCCTGTGTTCCACAGCATGTTCCTTTACCATCTCCTTCTGCGTCCTCTCTTCCGCACGTTCCGGACCCATCGTCTGTTAAACTCATACACTATAGTCTGTGTAGGCTGTAGTGGGGTAGCTCATATGGGGTACAACACTTTAGGGTTTGGTACTTGTACTCCTCATGCTGCTCAATGCACTCATTCTCGTTCTAGTTTTCACATGGTATCGAGCAGGTTCCCTCGTGGGAACTGTTCCTAGGGCCCACCGTTTTTTTTTCCTGCCCGGAGCGCACTCCGCCCCTGCCCGAGTCGCGCTCCCCTCTCACGGCCCCTAGTGGCCCCGTCGCGCCGCCCTTGCGGCCCCGCCGCGCCGCCCTTGCGGCCCCATCACGCCGCCCTCGCGGCCCCGTTGCGCCGCCCTTGCGGCCACTTCGCGCTGCCCTCGCGGCCCCTTCTCGCCACCCTCGCGGCCCCGTCGCCCCACCCTCGCGGCCCCGGCGCCGCTCTTACTGGCCCCGGCGCCGCCACTGCTGGCCCCGTCGCCCTACCCCCGCGACCCCGCGGCCCCACACTCACGGCCCCGGCGCCACCCCCCTCGCGGCTTTGTCGCAGCCGCCCGCGACCCCACCGCCGCCCTTCACGGCCCCGTCGCCACACCCGTGCGACCCCGGCGCCGCCCTTTGCGGCCCCGTCGCCACACCTCCGCGGCCCGGTCGCCACCCTTCGTGGCCCCGCCGCCGCCCTTCAGCGGCCCTGCCGCCGTCCCTTCAGCGGCCCTGCCGCCCTTCACGGCCCCGCCGTCACCACCGAGCCGCCGAGCCGCCGACGCCGCCGAGCCGCCGTTGCCGCCGAGCCGCCGTTGCCGCCGAGCTGCCGAGCCGCCGAGCCGCCGTTGCCGCCGAGCAGCCGTTGCCGCCGAGCCGCCGTTGCCGCCGAGCTGCCGAGCCGCCGAGCCGCCGTTACTGCCGTCGCGGCCCTGTTCCTGCCGGCGAGCCTCGGTCCTTCTCGCCTGCCCGGTAAGAGCAGCGCCTCCACCACTGCTCTGCCCTTGCCTGCTGCTCGCGCTGCTAGTCTACTGCTGTCATGGCTACCCCTAGTGTCCTCACTTTTGATGCTGAGGGTCGGGCCATTGACTTTGACGTCTGGGTAGATGACCTGCAGCTTTTCCTGCTGAGCGATAGGGCAGACGGTCTCTCCCTCTTTGACCTCACTTCTGGTGCCTCTCCTGCACCTGCTGCTGATGCTGACGCCACTGTTCGCTCACAGTGGGCCACGCGCGATGCTGCTGCTCGCCTTGCTGTGCGCCGCCACTTGCCGACCGCTGAGCGTGCGCACTTTAGCCAGTACAAGAGTGCTAAGACCTTGTACGACGCTGTAGTTGCACGCTACTCTTCCCCTGCCACTGCTGCGCTTAGCCGCCTCATCCTACCGTACCTCTTCCCTGACCTCGCCGCTTTTCCCACTGTCGCTGACCTCATTACGCACCTTCGCACTAGTGACACTCGCTACCGCGCTGCGCTTCCTGCTGAGTTCTGCGCCAAGAACCCCCCCCCCATGTACATCACCCTCTACTACATAGTCACCCGGCTCCCTGACACCCTTCGCCCGGTCAGGGACCACTTCCTCTCTGTTTGCCCCACCACCCTCACCGTTGACCTCCTCGAGGAGCGCCTTCTAGCGGCAGAGAAGAGCATAGTCGCTGTAGGAGCCTCTCGTGGTGACCCTCGTACCCCTGTCTTTGAGGGGTGCTCCCCCTCTCCCCTCCTGCCCTCTGTTGCCTCTGCTGCTGCGGCCGACCTCGTTGGTCTTGAGTCGGTCGCTGCGGCGTCTGCCCCTAGCGGGAGACGCCGCCCTGGCAAGGGCAAGGGGGGCAAGGGTGCTGGAGGAGCTGGCGGGGGCGGTGGAGGCGGAGGTGGAGGTGGTGGAGGGGGTGGGGGTGGCGGTGGGGGTGGTGGCGGGGGTGGGGGCGTCAGTGGCGGCAGTGGAGGCGGAGGCGGAGGCGGCGGTGGCGGTGGGAGCGGAGGTGGCGGAGGTGGCGGTAGTGGAGGAGGTAGCGGCGGAGGAGGTGGAGCTGGTCGGGGTGGCGCTGCACAGAGGGTTGGCTCCGGTGGTGGTCAGCGCCAGCAGCAGCAGCAGCGCGCTCGTGAGATCCCCCCAGCAGCTTCGTGAGTGGTACGCTGCACGTCAGCGGGGTGGGGGTGCTGGCCCCTGTACCTACGT
This sequence comes from Closterium sp. Yama58-4, assembly GCA_947470075.1. NCBI lineage: Eukaryota > Viridiplantae > Streptophyta > Zygnematophyceae > Desmidiales > Closteriaceae > Closterium > Closterium sp. Yama58-4. The sequence continues at coordinate 178,041 of CANIUD010000820.1, read as the reverse complement.
TCTCCGTACCGGCGACCGCACGGGTGAGCAGTGTGGGGGAGCGCACTCCACCCAGCGCTGCTTCGGCCGTCTGACGGACGCGTGGCGTCACCAGTTCCCCGACGCTACTGAGATCCCTCGCTGGGGCGAGCTGTCTAGGGCGGGTGTTGCGATCTTTGATCTTGATTATGATGCTATTCTTGCTGCCATGTATGCTGTGACTATTAGTGATGAGGGTGACTGTTACCGGTGTTTTCCGCCTGACCCAGGCATAGAGGCTGCTGCGCTAGGTACTTGTGAGGCTGCTGCTCTAGGTGCCAGTGCGTCTGCCGCCCCAGGTGCCGGTGAGTTTGCGCTCTCAGGTGCTGCGTCTACACCGGATACCCTCACCCTTGACTCGGGTGCTTCCCGCTCCTTCTTTCGAGACTGCACCACTCTCACGCCGCTCAGTCGGCCTGTTGCAGTCTCCCTGGCAGACCCCTCTGGGGGTCCTGTCCTTGCCCACTACTCCACTGTCCTACCGTGTCCAGCGGTCCCGTCTGGCTCCCTGTCGGGTCTTTACCTCCCCTCGTTCTCTACGAACTTGGTGGCGGGTGCTGACCTACAGGATGGGGGAGTTGACCAGTTCACCCCTGCTCGTCAGCGGGTGACTCACTGCACGTGTGCAGACACGGGCCGACACTTGGCCACGTTTACCCGTCGGCCGGGGTCGAGCCTGTACACACTGACTACTGAGTCTCCTCCAGTCACTGAGTCTGCTCAGGTAGCAGCGTCGGGTCAGGTGTTTGCTGCGGCGTCCAGGTCTGGTCCTGAGTCTGCCCCCTGCTCGTGTCGTCTCCTGTCCCACCGGACTCTCCTCTGGCACCACCGCCTTGGTCACCCCTCCCTGCCTCGTCTTCGAGGCATGGCTTCCCGTCTTCTTGTCTCTGGCCTCCCCCGGTCCCTCCCTCCCCTTCCTCCGGGGCCTGCCCCCACCTGCGTTCCTTGCGTCGAGGGGCGGCAGCGCGCTGCCCCTCACTCCTCCGAGTTTCCTCCGACAGAGGCTCCGCTGCAGACGCTTCACATGGACGTGTGGGGCCCAGCCCGCGTCCGTGGGCAGGGTCACGAGCGTTACTTCCTGTTGGTGGTTGACGACTACTCGCGTTACACCACAGTCTTCCCCTTGCGCAGCAAGGGTGATGTCACTGAGGTGTTGATCGCCTGGATCCGCGCAGCTCGTCTCCACCTCTGGGAGAGTTTCGGCTCTGACTTTCCTGTTCTGCGTCTGCACTCCGACAGAGGCGGAGAGTTCTCCTCTGACCTTCTGCGGGCCTTCTGTCGTGCACGAGGCATCCGCCAGACCTTCACGCTTCCGGACTCTCCACAGCAAAATGGGATTGCTGAGCGCCGCATTGGCATGATCATGGACGTCGCTCGTACGTCCATGGTCCATGCGGCTGCCCCCCATTTTCTGTGGCCGTTTGCGGTTCGGTACGCGGCGCATCAGATCAACCTTCACCCCCGGGTCTCCAGGCCGGAGACCTCCCCTGCTTTACTGTGGACGGGGAAGGTTGGCGATGCGTCTGCGTTCCGTGTCTGGGGATCTCGGGCGTTTGTCCGCGACTTGTCTGCGGACAAGCTGTCCTCTCGTGCTGTTCCCTGCGTCTTCCTTGGCTTCCCTCCTGACGCGCCAGGCTGGCAGTTCTACCACCCCACCTCGCGCCGTGTTCTGTCCTCCCAGGACGTCACCTTTGACGAGTCGGTTCCCTACTACCGTCTCTTCCCCTACCGCACTGCGTCCCTCCCTCCCCCGCCGCTCTTCCTTACGCCAGGTCCCCCTCCGGTAGACCCCCTCCCCCCTCAGGGTCCTGCTCCCTCAGGTGTGTCCCAGGTAGATGCAGTCGAGCCTGTCGAGGTAGCTGTTGACTCTGGTACTGCTGGGGGTGCTGAGCCTGGGGGTGCTGGGTCTGGGGGTGCTGTGCCTGGGGGTGCTGAGCCTGGGGGTGCTGCGCCTGGGGGTGCTGAGCCTGGGGGTGCTGCGCCTGGGGGTGCTGAGCCTGGGGGTGCTAAGCCTGGGGGTGCTGAGCCTGGGGGTGCTGCGCCTGGGGGTGCTGAGCCTGGGGGTGCTACGCCTGGGGGTGTTGAGCCTGAGGGTGCTGGGCCTGCTCGTGAGGCGTCTGGTAGTGCTGGGCCTGGCGGTGCTTCGGGTGCTTCGTCCCGGCGGGAGCTACTCTCTCCACAGGAGCTGCGTGAGTGGTTCGCCCGGCGCTGGCGGCGTGCTGCTGGAGCTGGTGGTGCTGCGGACGCTGGAGGTTCTGCTGCTGCTGAGGGTGCTGGTGCAGAGGGTCCCAGAGGTGCTCGTACAGGGTGTACTGGAGCTGCTGGGCCTACGGGTGCTCCTCCTGCTGGAGCTGGTGGTGCTACTGGTGCTACTGGCGTTGGTGCTGCTGGTGCTCCTGGAGCTGGAGCTGCTGCGTCTTCGGGTGGTTTGACTGGAGCTGGAGCTACTGGGGGTGTTGGCGCTGGAGGTGCTCCTGGCGCTGGTGCTGCTGAGGGTGCTGGAGTTGGAGCTGCTGGAGCTGGGGGTCCTCCTGGTGCTGGTGCTCCCGTTGGGAGTGCTGGTGCTGTTCCTGCTGGCACTGGTGGCGCTGCGCGGCCACGGCCGTACTTCGTTCCGCTCCTTGAGCAGGTTCTTGGTCTTCCGTCCTCTCTTGGTCCTGCTCCTCCCTTAGCGTGTCCGCCTCCTGTCCAGACTGAGTCACAGTTACAGCCGGCCTCCCCGCTTCCTTCTCCTTCTCCCTACACTGGTCCTACTGGAGGTCTTGCTGAGCGTCGTGAGCCTGCGTCTCGCCCTGCGTCGCCTGTCCGTGCTGCTCGCACTAGTGGTCGTGGTTCGCGTCAGCGTCCTCCCCCTGTCCCCGGCACGCACCGGATGTCTCTGCGTCCTTCCACTGCTCCGCTGCGTGCCCCTTTGCCCTCTCCTCCAGCGTCCTCTCTTCCTGAGCTTCCTGACCCTGAGTCGGACTCCCTTCGTGCTGCGCGTCCTACTGTCACACGTCTCCTTGCTACTGTCGTCACTGACCCTTCCTTTGAGTCTACTGCTGCGTCTGCCCTCGTTGCTGAGCTTGTCGACTTCGCTGCTCGCTGTCGCCTAGACTACGCTGCCAGTCTCGTCGCTGAGTCTGAGTCTGTCTGTCCTCCGTCCGTCGGGGGTGAGTGTGCTCTTGGCACGGACGTCCTTGAGGACAGGCAGGAGGAGTTCCAGTGCTTGGCTGCTGCTTCACCTCATCTCGTGTCCATGCTGCTTGCCCCTGAGGGAGACCCGGATGCACTTGACATCCCGACTCCGCGCTCTTACGCGGAGGCGATAGAGGGTCCCTACTCCTCTCAGTGGCAGGCAGCCATGGACGCAGAGATGGCTTCCTAGAAGTCCACAGGCACCTACATTGACGAGGTTCCCCCGCCTGGGGCGAACATCGTCAGTGGCATGTGGATTTTCAGGGTGAAGCGGCCGCCGGGTTCTCCGCCTGTCTTCAAGGCGCGTTACGTGGCTCGTGGCTTCAGTCAGCGGCAGGGAGTTGACTACTTTCAGACCTTCTCTCCCACCCCGAAGATGACCACTCTTCGGGTACTGCTGCACATAGCCGCTCACCGAGACTACGAGCTGCACTCTCTTGACTTCAGCACTGCTTTCTTGCAGGGCAGCCTGCACGAGGAGATCTGGCTGCGCCGCCCACCTGGCTTCACTGGGACTTTTCCTCCTGGCACCCAGTGGAGCCTCCGGCGGCCAGTCTACGGTCTCCGCCAGGCGCCTCGTGAGTGGCACGACACACTGAGGACTACACTTGCGGCTCTTGGGTTTGCTCCTTCTACTGCCGACCCGTCGCTGTTTCTGCGCACCGACTCTTCCTTGCCGCCGTTCCACATCCTCGTGTACGTCGACGACTTGGTCTTTGCTACAGCTGACACTGCTGGACTTGCCTACGTGAAGTCCGAGCTGCAGAAGAGACACACGTGCACAGACCTGGGTGAACTGCGCAGCTACCTTGGCTTGCAGATCACCCGGGACAAAGCACAGCGCACCATTACCCTGACTCAGTCACACATGGTGCAGCAGGTCCTTCAACGCTTCGGCTTCACGTACTCCTCGCCTCAGGCCACTCCTCTGCCTACACGCCACTCGCTCTCAGCTCTGCCTTCGGATGAGTCCGTAGAGTCGAGTGGCCCGTACCCAGAGCTTGTTGGCTGCCTCATGTACCTGATGACCTGCACTCGACCTGACTACCCTCTTAGCATTCTGGCACGCTATGTTGCTCCTGGGAGACACAGACCAGAGCACATGGCTGCAGCGAAGAGGGTGTTGCGCTACTTGTGCAGTACGTCGGGCATGGGGCTTGTGCTTGGAGGGCAGAGTCCAGTGGTCCTCACTGGTCACGCAGACGCTTCTTGGGCCGACGACCAGGCTACGCAGCGGTCGTCACAGGGTTACACCTTCAGCCTTGGTTCCGGCTCTGTTTCGTGGCGGTCTACCCGCTCTTCTTCTGTTCTCGGCTCCAGTTGTGAGGCTGAGATCTACGCAGGGGCCATGGCTGCACAGGAGCTACGCTGGCTCACCTACCTGCTGACTGACCTCGGAGAGCAGCCTCGTTCTCCTCCAGTGCTGTACGTAGACAACAAGGCCATGCTGGCCTTGTGTCGGGAGCACAGACTGAAGCACAGAACGAAGCACATCGCTCTTCGCTACTTCCTTGCTCGTGAGCTGCAGCAGCGTGGTCAGCTGCGCCTTGCTTACGTGGCCTCTGAGGCCAACACTGCTGATATCTTCACTAAGGCACTCGCGCCTTGTGATCATCAGCGCTTCTGCACTCTGTTAGGTCTTGTGCCTACCTTGCCTCACTTGCTTACTTCTTGACCTTGCTTGTACTGTTATATATGTATACCTGCCCTTGCTTGTTTAGCGTTATATATATGTAATCTTGCATGTGAACTGGCCTTGTGGCCTTGAACTTGTGCTCAGACTGTGTGGTGACGTTGTGATCCACCCTGAGCTTGCTTTGCCTTGCTTTGCTTGACTGGTCTTGTGACCCCTTGTTCTCCCCCACTTTGCCTATGGGGCTGTATTAAACTCATACACTATAGTCTGTGTAGGCTGTAGTGGGGTAGCTCATATGGGGTACAACACTTTAGGGTTTGGTACTTGTACTCCTCATGCTGCTCAATGCACTCATTCTCGTTCTAGTTTTCCACATCGTCTGCGGAGATAACTCTATCAACGGGAGCTAGACTACGGGCTAGGCACGGGGCAAGAGTGATCGTAGCGTTCGTTCGTTCCTTAGTTGTTTCCAAGTACCAACACTGCTTGCTAGTTCACAGGGAGAATTGGCAAGAGTTTCACTAGGAAAACATGAGAACAAAATTTCAGAATGATTGAATCAACATTGGCAACACAGACTACATCAGACCTAGCAAGGCTGCTGGTCGACTGCCAGCGCAGCACGGTCGACTGCGTGCCAGCACTACTTGCACAGCGTTGCACCCGCCTGACAACGGTGCACCAGCTTCGCAGGTGCGTGCAGCTGGTTGGCGCCCAACTCCCCGTCACACGCCCAGCGCAGACACTCCACTCGTGACGGCGCCCACCAGCCACGTCGACCTCGGGATACCACCCCCGAGGTCGTCCTCGCAAAAATCACCCCCGGCGACTTTCGCACACGTCGCCCGGGTATCCTGGTCGACCGGGTATCCCGCGCCCCCCGCAGTCCCGCGGTCGTCCCCCGCGGCCCTCATGGACCCTGTGGTCCCGCAGTCCCCGCAGTCCCGCGGTCCCGCGGTGCCCCGCTGCTCCCGCGGTCCTACGGTCCCGCGGCCACCACGGTCCCGCGGTCCCGCGGCCACCACGGTCCCGCGGTCCCGCGGCCACCACGGTCCCGCGGTCCCGCGGCCACCACGGTCCCGCGGTCCCGCGGCCACCACGGTCCCGCGGTCCCGCGGCCACCACGGTCCCGCGGTCCCGCGGCCACCACGGTCCCGCGGTCCCGCGGCCCCCCCTGTGGTCCCGCGGTCCCGCGGCCCCTGAGGTCCCGCGGTTGTCTCCCGCGGCCTCCCACGGCCCCACGGTCTCTCGCGGCCCCGCAGTCTCGAGGTCGGCTCCGCCCAAGCGAGGACGGGGCCACACACTACTTCCGTTGACGCTCTCCTGCCGCGTTCAAGCTTGGCCCCCCCCAGCCCACACGGCAGCACTGCTCGGAGAATAGCCCGTCGGCGTGCACACAACGCACAGCACGCCGGTCACCGCACCAGCCATGCAAGAGGGCATGGCACCTACTGCTGCACGTCGTTGTCGCTGTCGCCGACTTCAGCCAGACGCACTTGGCCGATCGCGACGGAGCACCGGTTGAAGGCCGGATAGTGCAGCGCCTTCGTCAGGAAGTCAGCTGGCTGCTCAGTGGTCGGGATGTACTGCAACGAAAACTTCTCGCGCTTCACCATATGCTGCAGCCAGGCCTGTCGCCGCTCCATGTGCTTGAGGTTGCCCATCAACCCCATGCCCTCGGCGACCGTGATGGCCGACTTGTTGTCCACCCGGAGGACAGTCGGCTTCCCGGCATCCAGCTGCCGGAACTCTGCAAGGAGGAAGCGAAGGCGGCGTCCCTCCTTGCCGGCTAAGACGCCGCCACGTACTCCGACTCGGTCGACGACAGCGTCGCGCACTTGATGCGCTGACTCGACCAGGAGACCGCGACCCCTCCGTAGACGAACACGTAGCCGCCCGTGCTCATCCGGTTCTGCTTGTCGCCGGCGTCGTCGGCGTCCACGTAGCCGACCAACTCCAGTGACTCCGGACCACCGCCGAACTCCAGGGCGGTGTCGCGCGTGTTGGCAAGGTAGGCGAGGCAGCGGTCGACCTCGCGCCAATGCTAGTCGCTCCTCACCGTGAGGCCGCTCCCCAGCTTGCTGCACGCGAATGCGATGTCCGGCCTCGTCGTCGTCGCTGCGAACTGCAGCGAGCCGACCTTCTGTCGGTACTCCTCCTCCTCGCACTCCTGCGCCTCCGCATCCTCGAATGTCTGCTCCGCGTAGGCGGCGACGGAGACCGGCGTCTTCGGAGTGCGCCCGGTCTGCTCCTCGTCGATGAAGCGCCTGCGCAGCTTGTCGGCGTAGCCCTGCTGGTGTAGCCACAGCTTCCGCGCCGGCCTGTCGCGCACGATCTCCAGGCCGAGGTACTTCTGCACCGGCGAAATCTCGCGCAGCTCGAAGGCGGCTTCCAGCAGCTCCTTCAGCATCGCGGTGCTGCTGCTCGCGGCGAGGAGGTCGTCGACGTAGACCAGCACCCAGCAGGTCACCTTGTCGTCGCCGACCTTGAAGTACAGAGCCTCGTCGACTTGGCTCTTCTTCCACCCGGCGCCGACCAACACGTCGTTGAGAGCCTTGTACCACAGCAGCGGCGACTGCTTCAGCCCGTAGAGGCTCTTCAACAGCTTGCACACCCGGCCGGAACCATCGTTGAAGTACTCCGGCTGGTACATGTACAGGAGACGGTCGAGCTTGCTCTGCGAAAAGGCGTTCTTCATGTCCAACTACATCAGGTTGAAGTCGAGGACGGCGACGATGCTGAGGAAAATCCTCAGCGTGACGTAGCTGCTCACCGGCGCGTACGTCTCGTCGTAGTCGGCGCCATACACATGCGTGAAGCCTTTTACGACGAGCCTCGCCTTTTCGTGTTCGACGTTGACGTCGATGCGGTACTTCGTCGTCAGCACCCACCGATTCTTCATGATGTTCACCCCCGGTGGGCGTTCGACCAGCTCCCACGTGCCCATGGCGAGGAGACTGCGGATCTCTTCTTCCATGGCGGCCTTCACCGCCGGACCCTTCCAGCTCGCCAACGCCTCCTTTACAGTCATCGTCGCGATGTCCCAACGGTGCTCGGGATCGGCGTGCATGTCGGGGTCGAGCTCCGGAAACTCCTCATCATCCTCGGCGTCGTCGTACACCATGTCGTCGTCGTCAACGTCGTACACCGTGTTGAAGGCGGATGGGTCGAAGAAGTCGGGAGGCCTTCGAATTCGGTCTGTTCGCCGTGGCCCGATCTGGACTTCCACCACATCGGTGACAGTGGACTCCTCGCGGTCCCGTGGTCCCGCGGCCTCTCGTGGTCCCGCGGTCCCGCGGCCTTCGTCCGACTGCTCCCCTGTCGCCGGCTCCGCGGCGTCACTGCCCTCAGCGTCCGGCTGCACCACGGTCGGCGTCTCGGGCGACTGCTCCGTGGTCGGCTTCGCGTCTGCCTGCTCCCCTGTCTGCTGCTCCTCTGTTACTGTGGTCCCACGGTCCCGCGGCCCCTGGCAGTTGCTCCCCTGTCACCGCGGTCCCGCGGTCCTGCGGCCCCTGGCAGTTGCTACCCTGTCACCGCGGTCCCGCGTACCCGCGGTCCCACGGCCTGCTTCGTCTTCTCCCGCGTGGTGTCACGTCGACCGCCGGCGATGCACTTGGCCGGCGCTACAGGCGACGCCCCACCGCTCCCCTCATCGCCGGAGGCCGACAACAGAGTCAGCCCGCGCAAGTCGACCGGAAGGGGACGGGAAGAAGGGGCATGGGAAGGCGAGTCAGGGGTGACTGAAGCATCCTCATCAGCCTGCTCACCGACCTCGGCGAGCAAAGGAAGCGTTGCCGTCGAGGTGTCCGTCGGCGAGTTGGCCAGCGGCCGTCCCGACGCGGGCCCGAATTCCGACTTCCACACCTCCAGCGACATGGTTTCGTAGAACACCACGTCTGACGTGGTGACCACCCGGTTGTCGGAGAGGTCAAGGAGCTCCCAGCCCTTGCTCTCCTCCGACACGCCGAGGTGAAGGCCCCACCTGGCCTTCGGCTTCAGCTTCCCACCGCGCTGCTGCTCAGGGACCAAGAATTGCGCCATGTAGCCCCACACGCACGCCATCGACAAGTCGGGCTTCTGCCCGGTGAGGAGATGGTACGGCGTCGTCCCCGACGGCAGCGCCGACCGCTCAAGGCAGTTGCGAACCCAGGCGGCCAGTCGCAGACCACCAGTGATGCTTCACGCCCATGTGCAGAAGCATCGTCCGCAACGACTCCACCACCGTCATCTCCCGCTCCGTCATTCCGTTCTGCTGCGGGGTGTAGGGGCAGGTCAAGTCGTGGACGATCCCCTTTCCGTCCACGAAGGCGGTGAACTCCTTCCCGAGGAACTCCCCTCCTCGGTCAGAGCGCAGCTGCAACAAAACAGAATTCCCGTAGCACGTCGGACTTCTTGGCGACCGGCCGCACCCACACGTAGCGAGTCTTGCGGTCCTTCAGCAGCAAGAAGTACAGGCTGCCATCCTTGGCAGCCACACGAAACGGCCCGCACAGGTCGATGTGCACGACGGCCAGGGCGGCTGCCGCGTCCGAGCCCTTGTCAGGGAAGGTGTGGTGCGCCAGCTTCCCGCCAACGCACGAGACGCAGGGCGAGGCATTGCCGGACGCTGACTGGAGGTCCAGCCCGGTGGCTACCTCGTTCTTTGCCGAGCTCCGGATGGTGTCCATGCCGACGTGCGCGAGCCTCGCGTGCAGCCTGTCCGGCGTCGCCTTCGTCGCCGAGACGATTGCCCGCAGAGCCACTTCCTCCGCCGCAGTTGTCGCCGAGCAGGGACGCAGGTCTGTGCAGAGGACTCGCCCGGAGTACGTCGCCCGACCGAGCACCTCTCCCACCGCGGAGACGAGCAACATCAACTTGAAGTAGCCGTAGCTCGCGCATTTCCTCCCGCGGTCACGTGCGTCGCGTTTTCACTTCGTCTGCCTCCGACGTAGCCCCGCGGGGCCCCTGCAGCCGCGGATGACTGCATCCCTCGCGCCTGAACGCCGCCGACTTCATCGGCGTGATTCACACCGTGCTGCCTCGACGTGCCTCCCGCGCTGCTACCGACTTGGCCACCACCTGCGTTGGCATCCGCGTTGACGCCCGCGTTGTTCACCGGTCGAGGAGACGCAGGCCGAGAAGGGTGCTCCGTCGCCCACACGGCGCGGATGCCAGCCTCGACGACCGCCCAGGGGATGTCGCCATACTCGTTGGCCTCGTGCTTTCTCTCGCATTTTCCAGCCGTGCCTCCAGGGTGTCCACCACCCCCGCGTCACCTACGGCTCCTACCATAGTGACTACCGCACAGCTGCCGGTCTACGAACATGATAGGGAAGTGCAAAGTCGGCTAGACTAAATTACGTTGCTGTGTCGTCCACGCTCACCGCACCATGCGGAGATAACTCTATCAACGAGAGCTAGACTACGGGCTAGGCACGGGGCAAGAGTGATCGTAGCGTTCGTTCGTTCCTTAGTCGTTTCCAAGTGCCAACACTACTTGCTAGTTCACAGGGAAAATTGGCAAGAGTTTCACTAGGAAAACATGAGAACAAAAGTTCAGAATGATTGAATCAACATTGGCAACGCAGAATACATCAGACCTAGCAAGGCTGCTGGTCGACTGCCAGCGTAGCACGGTCGACCGCGTGCCAGCACGACTTGGTCGACCGCGCTCCAGCAGAGCAGAGTCGCGGCTTGCCAATGTTGCAAGTCCGCGGTGTGCCAACGCTGCAGCAAGGCGGCTGCACAGCGTTGCACCCGCCTGACAACGGTGCACCAGCTTCGCAGGTGCGTGCAGCTGGTTGGCGCCTGACTCCCCGTCACACGCCCAGCGCAGACACTCCACTCGTGACGGCGCCCACCAGCCACGTCGACCTCGGGATACCACCCCCGAGGTCGTCCTCGCAAAAACCACCCATGGCGACTTTCGCACACGTCGCCCGGGTATCCTGGTCGACTGGGTATCCCGCGCCCCCCGCAGTCCCGCGGTCATCCCCCGCGGCCCTCATGGCCCCTGTGGTCCCGCAGTCCCCGCAGTCCCGCGGTCCCGCGGTGCCCCGCTGCTCCCGCGGTCCTACGGTCCCGCGGTCACCACAGTCCCGCAGTCCCGCGGCCACCACAGTCCCGCGGTCCCGCGCCCCCCCCTGTGGTCCCACGGTCCCGTGGCCCTAAGGTCCCGCGGTTCTCTCCCACGGCCTCTGTTGGACAATCCCTTACCCAACCTTCCCCTCCCCCTGCCCCAGTCACCCTTTGCCCGTCTCCACCTCCTGACTCGTGAAGGCCTTCCCTGACTCACGTCTTCTTGCCTAGTCTTCCCCTTTCCTCGTTACCTCCCCTCCTTCTATTTCCAATCTTAGGCCTGCTTCTGTCCGTTGCGTACATTCCCTTGCCCCCTCTCGTGGCCCTGAGCCGCCCTTGCACGGGTCACGGGACCTGTGTACGGCCGCCCTGCAGGTCCCGCCCTGGCCACATTAGTGACGTGATCCACCGCCTTGACCCCGGCCTCACTTTCCAGCACCAGCACTCCAGACTCGCGCACTTCCCTCACTGTCCAGCGTTGATGTGACAGCCCCACGTCCAGCCCATCCCTTTTCGGCCTCCGTATTTACACCTCCTGCCCCTGACTAAGCGCTGCAGGAGCTCCTCCCGCCCTCTGCTCCTGCCTCTGCCTGTATCGATGTATGTCCCGCAGCTGGGCCACCTGCAGGTTCTCCATATCCGCTGGCAGCAGCTGCCCCATAGTTGCCTCGAGCCGCCCACTTCTCAGGTGTTCCTGCGGTGATCACGTTTGTCAGCACCCTTGGTGCCCCCACTGGCAGTGTCGGCTCTCTTCCAAAAAGCAGGTGATAAGGAGAAAGATCCTTCAAAGCCGCTTGTTTGCTAAACCGGTAGCCCGCCATCACCCAGTGCAGCTGCTTGTCCCAATCCCTCTTTCTCTCTTCTTCGTACACCCTCAGCCCTTTCGTCAAGGTCTGAATCAGCCTCTCAGTCAGTCCGTCGCTCTGGGGATGATACCGTGAGGTCGTGCGGTGCGGAATCAGGCAGCTTCGCAGCAGCTCCTCAAACTCTCCCTGGAACTCAGTCCCTTGATCCGTCAGCACCTCTCCACACGCCCCAAATCGTGTTAGCACTTGTTCTTCGAATGCGTGCGCCACTGCCAGGGCTGTCTTGCTGGGTAACGCCCGCACCTCCACCCACTTGCTGACATGCTCTATCATTACCACCACATACTTCCGTCCTCTCTTGGTCAGCGGTAACTCCCCCGTCAGGTCGATTGACCAGCGGTATCCCAGGCCCACTATCTGCAATGGGCGTAACTCTGCCTGGCTTCGTTCAAACGCTGCTCTGTTCTGAATGCAGGCTTGATACCTTGCCACCCAGTCCTTCACCTCCTTCCTCATTCCTGCCCACCACCTGCCCGTTTGCAGCAACTGCTGTGTTCTCAGGGGGCCATAATGCCCTAGCTTGTTGTGCACTTCCTGTATGATGGCCTCCCTTTCCTTAGGCTCTGGTACGCTCTTCCATCCATCCTTAGTCTTAATCTGCACCTGCTCTTGGTACCACCTGTAATGCTGCCCCCTGCTCCTTGCCCTTGCCGACACCACCGCTCCTTCGGCCGTCTGGCCCATCAGCCAAGACATGGTCTCCTGATCCTCCCATATGTCTGGAGCTCCTGCCTGCTGCTCCCTTTTCAGTGGCGTCGCCGGATCCGGCGCTATCGCCATCAGCGCCATCTCAGGGTCCCGCTCGGTGAGTTGCGTGATAACCCATCCACATGCTGCATGGTCTTTCCCGGGCGATGTCGAATGGTGAACTGGTACTCTTGCAGCTTCATGACCCAGCATGCATTGCGCCCCGTGAGAGTCTGATTCTGCATGAGCCACAGCAGCGGCTGATGGTCTGTGACCAGCGTGAACGGGCGCCCTTCCAGGTACACCCTGAAGTGCCCCACTGCCCAAACGACCGCCAGCCCTTCCCCTTCATAGGATGAGTAATTGACTTCCGCCGGATTGCATGTCCTGCTGGCGAAGGCTACCACCTTCTCCTCCCCCTCATGCTCCTGGCTCAGCACAGCCCCCATTCCTACACTGCTCCAGTCAGTGTACAGTACGAACAGCAGATCTGCCCTAGGCAGTTGCAGCACAGCTCCCTGCTTCACGACCTCTAGCAGGTCCTTCAAGGCCTCCTTCTGGGGCTCTCCCCACTGCCATATCTGCTCCCCCCGCAGTAGCTTGTTCAGCGGAGCCGCTCGCCTACTGAAGCTCTCCACAAATTTCTTGTAGTAGTTCAGGAAACCCAGGATTGCTCTCAGGCTGATCTTATCCTTTGGCGGGGCCATTTGATCCAGCACCTCCACCTTCGCCCTTTGTATCGACATCCTCCCGCCTGACACCTCGAACCCCAGGTAGCTGACTGCCACATGACCGAACCGGCACTTCTTAGGGTGGCACGTTAGTCCCGCCTTTTGTATCCTGCCTAGCACCTCTGCTAGCCTCCCCACATGTTCCTCCGCCGTGGCGCTGAACACAATCACGTCGTCAATGTAACACAGCGCCTCTTCCATTCCCTGCAGCACCTCGTCCATCACCTTCTGGAAAAGTAGCGAAGCATTCTTAAGCCCGAACGGCATGCGATTCCACTCGTATGTCCCGTCATGCCCATGGAAGGCTGTCTTTGCCCTATCCTCCTCGACTATCGGGATCTGGTTAAACTCTTGCCTCATGTCCAGCGTTGAAAACACCCTTGCCCCCGCCAACTGGTCAAAGAGCTCATCCACTACGGGAGTTGAGTATCGCTCCGGGATCGTGACCTTATTCAGGTCCCTATAATCCCCACACATCCTCCTTGTCAGCACCGCCCCGGTGAGATCCATCCTTGCCGCTACCACCGTCGCCGCCGCATAGCTTGATTCCGAGCGCCTTATCAGTCCGGCCTCCAGCAGCTCGAGGCACTTCTCTCTGCAGACGGTGAGATCCTGCGGGCTCATCCTTCTCCTCCTTTGATATACTGGTACGGTGGTGGTCAGATTCAATGACATGGTGGCGCAGTTGCAACATTCCAGGTCCTTGAGCGTGTATGCAAACGTTGTTCGGTGATGTGCCAGCAGTTCCTTCACTGCCTCTCGGTCTTGTCCTTGCAAGCCTTCCCCTAGGTCCCATGCCAGCTCCGCTTCTTCCGGCTCCCGCACTGCGACCGCTTCTCCTCCTGCGGGTTCTGGCCCCGTCACCTCTTGTTCACCTCCTGCTGGGGCTGCATCTAGCACCATATATGCCCTCTCTCCCGGAGACCAATCTGGCGGATCCACGCCATCGTCTCCCATATCGAAATCTGAGTCCTGGAATTCCTCCGGCGTTTCAGCAGATCCTTCTCCTTCATGCTCTTCCATCTCCTCCTGCCCCCCTTCCACTTCCTCCTATTCTGGCGGGTCTGCATATCTGCCCGGTATGCCTTCTCGGTCGTCCCTCCAGCTCCCCAGCCTGCGTTCCCCCTGCCAGTCCCCGTGCCCACTGCCGTTCCTCCTTCTCCTCCAGCCCCTCCAGCATAGTCTTGGCCTCCATTTCTTTGTCCGCCGCAATCCTTGTCTGTGGTCGAATCTGTGTCGTCTTACTTATCCTGCGCTCCAACCATTTCCTCTCCAAGTGGGTGGTCATGACGGTGACCAGCCAGTGCAGGGCGTTAAGATCCATGGTTCGTCCTAGCGCTGCTCGCCTCTCCTTCTCGGTCATTTGCGGGCACGCGGTTGCCCCTGCCATGAATCCCATAGCCAACTCCCGTTCTTGCGCCGTTGGCTCCTCCCAGTCTCCTCTGGTCATGTCAAATACCATGCCAGGGCCCGCCACCTCTCCTATCTTCTTGAAGCCGTATCCTCTGCAGAGTGGGCCACGCCTGCCGTGGCTCATGCACCTTGTTGCAGGGATACTGCCCCGGGTGGTCTGGATGCGTCACCGGAGCAGGAATCCTCCCTGGCTCCAGAATATCCGCCACCAGTCTTGCCTTCGGTCGCTCCATCCGTGACAGCTGATAGCGCAGTGCTCCCTCTGGGATCACATTCTGCCAGTACCTCCTGGGTCGGTGCGCCCTGCTCCCGTTTTGCGCCGCATCCCATGCCACTCCTGCCCCCAGCTCTTGGGTGATCTCCTCATTTGCAGCCCGCACTGCCGATCTCAGACCTCGGACATGTCCACGTTTTCTATGATGTAGCCCGGAATTGGCTTCCCCGTGGATCTTCCATGCCTCCTCCTCTTCCCGCCCTGGAGTATACCTGACAGCCCCACCCGGCTATTACCAGGTCAATCTTGCCCCACTCGGCAATCACCTCTTCGTTGATCTCCTCCACTCCTCGGCACAGCCATTCTGCTCCTCTTTCTGCCGCCCCATGCATGAGTTGTTCCTAGTACCGCTCCCGTAGTATCTTGATGTGCTGCCAGGCCATCAGGTTCGCCTTGTCATCGTTGTCCACATAGAGGTAGGTGCTCACGACATGCTCGGCTTTCAGCACTGCTGCCAACCCTGTTGCTATCCCACCGTATAGCTCCAGCACCACCAGGGGTTTCTGGAACGCCTTCACGTTCAGCTGCAGTTCCTTCAAGTTGTCTCTAGCACCCCAGATTTCTTCGTACTGCTTTCTTGCTGCCACCATCTGATCCATCTCCTTCCATGATAGTACCCCCAACTCCTCCTCCAGCGGCCGCTCCACCGCCTGGTACGCCTCTCGAGGCTCCCGCCTGATGAAGCGCACCGGCAGCTCAACCATCGTGGCGCCACGCTCCCAATAGGTCACCCGGTACAGTAGTTTCTCCTCCCACATGTAGATGGTCGTTCCGATGGCGTAGAGGTACTGCACTCCCAGCAACAGGTCATAGTCCTCGGATGACGGCACCCCGCAAATCATCCTGACCGCGCACTCCTCCCTCTGTCCGGGCTGAATGACAATCTCCACCGTACCCCGAGTTCTCGGCATCCACTTTGCCTCCCCTCCGTCGGCCGTCATGAGCAGGTAGCCTTCCTGCACCAACCTTTCTTCTCGGACCAGCCCCAGTAGCCTCGCCAAGGCTGCTCCGATGATTACGTTATGGGGCCCCATGTCCAAGATGGCTTGCTTAACTATGACCCCTCCCACCGTCATCACATCCTTTTCCACAACCAACACCGAAGGCTGGCAAGCCATTCTCTCCAGTGGATGCCTCCGCGACATGCCCGTCTCAAGCTCCACGGCTGTTCCCCGCCTCGGGCCCTGTTCCCTCCGCGGCGTCGCCTGCGGGAGTAGCGCTGCCTCGCCCGTAGGCCCAGCTCATCCCTCTCCCTTGCCGGTCGTGCCATTAGCACGAAGCTCGCCTCACTGTCATCGTCATCCTCCTTTTCAGCCTTGTCCAGCATCGCTGTGCCCCCGGGTTCCGTCTCTTCCAGTTCCTGCATCTGTAGCTGCGCAATTTCTGCCCTCATGCAGGCAGGGACTTTTTGCCGCCGCCCTTCCCGCGGCGTGGAATAGCAGTCCTTCTCCTCATGCCCCCTTCGTCCACACCGCCCACATGTAGGTGCTTCCGGGCAGTCCCTCCGCATATGATCCTCGCCGCCACAGGTCGAGCACACTGGCGGGTTCCGACACTCCCTCCTTAGGTGCCCGGTCTGCCCGCAATTGTGACAGCGCCTCTCCTCCCCTCCTCTCCGCGGTGGCCGCTCGCGGTCCGCCGGTGTTCCCGCCCATGCTGGCTCGCGGTCGTTCTCCCCTGCGTTCTGTGTTCGTCTCAATCTCATGCATTCGTCGCCCTGTTTCCACCCGTTTCACAATCTCGTACGCCTCCTTTAGCGTAGCCCGTGCTCCCATGTCAAAAATCTGCACCGACACGTCACGGCGAAGCTCATGATGAAGACTGTTCATGAACTTGCTAATCAGCCGACTCTGATCGTGCCACCCCATGTCTTCAACCAGCTCCACCAGCCGTCCGTAGTAAGCCAGGAGAGACTCCCCGGTCCTGCGCCGAAACTCCCGAAATTCGGACACGCATTCCGGCGTCTGGGCAGGGAACTGCTCCTCTAGCATTCCCAGAAAGCGCGTCGTCGGATCCCTTTCCCCCGGCGCTGCTCTCGCGGCCCACTCCAGCAACTCCCGTCGGCTGATGCGGTAGAACGTCTCGGAAGAATTAGCTAGGCCTCGGAAGAATTCTTCTGGATCCAGTCGATCCCTCTCCCAACGAGCCCTCAGATTCTCCAACTGCATCACATAGTTCCTGATGCTCGGTCCTCGCCGCGTGTCTCCCGAGAACCTCTCCGGCACCTCGATCTTCGGCAGCAACGTGTATTTCCATCGATGCATCGACGCCTCTTCCTGCCACGAGGCGCTGCGCTGATACGTCCCCGACGTTGGGCCCTCGGGACCACTCTGCATCGGTCGTTCTTCCGATCGCGAGCTTCCCTTCCCCGCCCCTGTCGGACCCGATCCTCCCAGTGCTGGCTCCCGTCGCTCTCGCCCTGCGTCCTCCTGCCTGGGCGAATCCGGGCCGCGGCCTTCGTTATCCTGCGTGTTCGTCCCTTGGTCCATTCCGTCAGCCTCCTTCTCCGTCCTTTTATTTTGTCGACCCTCTGTCGTTTCTAGCTCGTATTCGGTTCCTCCCCGTGTCCACATCTACACCATGAATGTTTGTATGTGATAAGCCGCCTAGCTTATTCACATTCCACTAAGCGCTTACATCCCTAGCTTCCTTCCAGGCCCTCAGATATCAGGATAATTTATCCTGATTCTCCTGAATTCAGGATAGGTGTCGTGTGCTTCTCCTGAAAAAACAGCATAAGGGAATTACTTGTCCTTTAAAATCAGTATTATGGTTATTTTGCGTACTGGAAACTCAGGATAACGCTGTAGTTTCAGCCCTGACGACTCAGGATAGTGTCGAGTCTCTCCCTGAAGCGAGATGTACTGCACGAAAAATCTCCTGGGTTTCGGGGACTAAAACATATACGGGTGAGAACCTCAGTAAATCGAGCCAGTAGGAATCGAGCTAACCATCTATTGTATGACGACTAACACTTCACCCACTCCGCCACTTCGTGCTGTGCAGTATTGTATCAATATTTTCCCATGCATTTGCGCGCGACCTCCACTGCCAGCCATTTGCATTGCAGGTGCGCCACAGCATTAGACACTTCGAATGTGGAGACATTTCCAGCATTTCTATCCCCGCTAACATAACACTCGCAAAATACACAGTCTTGTATGAAATGTAGCACTGACCTGCCAGGATACGGTCAAATGTAGCACTGACATTTTAGGATACCTCACATTGTGCAGCCCTGACAATTCAGGGCAAATTCGGATTTCCCATAAAACTGCCCTGAGGCCTCAGTGTACCCCCAAACGAATCTGAGGGCCTGCTTCCTTCCTACTTGTTATGGCTTGTGAACTCACGAGATCTGGAAAGTTTCACATGAGAATAGCACAGAACATACAAACATTGCAGAATTGATTGCCCGTACCCCCTATAACGGTCCTAGTCCCACCCCCTTGGCTATTCCGCAAGATTACCCTGTAGGTGATGGTCTCTTCTCCTCGGTGAAGAGGAGAAGAGACCCTTGGCTAGTCCCAGCCTACCCTCCGCTTCCCACTGTCACTTAGCCAACCATCTGCCATTCCTCCAGCTTGCTCCTGTGTTCCAGCTGGCTCGGGCATCCAACCTGCAGGAAAACGAACATGCATTCGCACACACAGGCACACGAAACGGCAAAAGCAGCGACATCCAGCTAGCAGCTTGACTTCCCGCCCTCTTGACTTCCCACTTGCCCGTCACTTCAGCCGACGCCCCCTTCCGCACCGATGCCATCTCCGCTGCTGCTGGCTTCCCGCTTAATATAAAAATGTACAGTATGTACACTTCCGTTCCTCCTTCCATATCTTACGACACCTCCCACGGCCCCACGGTCTCCCGCGGCCCCGCGGTCTCGAGGTCAGCTCCGCCCAAGCGAGGACGGGGCCACACACTACTCCCGTTGACATCGTTTGACTTGGTTCGTGCTGCCAGCCCTACTGTCACGCGTCTCCTAGCCACTGTTGTCACTGACCCTTCGTTTGAGTCCACTGCTGCGTCTGCCTTAGTTGCTGAGCTTGTGGACTTTGCTGCTGCGTGTCGTCTCGACTACGCTGCTAGTCTTGTTGCTGAGTCTGAGTCTGACTGTCCTCCGTCCGTCGGGGGTGAGTGTGCTCTTGGCACGGACGTCTTTGAGGACAGGCAGGAGGACTTTGAGTGTCTTGCAGGTGCTGTACCTCATCTCGTGGTAAGCTCCTTGCACCTGAGGGAGACCCGGATGCACTAGACATCCCGACCCCACACTCTTACGCAGAGGTGATCACGGGTCCCTTCTCCTCTCAGTGGCAGACAGCCATGGACGCAGAGATGGCATCCTAGAAGTCCACAGGCACTTACGTCGACGCAGTTCCCCCTCCTAGGGCGAACATAGTCGATGACATGTGGATTTTCAGGGTGAAGCGGCCGCCGGGTTCTCCGCCTGTCTTCAAGGCTCGTTACGTTGCACGAGGCTTCAATCAGCGACAGGGAATTGACTTCTTCCAGACCTTCTCCCCACCCCGAAGATGGCCACTCTTCGGGTGCTGCTGCACGTTGCCGCTCAGCGTGACTAGGAGCTTCACTCTCTTGACTTCAGCACAACTTTCTTACAGGGCAGCCTGCACGAGGAGATCTGGCTGCGTCGCCCACCTGGCTTCACTGGGTCGTTTCCTGCAGGTACCCAGTGGAGCCTCCGGCGGCCAGTCTACGGTCTCCGCCAGGCGCTTCGTGAGTGGCACGTTACACTGAGGATGACACTTGCGGCTCTTGGGTTTACTCCTTCGTCTGCACACCCGTCGCTGTTTCTGCGCACCGACACTTCGCTGCTGCCGTTCTACATCCTCGTGTACGTCGACGACTTGGTCTTTGCCACTGCTGACACTGAGGCACTCGCCCTTGTGAAGTTGGAGCTGCAGAAGAGACACACGTGCACAAACCTGGGTGAGCTGCGCAGCTATCTTGGCTTGCAGATCACTCGGGACAGAGCACGGTGCACCATCACCCTGACTCAGCCATACTTGGTGCAGCAGGTCCTTCAGCGCTTCGGCTTCACTTGGTCCTCGCCATAGTCCACTCCTCTGGCTACTGGTCACTCGCTCTCAGCTCCACCTTTGGACGAGTCCGTAGAGCCGAGTGGCCCGTATTCAGAGCTTGTGAGCTGCCTCATGTACCTGATGACCTGCACTCGACCTGACCTTGCGTACCCTCTTAGCATCCTGGCACGCTACATGGCTCCCACTAGACTCTGAGAGGTGCACTGGGATGCTGCAAAGAGGGTATTGCGTTACTTGTGCAGTTCATCGGGCATGGGACATGGGGCTCGTCCTTGGAGGACGGAGTCAAGTTGTCCTCAATGGACACTCAGACGCGTCTTGGTCTATTTCTTGGCGGTCTACCCGCTCGTCTTCTGTTCTCAGCTCCATTTGTGAGGCTGAGATCTACGCTGGAGCCATGGCTGCACAGGAGTTACGCTGGCTCACCTACCTGCTGACCGACTTGGGAGAGCGACCTCGTTCTCCTCCAGTTCTGTACGTAGACAGCAATGCCGCTATTGCCTTGTGTTAGGAGCACAGACTGGAGCACAGAACGAAGCACATCGCTCTGCGTTACTTCCTTGCTCGAGATAGCTTCGCCGGTACCACGCTGTCGCAACACAGCACTAGCCTTGCATCCCATGCCGTGCGCTCTCCTTTTCCTCTTAACCCCCGAAGCTCCACCTTTCTGCCCATCTTACCATAGATTTCCCAGAGACATCTCTGCCCGCTTGGAATCCTAGTACACACCACCGACGATTTTGCAGCAACCTCCTCAGCCGTCAGAGGCGCCAAGACCCACTGACGCCACCGCTCCGGTGCCGCGTTGAACACCTTCAGTGCCATCTCCGCCTCCTTTTCCCACTCAGCTCCCTAGCAAGTGTCACTTCCGGCTTAAGTGTCCTTGTGCCATCCCACTTCCTCAGTACCATGTCGCGCATCTTCCACGTTCTCAGTTTCTGCGTACCCTTCTGCCCACCGAACGGGGCGTTTCCGCGATGGATGATATGCTTGTTGTAGCACTGAAATTCCTCTACTGCTTCCCACCTCGAAGTCACCTCTGGTACTGCCACCACTGTGGATTTTAAGATTGTTTTACACAGCCTTGCCCACCTCCTGCTTTTGAACAAGCCTCCTCTCAGCACTTCCTTATACGCATATAGCGTCGCCCATCAGAGAGGTAGGCCCGCCGCTCTCTCCGACAAACCCTGCCTTAGCTGGTACTCCTGCTGCAGCGCCAAACTCGCGCATCTCAAAGCCACACTATCGATTCGTCCCCTCGGGTCTATCACTCCTAGTCCCCCTTGCTCCCTTGGTGTGTATATCAGGTCTCCACTCCAGAGCCTGAAATGCCGCTCCGTGTCTGCGTGATTACCGAACACAAAGTTTTCAATCAGCTTCTCTACCCTTCGCCACAGCAGGTCGTCCGGCGGGTACACCTGTGCTTGAAAGAGGAAAATTGGCAGGACGTAACTGTTGATAATGGTCAAGCGTGCTCCAGTCGTAAGATATTTGGTGCTCCACTTGCTTAACTCTCCTGCCGCTCTGTCAAAGGCCTTTTCCCACGTTACCTCCGTGTTCCCCCCGGTTGATATCCACACTCCAAGAAGCCTTTCTACCTCATTCTCCCCCACCCACTTGTATCCCATTCCGTCTGGTGCCTGTTGCCCCACGTTCCTTCCCAACGGCAGGACCGCAGACTTCCCCGTGTTCACTCTAAGCCCCGACACCTCCGCGTACTCTTGCAACAGTACACCCGCATCCTTCAACTGTTGCTCCCCTTCCAGCAACAAGGTCGTGTCGTCTGCATAACCCACATATGACAACCTGTCGCAGCTTCCTTCTCCGATTCCCAGCTTCCTCTCCTCTGCCAGCCGGCTCAGCTGCTCCACCGCGCACAAGAAAAGGTACGGCGCTAGTGGACAACCTTGCTGCACCCCTTTCCTCATCGTGATTTGCTCTCCTACCCACCCATTTACACACAGCCTTGTGTGTACGTTGCTGTGCAGGGCCTCTATCCACCGTACAAACCGCGGGGGGAAACCCAGCTTGGCGACCGTTTCCACCATGAAGCCTCTGCGCACTGAATCGTACGCCTTCTCAAAATCGATCAGAAGTAGGTACCCGGCACTGTTTTCGTTCCGGGCTGCTTCAATCATGTCAGCCACCATCGACACCCGTTAACCTCCTTTCGGGTAAGAAATCGTACTGCTCCTTTGAAATCACCTGTCCCAGCACTGCCTTCATCCGCGTCGCCACCACTTTCGCCAGGAGTTTGTACACTCATGAAAGCAACGTGATCGGCCTGTAATTCCTGATATCCGTTTCTGCACCCTTCTTGTACAACAGTATGGTGACCGCCTCATTTGCCATTTCCGGCAGCTTCCCTGTCGCGGCGAACTCCCCTACCATCTTCATCACCGGCTCCCGTAGCAGCTCCCAGTGCCGCTGAAATAACTCCTTAAGCAGCCCGTCCCGTCCCGGTGACTTATCATTGGCCAGCTCTTTGAGCACATGCTTAACCTCCTGCTCCAACCAGTCCCTCGTCAGACTTTCTGCAGACACCTCGTCCAGCGTCTTCCTCAGCGACCATTCCAGCCTCGGCTCGGTAGTGCCCGCTGGCGCCTCATCTAAGGCCTCCCTAAAATGACAGGTAGCCGCCTCCAGTATTTTCCGTACTTTTGTGTGGCTGATCCCATTCCTCACCAGTTCCTTTATCCCCATTTTTGCTTTCCTGCTCTTGACCAGCGCCGTCGGAAAACTCGTTGGTGCTTCCCCTTCCAGATGCACCTTGAGCCCAGTCCGTATCTGCAACAGATTCCTCCTCCCATCCCAATACCTTTGCAGCATCGCTTCACGGTTGGACAATAGAGCTTGCACCTCGTCATCGTAAGGGTCAGCCATCGCCTTGTGTTGTAACAGTTCCACTTGCTCCTCCAAAGTACTCCTCGTATGCTTTACCCGTCTTCTCTCCTCTTTGTCGTATTTCCTCAGTTGCGCTGCCAAACTCCTTGACAACCTGTCGAAGTCTCTGCTTCCTCCTTCGCGGTGTCTCTGAACCACCTCCGCAATTGCCTTCGCTACGCCTGGTCGCTTCAACAACCTTGTTGGGAACCGCCATAACCCCGGACCTGACTCTCGCGGACCCCTCCATCCAAGCCGTAACTTCACCGCAAACTTATGATCAGTGATCCCCTTTGGTATCTTCTTGTGTTTCACCCGCGCCACCAGGTGCAGCATGGATTGAGATACCAGCACCATGTCTATCCGCGAGCTGACCTTTGCCGACTTGCAGTAGAAAGTAAACTGTCTCTCATCCGGATTCAACTCTCGAAACGCATCCTTTGCATGGAAATCCGCTAACATCTGCATCATACGGCAGTTATCTCCTGTCACCCCCTGCCTATTTGACTTGTCCACTATGGGATCCGCGATCATGTTGAAATCCCCTGCCACCACAAGATCCTCTCCCCTTGGCTGACTCTCCGTGACATCCTTGAAGGCGGTCCCCAGAAAACTTCTCCTCGGTGGCGGCTGCGCTAGGAAATACACTGCCAGCACCCGCAACAACCTCGTCCCCCACCGTAACCGCGCATGCAACAACCTTCCTGAAGAGTGACCCTGAACATCCTCTATCTCCCCGTCCTTGAAGCTCAGAATGGCCAAACCACCCGCCCTGGTAGGTGCTGCCACCGCGGCCATGCTGCTGGTCTGCAGTTCGGTCCAGAAGTTATGGTCTTCCGCTATCCTTGTATCCGCCATGATTACTACATCTGCAAATGTTCTGATCCATCGTTTCACGGCTTGCTGCTTTCCTAGGCTTCCCAGGCCGTTGACATTCAGGGACAGAACAGTTAGCCGATTGGTGTAATCCATTATTCAACCTCTGTCGTGGCCCCCACGCATCCACAGGGCGTTGATACAACAGCTCACAGTGACTCATTACACCCATAGATACATCATATGTTGCAACTCCACCTACACCTAATTCCTCTTCGTGCCTTCTCTACTGCGCAGCTTGCGAACACTCCCTCCACTGCAGGACTGAAACGATCCCTTACACACCAAACACCTTCTTTGCCGCAGCCAGGTTGACCCCTGCCTTGGAGCTGCGTGTCGCCAAGCCTGACACCAAGCCGTCGCTGTGCCGCTGGGAAACCACATGCTCCGCTGCCTGTGTGAAAGACACCCCGTTCGCTTTCTCGCAGTTCTCTTGGACACAGATCCACTCCTCGCGATTCCCCCCAGTTGAGATCAACACCACGGCAGGGTCCTTCAGAATGAGCCTGGTCAGATCTGTGATCCTGACTGAGGCGGCTCCGCGGAGTCGACACACCCACAACATTAGCACCGCAACACCGTGGAGACGACGAGCAAAAAACAAGCAGATAAGTCAAAAACTCCCCTCATCCATTACCATTGATCCCATGGACCCGTCCCA
Organism: Closterium sp. Yama58-4; assembly: GCA_947470075.1. Lineage (NCBI taxonomy): Eukaryota > Viridiplantae > Streptophyta > Zygnematophyceae > Desmidiales > Closteriaceae > Closterium > Closterium sp. Yama58-4. The sequence goes on along the minus strand of CANIUD010000820.1, from coordinate 153,702 downwards.
GCGACAGGCTCCAGTTGCTGATGTTGTTCTGTCTGTCCATCACATACACATCATGGTACCTCGTCATATGATACCCCGAACAGTAGGCACAGTTTAAAGAGGGGTAGTGCACTAGTAGCTGCTTATCATGAGAGGTCAGATCTTCGATCATATGGCGCCAATGGTACTTGTCCCCCTCATGCTGTTTAACCAGCCCCTTGACCTTATTAGTGTCCATCCCTGTGACAGGATTCACCACACGATGAAAACAACTCCCTTCCTTGAAAGCCGACTGGCCGCGTTTTTCCAGCTTCACCTTCACCAGCATATTGCAGAGCATTTCCGGTGTAATCACCGCGTCCACCCCCTTAAACAGAACTTCAACCAGCAGCGGGTCAGCCGCACATGCCTTCATGTAAGCCGGATCCACCAAGTGCTGCCAGTCCAAGTTGATCCGCTTCCCGTCAACACAGGTATGCACAATCCCGTGCTTCCACACGAAGTTGGCATCACGAGCCCGGTCAAAGGTAACATGCAGCCTCCAGTACTGCTTCTTATTCAGAAACAACGCCGCCAGCTCCTAAAACTTTGTCGTTGCCTGAATCTCCATATTCAGGTCCTTCTTCCACAGATTGAAGAGCGCACGGAGCGTCGCCTGCACACGCGTGGTCCCCGACATAAAGGCAATCGGGATCCGCAGAACAATGGCGAAGCGAATCCGCTGCGCGACTTCGCGCTTTGCCTGCGCATCGTAACATTCTTCTGGATCATCACTGAGGTAATCGTCATCCTCCTCATCATCGACAGCCTTTGAAGAAATGTTTAACGCTGCATCCTTTCCTGCTTCCAGGGAAACGCCAGTACCACCGCTAGTAACCGCGGGCTTAACACCACGTCAGCTTTCCGCCATTGCCAGCGTTAAGCAAGTCGCGAACCGCCTCCCTCACTTCGTTCGTCGACCCAGCAGGCTGAAGAGCTTCCTTATCAGCTTCCGTGAACAAGTCAGCCGTACGCTTAACAACCGAAGTAGCAGAAGCATCAACGACCACCGGCATCTCCTTGTCCAAGGAAACACTAGCAGTGCTCTCATTGTTGTGGACTCCCCGGTCCTGGTTGCCATCCTGGACATAGTGCAATGATAACACGGTGTGAACTGGAAACCTCCTTGAGGTAAAAGCCACTGTCTGAGCACAGTGCTAGCACCATCGTTAGCGGTATTTGTAGACTTGAACTAGAACCTCCTTGAACACGGTAGCCTTGAAAAAAGCTTGCTCCTGTAATCCGATTGTGCATAGCTGACCAATGAAACGAGGGTCTGAAATACTCGCTGGGCCCCTTGTTGACGATTAAATGAACAGGTGTCACTCCTGGACTTTGACGCGCTGAGCAGCCATGGAGAGTAACGAGAGACGTTGGAGTTAGTAACTGATGTGGAAACGGAACCCCATATAGGTACAATGTCCGTCAGTTAGGCACGAAAAGTGTACCAAGAGCTTCGTAAGAACGAGGCGGTTCCGAATCTATGATCAATGTTACCAACAGACACATGGCCTTTACGAACAAGCTCCTTAAAGCCGTCAGGCGGAATCCATGGCGGAGCTGTCATTGTCATTGTCATTACGCTCCCTTGACGTGTCAGAAAAGTGATGCCATGGGAATCCGTGGTCAGATTCATGTTGCTTACGTGGCCACTCGGGCCAACACTGCTGATATATTCACCAAGGCACTTCCGCTTGGTGATCATCAGCGTTTCTGTACTGCTTTAGGCCTTGTGCCTGCTTCGTCTCACTTGCTCACTGCGTGACTTTGCTTGTACTGTGATCTATATATATTCCTGCATGTTTACTCTTGCTAGGTAGTGAGCACTCTACAGTTTGCTCTCTTTTATATAACTCTGCATGTGAACTGGCCTTGTGGCCATTTGCTTGTGCTCAGAATGTGTGGTGACTTCTGTTAGAATGTCTAGGCAAGAATGGTTGCATTGAAAGAGGGTTGGGTACAAGTCGCAAACCCTAGAGGGATTGTACCCCATATTGGCTACCCCACTACAGCCTACACAAGTATAACATATATAGTTTGACACACCCCCATAGGCAAAGTGGGAGAGAACAAGGGGTCACAAGGCCAGTCCAGAGAAGCAAAGCAAGCTCAGGGTGGATCACAACGTCACCACACACTCTGAGCACAAGCAAAGGGCCAGAAGGCCAGTTCACATGCAGAAGTATATATGCAACAAGAACAGCACAGTGATCTCTACCTAGCAAGAGCAAGCATGCAAAAATATATAAATATGGAGATCACAGTACAAGCAGAGTCTACAGCAAGTGTGGAAACGTAGGCACAAGGCCTAACAGGGTACAAAAGCGCTGATGATCACCAGACGAAAGCGCCTTGGTGAATATATCAGCAGTGTTGGCCCGGGTGGCCACGTGAGCAAGGCGAAGCTGACCCCGCTGCTGCAGCTCTCGAGCCAGGAAGTAACGCAGAGCGATGTGCTTCGTTCTGTGCTCCAGTCTGTGCTCCTCGCACAAGGCAATGGCGGCCTTGTTGTCGACGTACAGCACTGGAGGAGAACGAGGCCGCTCTCCCAGGTCAGTCAGCAGGTAAGTGAGCCAGCGTAACTCCTGTGCAGCCATGGCTGTGGCGTAGATCTCAGCCTCACAACTGGAGCTGAGAACAGAAGACGAGCGAGTAGAACGCCAAGAAACAGAATCAGAGCCAAGGCTGAAAGTGTAACCCTGTGACGACCGCTGTGTAGTCTGGTCGTCAACCCAAGAAGCGTCCGAGTGCCCAGTGAGAACCACGTCTCTCTGCCCTCCAAGCACGAGCCCCATGCCCGACGTACTGCACAAGTAGCGCAGTACCCTCTTCGCAGCATCCCAGTGCACCTTTCGGTGTCGACCAGGAGCCACGTAACGGGCCAGAAGGCCAAGAGGGTACGCAAGGTCAGGACGAGTGCAGGTCATCAGGTACATGAGGCAGCCCACTAACTCTGGGTAAGGACCACTCGGCTCTACGGACTCGTCCGAAGGTGGAGCTGAGAGCGAGTGACCTGTAGCCAGAGGAGTGGACTGTGGCGAGGACCAGGTGAAGCCGAAGCGCTGAAGGACCTGCTGCACCATGTGTGACTGAGTCAGAGTGATGGTGCGGCGTGCTCTGTCGCGGGTGATCTGCAAGCCAAGGTAGTTGCGCACCCAGGTCTGTGCACGTGTGTCGCTTCTGCAGCTCCGACTTCACCAGGGCGAGAGCCTCAGTGTCAGCAGTGGCAAAGACCAAGTCGTCGACGTACACGAGGATGTAGAACGGCGGCAGCAAAGTGTCGGTGCGCAGAAACAGCGACGAGTCAGCAGTCGAAGGAGCAAACCCAAGAGCCGCAAGTGTCGTCCTCAGTGTGTTGTGCCACTCACGAGGCGCCTGGCGGAGACCGTAGACTGGCCGCCGGAGGCTCCACTGGGTACCAGGCGGGAACGACCCAGTGAATCCAGGTGGGCGGCGCAGCCAGATCTCCTCGTGCAGGCTGCCCTGTAAGAAGGCTGTGCTGAAGTCCAGTGAGTGAAGCTCGTAGTCACGCTGAGCGGCAACGTGCAGCAGCACCCGAAGAGTGGTCATCTTTGGGGTGGGGGAGAAGGTCTGGAAGAAGTCGACTCCCTCTCGCTGACTGAAGCCTCGAGCAACGTAACGAGCCTTGAAGACAGGCGGAGAACCTGGCGGCCGCTTCACCCTGAAAATCCACATGACATCAACGATGTTCGCCCCTGGAGGGGGAACCTCATCGACGTAAGTGCCTGTGGACTTCCAGGATGCCATCTCTGCGTCCATGGCTGTCTGCCACTGAGAGGAGTAGGGGCCCGCGATCGCCTCAGCGTAAGAGCGCGGGGTCGGGATGTCTATAGCATCCGGGTCTCCCTCAGGAGCAAGCAGCATGGCCACGAGATGAGGCGCAGCGGCCGCAAGACACTCAAGGTCCTCCTGCCTCTCCTCAAGGACGTCCGTGCCAAGAGCATACTCACCCCCGACGGACGGAGGACAGACAGACTCAGACTCAGCAACTAGACCGGCAGCGTAGTCTAGATGACAGGCAGCAGCAAAGTCGACAAGCTCAGCGACCAAGGCAGACGCAACAGCAGACTCAAACGACGGGTCAGTGACAACTGTGGCTAACAGACGCGTGACAGTAGGGTGCTCAGCACGAAACCGGTCAGACTCAGGGTCCGCAACGTCAGGCAGAGAGGACGCAGGAGGAGACGGCAGAGGAACAGACTGCGGAGCAGAGAAAGGACGACGGACGACGAGGTGCGCGCTGGGGACAGCCGGCGAACGCGGACAATGAACACGACGACTGGTACGACCAGAACGAACAGGCGAGACAGGACGCGACGCAGGCTCACGACGCTCAGCAAGACCTCCTGCCTGCTCAGTGTAAGGGGAAGGAGCAGGCAGCGGTGAGCCAGGCTGTAACGAAAGACCAGTAGAAGACGGGAGGCTGAGAACCTAATGAAGTACAGTGTCAGGCGGTGGCGGAGACGACGGAGACGGCGGAGCGAAGAACAGTCGCGGGGGTGCAGTGCCACCAGCACCAGCAGCTCCAGTACCTCCAGCAGCTCCAGAACTCCCAACACCAGTACCTCCAGGACCAGCTCCACCAGCAGCAGCACCCCCAGACCCAGGGTCTCCAGCCGCAGTGTCTCCAGCAGTAGCACCCGCAGGCTCAGCACCTCCAGCCCCAGCAGCTCCAGTACCGCCAGTACGAGCACCTCCGGGGCCAGCAACTCCAGCACCACCAGTAGACAAATGACCAGTAGCACCCCCAGCTCCAGCAACGTCAGCTGCAGTACCTCCAGTGGCAGAACCCCGAGCTCTAGAAGCGCGACCCTGACGGCGACTGTACCAGTCGTGAAGCTGCTGTGACGAGAGCGGCACACGTGGACGAAGGCAGCTACTCCAAGGAGACCGCGCAACAGCAGACTCAGAACCCTCAGCGCCAGCACCCGCAGCAGCTCCAGAACCTCCAGCGCCAGCACCCGTAGCAGCTCCAGAACCTCCAGCGCCAGCACCCTCAGCAGCTCCAGAACCTCCAGCTCCAGCGCCACCAGCGCCAGCACCTCCAGCAGCTCCAGAACCTCCAGCAGAAACAACTCCAGTAGCAGAGTCACAAGCTCCAGCGCCTCCAGCAGCAGGGCCCCTAGCTCCAGCAGCGCGACCCTGACGGCCAACGTACCACTCACGCAGCTGCTGTGGGGAGAGAGGGAGGAGGCGACGAGAGTGCAGCGGCGAGGCACCAGCGGAGCGACTACGGAGACGGCCGCTCCAGGGAGACTGCTCACCAGACGCCTCAGCGCCCCCAGGTGAAGCACCCCCAGACCGCGTCAGTACCGCCAAGCTCAGCACCCCCAGACCCCTCACACGCAGGCTCAGCACCTCCAGGCTCCGCACCCTCAGGCTCCGCACCCCCAGGCTCAGCACCCCCAGGCTCAGCACCCCCAAGCTCCGCACCCCCAGGCTCAGCACCCCCAGGCTCAGCACCCCCAGAAGTAGTCCCCAGAGCAGGACCACCCCCAGCAGGACCTGAGTCACCAGTGACCTCAACCGGCGCAGTCAAGGGAGGAGGGTCAACCTGAGACACACCTGAAGGAGCAGGACCGGGAGCGGGGAGGGGGTCTACCTGGGGAGCACCTGGAGCGAGAAAGAGCGGCGGGGGGGGGAGAGGGGCAGTGCGGTAGGGGAAGAGACGGTAAAAGGGAACCGACTCGTCGAACGTGACGTCCTGAGACGCAAAGACACGGCGCGAGGTGGGGTGGTAAAACTGCCAACCAGGCGCGTCAGGGACAAAGCCAAGGAAGACACAGGGAACAGCGCGGGCGGAGAGCTTGTCCGCGGTGGTATCGCGGACAAAGGCACGAGCACCCCAGACCCGGAAACGCGACGCATCGCCAACCTTCCCCGTCCACAGCAGCGTGGGCGAGGTCTCCGGTAAGGAGACACGGGGCCTCTGTGGGAGGGAACGAGGAGGAGTGAGGAGCGGCGCGCTGCCGCCCCTCGACACAGGGAAGACAGGGAGGAGCCGGCGAGGGTGGGAGGGGAGGGAGAACCCTGGGAAGACCAGAGACAAGGACACGGCGGTGCATGCTACGAAGGCGCTGCACTGAGGGGTGACCAAGGCGGTGGTGCCAAAGGAGGGTCTGGTGCGACAAAGCGCGACACGAGCAGGGGGCCGCTAGCTGACCTGACGCAGACGCAGACGCAGCGACCTGAGGGGACACAGTGGTCAGTGTGTACAGACTCGAGCCAGGCGCACGGGTAAACGTGGCCAGGTGTCGGCCCGTCCGAGCACACGTACAGTGAGTCACTCGCTGACTCGCAGGAGTGAACTGGTCAACCCCGCCATCCTGAAGGTCAGCTCCACTCACCAAGTTCGTAGAGAACGAGGGGAGGTAGAGACCTGACAGCGAGCCAGACGGGACGGCCGGACACGGCAGAACCGTGGAGTAGTGGGCAAGGACGGGACCCCCAGAGGGGTCCGCCAGGGAGACTAGAACTGGCCGACGAAGCGGCGTGAGTGTGGTGCAGTCGCGAAAGAAGGAGCGGGAAGCTCCTGAGTCAAGGGTGAAGGTGTGCAAGACCGCAGCAGGCGCAGTACCAGAGAGAGCAGACGCACCAGCACCTAGAGCAGGAGACGCACTAGCACCCAGAGCAGCAGCCTCACCAGCACCTAGAGCAGGAGACGCACTAGCACCTAGAGCAGCAGCCTCACCAGCACCTAGAGCAGAAGACGCACGAGCACCTAGAGCAGCAGCCTCACTAGCACCTAGAGCAGCAGGGTCTATACCTGGGTCAGGCGGTACGCACAGGTAACAGGCACCGTCAGTACTAGTAGGCAATGCATACATGGCAGTGAGAATAGCATCATAGTCAAGAGCAAAGATATCTACCCTCTGCCTAAGCAGCTCCAGCCAGGTGGGGAGCTCAGCCTCGTCGCCAAACTCGGTACGCCAGGCGTCGCTCAGACGGGCGAAGCAGCGAGACTGTGTGTGACCAGGCATCCCGCAAGCCTGACCAGTCCGAGCACCTGTGCGAATGACGTACGGGCAGCGAACGGTACTCCGAGACCCTCTACTCTGAGCGTACCACTCATGAAGCTGCTGGGGCGAAAGTGTCTCGCGCGGACGCCGCTGCAGCTGCAGCTGGCCACTACCAGACGCTCCCGACTGCCCAGCTCCAGGGCGACAGCCACGACGGCTACCGCCACAACCCCAACTAGCGTACCACTCACGAAGCTGCTGGGGCGTGAGAGACTCGCGCGGACGGCACTGGAGCTGCATCTGGCCACCGCCAGGAGCAGCACTGGTAGTAGGAGCAGAAGCAGTACCTCAGCACGCAGGCAGGCAGGCAGGCAGGCAGGCGGGCAGGCAGGCGGCGCAGCAGCGTGCTCACCGGTGGCAGGGAGGCGCGCGGCGGGCAGCGGGGCCGTAAACCTGGCTGCAGAGGGAGGCCGCGTCAGCCGCAGGGCGGGGCAGTGGTAGGACGAGGCCGCGCCGGCGGCAGGGCAGGGCCGCTACCCAGCGGGGCCACGGAGGCGGTAGGGCGGTGCCGCGCGGGCCGCGTCGGCAGCAGGGCAGGGCCGCTGCCCGGCGGAGCCGCTGCGGCGGTAGGGCTGGGTCGCGCGTGCTTACGGGCACCGTGACGGGCAGGCAGGTGGCCGGGCGCGGGCTGTAGGGCACCGTGACGGGCAGGCAGGGGGCCGGGCGCGGGCTTAGGGCGACGCGACGGGCAGGCAGGGGGCCGGGCGCGGGCTTAGGGCGACGCGACGGGCAGGCAGGGGGCCGGGCGCGGGCTTAGGGCGACGCGACGGGCAGGCAGGGGGCCGGGCGCGGGCTTAGGGCGACGCGGCGGGCAGGTAAGGGGCCGGGCGCGGGCTTAGGGCGACGCGACGGGCAGGCAGGGGGCCGGGCGCGGGCTTAGGGCGACGCGACGGGCAGGCAGGGGGCCGGGCGCGGGCTTAGGGCGACGCGACGGGCAGGCAGGGGGCCGGGCGCGGGCTTAGGGCGACGCGACGGGCAGGTAAGGTAGGGCGCGTGTGGGGCAGCGCGGTAACCGCAGGCAGGCAGGCGTTCGGTGGGCCCAGGAAAAAAAAAAAAAACGGTCCTAACGGACGAACCGCTCTGAAACCATGTTAGAATGTCTAGGCAAGAATGATTGCATTGAAAGAAGGTTGGGTACAAGTAGCAAACCCTAGAGGGGTTGTGCCCCATATTGGCTACCCCACTACAGCCTACACAAGTATAACATATATAGTTTGACAACTTCGTGATCCACCCTGAGCTTGCTTTGCTTTTCTTGACTGGTCTTGTGACCACTTGTTCTCCCCCACTTTGCCTGTGGGGGTGTGTCAAACTATAATGATGTTTGTGCTGTGTAGGCTGTAGTGGGGTAGCCCATAAGGGGTACAATCCACATTAGAGTTAGCATTTGTACCCACATCTCTGGTCAATGCATTTGTATTCTTTATGAACCCTCGCAACAGGTGCCGGTGTGCGCGACGAGGGGCGATCACGCCCAGAAACGACGCATAGTAACGAAACGAGAAACGACTAGAAAACAGAATAGAAGAAACTCTCTTTCTCTCTCACCACCCCTTCAACCTCTCTCCCCCCCCCTAACCTCTCTCCTCCCTTCCCCCCCCCCCCCCCCCACAGCAACAAGTGCTGCAGGGAGAGAGGAAGAGGGACGGGCTGCAGGCAGCTCACACCCGCCACCCCCACATCTCCCCCCCCCACGGCGGAAGCCGCGGAAGGGAGGGGGGGGCGGCGTTAGCTGCTGCTGGCGCAGGCGTCGTCGCTGGCTCCCGCGCAGGTGCTGGTGGCGGGCGCTGGTGCTTCTAAACTGCTGCTACTGGTGTTGCTTCATCGTTTCTACTAGCCTACATATTTCCAAAGGTTTTCTCCTCTTTGCCTCATCCACTTCCAGCCTCTCCCTCATCACGCGACAGACACACTAGCAAGTAGCAGCAATGTCCCACAAGAACTGCTGAACCAAACACAATTGTTTTGCCAATCTTCAATGATCTCCTTGGGCACGATGTGATTGTGGATGGGCAAATGTTGATTTCCCAAATGTTCTTAGGTTCGGATCACAGTTTGTTGAGTTGGCGAAATCGCGGGCGACGCGATAGCCTTTGCCTTGTTACATTACTCCCCTCTCCAGCAAGCACCGTCCTCGGTGCTTGAGCAGATGCAAGGTAGGTCTGAAGGGCTGTCTGGGAATTTTGAAGGCTTGTCTCGGGTATCCAGAGGTTGTGAGAAGAGTCTAGCCCACGCCACTTAACAAAGTAGTAAGTGCCGCGAGGAGAAGTTTCATGGGAGTGAATTTTCTCAACTTCGAAGAGATCAAGGTTTGATGTGAACATAGGAGGACGAGGAGACAGAGGTAGGAGGGGGAAATGGGCTGGAGGTATGTGGTAAGGACGTAAGAGCTGAACGTGAAAAACATGGTGGATTTTGATGTGTGGTGGAAGTTTTAAACGGTAGGTGAGAGGAGAGAGAACTTGGGTGATGGTGAAAGGGCCGATAAAACGAGGTGCAAGTTTACGGGTGAGACCTTTGTGCAGCAAGGGAAGGTTTGTGGTAGAGAGGAGGACTTGGTCACCTACGTGGAACTGAATGTCACAACGGTGTTAATCGGCATACCGGATCATTCGATGTTGGGATTTGAGCAAGGAAGCACGAGGTGCTGCGATGGTCCTTTCCTGAGTAGAGAGGAATTCGACTGCTGGTTTGGAGTCATTGTTGCATACGAGAGAAGCCGGTGTGCAGGGTTGCTTCCCTGTAGCGAGGAAGAAGGGGGTTTATTCCATGGCGAGGTTCACCGTGTTGTTGTAGGAGAATTCGATTGATGGCAGATGCTGGTCCCAATCGTTCTGCCGTGCATTCTCGCGTGCGCGTAGGGCATCTTTAAGGGTTCGATTCATCCGTTCGGTCTACTAATTGGACTGAGGATTATATGTAGCGGAGAGATGAATCTTGGTGCCCTATCTGTTGAAAAGGGACTACCAAAATCTGCCAACAAACGGAGAATCACGATCACTGGTCAGCACGGAAGGAATGCCATGGAGACGTACCACCTCTTTGAAGAAGAGATCAACGACATTCTCAGTTGTAGCTGTGGTGGAGGTAGGAAGAAAGTGTGCCATCTTGCTGAGCTTGTCTACCACGGTGAGGATAGCGTTGTGATGGGAGGAGGTGCGAGGCAGATCTGTGATGAAATCGAGTGTCACATGAGTCCATGGGAGCTGAGGGATTTCCTGGGGGTGTAGGAGGTCGTAGGGTACTGCATTGCGAGCCTTGTTGCACTGGCAAGTTTTCGTCCCATGTGACACTTCTGATTGTGGTGAGCTGAGATTGAGGTGGCCGGGTCAAGGAATCAGCAGGGTTGAGGCGGCCGGCACGGTACTTGATTTTCAGCTTCGGTACGTACTGTTGCAGGTACTCCATGCATCGGGCCTGCCTCGGGGTGAGATGGGGCTGCGTCTTTAAGTGTTGCAGGATGCAGTGATCCGTCAAGACAGTGACAGGCTGCATGTGAACATAGCAGCGCCACTTCTTGATTGCAGGGACGATGGCCAGCGCGTCGCTATCGTGAGTAGCGTAGTTTCACTCGGCAGGCTTGAGTTTCCGGGACTCAAAGGCGATAGGCTGAAGGCCATGTCCTTGACCTTGACAAAGAATTGCACCAGTTGCAACATGAGACGTATCTGTCCATATCACATAGGGTAGGGAGGGGTTGGGTAGGGCTAGAGTAGGAGAAGAGGCACTAGCACACTTGAGATGATTAAAAGCAGTTTTCTACTCAGAGTCCCAATGAAATGGTTCACTCTTGCGAAGAAGATTGGATAGGGGAGAGGTGATTAAGGGGAAAAAATGACTCGTAGGGAATGTACAAAGATGACAAATACAACTGTTATCATCGCTAAAGACTAACCCCGTGAAGCCTATATAAGCGTACTCCCTATGCTAGTTAAGGAAAAGTCTCTCAAAAAAAAAAAAAAAAAAAAAAAAAAAAAGCAATCTCAGGGCGGCATTTTAAGTCCAACCTCTAAAAATTATACATATATAAATATAAAAACACACACACACACACACACACACACACACACACACACACACACACACACACACACACAAGGCTAGTAATGAGTTCGTAGAAACATATAACCAGAGTCATTGATAGAGCAAGCAACAAAGATCAAGAAACTAGCAAGTGGTCACATCCTATAACTAAGCCGAGCTACTGTTGACGAGATTGGCGCCTTGGTGAAGACGTCTGCAGTGTTGGCCTCTGAGGCCACAAGCACCACACATGCCTGACCGCGCTGCTGCAACTCATGCTAGAAGAAATACCGCAGCTTGATGTGCTTCGTCTGGCCCTAATATCCCAGCTCTTGACACAAGAGGATCGTGCCTCTATTGTCAGTGAACAGGACCGGAGCACGGGTGGTGGCTCACCTAAGTTACTGAGCAAGAAGGACAACGAGCGGAGCTCCTGCACAGCATACCCCGAGCATAGATCCCAACCTCCGAAAGCTAGTCAGAGCAATCGACGACGCACGAGTCAACCTCCAGACCCAAGGCTAAATCAGAAGCTCAATGAAGACCTCCGAGACTTAGTGTCATCCGCCCACGACGTGCCAGTATGCCTGGTGAGGCTGTCTGGATGTCTCCCCTTAAAAACAATCCTCATGCTTTATGTGCTACCCACATAGTGCACAACCCTCTTAACAGACAATGAGTGGGCGGGCCGGTGCCGCCCAAGTGCAGAGAGGTGAGCTATGATACTTACAGTGATTGCAAGGTTCGGACAAGTACATGTCATCAGGTACATGGGGCAGCCCACCAGCTCTACGTACTGACCAGGAACGAGAGCTCTGACAGGCTCTCCAGGAACGAGAGCTGTGAGCCTTGTCAACGGGAGAAGTGTGTGGCCCCGTCCTCGCTTGGGCGGGGCCGACCTTGTGGTCGGGTGCGCGGGGGATGCAGCCGACCTGCAGCATTGGGTACGGGGGCCACTGCATGGGCGCCGAGCAGGTGGACGCCGTCCTTGGCGTCTGGGCTGCGTCCTGAGCGTCTACACGGCGTCCTGGGAGGCTGGACGCCGACCTGGGCGTCTGCTCGGCGTCCCGGGCGCCTGGACGTCGTCCTGGTCGTCTACGCGGCGTCCTGGACGTCTGGACGCCGACCTGGGCGTCTGCTCGGCGTCCCGGGCGCCTGGACGCTGACCCTGGGACGCCGGGCTTGGTGTAGCCGGCGTCCAACTGGGATGGACGACCAGGCGGGGTTGCCCGGTCGACCGGGATACCCGGGCGACCTGTGCGAAGGTCGCCGGGGTTGGCTTCTGCGAGGGCGACCTCGGGGGTGGTATCCTGAGGTCGACGTGGCAGGTGGGCGCCGTCACGGGCGGGAATGTCTGCGCTGGGCACGTGACGAGGAGTTGGACGCCAACCAGCCGCGCACACCTGCGAAGCAGGTGTACCGTTGTCCTGCGAGTGCAACGCTGTGCAGCCGTCTTGCTGCAGCGTTGGCATACCGTGGACATGCAACGTTGGCGCACTGCATCTCTGCAGCATTGGAGCGGTGCGAGCATTGCTGCGCTGGAACGCGGTCGACCGTGCTGCGCTGGAGGCCGACTAGCAGCCTAGCTAGCTCTGATGTAGTCTGTGTTGCCAACGTTGTTGCTATCATTCTGAACCTTTGTTGTCATGTTTTCATAATGGAACTCTTGCCAATTTCCCCCGTGAACTAGCAAGTAGTGCGCGCACACGGAAACGACTAAGGAACAAACAAACGTAGAGATCCCTCTCACACAACGTGCCTTCCCCGTCATCAAGCTCCGGTTGTACGAGTTATCTTCGCAAGCCTATGGTCAACAGCAAGTGGGGTGGCCTGTGGGGAAGGGAATCGAATTCAAACTGATTGAGGATTTGCTGCACCATGTGTGACTGGGTCAGTGTACTGGTGTGCGCTGCTCTGTCCTGAATGATCTGCATGCCAAGATAGTGATGCAACTCACCTAGGTCAGAGCAGGTGTGTCACCTCTGCAGGTGACCAGGTCGGCTTTCACTGGGACCAATACAACTCTGTCGGGCGTAGCAAAGACCAGGTTGTCGACACAAACAAGATTATAGAAGAGCGTTGACCTGGAGCGGACGAAGAGAGAAGGGTCAGCAGAGGACGGAGAAAAGCTGAAAGCACCAAGAGTGGTGCGTGGTGTATCATGCCATTCACGTGGAGCCTAACGCAGACCATAGACAGGTTGTTGAAGGTTGTTCATGTTCTGTATTGTTGAAGATATGCCATTCTAGGCACGGGCTTTGAATCCCAAGATCGGCATGGCCGCCATCGCCCCCTGCAGTTTTTCGAGACTGGGAAGAAGCGAGCTAATAGTAGAAATAAACACTGGCTCAGGGTACCAAGTATGAGAGGATCGATATTTCACTTCGAACTTAAATAATGAGGCTGTGCACATTATTACATGGCTATATAAAGGCACTGTACAAGGCTAGTAGCCAGGAAGTTACTAGAATTTACTATGGCTCTAGAACAGCGAAAATAAAGCCTTCCCATATTTGGTAGAGTCATTCGGTGAAGAATCACGCACACTCTAGGTTATGCGGGGCAAATTTAGACAACAGTGAAATTCGGTGCACACAATCCTATTCGGTAAATATAACCGAAATAAGAAATTGAAAGGTAAACGAATGGGAAACTAATGAGCGAATGCAATAGAAAATAGAAAGAAGAGAAAACAGTGTAGAACGGACGATATACTCTCACATTAGTGGGAAACCAAGGAAGAGACACGAGATAGTGTGAGTTGAGAGCTTGTCACCACGAGCTGTGCAAGCGTGGGCAAAACAGCCCCATACGCGGAACGCAGATGCATGTGCATGTTATCCATTCTAGAGGATCGTCGACGAAACCTATGGGTGCCAGGAACGAGGCCACACTTTAAGCTGGTGTGAAGCGTATCGGACTGCAAAGAGCCATAGAAAATAGGGTGCACTGCATGAATTATGGAGGTACGACCGATCTCCATAATCAATCCAATGCGCCACTCAACGATCCCATTTCGCTGCATCGAGTCTAGCTGCGTGAACGACTGACGGATGCTCTGCTTGCTACAGAACTGCTCCACCCCACCAGAGTTTAACGCACCATCCTAGTCAAAGTGCAAATTAGACACAGAACGGCCTCGCTGGGAGCAGACGGCCATGATCCATGGGAGAAGAGAGCTAGGCACGTCGGCTTTCTATTGTAATAGGTACACCGTGGTATAGGGGGTGTACTCTTCCACTACTACAAAAGCATAGCGCTCCCCGCAAGGCCCAGCAACAGGGGTAGGGCCCCAAAGGGCCATATGTAGGGTCTGAAAAGGCACAGTGGTGCGAGACAGCAAGGAGGAGTGAGGGGCGGCGCACTGTCGGCCCTTGACGCAAGAAATGCACGATGGTGCAAACGCGGTAGGAAGCGGGGCAAGTGAATCAGGGACACCTGAGACGACGGGAAACCATATGATGGAGGCACAGGAAGGAGGGGTGACCTAGGCGGTGGTGCCACAGGAGCGACGAAGGGTGAGAGACAAACAGGAGCACGACACAAGTACCTTACCAGATATAGACACCGAGGTGTACTCAGTGCGCAGCGATAAGAGATTGGACCTAGGCTTCCATATGAAAGTGACAAGAGGAGCTCTTGTGGTAGAACATACAAAAGTGCTAAAATGCTTCTCGTTTAGTAGTTTGCTTCGCTCTCATTCAAGCTCGCTTCAGGACCTATAAAAAGCGTTAGAACGATTATTGTCAACGGGAGTTGTGTTTGGCCCCGTCCTCACATGGGCGGAGCTGACCTCGTGGTCGGGTGTCCGGAGGGATGCAGCCGACCTGTAGCAGTGGGCACGGGGGCCACTGCAAGGGCGCTGAGCTGGAGGGCGCCTGGGTGGAGGGCGCCGAGCAGGATGACGCCGTCATTGGCGTCTAGGCGGCGTCCTGGGCGGCGTCCTGGGCATCTGGGCGGTGTCCTGAACGCCTGGACGACGTCATAGGAGCCTAGACACCCACCTGGGCGTCAGCCCGACGTCCTGGGAGGCTGGACGCCGACCTGGGCGTCAACCCAGCGTCCTGGGAGGCTGGACACCGACCTGGGCGCCTGGACGCCTGCCTGGGCGCCTGGACGGCGTCCTGGGCGAGTAGGCGCTGACTTGGACGCCAGGACGCCGACCCTGGGGACGCCAGATTGGTGTAGCCGGCAACCAACTGGGTTGGACGACCAGGCATGGTTGCCCAGTCGACTGGGATAACCGGGCGACATGTGTGAAGGTCGCCGGGGTGGTTTCTGCGAGGGCGACCTCGGGGGTGGTATCCCGAGGTCGACGTGGCTGGTGGGCGTAGTCGCTGGCGTGGAGTCTGCCAGGCGTCTGCGCTGTGCTCGTGACAAGGCGTGGAGCACCAACCAGCTGCACGCACTTGCGAAGCTGGTGCAGCGTTGTCCCGCGGGTGCAACGCTGTGCAGCCGACTTGCTGCAGCGTTGGCACACCGTGGACTTGCAACGTTGGCGAACCGCTACTCTGCTACGCTTGAGCGGTGCGAGCCTTGCAACGCTAGATCGCAATCGACCGTAGAGCCCTGGAAGGTCGACCTGCATGCTTGCTAGCTCTGATGTAGTCAGTGTTGCCAATGTTGTTGCTAATCATTCTGAACTATTGTTGTGAACTCTTGCTAGTGGAACTCTTGCTGGATTTCCTCGTGAATGCGCAAGTAGTGTGAGCAGGAGTTAACGACTAAGAAACGAATGCTGCGATCATTCCTACCCGTCCCTAGCCTAGAGTCTAGCTCCCGTTGTAGTTATTATCATTCGCGGGGCAGCGCGGCAAGCGTGGGATGCCGTGGACTTGCAACGTTGGCGAACCGCTACTCTGCAACACTGGAGTGGTGCGAGCCTTGCAACGCTGGATCACGGCCGACCGTGCAACGCTGGAGGTCGACCTGCATGCTTGCTAGCTCTGATGTAGTCAGTGTTGCCAATGTTGTTGCTAATCATTCTGAACTATGGTTGTGAACTCTTGCTGGTGGAACTCTTGCTGGATTTCCCCGTGAATGCACAAGTAGTGTGAGCACGAGTTAACGACTAAGGAACGAAAGCTGCTATCACTCCCACCCCGTGCCTAGCCCGCAGTCTAGCTCCCGTTGTAGTAGTTATCTCTGCAATTATCGTTTAGTTGTTTGGTGAGCTGCTCGCTCAAGTAGAGCGGCAAAGCTCACTACTCTCTGCTAAGGAGCGAAAACAAAAAACTTGAACTTTCTTTTATACTCCTATATTTGAGCCGTGACCTGCTAGCAATCCGCGACACCCTTCACGCGACAAGCTGATAGATACTAAAATCGTGGATCTACCATAACAATGCTGGTGCTCGTTGTTTGGAAACTAGTGCTTATTCGGCAGGCTATTTGCGCACGGCACGGAGTATCGTCTTTCTTGCGACATCATGGGTTGAGCTTTGCGTTGAGCAATAGAGGACAGCACGGTGTCAACATCAGATTCTACCTCTCACGGCACGAACATAACATTTGCGAACCCCCTTCCCCCAAAGTGCATTCTCGTCACCCCACCAACCCAACTTCCTGCCACTTCGCCAAGCTCACATCCGCGCTTGCGCCAGCCTCTCCCCAGCCACTTTAAGTGACATTCCTTGCTATACCATCTTCTTACCCAAAATAAAGACTACTTTTGTTGCCACCTTTCTTATGCTTCTTCTGCATTTAATTTCATTTCACATGCCACCAGCCATTACTAACGGAATGACAAGCCGCAAAAGGGGCCGTGGTGCCCAATATTTTGAACCCCTCCCTCCTTATCCTCCTGCCACGACCGACTCCAACATTTGCGACTCTTTCAATTGCCTCATCAAACCTTGCACCGCCCCCTACTCCTCAGCCTAAATCATCTTCTCTTCCTTCCTAGTAACCTCAGCCAAAATCAGAGCCGAAACTTGTCTCTACAAAACCAAAGGAGATTCTCGAGCATGTTCTTAGGAGCACCCTTCATAGTTCTCTGTCTCCATCACGACCTCAAGCCTCTCAACTGCAGCTCTCTCCTTCCTGTGACCATCCCTCACCTACCTCAGCTCCTCTCCGATAACTGCAGCAGATGCTCCTGATCCCACAGCCCTTGCCGACGACTCGCACCGATTATCATACTACGAAACCAATGCCTTCTTAACAACACCCTCCTCCCCCCCCCACCCAGCCAGACCCGCGCCCTTCTCCATCCTCGTCAACTCCCAACAAACTACCATGTCCTCCAACTTGTCCTACATGTGACATACCTTCTCCAACCTAGGTTCTCTCACCCGCTCAGCCTGCTCTCGCAACACCGCCACACGCCAACAAGCTGCTCGGCCTCCTCCTCCTCGCTCATCAGCCCCAAATTCAGCGCCCGCAGCTGCATATCGACCTTCAATCCCCCAAGCCACCTGGGAAGCCCTTCCATCCTGGCATTGGCTTTCCTTGTTCAGCCTAGAAGTCTCACCCAGCCCTATTCTTCGTCGACTCTCCTCTCGCATCTGAATTTTCATTCTCGATGCAATTCTCATCCCACTGCGCCGTCTTGCACAACATCCTAATGAGGTCGCTGCACACCTCATACTCTTTGCATTTCCACGCCTCCTGTTGCGCCATATCTTGGTGTACTTCCCTCGTGCGCCGCTTTATCAATGGTGACTGGTAGTCCCTTTTCAGCGAAGCCATAGCTGCAGCTAATCCAGCAGCCATACCACTTCACATAGCATCAGCACGTTCTACAGCGCTACAGGTTTCGCCTCAACCGTGCGAAACGATTTACAAAATACGGGGATTGGTCACATTCACTGGCAGCATTGGAAGCTAGCGAGTTAGCACCTCATTCATCAGAAACAGTTGCTGCCCTCAGCTCCAAGCGCCCACCTGCTGCAGCAAACATTCCTGATATTTTCACACACATCAAGTGTTTTTCTTTTTTAAATTCGTATTTCGAAAGCGCAGCTTCTTGTAACGCAGACTTTGACATCGTCGAAGCGCGCTATATGCCCTTCTCCAACTACAAATTATGGGTTGGAGTTCATTTCTATCCATCCACGTCTCTCATTTTTCCAACGACTCGTGCAACTCTCCCGCCCCCCGCCCCAAACACAAAGGCGCATCATTGTAGCGGCTTTAATTGGAGGATTGACAAGGTTAGCAGAATAATTGATAGCTAGTACAATGCTTATTGCTAGTATAATCACATGCTTATTGCTAGCTCGAGTTTATGTTGTAATAAGCTAGTTGTAATGAGAACGATGCCAATTGGTAAGGACAAGAAAGCAAGCTTTGAGAACATAGCATCACTCATGCCGCCGCTCCACAACTTACTGTCCCTGTCCTCCACGCCACCCTACAGTCCGCCCCACGCGGCACAGCTGCTGGGCCTTCTGAATGGTTCATTGAACACCTCAAAGACATTTTTCTCTCCCACCAGAAGCATCTCCCCTCTCTCCTCGATGTCTTCCACAACTGGTCGCAAGGTGATCTTCCACCTACAGTCAGACTTTTCTACGTCGCTTCAAACACGTCGCCCTCCATAAATCGCATGGTTATATACGTCCTATCGCCATTGGTGAAGTGCTACTATGCTTTATTTCACACTGCATAACCTTCCGTTCCAAGCAGCAGGTGCGAGAAACGTTTCTCCCTCATCTTCAATTTGGCGTAGTAGTTCCAGCCGGGATCGAGGTCATGTAACACGCAGTTTGTTATGCCTTCTCCCTTCATCTAGACTGGGTGGTGCTTCAGCTGGATGTTGCAACCCCATTCAACTCCTTCAACGGAGTTTCCATGTTTGATGCATTAAGGCGCTCCCCATTCTCCAGCCTCATTCCCTTCTTCTGCCTATCCTACTCCAACCCTTTACCTCTCCACTATCGCATCTGCCCCCTTCTCCACGCGTACCAGTCAGCTTCCGGTGTTCGTCACGGCGACCCGTGTGGTCCTCTCCTCTACGCCTAACACAGCAGTTAGCCTTTCAACCAACAGGGTAGCAGTCTCCCTCCATTTTTCATTACCTGATACGCGGATGATGCCTATTTGGTCGGCCCTTCCTCACACGTCTTTGCTGCATAGACAGACCTTAAGGCCGCCTTCTCTTTCTCGGCCTCACTGTCCAACCTTCTAAGTGCCAGTATGGACTTGCTCGAACACTGCATTCCGCCCCCGGAGACCTCCATTGCTGCAAATGGTCTCACTGTCGCAGACGCTCCTGCCAACTCAGACGGTTACATCACCTCTACAATTTGTGAGAAATTTGGTTCTTTCACTTCCTCCATCTCCTTAGTACATTCGCCGGAGGACCCATAGATTGCCTTGCGGATTCTTTTCTTATGCATCATTGCTTAGCCTTCTTTCCTCCTCCGAACTGTCGCACCCTTTTTCTCGAAATCTGAGAGCTTCTCTCCGCATGGGGCAACACCATTTTTAACCACTTCTCTTAGCTCCTGGGCTTTAAGTACTAGAATCTCAATTCTGAACAGTCCACATCGGCCCGACTCCAAGTCTCGCTCCCTATCCGCTTGGGTGGCTTCGGCATTCGCAGCTCATCATCCATCGCCCCCCTCAGGTACCTCTGCAGCTGGGCCCAGACAGTTTCGACCTTATCTACCCACTTCATCACTGACGGTGCTCCTCTTTTCCGCCCCTACATTGCCACAGACTCCATTAACCACTTGAACCCTTCAAACTCATCCACAATGATTGCTTTCCCAGAACATTCGTGATTGCTTCCCATCGTAGTTTGTGCTTCAATTAGGCTGCCCTACTAAACTCTTTACTCACTCTCCCAATACCTCGAAGCCGATTTGCTGGAGAATGTTCGAGCAAAAGTAACGTCCCCGCTCCGCCTTGCTCACTTAACCTCTTTGCAGGGCACGCATGCAAATAACTAGCTCACTGTGGCTTTCAGAATCTGCGCGTCGTGGGGCCGAGGGGTAATGAGGGGTAGCGAGCGTCAAGGGAGCGAAGGTGGGTAACGAGGTCAGAGACAGTCTCAAAGGAGGCGAGGTCAGGGTAGATAAAGGGGACGAGGAGGCGACTGAGTGAAGCAGAGGAGGGAGTGGAGTAGCGATCAACAATAGCCTTATACAGATCTGCAGCAGACTCGACCTGAGTGAAGTGGACTGCCTCTGTCGGCGGGAGAAGGTCGGTCAGGGCGAGGCAGGCAGCGGCGTCACGAGACTCCCACACGTCGCGAGCGAGGAACTGGCGCCGGTACTCGGCCTCCTGCTCAGGGTTTAGGCGGTGGGGTAGTGGGCAGCAGGCTAGGCTGCGGAGGAGCGGTCTGAGTACCGGACGCGTGTGCGAACAGGTGCACGCCATCCTGCCGCTGGCTCTTAAGGTGGCGCTGCGCCTGCGTAAGCCACGTACTAAAGTCTATGGGTCTCCCCTCAGGGTCAAAACGAAGTACTCGGGAGGTCGCCATAAGGGGCGAAAGTGGGAGAGCGCGGCTGCCAGCCGCGGGAGGGTGAGACAGTCAGTGGCGTGTGGGCAGGTGCTCAGGCGTGCAGGCGGGCAGGTGGCGCGGTACGGCGCGCTGGCCGGCGAGCGGCGCGGCGGGTCTACAGGCGGGCGGCGCTGCACGCTGGGGGGCGCGCTGGCGTTGGCGCGGGCGGGCGTGCTGGCGTGCGCGCTGGCGGGGCGCGCTGGCGGGACGCGCAGGCGTGCGCGCTGGCGTGACGCGCTGGCGTGACGCCTGGCGTGCGCGCTGGCGGGGCGCGCTGGCGTGCGCGCTGGCGTGGCGCGCTGGCGTGCGCGCTGGCGGGGCGCGCTGGCGTGCGCGCTGGCGGGGCGCGCTGGCGTGCGCGCTGGCGTGAGGGCTGGTGGGGCGCGCTGGCGTGGGGCGCTGGCGGGGTGCGCTGGCGGGCCTGCTGGCTAGGGCGCTGGCGGGCCTGCTGGCTAGGGCGCTGGCGGGCCTGCTGGCTAGGGCGCTGGCGGGCCTGTTGGCTAGGGCGTTGGCAGGCCTGCCGGCTAGGGCGTGTAGGGCAAACGGAGGGGGGGGGGGCGCACCAAGGCTAGAGACGAAGTTTTAGGAAGGGCGGCGACTAGGTGTGGCCTAGGAACGGCGAACCTACTGCTGATACCATCTCACAAAGTGAAAACAGCGGAATGAGTTAGATTGATTGTGTTGGGGTACAAATGCCTAACCCTAACTGTTTGTACCCCATATAGCATGTCCCACTAGAGGCTATAACATTTGACACAGACGTCAAACTTTTTTCCCTCGTCATCGAAACGTCCGGTTGCTTCGGCTCTTTATTCAACAACTTCTTTCGCCAATGCAGCTAAAAAGGGGCGTCATAACTTCGCGAGTTGAGTGGTGCCACTGATTCCCTTCTCCAGCCATTTGAGACTAATTTCTACAAGCAGATTTCTTTGATCCACCAGGGCGAGGAAAATGTGACTTCTCCATCAGCAGCCGACTTCACTCACTTGGGAGAGGACCATTGAGACGTCAAATAAGCCTATTTTGTAGACCCCACTATACGACAAACATGCATGTCTTTCCTTACGCTAGTTTAAATCTGCCTTGTGTCCAGTTAGGGCGTGTAAAATTGTTACGACCAAACGCTATGGTCGTTCATTTGGGCGTTTCTGGCGATTGCGAGGAATTAGGGTTACGACGTTTAGAGTAGTCACCCCGATTTGACCAAATAGCAAGGGTATTCTGCATAGAAATTGGACGCACTGCATTTTGTGACCTACCTAGACATGTTTCCTCAGCGAGTGGAAAAACCTTTGTGCTCGCCTAAACTTAATGCTTTGTTAAACACCCGGGTCTAGGCCTCCAAGCCCCCTTTATTCCCACCCCGTTCGAATGCAGTAGTAAGAATCATTTTTTTGCTTTCAATTACGGGGATGGTTCGTGGCGGATGCCCCACGCGCTCACGAAAATTGTGACGGGGATCGCTTACGCGTTACATCGTTTCGCAATCGCCAGAAGCGTGCAAAGGGCGGAAAATTGGTTTGGTCGTTTACAATTTTACACGCCCTTATTGAAGGAGAACGAGGGGGTATGCAGACCGGTGAGGAAGCCAGAGGGGACAGGAGTACATGGGGACGACTAGAATGGCGAAGACACCAAAAGATTCCGTTGCCGGGACTTGAACCCGGGTCTTTCGGGTGAGAGCCGAATATCCTGACCGACTAGACTACAACGGATGCTTTAGCGCAGTTAAGTCATTTTTCAAAAACATTTTATTATTTTACAGCTAACAACACTTGCCTCCTGTGTCATTCTTCATTTACAAGCTACGATGTCCGCCCACTTGCTCTCCGTGGCCTCTTTCGCCTCACCACTCTCACTCGACCGACCGCCTTGCTGCCTCCGCCTTCTTTCGGGTGACTCAGGACAGCGCCTCAACCCGTCCTCACGGTTGGGACCCGGGCTAAGCGAAGCGCCCAGCGCGTCGAGGGCGGAATGGGCACGGGGAGAGTCCGCAGGCGGTGCTAGCGGGTTTCGCTCCGCGGCTGGCCGAGCGCAGTCGGGAAAATGGCTCAGCGTAGTACGGGGAGGGATCTCAGCGCGGGGCGAAAGCAGGAACAGTGCGGGACCAGGCGTTGAGCAGTGGAGGCAGAGTGCGGAGGGGCGCAGAGAGGCAGGCGGAAGCGGCGGAGGGTGGTCCGACAGGGGACGGAGAGGCGGGGGACGGTCGGTTGGCAGATGGGAGAGAGGGGGACGGCGAGGCGGTAGCGGAGGATGGGGGGGCGACGAAGGGGACAGCGGAGGCTTAAGGGACAGGGAGGGCGGAGGGCGACGAGAGGGATCCCGCGGTGAGGAAGGGGATTGGGGAAGGCAACGGGGCGGGGGAGCGGAGAGCGCGCGCGAGCGAGGGCTGGAAGAGAGGGATGGCAGGGACGCATGGCGTGCAGAAGGGGGGTGGGGCGGCGGGCGCACTGGCGCATCCTGGGACGCGCGGAGCCGAGGGGGAAGAGGCAGGGCGGGATCGTCCGCGTCGTGGGGCCGAGGGGGAAGAGGCGCAGGCGAGCGAGGCAGGGGACGGGGTGGGCAGGCGGGCGGAAGGGGCGCATGGGGGAGACGAAGTGAGGGGCGGTGGGGGAGCGAGGAGGGCGCGGAGGAGGAGGAGCTGCCGGCGGGGTCGTTCGTGCTGCCCGACCCCGAGGCGGACGGCGGGGCGGACGGCGTTCTCGTGGTGGGCGTCGAGGGCCGCCCCCCCGCGCTCTCCCCGCGCGACCTCGTGTGGGCGCGCGCGCGCCGCGTGCGGTCAGGCGTGGTGAGCGACGCGCGGTGGTGGACCGTGATGGATGGCGACCGACTCGTGGGGGAGGGCGAGGGGGACGCGGGGGACGACGGGGACGAGGGGGAGGGGGAGGAAGGGGGGGCTTTTGGGAGGGCAGGAGTGATGGAGGGAGATGAGGGGAGGGGACGGGAGGGGAGGGGGGCAGAGCGCGGGGACGAGTCGGACACAGCGGAGGAGGTGGAGGTGGAAATACCTGGGCAGGGGGGAGGGTGGGGGGGAGAGGATGAGGCGGAAGGGCGAGAGGGCATGAGGGCAGGGAGGAGGGGCGAGGAGGGGCCGGGCGGTAGGCGAGTGAGGGGCGTGCGGCTGTTCGGGCGGGACTTTGGGCGCAGCCAGGCGGGCAAGGGGAGGGACGGTGACGAAGATGCCAACCTGTCCGCGCGGAGTGGCGTGGCAACAGCACTTGCTGACGTGGCGGCATTGAGCGGTGGTGGTGACAGCAGGCAGAGGCGTGGTGGGCTGGGTGTGGGCGCCGGCAGTGCTGGCGGCACGCAGCAGCAGTGGGGTGAGGGCACACGGGGAGGGAGTGAGGCGGGGTGGCAGGGCGCGGAGGAGGTGCGTGGCGCTGGGAGGAGGAGGAGGAAGAGGAGGAGGAAGAGGAGGAGGAGGAGCGAGGGGAGTGGGCGAGTGGCGAGGAGTGGGCGCGGTACGGCATGGAGGCGCCGTTTGAAGGCATCATTGAGCTGGATGGCGATGGCGATGGCGATGATGATGATGGTGGTGCTGGTGGTGGTGCGTGGGGGGGGGGCGCACCGGGCAGGGCGGGCAGGAAGCGGCAGGAGGGAGCAGCAGGCGGGGTGGGCGGGGGTGCCAGCGTGCTGGATGCGCTGCGCCGACAGGTGGTGCCCCGGGGCGGGGAGGCGGACGAGGGGCGGGGTGGGGGCAAGGCAGACAAGGGGGAGAAGGGGAAGGAGGCGAGCAAGGAGAGTGGCGGGCGGGATGCAGCAACAGCAGCAGGCAGCAGGGCATCAGATGCGTCTGGCGCGGGCAGGGCAGGGGGGGGGGCGGTGGTGGCGCCCTCACAGCGCGACAACTACGACCCCGCGCTGGCGGACCAGTTCTTCAGCCGCTCCTCCTTCGCCCAACTCGGCGCCTCCCCTGCCGCCCTCTCTGCCCTCCACGCGCTTGGCATCACCCGCCCCTCACACATCCAGGTGTGGGCCGTCGAATGGTGTGGGGTGTCTGCAGTTGGAAGGGTTGTGTGTTGTGGAATGGGGTGTATGCAGTTGAAAGGGCCGTGTGCGGTGGAATGGGGTGTGTGCGGTGGAATGGGGTGTGTGCAGTTGATTGAGTATGCCGAGTGGACAAGCCCATTGCGACGTGGAGCATGCACTCATGACTCCGTGTGTGGAGCATGCACTCATGACTCCGTGTGTGGAGCATGCACTCATGACTCCGTGTGTGGAGCATGCACTCATGACTCCGTGTGTGGAGCATGCACTCATGACTCCGTGTGTGGAGCATGCACTCATGACTCCGTGTGTGGAGCATGCACTCATGACTCCGTGTGTGGAGCATGCACTCATGACTCCGTGTGTGGAGCATGCACTCATGACTCCGTGTGTGGAGCATGCACTCATGACTCCGTGTGTGGAGCATGCACTCATGACTCCGTGTGTGGAGCATGCACTCATGACTCCGTGTGTGGAGCATGCACTCATGACTCCGTGTGTGGAGCATGCACTCATGACTCCGTGTGTGGAGCATGCACTCATGACTCCGTGTGTGGAGCATGCACTCATGACTCCGTGTGTGGAGCATGCACTCATGACTCCGTGTGTGGAGCATGCACTCATGACTCCGTGTGTGGAGCATGCACTCATGACTCCGTGTGTGGAGCATGCACTCATGACTCCGTGTGTGGAGCATGCACTCATGACTCCGTGTGTGGAGCATGCACTCATGACTCCGTGTGTGGAGCATGCATTCATGACTCCGTGTGTGGAGCATGCACTCATGACTCCGTGTGTGGAGCATGCACTCATGACTCTGTGTGTGGAGCATGCACTCATGACTCCGTGTGTGGAGCATGCACTCATGACTCCGTGTGTGGAGCATGCACTCATGACTCCGTGTGTGGAGCATGCACTCATGACTCCGTGTGTGGAGCATGCACTCATGACTCCGTGTGTGGAGCATGCACTCATGACTCCGTGTGTGGAGCATGCACTCATGACTCCGTGTGTGGAGCATGCACTCATGACTCCGTGTGTGGAGCATGCACTCATGACTCCGTGGGTGGAGGCCAACCCTATGCGAGCACACTGCCTTGCCGTGCCTGTTGAAGGGTACGGACCGCATCGATGCCTCCTTCTCCTCCCACCTCCTCGCCCTTCCCCGACCACCCTCTTTCATCCGTTGCCTGCAACCTTCCCTCCCGATGCCTTTCCCTGCAAGCCCAACCGTCCCTTGTCCCCCCTCTCCCCATCCCCCCCGCCCCCCCTTTTCCTCCCTTCGTCCCTGCCCTGGCACGGATTGCATGCGGGCAGGCAGCGGCGTTCCCCTATGTGGTGCGCGGGGCGGACTGCATCGTGGCGGACCAGACGGGCTCCGGCAAGACGCTCGCCTACCTGCTGCCGCTGCTGCACCGCCTCAAGGCCCACGAGCTCGCCCGTGCTGCGGGCAGCGATGGGGGCAGCGGAGAGGGGCAGGGCAGGGAAGGGGCGGGCGGAGTGCGTGTGGGAGCAGCACCCAAGCGACCGGCGGCGATTGTGTTGGTGCCCACCACTGAGCTGGCGAACCAGGTGAGGATGGTGGGGGGAGGGAGTGTGTGCACGGGGCGCACTATGCCTTGCTATGCCAGGGCTTCGATCCATCTTGTGTCTTGTCGTCATGCTATTGACACCAGATATGATAAATAAACCGAATTTGCCTTCGGTTCGGTTGAACAGGTTCGACCTGTAGTCAAATTGAACAAGTTCGTGCAAACCACAGATTTTTGGGTGAGCAGTTTGCCGAACATTTGTGGTTGGGCCACGCGGCGTCGAACCTGAACGTCTCGACGAGGCAAACAGGTTGTCGAGGAACCTCGCGGGGTTCGTTGCGACCGGTAGAAATTTCGCGCGACCTGTAAGGATTCCACTAGACAAACAAAAGTTGGCAAGGGCTAGGGTTGTACGTCATTTGGCTTCGCAGATTCAGATATAGGTTAGATTATGCTAGCTCCTTACCTCCAATACTTGTACTCCCACTCACTTTAACACTCCAGAGTCCCATCCACTTGGACATGGAATCTAGTGAAGTTTAAGCAATCCTCTAGGAGTCGATTTGAACATATTCATCAGCATTCGGTCTAAGTTCAAAACTATGCGATTTTAGGGCTGCGAATTTTTATTTTGTGGCCACATGGCCACATCGGGCTGGGCTGGGCATTGGACCGTGAGAGAGGGCCCTTTGGGGCCTAACTTAAGTGGAGCGACAGGCACTCCCGCTACCCTGCACAACAGGTTTCTTGCGTGGATACATGCGTCATCATAATGCGTGTGCTTGTTATGTCACATGTCATATTCAATGAAGTTGGATGGGCACGCTGTTGCGGCGTTTACAACACTGTATCTAGTCATTTCAATCAAAAACCGAAATGTCCCTTTTGTATCATTTCGGTTTTTGATTGATATACGTAATGAACCACCCAATCAAAAACAGTATAAATATACATATATGTATGTATATCTAATGCATATCATGTACAACCGGAAATTCAAACCAAACTCTCATATCATGTACCATGTCAAAGTAAACCTTTTTGGGCAGTATTGGTCAGAATTAGTATTTTCCTTGTTGGAGATGTCTCGATTTGGCATGAGCGATATGCGCATTGGCCAGGACGTAGACATGGCAGGTACTCGCCCCCTCTTACCCTATTGAGAACCGCTGCACTCCCTATTGAGAACCGCTGCACCCCCTATTGAGAACCGCTGCACCCCCTCCTCTGCCATCCCCTTTCGCTCACCCCGTCCCCAGGTGGTGCGGGTGGCGCGGCAGCTGTCAGCGGGCGGCATGAAGGTGCGGTCGGTGGCGGTGACGGGCGGGCACCGGTGGCGCACGCAGGTGGAGGCACTGGCGGGCGGCGTGGACGTGGTGGTGGGCACGCCTGGCCGCGTGCTGCAACACCTCGACGCCGGCTCCATGCTGCTGGACGATGTCATGTGGTGAGAGCAGTGTGGCATGCTGCAAGCCAAGGGAGGAGAACCAGTAGCCATTAGCGCACCTCACTCCTCACCCTCTCACCTTCATTTTCCACAACCCGCCTTCACACACATGAGCAAAAATTTGATCTCCTGTTCGGTTCGATCTGAAAGTGTTCGACTCGAACGTGTTCGAGTGGCTTTTTTGCCCAAAATTGTTTGTGGTGAACACCTTGGTGTTCGTCATGAACACGCTCAACTGTTCGAGTGTTCGTGTGCAGAAAAATGCACGAACACCTAGGTGTTCGTGCATTTTTCTGCACGTCAAAGTTTGACGCGCTGGTTGGATCTAAAAAGGGAGGGCGACGATTGAGCTCAATCGTCGATATAGCCTAAGGATGGCATTCCACCCCCTACCCACTTAAACTCACACATTCCCATGGTTGAAATTCCACTTTGTGGCTCGAAACGTTAGGTATAAGGAACTAAGGGCATTACGATTTAGGTTGGAGTTAAGCAAGGCGAGATTGGATATCCACCAGATCTGCGCCAAGCCTAACTATATCTCTTGTAGGGCTATAGGGAACGTGACATTGCTTCTAGTACACTCGCCCTACTTGAATGTGACTATACTGAAAGAACCCCCCAAGGCAAACTGTTCGAGTTCGGGTCAAACACCTTAGTGTTCGGCCTTGCCTCAAAACTGTTCGACCCTATACTCGAACGGGGAACACTAAGATTTAAGAAAACTGTTCGAGTCAAACGTGTTCGGTTCGGTTCGAATTGACTATGTGTTCGCAAACTGTTCGAGACAAACGTGTTCGGTTCGCTCGTTGCTCATGTCTCACTGTCACAGTGTGCATGTGTGATTGCGTGAATGCGTGTGAATGTGTGCATGGCGGTGCAGTGTGGTGGTGGACGAGGCGGACATCATGTTTGACGACCATGACTTCAGTGCCGCCCTCAAGCCCATCCGCATGGGGTGCTCACGTGCATGCCAGGTGGTGCACGTCACGGCCACACTGCCAGCGGACGTGCACCAGCAGCTGCTGCAAGAGTACCCCACCGCCGTCTCCCTCATCGGCCCCTCGCTGCACCTCACCTCCTCCGGCCTCCAGGAGGTGCGTTTCATGCCATGCCTGCACGAGGTGTGTTTCATGCCATGCCTGCACGAAGTGCGTTTCATGTAGCATGCAGGAGGCATGGCTGGGCCCTCCTTGGGGCCACCAGACACAGCACTCTCCGCAACTTCATTCCTCCCCTCACCCACCCCCTCTTCCCCCCCCACCCCCCCCTCAGGTGCTGGTGGACTGCTCGCAGCCGCAGGGCGAGCAGCGGTCGGAGGAGGGCGGCTTTGCACGCAAGCGGGCGGCGCTGCTGCAGATCGTGGGGGCGGGCAGGGGCAGGCGCAGGGGGGACGCGGAGGGGGAGGGGGAGGAGGGGAGCGTGGGTGCAGTGGGAGGAGGGGAGGACAGCAGCGTTGGCTCAAAGAAGACGATTGTCTTCTGCAACAAGGTGTGCTGTGCTGTTGTGCTCTGTGCTGTGCTGTTATGCTCTGTGCTGTGCTGTTATGCTCTGTGCTGTGCTGTTATGCTCTGTGCTGTGCTTATGCTCTGTGCTGTGCTGTTATGCTCTGTGCTGTGCTGTTATGCTCTGTGCTGTGCTGTTATGCTCTGTGCTGTGCTGTTATGCTCTGTGCTGTGCTGTTATGCTCTGTGCTGTGCTGTTATGCTCTGTGCTGTGCTGTTATGCTCTGTGCTGTGCTGTTATGCTCTGTGCTGTGCTGTTATGCTCTGTGCTGTGCTGTTATGCTCTGTGCTGTGCTGTTATGCTCTGTGCTGTGCTGTTATGCTCTGTGCTGTGCTGTTATGCTCTGTGCTGTGCTGTTATGCTCTGTGCTGTGCTGTTAGGCTCTGTGCTGTGCTGTTATGCTCTGTGCTGTGCTGTTATGCTCTGTGCTGTGCTGTTATGCTCTGTGCTCTGGTGGTGCTTTGGCACCTGCGGCTAAGACCTGTCGTGCACTCTCTTCAGCCATTACTCAACCCCGTTTCTTGCCCTCACAGCATTTGTTCCT
The DNA here is from genome assembly GCA_947470075.1 of Closterium sp. Yama58-4. Classification (NCBI taxonomy): domain Eukaryota; kingdom Viridiplantae; phylum Streptophyta; class Zygnematophyceae; order Desmidiales; family Closteriaceae; genus Closterium; species Closterium sp. Yama58-4. The sequence continues at coordinate 124,154 of CANIUD010000820.1, read as the reverse complement.
CATTCTCGCTGTCTGCCAATGTGTGTGCATGCATGCTGTGTGGGCATATGGTGTTAGTATGTGTGTCTCCGTGTGCGTGATGCACGTGTGAGTTTATGTCCGTTTGTGTGTGCTTGTATGTGCCGAGTGTGTGCATGCTTGTGACCATGTGTGTGGGTGTGCATGTACTGTATGTGTGTGCGTGCTCATGCATGGGTGTGCCCGTGCGTGTGAGTGCGTGCGTGGGGGCGGCCGGCATCAGATAGAGACGTGTCGGCGCGTGGAGAACGTGTTGGTGAGGGCGGACCGCCAGCAGCGCCGCTACAGGGTGCTCGTGTGCCACGCGGGCATTGCCCCCGACGCGCGCCGCCACGCCTTGGAGCAGCTGCTCGCGCCTAACCCACCATTGCCGCTCATCCTTGTCTGCACTGACCGGTACCTCCCCCTGCACCCACCTGCCTCTGTGTAGCTTTTTCTGCCTCTCTCTACCTCCCTCTATCTCCCTCTGCCCATCCCTATCTCTCTCTGCCTCTCTCTACCTCGTCTCTGGTGTTCACTGTCGGCCGTTTAAAGTGCCATTCCTGGTGCAGCCTGCGTACCCCTGCGCCCTCATCTTCTCCCTGTCCTCCGTGCGGTATCGCCCCCTCCCCCCCCCCCCCCCCCCCTTCCCCTCTTCCCCTTTCACCGTGCGTGGCAGGGCGTCGCGCGGCATAGACAGCATCGACGTGGACCGAGTGGTGCTCTTTGACTTCCCGCGCGATCCCAGTGAGTACGTGCGCCGCGTGGGCCGCACGGCCAGGGGAGCGGGCGGCACGGGCACAGTGTACGTGTTCGTGCAGGGCGGGCAGGTGGGGCTGGCTCGCCGCATCATGACCCGCAACGACCGCGGGCTGCCCGTGCATGAGGTTCCCGACAGCTTCTTCTGACCCCCCCGGGGCCTGTGATGCCTTCGACTAGTGTCTGAGTTAATTCAAGATTCTCATGCAGTTGCAAGCTTGGGAGAGCTTTGGTGAGCATGTCGGCACCCTGGAGATGGGAGCGTACTGAATGCACCTCGATCTCCTGCTGGCGCACCGTATCCCGTACAAAGTACCAAACCACCTTAATATGCCTGCTGCGCTGATGACGAACGGGACTGTGGGCAAGAGAGACAGCAGACTCATTATCACATAATAATGAAATAACCCCTTCATTGCCCAGATGCATCTCAGCCAACAAGTTCCTCAACCAGATGGTCTCGTTGGCCCCCTCCAATAAAGCCTTATACTCAGCTGCATTAGTGCGTCAAGCAACACTATCTTGCCTTTTGCTATACCTGCTGTTAGCTCCTCCCAACTTAAAGATGTAGGCAGAGCAACTCTTGAAATCGGTCTCACCACCCCAATTCGAGTCAAAATACCCCACTATCAGGGCCCAAAATAGGTTTAGGTCCACTCTTTCAAATCAGGGTTCCAGGCCCCCAGTACCCTGACTGTTAGGGTAAAACGTTGTTGGAAGCAAGTGATTTAAAGCGCCTCTGTCGTGTCGAAACAACTAAGCCATAAACGAAGCAGAACACAAACGAAACATCGGCGAGTCAATCCTCGGAGGCTGAGAAGGAAAGTAACTGCTGGATGTTGCGCGAAAGTCAAAGGTCAAGCGACCTTTGACCTGACAAGTACAGCGCGACAGCAAGGACACACAACCGACTCGTTATTGAGCGGTTGCCCGAGTCGTCACTGTATCGAACCGCAACAGCAACAGTAAAACAATTATTAATTGTATCTCTTCGTATCCCTTGTACTCTTATAAAAACCTTGTATCTCCTTGTTTTAATCAATCTACTTTGCCCTCACACACCAGCGCAAGGTGGTTCACTATCCTCATTAAACGCTTCCGCAATTACAACAAGTCCTACCCAGAGTTTAGTCTTGTAAAGATCCTAAGGGCTCTCAGCCCAACATGGTGTGAGAGCAGTCAGGACAAACTCAACTACTTTCAAGGCACCTACAACATCAGAAACCATGGCTACTCAGAAGGAGAGGAGCTCCTCTAACGGTTCCCCAGGCACCACCCCTACTCCACCTCCTGCCTCTGGCCTACAGACAGAGGAGGGTACGGCAACAAGACCAACAGCAGGGTCTACCGAAACTCCTGCAAACCAGGCTGCAGGCTTCGACCCAAGCATGATGGAGAAATTCTTCTCCTTCATGTTCTTCTACGAACAACGTCAAGCGGCACCTGCGCAGTCAAACAATAGCAACAACAACAACGATGTCACGCCCATGAGTCTCGACGTCTCATCCTACTCGCGCGGAAATCAACAGCAGCAGCCTACCTTTGCTCCATACGAGCCTCAGCGCGGCTCAATCAGCTTCATCCCGTATCAGCAGGCTTCACATGGACAAGAGAAGCCATTGGATGCACTTCAAGCTCAGTCCCAGTTCGCACACGTCTTAAAACTACAAATGTCAAGACCATTCGACGGGAAAGATTTCTTCACCTAGTCATTCGAATTTGAGCTGATGATGGAAGGCGCGCAGATATCTGGATTCTCCGATGGAAGCCTGGCATATCCAACAAACGGGATGCAATACGACAAGCAGCAGTACACATATCAGTCGATGATGGCATACACAATTCTGCTGAGGAACCTAACCCCAAACCAACAGCAGAACATTCGGTCTTACCGGGGATACGGCAACTCCGCCGAGCTCGCGTACAACCACCTGAAGAACCTGTATCAAGCAACAGACAGCGTCAATCAGAGTCGGTTAATGGCACAACTGACAACGGTTGAAATGAAACGAGGCGAAAAGGGGATGGCGTATATCAGCCGCTGTCGCGAATTGCGCGACAAACTCCTTCGATGCGGAGGGTCGATATCTGAAGACGCCTTTGTGACAGTCGTTATTGGCGGCCTCGGTCCTCAATGGCGCTCCACCCGAGCCATTCTCTGAGCCCACGGAAGGATATATGAAGCAGCACTCTGCGCCGAGATTCACGCTGAGCAGCAAGACATGGACCTGCAAGAGGAGCGACACAGGAAGAAAGCGTTAGTACCCGAGTTTGCATTCCACACCCAACGGCGCTACAACAACAACATCCGGCATCAACCAAAACCCGTACCTCCGTTCTGTCATATCTGCAAGACATCAGGGCACCCTTGCACACACTGCCCGAATCGACAGCAGTCAACACCGCCACAACGCCAACTCCGTCCCTCAAGCAGCCAAGTCACCTCAACGCAGGCGCACCCCACCACTCAAGTTCAAAACTCAACGACATCGACGACACAACCTGCACAAGGATCAAGAAACATCATCAGTTGCATGGCCAAGTTAACTGACTCCTGCATCACCGAGTCACCGCCACACTACTCACCGGAAGAACAACTCGACGAAAGTACTCCACGTCGCGAGACACTGCAACCGAACCCGACGTACGCTGCCATCGCACAAAGCGAACCGTTCGGGAAAGACACTTGGTTCTTGGACAGCTGCTGCGGACAACACATGTGTTTCTCAGGCCGTTTCGTCCAACGGGAACATCAGCTCGAAGGAGAAGCCGTCATCACCGTCGCCAACAACCAGAACCTGCGCACACGACGACAAGGCGTAGTTCAACTTCAGTCACGGGAAACAAACGTTATACTGCAAATGTCAGAAGTTTTGATCGCAGAGGGACTCGGCTACAACTTACTGAGTGTCAGTCAACTGATGGCGAAAGGCATCCACCTCGAAGCAGATAGCACCACTCAGGAGTTCAAGCTGTACCACGGGAGAGGAGGTCTTTACATCGGGAAAGCAGTGCTAAAAAACGTCGTCTTCGTCCTCGACTTCGTTCCAGACCAAGGCACCGCCGACAGCGACGGAATCGTGACCTTCACCTCCTGGACACACCCACCGAATCTTGACCCAGACTTCAGCCCCGGCGGCTTCTGGTATTCACACACGATACCTGAGGCAGAACGAACAAGTGCGTTAGCAACGATTCAACAATCGGCAGCAGCAGAGACAACATCGGCAGCAGCAGAGACAACATCGGCAGCAGCAGAGACAACATCGACAACAGCAGAGACAACGACAGCAGCAACAGCAACATCAACACCAATCGTTGGCCCTTCAACACCACCGGTCATTGTCGACGATTCACCACTGACACCCGCGCAGCAGTTAACTCCGACTCCACGGGAAGTACACCGAAGCGCCAACCTTACCGCCAGCTTCTACTCCAACTCCGATATGTACAGACGATCACCCGGACATCGCGCCACTGAAGACATCTGGCACGCAAGAATGGGACATCCGAGTAACACGGTGTTAAACAACACGATAAGAGCAGGTGTGCTCGACAAAGACTCACTGCTCATAACTGACGGAAGTGAACTCTGACGAGCCCGCGGAACATGCTTCACCTGCCCCGAAGCTGACTTACCACATCAGCCGTTCGTCTCTCACCACAACCCGAGCGCACCAGCGTACGCACCACTGGAGAAGGTGTACAGCGACATCCTATACAACCGTGAACCCGGACAGGGAACATACAGCTACGTCATCACGTTCATCGACACCGCCACACGTTACGTCTGACACTTCAACCTTCCTAGCCGCAACATGGCCTTCGAAGCCTTCGTCGCCTGGCTCCCAGCGGCAGAACGAGAGTCAGGAGTGAAACTGAAAAGTCTCCAAACAGACGGGGGAGGAGAATATCAGTCACAGCGATTCAAGCAGTACCTGGCAGAACGAGGCATCAAGAGGCTCATTTTCCTTCCCTACGCCCATTAACAACAAGGCGTGGCAGAAAGAATGAACAGGACCCTCCAGAACACCATGCGCAAACTGCTACGTGGCATGCGGCTACCCAACCACCAGTGGCCCGACGCAATGGACCATGCCGTGATGCTGCACAACCTGCTCTCGTCATCATCACTACCGAACAACGCATCACTGCACCTGCTATGGACAGGAAAAATGTGCAGCACAAAAATGTTGAGAGTTTTCGGCTGCATGGTACAGTACCGACCCCCAGCTGCACGAGCCGGCCGATTCTCCCAACGCGCACAGTGGGGACTACACCTGGGCATCGAAAAGAACTACAACGCATGGAAGATTTTCGACGTCCACTCAAAAGAAACAGTAGCAGCACGTGATGTCATTTTCTACGAGCGGCTCACACTTTCGACGTACCTTGCCAACCTGGATGAACATCGAGACCCCACAGGTGGCTTTCACGGTGACCGAGCCTTCGCTTTGGCAGCTGACGAGGAAGACTGGGATGAGCAGAACGTGGAAGGAGCCTCGGAAGCAGCCGGACCTCTACCTTACTGTTCGGTCGATATCCCCATGGACGACGAAAATCCTCGCGAAAGTATCAACGCCGAAGTCTATTACGACCTCGCCGACACTGGTTACGTTACACCTGCACAAGTCAACACCAACGAAGCAGAACGCCTAGGGCCCAACTTCGTACCTGATCCGGAAGAAGGTGACGAAGCAGCTTATCCCGAGGACATAAATCTCCCCCGACTCTCACAGAGTGGACTGCAGATCCTGGGACTTGTCACCGCAGTCCACGGCCCGGAGCCTCCTAAGGAGCCTGCCACAGTTCAGCAGGCTCTGGGGGGGGAGCATAAGGAAAAATGGCGTGAAGCCATGGACAGGGAGTTAAAGGCGCTAGAAGAGCGCAACACCTGGAAAGTCGTTCCCATCGGCGTGGCACGGAACAAGACAATTCTCACCGGAAAATGGGTTTTCCGTGTGAAAACAAAGGCAGACGGCACCATTGACAAATTCAAGGCACGATGGGTCGTGCGCGGCTTCGACCAAGAGCACGGACGCGACTTCACTGAGACATTCGCACCGGTCAGCCGACACACCTCGCTGCGAATTCTTCTCGCCATCGCCGCTATGAAGAAAAAGAAACTGCGCCAAATCGACGTCACAAATGCCTTTCCTTACGCACCTGTTGACGCCGAGATCTTCGTTAAGCTACCACACGGCTCCAACACCGATCCCAACCAAGTGTGCCAACTGCTAAAATCCCTGTACGGCATCAAACAAGCCCCACGGCTGTGGCAGCAGTATCTACACGCCCGACTCATCCGCATCGGATTCCGCCAACTACCGCAAAACCAAGGCATGTACCGGCTCACGAAAGGCAATGACTACATTCTACTCATCGTCTACGTAGACGACCTACTCTACATAGGCTCGACCGACGACGTCACTACCTGGTTCGAAGGGGAGCTGCAACAGGATCTCACTCTCACGGTTTCATCCATCGTTACGCAATACCTCGGCCTCAACATTCAGGAAGAAGAAAACGCGATCTACCTCAGCGCCGCAAAATACGCCGACACCATCGCCAAACGTTTCGGACTCACCCCGACCACCATCTCTACTCCATATCGCTACACCACCGGAAACTACAAGGAAGGCTCCACTCCGCTCAAGCCCGCCGGCATACGCGACTACCAGAGAAAGCTGGGATGCCTCCTCTTCGCAGCTGTCACCTGCCGACCGGGCCTATCGTACTCGGCGAGTCAGCTCGCCACCCACCTCAAGAAACCTGAAGCGGAGCACATGGCGCAGCTCGATCGTGCACTACACTACCTCGTTTGTACACCGACGATCGAATTAACTTATCACAAAAACGGAACTACGACACCTAAGTTGATCGGCTACGTCGACGCTGACCACGCAGGCGACTCTGACAACAGGCGCTCGCGCACCGGCTACGTCTACCCTTTCGAACCTATCGGGCCCATCTCATGGCAGTCGAGCAAATAAGAGTTAATTGCTCTCTCCTCAGCTGAAGCAGAATATATCGCACTCTGCTCAGCCACCAAGGAAGGACTGTACCTTCGCGAACTGCTGGAAGAAGCGAAGCTGGCTCAGTTACCCAGCTTCTCCCTGTTCTGCGACAACCAGTCAGCAATTCGCATCGCGAACAAAAATGGATTCGCGAATAGGACGAAGCACATCGCCCTGCGATACTTCTTCGTGAAAGACGAGATCGAGAAGGGGAGACTCGAGCTGTCATACTGCCCCACGTCCGAGATGGCAGCTGACTACTTGACCAAGAAGCTCGGAAAGCAGAAGTTCGAGTACTGCATGCTGCTGACTGGACAGGGCCACGTCATCAGCAGCGACACTCCAGAAGCGAAGGGGAGTGTTGGAAACAAGTGATTTAAAGTGCCTCTGTCGTGTCGAAACAACTAAGCAGTAAACGAAGCAGAACACAAACGAAACATCGGCGAGTCAACCCTCGGAGGTTGAGTAGGAAAGTAACTGCTGGAGGTTACGCGAAAGTCAAAGGTCAAGCGACCTTTGACCTGACAAGTACAGCGCGACAGCAAGGACACACAACCGACTCGTTATTGAGCAGTTGCCCGAGTCGTCACTGTATCGAACCGCAACAGCAACAGTAAAACTGTTATTAACGGTATCTCTTCGCATCCCTTGAACTCCAGCGCAAGGTGGTTCACTATCCTCATTAAACGCTTCCGCAATTACAACAAGTCCTACCTAGAGTTTAGTCTTGTAAAGATCCTAAGGGCTTTCTCAGCCCAACAAACGTTTCGTACCCTGCCAAAAACAGCCTAAAAAAACTTGGATGGTTGGATGTTAGGCTAAGAATCAGAAGGTTGCGAGTTCAAATCTGGATGGAGGCCGAAAAGTTTTGCGGCTTCGCAAAGAAAAACCTTGCAACAGAGGGATTCGGTGTCAGTGTTATATACACTGCACCCTGATATCAGCAGGGTAACCGAAATTGTTATCAGTGTAAATCAAAGGCTAGCCTTTTTGCTCTAGGTTAAAAATTTTGATACCGTACCCTGTTTTTACAAGGGTAACTGGAAAAAAAGCGGCCTACCATCAGGGAAAAAATGGTATTTTACCCTGATAATTTGGGCCCTCCCCACTACTTTCTCACCACCTTGGCGCTCTTACCGTAATTGATGACACGATCAGCTGTGTCGACCAAGTACCTGAGTGCTCTCAGCGCAGCGTACATGTGAATGTGCAAGGGTGTTAACAATGAATGACATGTCAGGACGGGTAGTCACGGCATCATACATCAAAGCTCCCATTGAAACTGTGGTACACCTTGTTATCGCCGGGAATCGTTATGGATAGGGTAAGAGTTGTTAAGTTGTAGAAAGACAGTTAAGTCTTACACTGACTTTTTTTATAATGGTTGAAAGACAACAAGATGATTCTAAGATAGAAGTACAAGGGCATAAATAGCAAACTAGCTAGCCATAAACGTTGAGAGGTACATTCCCTTATTAACTATATTGCACAACTACAGTAACTGCGACTATTGTCATTCTGCACAGTTACCATGTTGCATCGCGTAACCTCTGAAGCGGTTGCATGATGGTTAACAGTCGCAAACGTTGACTCTTGTTAAAGACTCAGGACTGAGTCTATGAAGAGTATAGGCCGAAATAACTCAAAATCGTTGGTCCTACTTTTTGGACAGAATCGTCGACTTCACAAGAAACGTCGTCGACGAACAACGCACAATTGAAACTTCACGATTTTCAGATATGTTGTAGCTTTAGACCGTGGCTACAATTCCTAATTTGAATCTCACGAAAAGGTGAAGTAAATCGTGAGTTATCAATTTCGGCGCAATAGGGGGTATGCTGCCACAGAATTTTAACTCAATCACAATAGTCTTACAAGTACACACACAAGGAAGTTAGAGTAGCAATAAACCAGGTAGGAGGGAAGAGGGAAGGTCCCAAGGGAGTCCCCAACCAAGGAAACCCCATGCCACACAATTTTCTTCCCCATAGGCAACCCAACTTTGACCTTTGTCACTATCCCAACCTCCACAATCCACCTCACCCAAGTTGGCCACACTTGCCAACCCAATTTGGTTTCTCCCAACCACTTGGCAGCATCTACAGTAATGGGGACGAATTTCCCAACCCCCAAAAGTCCATACCCCATATTGAGTCAATCAACAAATTCTCATAGTCGTCGCAACCAAATATAAAAAGCATACGAACTTCCAATGTTCGTAATTTTCTTGACCGTGCTCCGATCGCGACGATTCTTGGTTCGTCGGAAAGCTCTTGATCAGGTGAGTCATGTCATATATCTGCTTAAGCAAGATAACATTCACACACAATCACAAAGTCCAAACCACACGGAACACTAATTCTTGCACACGCTCACACCACGCATGCAACGCACGAACATATGATGGGAGGCAGACAGACGTGAATGCGAATGATAGCATCACACAACAACTCTTTGGCGACTGTTGACCTTCCGGTGACTCTCGAGCTACATTCCGCGTGCTCTATATGAGCTATTGCGGCACTGGTGCAGTAGTACTGCTTCGTTATAAAGTGGCACGTTAGGAGAGAGCCTTCGGGAATGTTATAATAACCTTTTCGGTTAGTCCAACACTCCCCATTATTCCTGAAGGTAAGCCACGTGGGATTTCTTTGAAATCCTGCAAATTTTGGTGCATTGTTGAAACTTCTAACGTGGTAGCTTCTTGGTCAATAAATCACCTGCCATGTCACCAACCGGGCTGTACGTGAGTTTGACCTTGCCCTTGTTAATTTCGTCCTTGGCGAAGGTGTAACGGAGAGCGATGTGCTTTGTGCGGTTCACGAAGCCGGGCTTATTCGCGATCTTAATCGCGCTCTGAGTTTTCGCAGAGTAACGTGAAGTGTCCGTTCATCGTTACTTTCACTTCCTGTAGAAGCTCCATCAGGTACAGCCCTTCGTGAACAGCTGTGCTGGCAGCGATGAGCTCAGCTTCAGCTGATGAAAGAGCGATGAGCTCCTGCTTCTGAGAGTTCCAGGAGATGAGTCCAACAGGTTGGAGTTGAAATTTGAAACCTTTGCAGGAGCGTTTGTTGTCAACATCTCCCGCATGGTCCACGTCTACGTAGCCGTGAAGCTGCAGGGTAGCAATTAAGTTAGTTTCGTAGGTGACTCCGACATCGGGGGTAGAGATGAAGTATTGGACTGCTCGGCGTAGGTCTAGTAGATTCTCCCCTTCATTTCGATGCATATGATGCACGAGCTGGCTTGCATGTGACGGCGGCGAATAGTAGACATCCTAGTTGCTGTTGACACAGCCGATGATTTTCGATGGAGAATGGTGTGGTGTCGGGTACGTGATTGGAAGGAGGAGTGCAGAATGGGGCGGTGAGGTTGATCGAGGCGATTGCGATTTTCTTTGCGAGCGTTTCCGCATACTTGGCGGCGGAGAGATGGATGGAAGTAGCGGACTGGGTGATGTTGAGACCAAGGAATTGCGTGATGTTATGGTTGATTGTCACTTCCAGCTTCTCTTTGATCTCCTCTTTGAAGCAATCAAGTAGCTCCGCGTCTTTGCCGGTGTAGAGCAGGTTGTCGATGTAGGCGACGAGAAGGATGAACTTGCCGCACGATTCCTTCCGGTACATCCCTTGGTCGTGCAGCAGCTGAGTGAATCCAAATTCTGTTAGAACGGTGTGTAGGTACTGCTGCCACAGACGAGATGCTTGCTTGATGCCGTAGAGGGATTTCTGGAGGAGGCAGACGGCACCGTCGCTTTCTTCAAGCGCGTATGGTTGCTCGACGAAGATGATAACATTGACGGGTGCGTACAGGAACGCACTTCCGACATCGATATGTAGGAGCGGACGATGCTTATTGGGTGCAATGCAGATGAGAATGCGAATGGGGGTGTGCCAACCGACGGGCGCGAAGGTCTGGTTGTAATCCACCAACTGAGTTTGTTCGAAGCCGCGTACCACCCATCTTGCCTTCTATTTGTCAATGGAGCCATCCGCGAGAGTTATAATTCCGAAAACCCATTTGTGAAAAGTTAGAACGTGAATGTTGCATTGAGTAGCATGAGGAGTACATGTATCAAACCCTAGAATGTTGTACCCCATATGAGCTACCCCACTACAGCCTACACAGACTATAGTGTATAAGTTTGACACACCCCCATAGGCAAAGTGGGGGAGAACAAAGGGTCACAAGACCAGTCAAGCAAAGCAAGGCAAAGCAAGCTCAGGGTGGATCACAACGTCACCACACAGTCTGAGCACAAGTTCAAGGCCACAAGGCCAGTTCACATGCAAGGTCACATATATATAACACTAAACAGGCAAGGGCAGGTATATATATGTAACAGTACAAGCAAGGTCAAGAAGTAAGCAAGTGAGGCAAGGTAGGCACAAGACCTAACAGAGTGCAGAAGCGCTGATGATCACAAGGCGCGAGTGCCTTAGTGAAGATATCAGCAGTGTTGGCCTCAGAGGCCACGTAAGCAAGGCGCAGCTGACCACGCTGCTGCAACTCACGAGCAAGGAAGTAGCGGAGAGCGATGTGCTTCGTTCTGTGCTCCAGTCTGTGCTCATGACACAAGGCCAGCATGGCCTTGTTGTCTACGTACAGCACTGGAGGAGAACGAGGCCGCTCTCCCAGGTCAGTCAGCAGGTAGGTGAGCCAGCGTAGCTCCTGTGCAGCCATGGCCCCTGCGTAGATCTCAGCCTCACAACTGGAGCCGAGAACAGAAGACGAGCGGGTAGACCGCCACGAAACAGAGCCGGAACCAAGGCTGAAGGTGTAACCCTGTGACGACCGCTGCGTAGCCTGGTCGTCAGCCCAAGAAGCGTCTGCGTGACCAGTGAGGACCACTGGACTCTGCCCTCCAAGCACAAGCCCCATGCCCGACGTACTGCACAAGTAGCGCAACACCCTCTTCGCTGCAGCCATGTGCTCTGGTCTGTGTCTCCCAGGAGCAACATAGCGTGCCAGAATGCTAAGAGGGTATGCAAGGTCAGGTCGAGTGCAGGTCATCAGGTACATGAGGCAGCCGACAAGCTCTGGGTACGGGCCACTCGACTCTACGGACTCATCCGAAGGCAGAGCTGAGAGCGAGTGGCGTGTAGGCAGAGGAGTGGCCTGAGGCGAGGAGTACGTGAAGCCGAAGCGCTGAAGGACCTGCTGCACCATGTGTGACTGAGTCAGGGTAATGGTGCGCTGTGCTCTGTCCCGGGTGATCTGCAAGCCAAGGTAGCTGCGCAGTTCACCCAGGTCTGTGCACGTGTGTCTCTTCTGCAGCTCGGACTTCACGTAGGCAAGTCCAGCAGTGTCAGCTGTAGCAAAGACCAAGTCGTCGACGTACACGAGGATGTAGAACGGCGGCAAAGAAGTGTCGGTGCGCAGAAACAGCGACGGGTCGGCAGTAGAAGGAGCAAACCCAAGGGCCGCAAGTGTAGTCCTCAGTGTGTCGTGCCACTCACGAGGCGCCTGGCGGAGACCGTAGACTGGCCGCCGGAGGCTCCACTGGGTGCCAGGAGGAAAAGTCACAGTGAAGCCAGGTGGGCGGCGCAGCCAGATCTCCTCGTGCAGGCTGCCCTGCAAGAAAGCAGTGCTGAAGTCAAGAGAGTGCAGCTCGTAGTCTCGGTGAGCGGCTATGTGCAGCAGTACCCGAAGAGTGGTCATCTTCGGGGTGGGAGAGAAGGTCTGAAAGTAGTCAACTCCCTGCCGCTGACTGAAGCCACGAGCCACGTAACGCGCCTTGAAGACAGGCGGAGAACCCGGCGGCCGCTTCACCCTGAAAATCCACATGCCACTGACGATGTTCGCCCCAGGCGGGGGAACCTCGTCAACGTAGGTGCCTGTGGACTTCCAGGAAGCCATCTCTGCGTCCATGGCTGCCTGCCACTGAGAGGAGTAGGGACCCTCTATCGCCTCCGCGTAAGAGCGCGGAGTCGGGATGTCTAGCGCATCCGGGTCTCCCTCAGGGGCAAGCAGCATGGACACGAGATGAGGTGAAGCAGCAGCCAAGCACTGGAACTCCTCCTGCCTGTCCTCAAGGACGTCCGTGCCAAGAGCACACTCACCCCCGACGGACGGAGGACAGACAGACTCAGACTCAGCGACGAGACTGGTAGCGTAGTCTAGGCGACAGCGAGCAGCGAAGTCGACAAGCTCAGCAACGAGGGCAGACGCAGCAGTAGACTCAAAGGAAGGGTCAGTGACGACAGTAGCAAGGAGACGTGTGACAGTAGGACGCGCAGCACGAAGGGAGTCCGACTCAGGGTCAGGAAGGTCAGGAAGAGAGGACGCTGGAGGAGAGGGCAAAGGGGCACGCAGCGGAGCAGTGGAAGGACGCAGAGACATCCGGTGCGTGCCGGGGACAGGGGGAGGACGCTGGCGCGAACCACGACCACTAGTGCGAGCAGCACGGACAGGCGACGCAGGGCGAGACGCAGGCTCACGACGCTCAGCAAGACCTCCAGTAGGACCAGTGTAGGGAGAAGGAGAAGGAAGCGGGGAAGGTGGCTGTAACTGTGACTCAGACTGGACAGGAGGCGGACACTCTAAGGCAGGAGCAGGACCAAGAGAGGACGGAAGACCAAGAACCTGCTCAAGGAGCGGAACGAAGTACGGCCGTGGCCGCGCAGCTCCACCAGTGCCAGCAGGAACAGCACCAGCACCCCCAGCGGGAGCACCAGCACCAGGAGGACCCCCAGCTCCAGCAGCTCCAACTCCAGCACCCTCAGCAGCACCAGCGCCAGGAGCACCCCCAGCGCCAACACCCCCAGTAGCTCCAGCTCCAGTCGGACCACCCGAAGACGCAGCAGCTCCAGCTCCAGGAGCACCAGCAGCACCAACGCCAGCAGCACCAGCAGCACCACCAGCTCCAGCAGGAGGAGCACCCGTAGGCCCAGCAGCTCCAGTACACTCGGTACGAGCACCTCTGGGACCCTCGGCACCAGCACTCTCAGCAGCAGTAGAACCTCCAGCGCCTGCAGCACCACCAGCTCCAGCAGCACGTCGCCAGCGCCGGGCGAACCACTCACGCAGCTCCTGTGGAGAGAGCAGCTCCCGCCGGGACGAAGCACCCGAAGAACTGTCAGGCTCAGCACCACCAGACGCCAGACGAGCAGGTCCAGCACCCTCAGGCTCCGCACTCCGAGACTCAGCACCCCCAGGCTCAGCACCCCCAGACGCAGCACCCCCAGACGCAGCACCCCCAGGCGCAGCACCCCCAGGCTCAGTACCCCCAGGCTCAGCACCCCCAGGCTCAGCACCCCCAGGCTCAGCACCCCCAGTCGCAGCACCCCCAGACCCAGCACCCCCAGGCTCAGCACCACCAGCAGCACCAGAGTCAACAGCTACCTCGACTGGCTCAACTGCATCTACCTGGGACACACCTGAGGGAGCAGGACCCTGAGGGGGGAGGGGGTCTACCGGAGGGGGACCTGGCGTAAGGAAGAGCGGCGGGGGAGGGAGGGACGCAGTGCGGTAGGGGAAGAGACGGTAGTAGGGAACCGACTCGTCAAAGGTGACGTCCTGGGACGCGAAGACACGGCGCGAGGTGGGGTGGTAGAACTGCCAGCCTGGCGCGTCAGGGGGGAAGCCAAGGAAGACGCAGGGAACAGCACGAGAGGACAGCTTGTCCGCAGACAAGTCGCGGACAAACGCCCTAGATCCCCAGACCCGGAAACGCGACGCATCCTCAACCTTCCCCGTCCACAGCAAAGCAGGGGAGGTCTCCGGCATGGAGACCCGGGGGTGAAGGTTGAGCTGATGCGCCGCGTACCGAACCGCAAACGGCCACAGAAAATGGGGAGCAGCTATCAGAATCACTAGGCAAGAATGAATGAACTAGGAGAAGATTGGGTACAAATATGAAACCCTAGTTGGGGTTGTACCCCATATTGGCTACCCCACTACAGCCTACCAACATATAACACATTACAATTTAACACACCCCCATAGGCAAAGTGGGGGATAGCAAAGCAACGCAAGCCCAGGGTGGATCACAAAGTCACCACACTCCGAGCACAAGCAAAGGCCACAAGGCCAGTTCACATGCAGTGCTAGATATAGTACAAGACAAACAACAAGATATATATAAAGTACAGTACAAAGAATGTCAAGCAGTGAGCAAGTGAGGAAACGTGGACACAAGGCCTAAAGAAGTACAGTGCCGCTGATGAAGCTAGGCGGGAGCGCCTTGGTGAAGATATCAGCAGTGTTGGCCTTCGAGTCCACGTACACAAGCCGAAGCTGACCTCGCTGCTGCAGCTCTCGAGCAAGAAAGTAGCGAAGAGCAATGTGCTTCGTCCTGTGCTCCAGTCTGTGCTCCTGACACAAGGCAAGGGCCGCCTTGTTGTCGCCGTACAGAACTGGAGGAGAACTAGGCCGCTCTCCCAAGTCAGTCAGCAGGTAGGTGAGCCAGCGTAACTCCTGTGCAGCCATGGCCGTGGCGTAGATCTCAGCCTCACAACTAGAGCTGAGAACAGAAGAAGAACGGGTGGACCGCCACGAGACAGAACCAGAGCCAAGGCTGAAGGTGTAACCCTGCGACGACCGCTGCGTAGCCAAGTCGTCCACCCAAGAAGCGTCCGAGTGACCAGTGAGAACAACTCTGTCGTGTCCTCCAAGCACCAGCCCCATGCCTGATGTACTGCACAAGTAACGCAGCACCCTCTTAGCAGCCTCCCAGTGCTCTCGCCTGTGTCTCCCAGGCGCAACGTAACGAGCAAGGATGCTAAGAGGGTACGCGAGGTCAGGTCGCGTGCAAGTCATCAGGTACATGAGGCAGCCTACAAGCTCTGGGTACGGGCCACTCGGCTCTACGGACTCGTCCGAAGGTGGAGCTGAGAGCGAGTGGCTGGTAGCCAGAGGTGTGGCCTGTGGTGAGGAGAACTGGAAGCCGAAGCGCTGAAGGACCTGCTGCACCATGTGTGACTGAGTCAGGGTGATGGTGCGGCGAGCTCTGTCCCGGGTGATCTGCAAGCCAAGGTAGCTACGCAGTTCACCCAGGTCAGTGCAGGTGTGTCTCTTCTGCAGCTCCGACTTCACACGAGTGAGTGCCTCAGTGTCAGCAGTAGCAAAGACTAAGTCGTCGACGTACACGAGAATGTAGAACGGCGGCAGCGACGTGTCTGTGCGCAGAAACAGCGACGGGTCAGCAGTAGACGGCGCGAACCCAAGAGCCGCAAGTGTAGTCCTCAGTGTGTCGTGCCACTCACGTGGCGCCTGGCGGAGACCGTAGACTGGCCGGCGGAGGCTCCACTGGGTACCAGGAGGAAACGACCCAGTAAAGCCAGGTGGGCGGCGCAGCCAGATCTCCTCGTGCAGGCTGCCCTGCAGGAACGCTGTGCTGAAGTCAAGAGAGTGAAGCTCGTAGTCACGCTGAGCAGCAACGTGCAGCAGAACCCGAAGAGTGGTCATCTTCGGGGTGGGGGAGAAGGTCTGGAAGAAGTCAACCCCCTGACGCTGACTGAAGCCTCTAGCAACGTAACGAGCCTTGAAGACAGGCGGAGAACCTGGCGGCCGCTTCACCCTGAAAATCCACATGCCATCGACGATGTTCGCCCCAGGAGGGGGAACGTCGTCGACGTAGGTGCCTGTGGACTTCCAGGATGCCATCTCTGCGTCCATGGCTGTCTGCCACTGAGAGGAGTAGGGACCCGAGATCGCCTCTGCGTAAGTGCGCGGAGTGGGGATGTCTAGTGCATCCGGGTCTCCCTCAGGGGCAAGCAACCAGGCCACGAGATGAGGTACAGCAGCCGCGAGAGAGTCAAAGTCCTCCTGCCTGTCCTTAAGGACGTCCGTGCCAAGAGCACACTCACCCCCGACGGACGGAGGACAGACAGACGCAGACTCAGACTCAGCAACCAGGCTAGCAGCGTAGTCTAGACGACAGGCAGCAGCAAAGTCAACCAACTCAGCGACCAGAGCAGACGCAGCCGAGGACTCAAAGGTAGGGTCAGTGACAACAGTAGCTAGGAGACGCGTGACAGTAGGGTGCTCAGCACGATACCGGTCAGACTCAGGGTCCGGAACAGCAGGCAAAGAGGACGCAGGAGGAGACGGTAGAGGGACACGCTGAGGAGCAGTAGAGGGACGCAGAGTCATGTAGTGAGTGCCGGGGACAGGAGGAGGACGCTCACGACGGACACGACGACCAGTGCGAGCAGTACGGACAGGCGACGTAGGACGAGACTCAGGCTCACGACGCTCTGTAAGACCTCCTGTGGGACCAGTGTAAGGAGAGGGAGCAGGGAGAGGCGAGGCAGGCGGTAACTGTGACTGCGGCTGGACAGTCGGAGGACACTCTACGGAGGGAGGAGGACAAGGAGGAGGAGCCTGTCCAAGAACCTGCTGAAGGAGCGGTACGAAGTACGGCCGCGGCCGCGCAGCGGCTCCAGAAGCAGAAGAGACTCCAGCGTCCGAGTCCCCAGCACCAGCAGCAGCGCCACCGCTCGGGTCCTCAGCTCCAGCAGCAGCTCCACCAGGTGGGTCCGCAGCACCAGCAGCAGCACCACCCCCAGGGTCCGCAGCTACAACTCCGCTAGCGCCGCCAGCTCCAGAGTCCCCAGCTCCAGCAGCTCCAGTCGTAGTGCTCCCAGAACAGCCAGTCCCGGCAGCTCCAGTACCCCCAGCTCCAGCCGAGCCACCAGGACGGCGAAAGCGCCGGACGTACCAGTCACGAAGCTGCTGCGGTGTGAGAGACTGCTCAGCACCCCGAACCGGAGCACCCCCAGACGCAGCAACCCGAGGCTCCGTAGGCTCAGCAGCAGCACCCCCAGGCTCAGTACCCGCAGGCGCAGCACCCCCAGACTCAGCACCCCCAGACTCCGCACACGCCGGCTCAGCACCCCCAGTCGCAGCACCCCCAGGCTCAGCACCCCCAGGCGCCGAACTCCCAGGCACAGTACCCTCAGCTCCAGCACCCGTAGTCCCAGCACCCCCAGGCCCAGCACCCGCAGGCTCAGCACTCCCAGCAGCACCTGAGTCACCTGTGACCTCGACAGGCTCAGCGACGGGAGGAGGGTCTACCTGAGAGACACCTGAAGGAGCAGGACCCTGAGGGGGAAGGGGGTCTACCGGAGGGGGACCAGGAGCAAGGAAAAGCGGTGGGGGAGGGAGGGGGGCAGTACGGTAGGGGAAGAGACGGTAAAAAGGGACCGACTCGTCAAAGGTGACGTCCTGAGAGGCGAAGACCCGGCGCGAGGTGGGGTGGTAAAACTGCCAGCCCGGCGCGTCAGGGACAAAGCCAAGGAAGACACAGGGAAGCGTGCGGGAGGAGAGCTTGTCCGCGGACGTATCGCGGACAAGGGCACGAGCACCCCACACCCGGAAGCGCGACGCATCGCCAACCTCTCCCGTCCAACGCAGTGTGGGCGAGGTCTCCGGCAAGGAGACACGGGGCCAGAGGTTGAGCTGATGCGCGGCGTACCGGACAGCAAACGGCCACAGAAAATGGGGAGCCGCCGCGTGGACCAAGGAGGTACGAGCGACCTCCATGACCAGACCAATGCGGCGCTCAGCAACCCCATTCTGCTGTGGGGAGTCCGGAAGCGTGAAGGTCTGCTCGATGCCCTCCGCCTGACAGAAGGTCCTCAAGAGGTCGGAGGAAAACTCACCACCTCTGTCAGAGTGCAGACGCAGGACAGGAAGATCCGTCCGGAAACGGCGGCGGAGCTGGAGACGAACTGTGCGGATCCAAGGGATCAGAACAGCAGGGACCTTACCCTTGGTGCGCAAGGGGAAGACCGTGGTGTAACGCGAGTAGTCGTCGACAACCAGCAAAAAGTACCGCTCACCGCCCTGACCACGAACGCGGGCTGGGCCCCACACGTCCAGGTGGAGGGTCTGCAGAGGAGCCTCTGTCGGGGGGAACGAGGAGGAGTGAGGAGCGGCGCGCTGCCGCCCCTCGACGCAAGGAAGGCAAGGCGGCGCAGGCGAGGCAGGGAGGGGAGGGAGGGACCTGGGAAGACCAGACACAAGGTGGCGACGGTGCATGCCACGGAGGCGTGGCAAGGAGGGGTGACCCAGGCGGTGGTGCCAGAGAAGAGTCTGGTGCGACAGGGAACGACACTCACAGGCGTGGGCTACCAGACCTGACGCGGACACCTGACCGACAGCAGCGACCTGAGGAGACGCAGTGGTCAGTGTGTAGAGACTCGACCCCGGCCGACGAGTAAACGTAGCCAGGTGACGGCCGGTCCTGGAGCACGTGCAGATCGCCACACGCTGTCCTCCAGGGGTAAAGGTGTCAACCCACTGATCCTGGAGGACAGCGTTGCTCACCAGGTTCGTCGAGAACGAGGGGAGGTGGAAACCCGTCAACGAGCCAGACGGAACCGCCGGACAAGGGAGCACAGTGGTGGACCGGGCAAGGACCGGGCCCCCAGAGGGGTCAGCCAAGGAGACTGGGACCGGTGCAGGAAGCGGTGTGAGCTCAGTACTGTCTCGAAAGAAGCAGCGGGAAGCACCTGAGTCAAGGGTGAAGGTGTGACAGGGCTCAGCCGGTGCAGTACCTGAGAGAGCAGTCTCTGTGGGTGCTGTACCTGAGAGAGCAGACTCGCAAGTAGCAGGGACAGTGCTGGAGGGAGCAGGTACAGGGGGCACCATACCAGAGAGAGCAGACTCACTAGTACCTAGGGCAGCGGGCCCTATACCTGGGTCAGGCGGCACACACAAGTAACAGTCTCCCTCGGCACTAACAGTCAATGCATACATGGCAGCAATAATAGCATCATAGTCAAGAGCAAAGATATCAACCCCAGCCCTCATCAGCTCAGCCCAGCGAGGGCGCTCAACATCCTCGCCCATCTCCTCACGCCAAGCGTCGTCAAGGCGGAAGAAGCAGCGGTACTGAGTGTGGAACTTTCCACACGTCTGCCCCTTGCGATCACCTGTGCGAATGACATAGGAACAGCGGCCACTGCCCCCCGACGTCCCACGCTGAGCAAGCCACTCACGAAGCTGCTGGGTCGACTGGGGACGCTGCTGCTGCTGGGAGCTCTGGCCCGAGCCTGTGCCTCCACTCCGACCTCCACCGCCGCCACTACCTCCGCTCCGACCGCCACCACCGCCACCGCCACCGCCACTACCGCCACCGCCGCCACTGCCGCCGCTGCCACCACCGCCACTGCTCCCGCCGCCGCCCCCGCCTCCGCCGCCGGCCCCACTCCCACCGGCACTCCCGCCACCGCTCCCTCCAGCACCGCCTCCCCCCCCACCTCCCCCACCCCCTCCCCCCCCAGCGCCACCCCCGCCACCCTTGCCCCCCTTGCCCTTGCCGGTGCGGCGCCTCCCACCAGGAGCAGAAGCAGCGCCAGCAGTCTCAGCACCAAGGAAGTCAACAGCAGCAGCAGTAGCATAGGAGGGAGCGAGGGGAGAGGGAGAGCATCCCTCAAAGATGGGGGTGCGAGGAGCGCCGCGAGCAGCACCTACAGCTACAATGCTCTTCTCGGCTGCTAGCAGCTTCTCCTCTAGGAGGGCGACAGTGAGCTCAGTGGGACAGCGAGCAAGGAAATAGTCGCGCACTGAGCTGAGGGTGTCAGGGAGACGGGTGACTATGAAGTGGAGTGTCCAGTACAGTGGAGGGGGGTTCTTAGCGCAGAACTCAGTGGGAAGGGCGGCGCGCAGACGAGCGTCACTAGTGCGAAGGTGGGTGATAAGATCGGCGACTGTAGCAAAGGTGGACAGCTCAGGGAACAGGTAAGGCAGCATGAGGCGGCTAAGCTCAGCTGTGGCCGGTGAGGAGTAGCGAGCAACGACAGCGTCGTACAGGGCCTTAGCGGATTTGCAGTCGCCAAAGTGCTCTAGCTCAGGTAACGGCAGGTGACTGCGAATAGCCAGGCGAGCTGCAGCGTCACGAGTCTGCCACTGTGAACGTACACTAAGCTCGGCTGTGGCAGCAGGAGCAGCGGCAGCACCAGACGCGTAGTCATAGAGGGAGATGTGGTCCGTGCTATTGCTCATAAGATACAACTGCAGGTCGTCGAGCCAGGAAGTGAACTGCACGGGACGGCCCTCAGCATCGAAGGAAAGAACGCGAATAGAGGCCATAGCTCAGGCGTGAGGGCACAGCAGAGCAGCGGCAGCAGCAGGCGAGGCGGGCAGCGCTGCAGGCGGGAAGTGCGGCGGGCGGGCTGCGAAGCGGGCAGCGGGGCGGGCGGGCGACGCGGCGAGCGGGCAGCGCGGCGGGCGGCTGCGAAGCGGGCAGCGGGCGGGCGGGCGACGCTGCAAGCGGGCAGCGGGCGGGCGGGCGACGCTGCAAGCGGGCAGCGAGGCGGGAGGGCGACGCGGCGAGCGAGCAGCGGGCGGGCGGGCGACGCTGCGAGCGGGCAGCGAGCGAGCGGGCGACGCTGCGAAGCGGGCAGCGGGCGGGCGGGCAACGCTGCGAGCGGGCAGCAAGCGGGCGGGCGACGCTGCGAAGCAGGTAGCGGGCGGGCGGGCGGCGCTGCGAGCGGGCAGCGAAGCGGGCGGGCCGCGAAGCGGGCAGCGAGCGGGCGGGCGGGCTGCGAAGCGGGCAGCGGGGCGAGCGGGCTGCGAAGCGGGCAGCGGGGCGAGCGGGCGACGCTGCGAGCAGGCAGCGCGGCGGGCGAGGGGCGAGCGGGCAGCGTGGCGGACGGGCGACGCTGCGAGCGGGCGGCTCGGCGGGCGGGCGACGCTGCGAGGGGCGCGCGAGGGCGCTAGCGAGGGGCGCGCGAGGGCGCTAGCAAGGGGCGCGCGAGGGCGCTAATGAGGGGCGCGCGAGGGCGCTAACGAGGGGCGCGCGAGGGCGCTAACGAGGGGCGCGCGAGGGCGCTAACGAGGGCGCACGAGGGCGCTACGAGGCTAGGGCACGGGGTAGCGTGGTAACCGCATGCGAGCGGTGGTGGGCCCTAAAAAAAACGGTCGGTAGGTCCTAGGGACCTCCTGCTCTGAATACCATATCAGAATCACTAGGCAAGAATGAATGAACTAGGAGAAGATTGGGTACAAATATGAAACCCTAGTTGGGGTTGTACCCCATATTGGCTACCCCACTACAGCCTACCAACATATAACACATTACAATTTAACAGCAGCCGCATGGATCATGGACGTACGAGCGACGTCCATGATCATGCCGATGCGGCGCTCAGCAATCCCATTCTGCTGCGGAGAGTCCGGAAGCGTGAAGGTCTGGCGGATGCCTCGTGCGCGACAGAAGGCCCGCAGAAGGTCAGAGGAGAACTCTCCGCCTCTGTCGGAGTGCAGACGCCGAACAGGAAAGTCGGAGCCGAAACTCTCCTGGAGCTGGAGACGAGCTGCGCGGATCCAGGCGATCAACACCTCAGTGACGTCACCCTTGCTGCGCAAGGGGAAGACTGCGGTGTAACGCGAGTAGTCGTCAACCACCAGCAGGAAGTAGCGCTCCTGACCCTGCCCACGGACGCGGGCTGGGCCCCACACGTCCATGTGAAGCGTCTGCAGCGGAGCCTCTGTCGGAGGAAACTCGGAGGAGTGAGGGGCAGCGCGCTGCCGCCCCTCGACGCAGGGAACGCAGGTGGGGGCAGGCCCCGGAGGAAGAGGAGGGAGGGACCGGGGGAGGCCGGAGACAAGAAGACGGGAAGCCATGCCTCGAAGACGAGGCAGGGAGGGGTGACCAAGGCGGTGGTGCCAGAGGAGAGTCCGGTGGGACAGGAGACGACACGAGCAGGGGGCAGACTCAGGACCAGACCTGGACGCCGCAGCAAACATCTGACCCGACGCTGCGACCTGAGCAGACTCAGTGACCGGAGGAGACTCGGTAGTCAGTGTGTACAGGCTCGACCCTGGCCGACGAGCAAACGTGGCCAAGTGTCGGCCCGTGTCCGCACAAGTGCAGTGGGTCACCCGCTGACGCGCAGGGGTGAACTGGTCAACTCCTGCATCCTGGAGGTCAGCACCCGCAACCAAGTTCGTAGAGAACGAGGGGAGGTAGAGACCCGACAGGGAGCCAGACGGGACCGCCGGACACGGTAGGACAGTGGAGTAGTGAGCAAGGACAGGACCCCCAGAAGGGTCTGCCAGTGAGACCGCAACAGGCCGACTGAGCGGTGTGAGAGTGGTGCAGTCTCGAAAGAAGGAGCGGGAAGCACCCGAGTCAAGGGTGAAGGTGTGGGTGTCCGGTGACGACGCAGCACCTGAGAGCGCAAACTCACCGGCACCTGGGGCGGCAGACGCACTGGCACCTAGAGCAGCAGCCTCACAAGCACCTAGCGCAGCAGCCTCTATGCCTGGGTCAGGCGGGAAACACCGGTAACAGTCACCCTCATCACTAATAGTCACAGCATACATGGCAGCAAGAATAGCATCAAAATCAAGATCATAGATCGCAACACCCGCCCTAGACAGCTCGCCCCAGCGAGGGATCTCAGTAGCGTCGGGGAACTGGTGGCGCCACGCGTCCGTCAGACGACCGAAGCAGCGCTGGGTGGGGTGCGCGCCCCCACACTGCTCACCCGCCCGGTCGCCGGTACGGAGAACGTAGGTACAGGGGCCAGCACCCCCGCCCCGCTGACGAGCAGCGTACCACTCACGAAGCTGCTGGGGGGAAGGGGTCTCACGGGTACGCTGCTGCTGCTGCTGCTGGCGCGCACCACCACCGGAGCCACCCCTCTGCGCAGCGCCACCCCGACCAAGACCACCGCCTCCGCCGCTACCACCTCCAGGACCGCCACCTCCGCCACCTCCGCTCCCACCGCTAGCGCCGCCTCCACCTCCACCTCCAGTCCCGCCACCGACGCCCCCACCCCCGCCACCACCCCCACCGCCACCCCCACCCCCTCCACCACCTCCACCTCCGCCTCCACCGCCCCCTCCAGCTCCTCCAGCACCCTTGCCCCCCTTGCCCTTGCCAGGGCGGCGTCTCCCGCTAGGGGCAGACGCCGCAGCGACCGACTCAAGACCAACGAGGTCGGCCGCAGCAGCAGAGGCAACAGAGGGCAGGAGGGGAGAGGGGGAGCACCCCTCAAAGACAGGGGTACGAGGGTCACCACGAGAGGCACCTACTGCGACTATGCTCTTCTCTGCCGCTAGAAGGCGCTCCTCGAGGAGGTCAACGGTGAGGGTGGTGGGGCAAACAGAGAGGAAGTGGTCCCTGACCGGGCGAAGGGTGTCAGGGAGCCGGGTGACTATGTAGTAGAGGGTGATGTACATGGGGGGGGGGTTCTTGGCGCAGAACTCAGCAGGAAGCGCAGCGCGGTAGCGAGTGTCACTAGTGCGAAGGTGCGTAATGAGGTCAGCGACAGTGGGAAAAGCGGCGAGGTCAGGGAAGAGGTACGGTAGGATGAGGCGGCTAAGCGCAGCAGTGGCAGGGGAAGAGTAGCGAGCAACTACAGCGTCGTACAAGGTCTTAGCACTCTTGTACTGGCTAAAGTGCGCACGCTCAGCGGTCGGCAAGTGGCGGCGCACAGCAAGGCGGGCAGCAGCATCGCGCGTGGCCCACTGAGAGCAAACAATGGGGTCAGCATCAGCAGCAGGGGCAGGAGAGGCACCAGAAGTGAGGTCAAAGAGGGAGAGGCCGTCTGCTCTGTCGCTCAGTAGGAAAAGCTGCAGGTCATCTACCCAGACGTCAAAGTCAATGGCCCGACCCTCAGCGTCAAAGGTGAGGACACTGGGGGAAGCCATGACAGCAGTAGACTAGCAGTGAGAGCAGCAGGCAAGGGCAGAGCAGTGGCGGAGGCGCTGCTCTTACCGGGCAGGCGAGAAGGACCGAGGCGCGCCGGCGGGAACAGGGCCACGACGGCAGGAACGGCGGCTCGGCGGCTCAGCAGCTCGGCAGCTCCGCAGCAGTGGCGTCTCGGCGGCTCGGCAGCACGGCGGCAGTGGCGGCTCGGCGGCTCGGCAGCTCGGTGGCAACGGCGGCTCGGCGGCGTCGGCGTCTCGGCGGCTCGGCTGCTCGGCGGGGCCGCGAGGGTGTGGCGACGGGGCCGCGAAGGGCGGCGGGGTCGCACGGGTGTGGCGACGGGGTCGCAGGCAGCTGCGACGCCAGGGGTCGCTGGCGGCTGCGACGGAGCCGCGGGCGGCCACGGTGACGGGATCGCAGGCGGCCGCGGGGGGCAGGGTCGCGGGCGGCTGCGACAGCAGGGTCGCGGGCGGCTGTAGCGACGGGGTCGCGGGCGGCTGCGGCGAAGGGGTCGCGGGCGGCTGCTGCGACGAGGTCGCGGGCGGCGCGAAGGGCGACAGGGCCGCTACGGGCGGCGGTGGGGTCGCGGGCGGCTGCGACGAAGCCGCGAGGGGCGATGACGAGGTCGCGAGGGTGGGGCCGCGGGGTCGCGAGGGTAGGGCGACGGGGCCAGTTGAGGCGGCGCCGGGGCCGCTAGGGCGACGCGACGGGGCCGCAAGGGCGGCGCGACGGGGCCGCTAAGGGCAGCTAGAGGGGAGCGCGACTCGGGCAGGGGCTGAGGGCGCTCCGGGCAGGAAAGAAAAGGTCGGTGGGCCCTAGGAACAGTTCCCACGAGGGAACCTGCTCTGTTACCATGTGAAAAGTTAGAACGAGAATGTTGCATTGAGTAGCATGAGGAGTACATGTATCAAACCCTAGAATGTTGTACCCCATATGAGCTACCCCACTACAGCCTACACAGAGTATAGTGTATAAGTGTGACACCATTTGCCACGGAGAATCTTTCTCCTCTTTGCAGATGATCAGGGGACGGGCTTCCAAGTCCCATTGCGCTTTGGTGCTGCTACTTCTGCTGCCATGGCTGCCTTCTATTTCTCGCTGTCCGGCCCGGAGAAGGCTTAGCGTACAGTGGTGGGCTTCTTGGGTGGGGTGTGGCGAACTACGACGGCGAGATCGAGGATGCGGATGCCAATTTTGTTGGTCTTTTTGTAGGCGAGGCGATCGTGGCCGTGATAGCTGGTTACTTCGACAACGTCGTCGTTGTTGTCGTGGCCAGTGCGGATGATGTCTTGCGAAGGGTACGGTGGTGGTAACTCAGCATCCGGGGATAGTAAAGAAGCGGAGTCAGATTGCGCTTGTAAGGAAGATGTTGACAGCGGAGTCAAATTGCGTGACGTTCTTTGCGTCCTCTGCCAGGTCTGTCTCATCCTATAACGTGGCGATGCTGCGGTGCCCCTCGAAAACCCTCTCTGGTGCCTTGTCAGCTTCGCGGTGTTCCTTGAACAGTGGCAAGGCCATCTTCTCGTAGAAGATGCAGTCACGTGATTTTGTCACTTCGTGTGTCGCGTAGTCCAGCACGATCCACGCCTTGTAGTCCATAAAACTTTTCGGTTCTTGATGTGTGTGGCCTGTACTGTACCATGCAGTTGAAGACCCGAAAAAGACGAGTGTCAGCTTTTCTGCCCGTCCAAGCTTTGTAGGGCGAGTTGTTGTTCTCGAGGCTTCGGGAGGAGAGCATGTTGTGCAGCCGAACTGCGTGGTTCATCGCAAATGGCCAAAACTTTGTTGGGTTGGCCGACTGCTTCATCAGCGCCCTCAACCTGGTGTTGACGCTCCAATTTGTCCGTTCTGCTACTCCTTGTTGCTCGTGAGCGTAGGGCAGGGACACCGGTGTCAAACATTATATCTGTTGTTGTTGTTTAGGCTACAGTGGGTTAGCCTTTAGGGGGTACACAAATTCTAGGGTTGCATATTTGTACTCACATTCTTGCTAGTCATTCTCATTCCTGCCAGTTAGTTTTAACAACCGGATGCTCCGAAGAGTTCATTAAATTCAGTTGAGAAGAACTCTGCACCCCCATCTGTCTGGAATCTTTTTAGCTTCCTTCCTGACTGGCGCTAAGCGCGTTTCATTCCAGTTACAAAGCTGTCAAAAGCTAAAGAATGAAGGTCGATGTTGATGAGCTAGACAAAGCGTGTGCATGCGACGATGAAGGTCATCATGTACAGTTCGCTTTTACGTCCTTCTTGGCTAAGAATCATGAAGTCGATGTACACCTTTTCAAGTGGTTTGTAACGTTCATAGCCAGGAAGTAAGTTGGGAAAGAGCTTGTGAGCGAGTGACGCGGTTGAACAAACGAGGCACGGTGGGTCATCTGAAATTGCCGTGAGTACGCCACCTCTGGGGAGAAGCAGTGCTTCCGAGTCAAAGGCTCCAGCTTCAATTGAATTTTTGAGTGTGGCGTGTGAGGGATGTCCGAGTCGCTGATGCCAGATTTCTAATTCTGCGTGGCGACCGTCCGTCATTCGATAGTAATTGTTTCTCCCTAATTCGCTGCTCCGTATTAGGTCCTTTGCCGGTGGCGGCGCTCGCATGTGCTGCGAAGGCTCGAGCAGAGACTCGCTCCAAGACGGCGTCGGAAATTCCGGTGATGTCGTCCGTGACGGCAGTGTGAACCGGGTCACCAATGACGAGTGGTCGCGGGAGTCGTGCCGCCTCAAGCCCTTCGGAAGCTGGAAGTCCCTCCATTGGGACGCGATAATAGAGGTATTCGTCATCGGCGGCCGTGGTCAGCTGAGGTCCTTGTTCCGGTGGCAGTGCTTCTTCGGTAGGGTCGAGTAATTCTGTGGCTCCCACAAATTCGTAAGTCAACTCTTTTGACTCTTCTTGTGCTTATACTGCAGATCCGGGAGCGCACAGGTATGGGAGAGGAGGTCCGCCCAGCTGGTGTCGCACGTTGCCCAGTACGGATCAATTCCTGCCACGTCTGCAGGGAGGAGTGCTGGAGCCTTGGGATAAGGAGGGCTTGGAGGTCCCCACCCGCTTCTGGAAGTCGTCGTTCCCCAACCGCCTCCAGGGGCAACTCCTTCCTCTGGTGTTTAAATGATTCCCCATGCGCCGACGGTAGTGCTGGGATTGGCCTATCTGGGTGAGACTGGTCCTGTTACTCTCCATCGTCCAGTGTAAGCTTCTCTAATAATTGCTGGCTTTTCACTGTCTTCCCCTTGTTCCATCGTTGCAGGTCCGGTGTCTTCGGGAGTGGAGGTTGAGGCAGTTGGAACACTGCACAAGCGAAGACTTCCTTCTGATGCGGGGCGCTCAAGGTCCACCTCCTTAGGGTGCGACCAGTTTGGTGGTTCAGTTGGTGTTCGGTTGGAGTCGCCTGTGGTACCCTGAGCTGAGAATTTTAGGACGAAGTCTCCGTCGTCGTCTACTTCCTTGTCGATGTAAGTGTTTTTTGTAAAAAAAAAATAAAGGTTCTGTCTTCGTAGTGCGAATGTCGACTCTGCACTTCATCAATTGAGCTGCAAAGAGGGTTGAATTGAAGATCGGCGATGACGAGCACATCACCGATGTGAATGGTGAAGTTGGTGTCACCTGACTGCAAGCAAGTTCCCCAATATCGTAAGCCTGCAATCGGTTGTTGTTTGCGACAATAATCTCGCGTGGTCGTCACATCTCCTTTGAGTTACTAATGGAAGTTGGTGATCCTGCCATGTCTTGTCCGCAACAGCTGTCAAGCTACCAAGTATTGAAGTTGTCGCGGCTTTGGCGCGCGATGCCGGCGATCTTTGGAGTGATGATGTGGTCAATGTCGATGAAGTAAGGCGAGAGATCACGCTCATGCCTTGCGGGGAAGCTGGGGGGGGGACTGGAGGCAACTCGAAGTCAGGTGGGATGCTGGTTGGTCAATCGATCCAAGCAATAACTATGGGTCGTTGTCAGGGCTTGGTGTGATAAGAGTGATTGGCGCAGTTGGTGCGAATTCAATGTCGTCGTAGTAGCGAATCCCTCTGCGATGATGCACCATGCAGGTTAAAACTGAACCCTTCCCCTTGTCCTTGGACGAAATCCGGGCAGGAACCTGGGAGGTTCTTGCAACGGAGGGCGGCGACACTGTCGTTCTCGCGGCTGGAGTGGAGATGGCGCCGAATTTTGCTGAGTGTTGTTATTCATCTCGTCAGCAGCCTTCCGCTTGTAGCACCGGTCTATGGTATGACCTAGTTTCTTGCAGTACTTACAGAAGGTCCCTTTCTTTCCGTGCTGCTCCCCTTTAGTCGCTTCGGTGTAGATTACTAACTTCTCTTGCTTGCTGTTCTTCTCATTGTATGGGGCGATCTTTGTGGCACAAAGGGCGGACTCGAAAATGGTTGCTCGCGCGTGGAGCAACGACTAGCATTAGCGCCAATCGGGTCCTAGTCCAGAGAGAACCGAGACGAACATGTCGTCAGGAACGGTTCCATCGCACTTCTTGATGTGATCGCGCAGGTTCTGACACTGATTAATATACGGTCCCGCTTTCTCCTCTTGTTGCATTTTTTAATGATGTCAGCTGAGTGAGCAGACGAATCATGGTAACTGGATCTATTGCTATGTATGAATTGCGCAAGTGCTCCCAAGAAATTGCGCAGAAGCGCACTCCGATTTGTAGCAGTGAATACCAAGCTGTTCAGTGGGAGAGAAATTTCAGAGAAGAGCGGTGTCCGCGTGAAGGGGCTCGTGGTAGTACTGATTTTACTTATGGATGGTTCCTTCTGACGGAAAAGGTGAGCTCCCATCGTAGTACGTCTAAATCTGCGCGGTTGTTGCGAGGACTTTTGTCCTTGCGGTAAAAAAGAGTTGAAGTTTTCAGCTTTGAGGTCAAGACGAAGTTTGTTTGCATAGTTGCGATTGCCTCTGATTGTACGCGTTGTTGACTGTCGTGCGTAGGAGGTGAAGATTGACGATTAATTGATCTCTCTGAGTTGATGCAGCAGTATTCTCCAGGAGAGGAAGTCCAGCAATTCCTCTGGCGTAGCTTGAGCCGTCAATGCTCATGGCTTGATGGTCAACGAGAGCGGCGCTGACGGAAGTCACCGCTGATGGCACATTAGTAGTTGCTGGTGGTGGGCCTGGAGAGTCCGTAGTGGCTTTCCCTTCAAGAGGCATAGTGGTGAAGACTTGTAATAAGTATTTTAATGAATGAGTTTATAAGGAGTCCGTTCTAGGAAGAACAGGAACTTAGCAGATCTTATAATCCACTCTAGCTCTCATACCATGTTGATAACGGTTGAAAGAGAACAAGATGTTTTTAAGTTAAGAGTACAAGAGTATAAATAGCCATGTACTCTGAGGGGTACATTCCCTTATTAACTGTATTGCATAACTACAGTAATTATGACTATTGCCATCTTGTCATTTACCATGTTGCATCGCGTAACCTCCTGTTGTACATGCCACCCTTTTACCGCGGCTTCTGCAAGAAGCACCCGACCTGAGGTGAGCTTGCCCAGAGGGGCAAATACCTGTTCAAAATCCTTCTCGGGCTCCTAAGTGTACTCTTTAACAACAAGGCGAACCTTGTGCTGTACCACCTTATCCTCGTCATTTTGTGCTGTACCACCTTAAACCTCGTCATCCTCGTCAACAAGGCGAACCTTGTGCTGTACCACCTTAAACCTTGTGCGGAAAATGTACTTGACCCTAATGGCCTTCTTACATGGAGGTAAGTTGACCAGCTCTGGATCCGATACACCAATGGTGCGCATGACATTCACCTCCTTCTAACACCCTCAGGGACGCGCAGTGCCTCAGCGAGCGTGCGTGGGACATCATTGGTGCTCACACCCGCTAGTGTAACACCTTTCACCTCCCTGGCCAATCACATCATGCCTTCCGCAGCACCAGCCTCCCCCCTACCTCCGCACTACCTGTACCAGAATGGATACCAAGCACCTACAACCCTGTAACCGGTGGTGGGGAAGTAGTCGCTGGTCACATAGGTGCACTCGTAGAGAGAATGGCAGGATGCTGACCAGAGGAAGAGGAAGAGGAAGAAGTCTAGGAAGCAGATCTTGCTGAATGACCGAGGGGCCGCTGAGCTGCTGCAGAGGGGCGGGTTGCTGCTGCACTGACACGCTCAGCGGTGCCGGTGGTGGTTGTCAACGGGAGTTGTGTGTTGGCCCCGTCCTCGCTTGGGCGGAGCCGACTTCGTTGTCGGGTGTGCGGGGAGCTCAGCCGACCTACTGGAGTGGGGGACTCCATCCTTGGCGCCTGGACGACGTCCTGGGCGTCTGGACGGCGTCCTGGGCGCCTGGACGCCGACCTGGGCGCCTGGTCGGCGTCCTCGGGGGCCTGGACGGTGTCCTGGGCGTCTGGTACCCGACCTGGGCGCCTGGCTGGCGTCCTGGGCGCCTGGCCGGCGTCCTGGGTGTCTGAACGCCGACCTGGGCGCCTGGACGCCAACCTGGGCGTCCTGGACGCAGCCCTGGGCGTTTAGACGTCGATCTAGGCGTACTGGTTGCCCAGTCGGCCAAGTTACACAAGTGACGAAGCATTACAGAGATGCGCGATGGTCGCCCAGGTGTTCTTGACGAAGCCGACCTTAGTGTGGTATCCCAAGGTCGACGTTGAGGATCGGGTGCAAACGTGGGCACGTGGACGGCGTGGCGTCCACGCTGTGCACATGACAGGGCACAGGACGCCAACCAGCTGCGAGCACCTGCGAAGCGGGTGCGCTGCTGTCGTGCGGGTGCAACGCTGTGCAGCCGCCTTGCTGCAGCGTTGGCACACCGTGGACTTGCAACGTTGGCAAGCCGCTTCTGTGCATTGCTGGAGCGGTGCGAGCTTTGCAACGCTGGATCGCGGTCGACCGTGCTGAGATGGAGGTCGACCTGCATGCTTGCTAGCTCTGATGTAGTCAGTGTTGCCAATGTTGTTGCTATCATTCTGAACTATCATTGTAAACTCTTGCTAGTGGAACTCTTGCTGAATTTCCCCGTGAATGCGAGCACGAGTTAACAACTGAGGATCGAACGCAGAGATCACTCCTACCCTGTGCCTTGCCCGAAGAAGCTCTCGTTGATAGAGTTATCTCCGCATGGTGCGGTGAGCGTGGAACGGCCCCGCAACGATACCTTCGGTGTAGCCGACTTTTGCACTTACCTATTGTGTTCGTAGGCCGGCAGCTGTGCGTTAGTCACCATGGTGGACCTCGTATTTGAGCCGGGCGTTGTAGACACCTTGGAGGCACGGCTGGAGGATGCACGGAGATGCCGCCTGGGTGGCGAGTACGGGCATAACCTCCCGTTGTTGGTCGTCGAGGCTGGCACCCACGCTGTGTGGGCTGCGGAGCACCCTTCTTGACCAACCTCTTCTCGACCGGTGAACAACGAGGACGGCGTCGACGTGGGCGAGAACGCTGGTGATCAAGTTAGCAGCAGTGCGGGAGGCACGTCGAGTCAGAGAGGGGTGTTTCGAACGGCTGACGGTAAAGTCGGCGGCATTCACGCGCGAGGATTGCAAACGTCGGCGGCTGCGGGCTCCTCGCAAGGCGACGCTGGTGGACGTCGAGGCAACGTGACACCGACGTCAGTGACACACGAGACTGCAGAAGGGATCACACCGACCAACGGGTACTTCAAGTTCCCCCCCGGAAAGGTCTCCGTCACGGCGCCGTTGGTCGGTCGGCACTACCTTCTCACGTGGAAGGACTCCATCTAGCCCCAGCTTGAGATGGCCGGGCTGATATGTTCCGCCGACGGCACCGTGGAGACGCCGCCGGAGAGCAACGCCGAGCTGCAAGCGGAGTTTCGCGCCGTGCAGCTGTTGACCTTCACGGTCATCTCGCGGTGCTGCTCGCCGGTGGTGCAGATAGATCTGAAGTCATGCCGGCACCAGCAGGACGCCGGGCATCAGGCGTGGCGGTTCATCATGGCGACGTATCAGGTCACCAACAACCTCTACATCAGCCAGTTGGAGGAGCAGATGACGCACCTGCGGATGGGCGAGCAGGAGACGGCGACCGACTTTTCAACCGAGGTCGGCATCTCCTGGCCTGCATGCAGATGGCCGGCGTCGAGTACTCAACCGCGTCGTATATCACGCATGTCATCAAGGGGCTCCCGAGCAACTACAACCGGATGAAACGACTGTTGGAGGTGCCGGGCACAAGGGAGCCACTCAACGAGGACTCATTGACCTCGTTCATCCTAAGGGACGAGGTGATGCAGGAGGCTGAGCGGTCCACATAGCTCATGGCGCAGGTAAACTACGCGGCCCCGACAAAGCAAGGAGGTCGACCGGGGCAGCGTGGCAAGCCTGGCGGTGGTGGAAGCGGAGGTGGGACGCCGACGAAGGACGCCGACAAGAAGAAGTCGACCAGCGACAGCTGTCGTAGCGGAGGAGGGCGGCGCCGGGAATGCTGGCTATGCGGTGACCCCGACCACCTCTCCTTCGAGTGTCTCGACCGCATCGATGATGACGACGACTCTAAGGGAGGCCGAGGGAGGTCGGTTGGTCGTCGCCCTTGTCGGGAGAGCAAGCTACGCAAGGAGAAGCAGTCGAGCAAGTCGACCTCGGCGAAGGATGCCGACTCCTTCTCAAGCGGCAAAGAGCGAGGCGACAAGGAGGCGTCGTGCTCGCTGGCCAGCGTCGTGGAACCGACCGTCTCGCTAGCGCCGGAGGGCGGCGAGGACTTCGAGGCGGTGGCAGCCGCCGTGCATGCGAACCCGGCGGTGGTCCTGCTTGACAGTGGCTGCTCGCTCCATCTGATGGGGACGAAGGATGCCTTCATCGACTTGGGGCCAAGTGGCAACGTCAAGAAAGTGCTGTTACCTAGAGGGAGCCAAGACTACAGTCTACACTGACCACTGCAGCCTCAAATACCTGAAGTCGCAGCCGACGCTCTCACGACGACATGTGCGGTGGGTGGACTTCTTGAAGACTCACTTCCACTACAACATTGTCTATAAGCCCGGGCTACATTGTTGGGGACTTAGCAGACGCATTGAGCCACCCCGGTCATGTAGCAGGCGTCCAGCTTGGGGGGATGAACCCTCAGCTCAAGGGCCCATGTTACGCGCTGGGCCGCCCCGGTCATGTAGCAGGCATCCACCTCGACAGGATGAACCCTCTCCTCAAGGGTCTATTCCAACATGGGTACTCCGTGGACGCAGAGATAGCAACGGCAGAGAAACAGAAGCTGTTACAGTAGGAGGAGGACATAGTTGTAAGGAAGGGAACAGGAAATATTTGGGTACCGAACTATGCCCCGCTACGGCAGATCCTACTGGAGGAGTTTCATGACGTACCATACGCGGGACATTTCGGGAGCAACAAGACGTTAGCAGGGATAGAAAAGTATTACTACTGGCCCAGGATGGCAGCAGACGTGCAACAGTTCGTCACCTCATGCGACACGTGCCAGCGGATGAAGAGGGGCAAGCAGAAAAGGTAGGGTTTTCAACCCCTACCCATACCGGAGCAGCCATGGCAAGTCGTTAGCCTCGACTTCATCACGGGACTTCCTTCGACCTCACGAGGGCATAAAGCCATCCTCGTAGTGATCGATAAGTTCTCCAAAATGGGTCACTTCATCCCGACCAACGCCACGGCTACTACTGAAGCAACTGCTCGCCTCTTCTTCGACCGCATCATCACCATCCACGGCATCCCTGCTACACTCATCTCAGACAGAGACCCCAAATTCACGAGTAAGTTCTGGAAGGAGCTCATGGGATTGTTGGGGACTAAGCTTTCGATGTCTTTAGCATACCATCCCCAGACTGACGGACAGACCGAAAGATTCAATAGTGGTTGAACAGTTACTGCGCACGGCTTGCAAAGACGAAATCCGCCACTGGGACTTACAGTCACTTTCCGACACTTGAGTTCGCTTACAACAACGCTTCACACGAGGCCACGGGAAAAACTCCTTTCTTCCTGTGTTACGGACGGGAACCACTTAACTTACAGCAGCCAACCATATCGGCACACGTCCAAGTTGCACGCGACTTTGTCACCACTATGCAGCACCTATGGAACAAGACCCAGCGACGTCTCACCACGATGCAGAGCTCCCAGAAGCAGCATGTTGATCACCAACGATAAGATATCACTCAGTAGCAGTCGGAGATCAGGTGCTTCTCGACACGCGCAACTTGAACCTGTCTCACCTACCATCCAAGCTCCGGCCTCGCTTCTGTGGTCCATTTCTCGTGGAGGCACAGGTGACACCAGTAACATTCCGCTTGCGCTTACCTACTACGTGGAAGCTTCACAATGCTTTCCATGTTCAGCTATTGAAGCCCTACAAGGACCCCAACCAACAGTTCCAGGGATGGCAGCTACCGCCACCACCACATGTACTCGTACAGGATGAACTAGAGTACGAGATTGAGTGCGTTCTCACTCATCGGCGCCGCGGCGGCAAGACCCTCGAGTTCCTGATACACTGGAAGGGATACTATTCCACTGAGGACAGTTGGGTTGCAGAAGCTGATATGGGCAACGCACGCCGTGCTCTCAAGGACTATCTTGTCAAGCAGGGTGTATCTCACGCCACCCAGCTTTGAGGGGGGGACGTGTGAGAGTACGACGGCTTATGCTGGCATTGCTTGATTGCCTAGACTTTATTCTGCTATTGCTAGCCTCGGTTTTATTTATCATGCATAGATATGCTTGATTTCCTAGGTTAGGTGCATTCCTATATGTTATTATAGTTATAGCACCGAACCAGGTTACGTGTACCGAACTCCAACCTTTTCGGTTGCCACCGAATTTCTCTCCACCGAGTTTGGGAAGGCTCTGTTCGGGACGCTTCGCGACCCTCGGAACATTCGCGTAACACCTGGGTTATCTGCCTTGTGTCGATTCTATGTAAAGCCTTGGGTTGTACCCAGGTGAATCAAACATTTCAAACCCTCTTTCCTGAGCTCGATCCTAGATCCTCACAGTACATGTCCAGCCAGACTACTACAACGACGGGACCGGCCGGGTGTGCAAGCTGCTGAAGAGTCTGTACGGGCTGAAGCAGTCGCCGCTGATGTGGTACAAGGCACTAAACGACGTGCTGATCGGCGCCGGGTGGAAGAAGATCCAGGTCGAAGAGGCCCTTTATTTCAAGGTCGGCGCCGTCAAAGTGGCCTGCTGCTCGGTGTTCGGGATGTATTTCAGCAAAAACTTTCCGCACTTCACCATGAGCTGCAGCCAGGCGTACCGCCACTCCATGTGCTTGAGGTTACCCTACAGCCCCAATCCCTCGGCGACAGTGATAGCCCACTTGTTGTCCGCCCGAAGGACTGTCGGCGTCCCGGCGTCCTGTAGCCAGAACTCTGCCAGGAGGAATCGAAGTTGGCGTCCCTCCTTCCCGACTTCCGTGGCCGCGACGTACTCCGACTCGGTCGACGACAGCGTAGTCCGGTTCTGCTTCTCGCCGGCGTTGTCGGTGTCCATGTAGCCGACCATCTCCAACGTCTCTGGTCCACCACCGAACTCCAGGGCGGTATCACGGGTGTTGGCGAGGTAGGCAAGGCAGCGGTCGACCTCGCGCCAATGCTGGTCGCTCCTCACCGTGAGGCTGCTCACCATCTTGCTGTAGGCGAAGGCGATGTCCGGCCTCGTCGTTGTCGCCGCGAACTGCAGCGAGCTGACCTTCTGTCGATACTCCTCTTCCTGACGCTCCTGTGCCCACTCGTCGTCGAACGTCAGCTCGGCGTAGGCATCGACGGAGACCGACGTCTTCGGGGTGCGCCCGGTCTACTCCTCATCGATGAAACGCCTGCGTAGCTTGTCGTCATAGTTCTGCTGGTGCAGCCACAGCTTCCTTGCCGGCCTGTCGCGCACGATCTCCAGCTCGAGTTACATCTGCACCGGCGAGATCTTGCGCAACCTGAAGGCGGCCTCTAGCAGCTCCTTCAGCTCCTTCAGCATCTCGGTGCTGCTGCTAGCGGCGAGCAGGTCGTCGACGTAAACCAGCACCCAGCAAGCCACTCTGTCACCTGGCTCTTCTTCCACTCTGCGCCGACCAGCACGTCGTTGAGCGCCTTGTACCACAGCAGCGGCGACTGCTTCAGCCTGTACAGGCTCTTCAGCAGCTTGCACACCTGGCCGGTCCCGTCGTTGTAGTAGTCCGGCTGGTACATGTACAGCACCCGGTCCAGCTTGCTCTGCAAGAAGGCGTTTTTCGTGTCAAGCTTTATCAGGTTGAGGTCAAGGACGGCGACAATGTTGAGGAAAATCTTCACTGTGACGTAGCTGCTCACTGGCGCGCACGTTTTGTTGTAGTCGGCGCCGTACACCTGCGTGAAGCCCTTCACGACCAGCTCACCTTCTCTCAGGCGACCGTGTCGTCGACGTGGTACTTGGTCATCAGCACCCACCGGTTCTTCATGATGTTGACGCCGCGCGGGCACTCAACCAGCTCCCACGTGCCGTTGGCGATAAGACTGCGGATCTCCTCGTCCATGGCGGCCTTCACCGCCTTGCCCTTCCAGCTCGCCAATGCCTCCTTCACCGTCATCGTCGCGATGTCCCAACGGTGCTCGGGGTCGGCATGTATGTTGGGGTCGTGCTCGGGCAGATCGGCGTCCTCGGCGTCGTCGTACTGTAGGTCACCTTGACCTTTTCGTACACCGTGGTGTAGGCAGCCGGCGGCATACACGCGTGGTAGGACAGGAAATCAGGCGGCCTTCGAATTCTGCTTGACCACCGTGGTCGAGGCGGGACCTCCACCACGTCTGTGTCGATGGACTCCTCGGTGCCCGACTGCTCCCCTCCATTGTCACCGGCTTCGCTGCCCTCAACGTTCTGCTGCACCAAAGTCGGCGACCCTGCCGACTACTCCACTGCCGTTCGCTCCCCTGCTGAGTGCTCGGTCGCCGACTACTCCTTGGTCGGCTTCGCTGCTGGCTGCTCCCCTGTCGTCGACAGCTTCTCTTCAACGCCGACTTGCTCGATGCCACGTCGGCTACCGGCGATGCTCTTGGCCGGCTCCACGGGCGACGCCCACTTCTCCCCTCATCGCCGGAGGCCGACACCGGAGTCAGCCCAGGCAAGTCGGCTACAAGGGGAGGGTCAGGATGAGTAGGGGAAGGGGAAAGGGGGCGGGCGTCCTAGGCGTCCTCATCAGCAAGCTCACCGACCTCGGCGAGCAGAGGGAGCATTGCCGTCGAGGTGTCCGTCGGCAGGCTAACTGGCGTCCGCCCCGACGCCGGCCCGTGCTCCGACTTCCACGCCTCCAGCAACATCGTCTCATAGAACACCATGTCCGGCGTGGTGATCACTTTGTTTTCGGTGATGTCGAGGAGCTCTCAGCCCCTACTCTCCGCCGACACACCGAGGTGAAGGCCCCACCTGGCCTTCGGCTGCAGCTTCCCACCACGCTGCTGCTCGGGGACCAGGAACTGCGCCATGCAGCCCCACACACGTGCCAGCGACAAGTCAGCAGCTGGTACGGCGTCGTCCCCGGCGACAGTGCCGACCTCTCCAGGCAATTGCGGACCCAGAAGGCCTTCCGCAAAGCGAGGTGCCACCAATGGTGCTGCACGCCCATGTGCACCAGCATCATTCACACCGGCTCCACCACCGTCCACATCTCCCGCTCCGCCATGCCGTTCTGTTGCGGGGTGTAGGGGCAGATCAAGTTGTAGACGATCCCCTTGCCATCCACGAAGGCGGTGAACTCCTTCCCGAGGAACTCCCCTCCCCGGTCAGAGCGCATCATCAGCACCGGCTTCTTGGTCTGCCACTCAACCGCCACCAGCCACTTCTCAATTTCCTGCAGCACGTCGGACTTCTTGGCGACCGGCTTCACCCACACATAGCGGGTCTTGCGGTCCTTCAGCAGCAGGAAGTACAGGCTGCCATCCTTGGCAGCCACCCGGAATGGCCCACACAAGTCGATGTGCACGACGACCGGAGTGTCCTCGGCGTCCGAGCCCTTGTCGGGGAAGGTGTGTCGCGCCAGCTTTCTGCCTACGCACGAGACATACGATGAGTCCGTTCCGGCTGACAGCTTGATGTCCAGGCCGGTGGCAACCTCGTGCTTCGCCGAGCTTGTGATGGTTTCAACGCCGACCTGCGCAAGCCGAGCTTGTGGTGTCGACTTCGTCGCCGAGACTATCGCTCTCAGAGCAATCACCTTCGTCGCGGCCGTTGTTGACGTCGCCGGGCAAGGACGTAGGTCGGTGCAGAGGACCCGGCCAGTTCACGTCTCACGACCAAGCACGTCCCCCGCCGCCGAGACGAGCAGCATCTCGTCGCCGTCCTCCGGCAGCTTCATGCCACTCTCCTTCAGCTGGCCGGCAAACAGTAGGTTCGCCTGCATGCCTAGGATGTAGAGCACGTGGATGATGAGCACCTGCTTCTGGGCGTCTCCCTGCAGGGCAACGGTGTCGCAACCCTGGACGTCCTGCAGCGCCCCATTGAAGCCGCGCACGTGCTTCACGTCGCCGCTCGGCTGCAGGTCGATGAAGACCTCTGGCGTCCCCATCAGGTGGTGCGAGCAGCCGCTGTCGAGCAGGACCACCGCCGGGTTCGCCTGCACGGCTGCCGCCACCGCCTGGAAGTCCTCGCCAGCCTCCGGCGCTAGTGAGACGGTCGGCTCCACGACACCAACTAGCGAGCACGACACTTCCTTGTCGTCTCGCCCCTTGCCGCCAGCAGAGGAGTCGGCGTCCTTCACCGAGGTCGACGTGTTTGACTGCTTCTTCTTGCGCGTCTTGCTTTCTCGACGTGGACGACGACAAGCCGACCTCCCGCGACCACCCTTGGCGTCGTTGTCGCAGTCACTGCGGTCGGGGCACTCAAAGGAGAGGTGGTCGGGGTCGCCGCCCAGCCAGAAGTCCCAGCGGCGCCCTCCTCCACGACGACCGCTGTCCTTGGCCGACTTCCCCTTGTCGGCGTCCTTGGCCAGTTCCCACCTCCGCTGCCACCGCCTCCAGGCTTGCCACGCTGCCCCGGTCGGCCACCTTGCTTCGTCGGGGCGACATAGTTTACCTATGACAAGAGCTCCGTTGACCTCTCGGCCTCCTGCATCGCCTCGTCCCTGAGTCCTCGTTGAGCGACTCCCGCGTGCCTGGCACCACCATCATCCTCTTCATCAGGCGCTCGGAAGCCCCTTGATGACATGCGTGATGTACGACGCGGTTGAGTAGGTGACGCCGGCCATCCGCATGCTGGCAAGAAGCCGCCGAGCCCGATTGCAGTAGTCGGTCGCCGTCTCCTGCTCGCCCATCCGCAGGTGCTTCATCTGCTCCTCGAGCTGGCTGATATGCAGGTCGTCGGTGACCTGGTATGTCGCCGTGATGAACCGCCACGCCTGGTGGCCGGCGTCCAGTTCAGACCGGCATGACTTCAGAGCGATCTGCACCACCGGCGAGAAGCACCGACATATGACCATGAAGGTCAGCCGGTGCACGGCGCGAGACTCCGCACGCAGCCGGGCGTTGCTCTCCGGTGGCGTCTTCATGGTGCCGTCGGTGAAGCATATCAGCCCGGCCATCTCCAGCAGGGGCTTAATGGATTCCTTCCACGTGAGAAGGTCGTGACGGCCGGCCAGCGGTGTCGTGACAGTGATCTTGTCCGGCGTGACTTGAAGTATTCGTAGGTTGGCGCGAACCCTTAGCAGTCACATGGGTAGCCGACACCGGCGTCACGCTGCTCCGACGCCCTCCGACGTCCCTTCGCAGGAGGCTTGCTGTCGCCAACGACTACATCCCGTGCACCTGAACGCCGCCGACTTCACTGGCGTGAATCACTCCTCTCTACCTTGACGTGCCTCCCGCACTGCTGCCGACTTGGTCACCGGCGTTGATGCCCACGTCGACGCCGCCCTCGATGTTCAACGGTTGAGGAGAGGCACGCTGAGGAGGGTGCTCCGTGGCCCACATTGCGCCGATGCCAGCCTCGACGACCGCCAAGGGGAGCGTCTCCCCGTACTCGCTAGCCAAGTGGCGTCTCCTTGCATCCTCCAGCCGTGCTTCCAGTGTATCAGCTACGCCTAAGTCACCTGCGCCCACCATGGTGACTAACGCACAGCTGCCGGCCTACGAACACGATAGGTAAGCGGGAAAAGACTGAAGGTAAGTTGCGTTGCCTTCCACGCTCACCGCACCATGCGGAGATAACTTTATCAACGGAAGCTAGACTACGGGCTAGGCACGGGGTAGGAGTGATCTCTGCGTTCGTTCCTTAGTCGTTTCCTTATGCTCACGCTACTTGCTGGTTCACGGGGGAAATTGGCAAGAGTTTCATCTAGGAAAAGTTGACAACAATGGTTGAGAATGGCAAAGCAACACTGACTACACCAGGAGCTAGCATGCAAGCAGGTCGATTGCCAGCGCAGCTTGTCGACCGCGTTCCAGCACTGCAAGGTCGACCACGCTCCAGCAGAGCAAAGTCGCGGTCTGCCAGCGCTGCAAGTCGACGGCGTGCCAACGCTGCAACGCTACTTATGCAGGTTTGCCCTTGAAGAAACGTCACACTTGGTTTCATCATTGAATTTCCACACCGACTCAATTCCACCTGAAATGTTTCGCTCAACGCTCCTTTTTCGCTCAACACCTATTTCTGTTGGATTTTACTTCGGCGCAGCTGTGGAAAAGTTTTCTAAACTGTTTACTTGGAGGGAGGGGAGAAAGTGCGCTGCACTATTCTTTCGTTGGCGTTTTCTCGGTTTCCTTCTTGACTTTGTCAGATTGCAGCAGCACGATGGACGACTGCGATCGACTTTTCGAATTCAACGGCTCCTTATTTATCGCGATTGAATTTTGCGTCAGCAGGTTCCCCCCCTTTCGCGGCAGTTTTCGATCGTCAGATCTACACCTGCTTGATCATTGGCCTACATTCCAACTTTCAATTCATTTGGTCCAGTTTATCGTCGACCGTCAGATCGAAATCTGACCTCATAAGCGGCCTCAATTCCAACTTTTGTTTTTTCAAATTCGCCCCAGACATTTCAGCCATCGGATTTAGCTGAAACTGAGATCAACAGTGTCCTCGCGAGTGTGGGATTCTTCTTAGTACAGAACGTGTCAGAAATAACTGAGCAGGAATGAATGAACTAGAACAGAGTTTGGTACAAGTAGGAAACCCTAACTTTGTGTACCCCCTAAGGTGTAACCCACTACAGCCTAGACAATATAAACATGCAATGTTTGACACACCCCCATAGGCGCAGTGGGAGACAACCACAGGGTCACAAGACCAGTCAAAGCAAAGCAAAGCAAGCTCAGGGTGGATCTCAAGGATTCCACACAAATTCCGAGCACAAGCAAGCGGTCACAAGACCAGTTCACATGCAGGTTTATAACAAAGCAAGAGATACAGTGATCACAACCTAGCAAAAGTAAACAAGTAGGGATATATATATAGTGATCACAGTACAAGCAAGGTCAAGAGGTAAGCAAGTGAGGCCCAGTAGGTACAAGGCCTAACAGAGTGCAAAAGCGCTGATGGTCACAAGGCTGAAGCGCCTTGGTGAACACATCAGCAGTGTTGGCCTCCGTGGCCACGTAACGCAGACAAAGCTGACCACGCTGCTGCAGCTCTCGAGCAAGGAAGTACCGCAGAGCGATGTGCTTCGTTCTGTGCTCCAGTCTGTGCTCCTCACACAAGGCAATGGCAGCCTTGTTGTCGACGTACAGCACTGGAGGAGAACGAGGCCGCTCTCCGAGGTCGGTCAGCAGGTAGGTCAGCCAGCGTAGCTCCTGAGCAGCCATGGCTGTGGCGTAGATCTCAGCCTCACAACTGGAGCTGAGAACAGAAGAAGAGCGAGTAGAACGCCAAGAAACTGAGCCAGAGCCAAGGCTGAAGGTGTAACCCTGGGACGACCGCTGAGTAGCCTGGTCGTCTGCCCAAGAAGCGTCTGAGTGCCCTGTGAGAACAACCCGGTCTCGCCCTCCAAGCACAAGCCCCATGCCCGACGTACTGCACAAGTAGCGCAACACCCTCTTAGCAGCATCCATGTGCTCCTTCCGGTGACGGCCAGGAGCGACATAGCGTGCTAGGATGCTAAGAGGGTATGCAAGGTCAGGTCGAGTGCAGGTCATCAGGTACATGAGGCAGCCCACAAGCTCTGGATACGGGCCACTCGGCTCTACGGACTCATCCGAAGGCAGAGCTGAGAGCGAGTGACCGGTAGGCAGAGGAGTGGACTGAGGCGAGGAGTACGTGAAGCGGAAGCGCTGGAGAACCTGCTGCACCATGTGTGACTGAGTCAGGGTGATGGTGCGTCGTGCTCTGTCCCGGGTGATCCGCAAGCCAAGATAGCTCGTCAGCTCACCCAGGTCTGTGCACGTGTGTCTCCTCTGCAGCTCCGACTTCACGTGGGCGAGTGCCGCGGTGTCAGCAGTGGCAAAGACCAAGTCGTCGACGTACACGAGGATGTAGAACGGCGGCAGCGAGGTGTCGGTGCGTAGAAACAGCGACGGGTCAGCAGTAGAGGGAGCGAACCCAAGAGCCGCAAGTGTCGTCCTCAGTGTGTCGTGCCACTCACGTGGCGCCTGGCGGAGACCGTAGACCGGCCGCTGAAGCCTCCACTGGGTGCCAGGAGGAACTGACCCAGTGAAGCCAGGGGGGCGGCGCAGCCAGATCTCCTCGTGCAGGCTGCCCTGCAAGAAAGCAGTGCTGAAGTCAAGAGAGTGAAGCTCGTAGTCGCGGTGAGCGGCTATGTGCAGCAGCACCCGAAGAGTAGTCATCTTCGGGGTGGGGGAGAAGGTCTGAAAGAAGTCTACTCCCTCTCGCTGACTGAAGCCTCGAGCCACGTAGCGCGCCTTGAAGACAGGCGGAGAACCCGGCGGCCGCTTCACCCTGAAAATCCACATGCCACTGACGATGTTCGCCCCAGGAGGGGGAACCTCGTCTACGTAGGTGCCTGTGGACTTCCAGGAAGCCATCTCTGCGTCCATGGCTGTCTGCCACTGAGAGGAGTAGGGACCCGCCATCGCCTCAGCGTAAGAGCGTGGGGTCGGGATGTCTGGTGCATCCGGGTCTCCCTCAGGGGCAACTAGCAAGGACACGAGACGGGGCAAAGCAGCAGCAAGGCAGTGGAACTCCTCCTGTCTGTCCTCAAGGACGTCCGTGCCGAGGGCACACTCACCCCCGACGGACGGAGGACAGGCAGACGCAGACTCAGACCTAGCGACAAGGCTGGCAGCGTAGTCTAGGCGACAGCGAGCAGCAAAGTCAACCAACTCAGCGACCAAAGCAGACGCAGCAGAGGACTCAAAGGTCGGGTCAGTGACAACTGTAGCGAGGAGACGCGTAACAGTGGGACTGGCAGCACGACGGGAGTCAGACTCCGGGTCAGGAAGAGTAGGAAGAGAGGACGCAGGAGGAGACGGCAGCGGGACACGCTGCGGAGCAGTGGAGGGACGCAGAGTCATGTAGTGAGTGCCAAGGACAGGAGGAGGACGCTCACGTGGGACACGACGACCAGTGCGAGCAGTACGAACAGGCGACGCAGGACGAGACTCAGGCTCACGACGCTCTGTAAGACCTCCTGTGGGACCAGCGTAAGGGGAGGGAGCAGGGAGAGGCGAGGCAGGCGGTAACTGTGACTGCGGCTGGACAGGCGGAGGACACTCGACGGAGGGAGGAGGACTAGGAGGAGGAGCCTGACCAAGAACCTGCTGAAGGAGCGGTACGAAGTACGGTCGCGGCCGCGCAGCGTCTCCAGAAGCAGCAGGGACACCAGTGGCAGCCCCAACGCCCGAGTCCTCAGTACCAGCAGCAGCTCCAACGCCCGGGTCCTCAGCACCAGCAGCAGCACCACCGGTCGGGTCCTCAGCACCAGCAGCAGCTCCAACGCCCGGGTCCTCAGCACCAGCAGCACGGCCACTGGTCAGGTCCTCAGCACCAGCAGCAGCGCCACCGGTCGGGTCCTCAGCACCAGTAGTAGCTCCAACGTCCGGGTCCTCAGCACCAGTAGCAGCTCCAACGCCCTGGTCCTCAGCACCAGCAGCAGCTCCAACGCCCGGGTCCTCAGCACCAGCAGCAGCTCCAGCCCCCGGGTCCTCAGCACCA
Source organism: Closterium sp. Yama58-4 (assembly GCA_947470075.1). Lineage (NCBI taxonomy): Eukaryota > Viridiplantae > Streptophyta > Zygnematophyceae > Desmidiales > Closteriaceae > Closterium > Closterium sp. Yama58-4. Next base: position 79,768 of record CANIUD010000820.1, on the reverse strand, counting down.
GCAGCAGCTCCAGCGTCCGGGTCCTCAGCACCAGCAACAACACCACCGCTCGGGTCCGCAGCACCAGGAGCACCACTACGAAGACTGCAGCGCCGCGTGTACCACTCGCGGATCACCTGAATGGGGGGGAGCTCCTGGGTAGGAGGGGAAGTACCGGGACGAGCTCCAGAAGCACCTCTCCGGAGGCGGCAGTACTCGAGGTACCTCTCCTGCAGCTGCTGTGAGGAGAGGGCTCCTCCAGGTGGAGCACGCTCAGGCTCAGCACCCCCAGACTCAGCACCCCCAGACTCAGCACCTCCAGGCTCAGCACCTCCAGGCTCCGCACCTCCAGGCTCAGCACCCCCAGGCTCCGCACCTCCAGGCTCAGCACCCCCAGGCTCCGCACCCTCAGACGCAGCACTCCCAGGCTCAGCACCCCCAGACGCAGGACGCGAGTCAACAGCTACCTCGACAGGCTCACCCGGGTCTACCTGGGACACACCTGAGGGAGCGGCACCCTGAGGGGGGAGGGGGTCTGGTACCTCAGCACCTGGAGCGAGGAAGAGAGGCGGGGGGGGGAGCGGGGCAGTGCGGTAGGGGAAGAGGCGGTAGAAGGGGACGGACTCGTCAAAAGTGACGTCCTGAGAGGCCAGAACCCGGCGCGAGGTGACGTGGTAAAACTGCCATCCAGGCGCGTCAGGAACAAAGCCAAGAAAGACACAGGGAACAGCGCGACGCGAGAGCTTGTCCGCGGACGTGTCGCGGACAAAAGCTCGAGATCCCCAGACCCGGAAACGCGACGCATCGCCAACCTCTCCCGTCCACCGTAGAGTCGGGGAAGTCTCCGGCAAGGAGACACGGGGCCAGAGGTTGAGCTGATGCGCTGCGTACCGGACCGCAAACGGCCACAGAAAGTGGGGAGCAGCCGCATGGGTCAGGGAGGTACGAGCGACCTCCATGACCAAGCCAATGCGGCGCTCAGCGACCCCATTCTGCTGTGGAGAGGCCGGAAGCGTGTACGACTGCTCAATGCCGTGCTCAGCACAGTAGGCTGCCAAGAGGTCGGAGGCAAACTCACCACCTCTGTCAGAGTGCAAGCGCAGGACAGGAAAGTCCGAGTGAAAGCGCTCGCCTAGCTGGAGACGGGCTCGGCTGATCCAGGGGATCAAAACACCAGGGACGTCACCCTTGGCGCGCAAGGGGAAGACCGTGGTGTAGCGCGAGTAGTCGTCAACAACTATCAGGAAGTATCTCTCCTGACCCTGACCACGGACGCGGGCTGGGCCCCACACGTCCATGTGGAGCGTCTGCAGGGGAGCGGTCGTCGGGGGAAAGGAGGAGGAGTGAGGAGCGGCGCGCTGCCGCCCCTCGACACAGGGAATGCAGTCAGGAGCAGGGGAGTCAGGAAGGGGAGGGAGCACCCTGGGAAGACCAGCAACAAGGTCCCGTTTGTGCATGGCCCGCAGGCGCTGCACAGACGGGTGACCAAGGCGGTGGTGCCAGAGGACGGTGTCGTTCGCCAGAGAGCGACACGAGCAGGGGGCGGACAGCTGACCTGACGCTGACGCAGACGCAGCTACCTGAGGGGACTCAGTGGTCAGTGTGTACAGGTCAGACCCCGGCTCTCGAGTGAAAGTAGCTAGGTGGCGGCCCGTCCGAGCACACGTGCAGTGAGTCACACGCTCGTAGGCAGGGGTGAACTGGTGAACACCCCCGTCCTGGAGCGCACTACCTGCCACCAAGTTCGTGGAGAACGAGGGGAGGTAGAGACCTGAGAGCGTGCCGGACGGAACCGCTGGACACGGAAGGGTGGTGGAGGAGGTCGCAAGGACCGGACCCCCAGAGGGGTCAGCAAGAGAGACAGCAACCGGCCGAGCTAGAGGCTCAAGGACAGTGCGGTCACGAAAGAAAGAGCGAGAAGCACCTGAGTCCAGTGTGAAGGTGTGCAGTGCTGCAGTCGACTCAGTACCAGGGGGCACAGACGCACAAGCACCTAGAGCAGCAGCTGCAGTAGTACCTGTGGAAGCAGACACACTAGCACCTAGAGCAGCAGCGGGGCTGGCCTGAATGCCCGGGTCGGGCGGAACACGCAAGTACTGAGCACCCTCTCCACTAATAGACATCGCATACATGGCAGTGAGAATAGCATCAAAGTCTAGTGCCCAAATATCAACACCCTTCCTGAGCAGCTCAGCCCAGCGCGGCAGCTCACCCCCACCAGGAAACTGGGTGCGCCACGCATCGTTGAGGCGGGCGAAGCAGCGCTCCGTCTGGTGCGGCCCCCCACACGTCTGGCCAGTGCGGTCACCTGTACGAATAACGTACTGGCAGGTGACGCTGCGCCGCGCATACCACTCACGGGCGGCCTGAAGGGTCGGGGCAGGCTGCTGACTCTGACCGCCCCCCGGGCCTCCACGACCACCACCTCCTCCGCCTCCGCCCCGGCCACCTCCACCCCTGCCGCTGCCACGACCACCTCCGCCTCCGCTGCCACCTCCGCCCCTGTCACCACTCCCAACGCCGCTGTCACCTCCACCACTGCCGCCACTAGCCTCTCCAGTCGCACCTCCACCGCCACCACCTCCACCCCCGCCTCCTCCGCCACCACCCCCACTCCTGCCACTCCTGCCCCTGCGTCGTCCGCCTGAAGCAGACGCAGCTCCGACCTTCTCAGCACCAAGGAGGTCGACAGCAGCAGCAGAGGCGACAGAGGGGAGGAGGGGGGAAGGGGAGCACCCCTCAAAGAAGGGGCCGCGGGGGTCGCCACGAGAGGTGCCTACAGCGACGATACTAGCCTCGGCTGCAAGCAGTTCCTTCTCGAGGAGGTCTACGGTGAGCTCAGTGGGGGAGCGAGAGAGGAACTGGTCCCTGACAGGGCGCAGAGAGTCAGGGAGGCGGGTGACAACGTGGTAGAGAGTGATCCAGAGCGGGGGGGGTTGCTAGCGAGGAACTCGTCAGGCATGGCAGCGCGAAAGCGAGCCTCACTAGTCTTAAGGTGGGTGATGAGGTCTGCGACAGTGTGAAAGGAGGCTAGGTCGGGGAACAGGTAGGGGAGAGTGAGGCGGCCTAGCGTGGCAGAAGCGGGTGAGGAGTAGCGGGCCACTACAGCTGTGTAGAGGTCCTTAGCAGTCTTGCACTGGCCGAAGTGCTCGCGCTCATCTAGCGGCAGGGAGTTGCGAATAGCAAAGCGAGCGTGCGCGTCACGGGTCTGCCACTGTGAGCGCTCAGCTGGGGGGGCAGTAGCGAGTGGGGCGGTCGCATGGCCGAGAGCGTGGTCGTACAGTGTAATATCTTCCTTGGCAGTGAGCTGTAGGAAAAGGTGCAGGTCATCTAGCCAGGTTTCGAATTTGACCGGACGGCCCTCGGCGTCGAACGCTAGAACAGGAGGACTAGCCATAGCGACAGCGGCAGTAGTAGAAGCAGTAAAGTCACTGAAAAGGCGTGCGCAGGGTCAGCGGGGCCGGTGGGGCCTACGGACTGTAGTGGCGCACAAGCAGCAGTAGCAGGAAGTGTAGTAGTAGGATCTGCAGTGGTGCACAGGCGCAGCAGGCGGCAGCGAGAGCCGGCGCAGCAGGGGCGGGCTCAGCAGCGGTGATACGCGGGCAGCGGCGGGCGCAGCAGCGGCGGTGCGCGGGCGGCGGCGGGCTCAGCAGCAGCGGTGCGCGGGCGGCTGCGGGCTCAGCAGCGGCGGGCCGGGAGCAGGCAGCGCGCGGGCCGTGCGGGCCGTATGTGAGCTGCGCGGGCAGCGTGCGGGCCGGCGGCGGTCAGCGCAAGAGCCGCGCAGGCTCAGCGCGGGCTGCGCGGGCTGCTCGCGGGCTGCGTAAGCGGGTCGCGGGCGGCTCGCGGGGGTTCGCGGGCAGGTCGCGGGCTGCTCGCGGGCAGTTCGCGGGCTGTGCGCGGGCTGCGCGGGCTGGTCGCGGGCTGCGCAGGCGGTTCGCGGGCTGTGCGTGGGCGGTTCGCGGGCTGTGAGCGCGGCGCGCTGTGCGGTTCGCGGGCGGCGTGACGGGGCCGATCGGGGCGCTAAGGGGCGACGCGACGGGGGCCGTGAGAGGCCGCTAGGAAAAAAAAAATTCGAAGGGGCCGCAGGGCCGCTAGATCGTGCTAGATCGACGGGGCCAGCGGGGCCGGAAACAAGCGAAGGTAAGCAGGTAGGTAAGTCGGTGGGCCCTAAGAACAGTCCTAGCGAAGGACCTGCTCTGAAACCATGTCAGAATAACTGAGCAGGAATGAATGAACTAGAACAGAGTTTGGTACAAGTAGGAAACCCTAACTTTGTGTACCCCCTAAGGTGTAACCCACTACAGCCTAGACAATATAAACATGCAATGTTTGACAGAACGGCCTCATTTGGAAGGTGGGAGAGTGTAAGGAATTGTAATTCCTTACTGTACTCGCACTTTAGCGAGTGCATCCGGAGGGTCACGCGACAAATCTGTTCAGCCTATTTCGTCGCACCGAACCACTCCCGAGCCATCTTCGCCCTAGCTAGCTTTTCCCCTATTTAGTCGTGCCATTCTCGTAGTATCGTCGTTCTGTTTTTCAACATTTTGCTGCGCACTTTGCTAACACTACTATAGTGTAGATTCAACACTATATATATGTCTACTGGAGCAAACCAAATTAGCCATAATTCTAATAGGAAACTGTCCGAGGGGTTCAAGCTCATCTACACGTTTGGGAGGGTTGAAGAAAACGACATACGTGATCCAATCTCCTTTCATTATAAACATGAGGATTTCTATTTTGTAGATGAAAACACACGACGATTGTTGTTCGAATGAAAACGTGAAATTCTCTGGCAAAATTTATTAGTGCTCTTGATTTTCGTTTGTCACAACTAGTTTACACATGCTGGTGCTTTATTTGGGAAATTCCTCTAGATATTATGGCACAACCATGCAGATTGTTAAAAAGGCATAGTGTCAGTGTAGTGGATATGTGTTAGTAGAAAGAACAAGGTGAAAACCTTGCACATGTAAAATAATGATCAAGAAGTGGCACAGAAGGGTATATACGCATCCACCTATCCCTCCCAAATGACCACATTCACACCAATAATTGTGTATCAATAATTATACCCTCTACAGTCCAATAATGCTAAACTTCAATAATTCTGGTCCTACAATAATTGTGACAATAATTGTATGACTAGGCTTATAAACAGGACTATGCCAAAACCGAATAGCGTACTGGTATATAGTACTCGATATACTTCATTAAGATTTCCATCACTCCCCCTTGTTGTAGGTTTAAGTGAATGCGTTTTTCTTGGAGGATGGGGAGGATGAGGTGGTGTACCACCGTAGAGGTAGGGGTGCTCCCAAACCAAGCTAGGGTTTGGTGTTCCCTGAGCTGCTTGTCAATGTAGCACCTTTCCCTTCCCAAGTTCTTGGTGCTTCCAAAGTTCAACCACCTTCCCTCACGTTTTCTTATCTTTCCTTCCAGTCTCGACTTTTCAGATCTAGATTTGGAGAGTAATGGTTCAATCTCCTCTTAACCATGCCAAAATGCGCGTATTGTTAAGGCGGAATGCCCTTAGCGCACGCCGAATTTCTGGAATCGTAAACTTTACGACACGCGATTTCCACTACACTCTTTTTTACATGCCTTCTGTGCGACGAGGCGGAACCGCAGAAGATGCAGTTGCGGATGATGCGAATTAGTAGCGGACGTCACATGTCGTGCTGCTGGTGCTGAGCTACATTGGGTACTAATCGGCAAGCGAACAATTTGTGCGATAGAAGCGACGACACGCTCGTCAGTTGCTGACGACCTGGTACGCGCCTGCTGCAGGATTTTCCTGTCCACGCCTGCTGCAACTTCGTTGGCCTTTCTCCCCCTACCTTCTCCCTTTTCCTTTCTCCGTTAACCTTGCTTTTCTCCCCCTGCATTGTGTTGTAATGACATATATTGTGCAAATCTTGAATGATCACCAGACGATGATGCCAAGTCAGCTCGAGACTTCACTACATTACCCTGTGACGCTCCCCCTACACTCCAACTGATGCACAGGAGCAACAGAAGTTGCCGAACTCCATCAGCTGGAAGGTTGTGCATGTCGACGCAAAGCGGATTGGCATGTGCGCTTCAAGTATGCAAAGAAGTGCACACCAGGTATGCAGAAATGTGCACACCAGGTATGCAGAATTGTGGGCTCCCATGTATGTTCTCCATTCTTCCCTTCGATTTATCACCAGCAACCAGTCGCACGAGACTGATGCATCAGAGGGCGAGAAATGGTGACCAACTGCATCCTCTATGCCTGCTCCCCCTTCCTGTTAGCAATACTTGAGCAGGTGAGCAGGTCGCCCCCTTAGTTCGTGACTCCATGTCCCACTCTAGTGCCACCAGTTACACTCCACACCCCACCCTCCCCCCACCCATGTGCTTGTAGTGATCTGCGTACACAACTACAAGCACATAAGAGAGTGTGGATTTAAGTGATGCCATGTTGTGCAGCACCACTCGAGGAGGCCGCACGGGTGAGTATAGCATCAGCATCCTTGACTTGATGACTGTTCAGCAGACCATTCAGCAGATTGTAGGTGAGATACTGTCCACTTAGCTTGTCCACCTCATTTCCTACATCATCGTCTCCAATGCCTTTTGAAATGGAGACTCCTCTTATAGGTAAGACATCTGCTGCAACATCTGGTTTTTCTTTGGTTGCACCAACTTCATGGGCTGCATCGGCTCCGGGCAACTCTAGTTTTGTTGAGTCTACTCCTTCGCCTTCATAACCTTCATTGTTTGTGGACATAGAAATTGAATCCCCAACACCTTTGCCTTCTCCTCCCGAGGTCCACACAATATGAGGTGAGACTTCATTCGTGTCAACATTATGTGCCAAATTCCGTACGATGAAGGCTTTGTATGCCATGCGGTATCGAACGGATGCGTGTGCGGAACGGGCACTCAAGTGCATCCCAGATGTGCAGAAAGGTTTGTTCCCACGTATAACCAAGTGCACTCCAGGTGTGCGGATAAGTGCAGGTTCATAATTGCACCATGAGCACTCCATGCACGTTCTTGCTAACAAGTCCAATCCGCACACGCTCGTCTCCATCAGACATGGTGATTTTGCTGTCTCCATCAGCAATAGTGTTGATGTGAGCTCCCTTCTTTAGCAGCTGACAATAGGATAGCAGATTGTTGACTTCAGTATAGAGAACTGTTGTCCCATCAGGTGCCGTTTTTCAGATCGTTCCTGTCATCGTGCTGTTCAGTTGACCACGAATACCGGTTATGAAGGCGAAGGAGCAGACAGGTTCGTAACCTGGTCCTTCAACAATCATAACCTGTAACAGCAAGCCCCACGCATACAGGTTCGTCCAGGTCCTTCAACTCTTTGAACCAGCATTTGTCCGAAGTCATGTGCTGGCTGCACCCATTTTCTAGCAACCACGACGACCTTCCAGACAAGGGTAAGGTTGCTTGTTGAGATCCCACCGTTGCAATGCATGTAACAATACGTTGCTTGTCTCCCCCAGTTGCCCCTTGCTGTTTTGATGCATCGTGGTTACGCTTGGGGCAGCCACTCCTTCGTGGGGAGAACAAACGGTTGTTGCTGGTATGCAATTTTGTCCTCCCGCGGGTATGCGGTTCCCACCCTGGTGGTGACCAGCTAGGGGGTGCCTTGGTACACTTGAAGAAGGGATGGCTTGGCTCCTTGCAGTACCAACACATGAGCAACTTGCAACTCCATCCTTGCCATACGTTTTCTCCCCAACGGACCCCTTGTTCTTCTCGCTGTTGCCCTTAGCAATTAGAGAAGGTGAGCGGTCCGTACGTGCTTGTATAGCCATGCGAGGTGGACACCGGTCACCGTTAGCCTTTGTGATAAGGCTTCATATCTCTGTTCCTGAATCATCATCCGCTGTAAGGTGAAGCTGTCTGTCACGTTGTGTAGCATCGCCAAGTGCCTCATCTCCTCCCAATGTGTCAGTAGTCAGGTGAGCAGGTTCAAGGTGAAGGTATCTTCATCCACCATTTTCCTCACAAGTGCCAACTTGTCCCGGATAGCCATTGCGCGGTTGACGTATACCTCCACCCTCTTTTGATTCCCCACTTTCAGGTTGTCCAACTGCTTCCTTCGCCACCGAATCTTTGGCCTGGTAAGTATCCATTAAGTACTCCCATGCTTCAAACGCCGGGCTGTAAGATTTTTGAACATGTCCAGTTGTTGAATCATGGCGCTCACTCTGTGCAGTAGGAACCAAAAGGCGAGTGCAACACGCTGTAAGCAATCCGCCTTTAGCATTTCTAGATGCTCCATAGCGTTGTCAATGTCACCGTTTCCCATGGTAACTGAATAATGCAGGGTCACGAAGAACTCCCATAGGTTCGTGACGCGAGCGTTCATACGAAACCGTAGTGCCCACTCGCAGAAGTTGGAGCCATCAAACGGAGCAGTTGTGAACGCCTTGTCCACCCTGGCTTCCACCATTTTGCGTGGCAGCTGTTCCTTATCTTCTTTCGTATATTCACGCGGAGTGGGGTCGAAGAAAGTAGGCACAGTTGACAGTCGAGGTAGTTTTACCGTGCGCTGCTTGTCTCCATTCTGTCCACCAAGTTGACGTTCCAGCACGTCCACTTGATCACGTCTTATGACTCCACTTGACTACATTCCGTATCCCGTCCACCCCATGCTGTCCACAGAATGTACTCCAATCAGCAGACGAGGTGCACGCGGAAGTATGACATTGCCACCATGAAGGTGAGTCCTGGCCATGGGAGGAATTCCAATGAGAAGGGAGTTAGTCGCAAGTCGTCGTAGTGGGGAAGCACCAATAGTGTAGGAGGCAAATCCCACACCTTCCACACCCACTTGACCATTTTCGTCACTCTGTTGCCGAATCTGTCCGCTTCTCATTCCACCATGCTCCGTTGCATGCTCTTCACACCCGTACTTATCAATCCTCCCTCGTGCTTCTCTTTGCATGGATGATTGAGGTGCTGGATCGGAACTCCCCTCGCCTTGGATAGATGCATTTCTCCCTTGGTATGGCTCTCCTCCTTCGTGTATGCCCATTTCCCCTTCACCGTCAGTTCTTACATGAACATTTGATGCACGAGTTTGGTTAGTATTGTATGGCCCTGGATAAAAGCGCATATGCGCTTATAATAAGTAATGATTTTTTAGGGGTGGCGCTTGTATTTGAGTAACGACCATAAGCGCCGGCGCTAATATAATGGCAAAATTGAATTTTGTTTTAAAGAGTACAAAATTGAAGCCCACAATAAGGCGAACACAACTGTGTACACTGCGCCTGGTTTCGTGCATGGAATTTCGGCGAAAACAGGGGCGCTTCGATTTCCCACCGCTCGAATCTTGTCCCAGAGCAACGCACCTACCAGCGGTAACGTGCATCCTACCGTGCGGCCCAATAGGAGAGTCATGCGCTGCCAGGCTGCAACAAACCACCCGAACCCTCTAGAAGGGGGTGGAATATGCCTGCCTGCGCGGCAGGTACGTGCCACGATACCCTCCTCTCCGGGTTTAGGCAGGGTGGCACCCGCCTTTCCCCGACGAGGCCCCCGCGACACAAACCTGAAGGGGTCCCCTCCAATTTTTCATTTGAGCACTCGTTTCATTCAGTGGAGGCATTCCGTTTCTTGCTTTCTCCCGCCTGGCTGCAACAGCCATGGCAGAATGAACAAGCACACACTTTTTGTTCAAGAAGAAGCCCAAGCGTAGACCCGCCTATGTAGTCGCCGACGGATGGTACTCCTGTGTCCCAGCTTAACCACCAGAGCCACCACAGCCTCCATCGCCTCCTGAGCCGCCTGCTCCTCCTGCTCCTCCTCTGCCGCCTGCACCTCCAGCTCCTCCTGTTCCTCCATCTCCTTCGATTCCGAAGTCTCCTCTGCACACGGGGGGTCCGTCCGTGCTCACGCTCCTGCTTCCGTCTAAGTTCGACAAGTGGCTGGAGGAACCGGAAAGCAACAAGGCCCCAGATGAGTGGGTACCCGGTGCACCTTACCCTGGACCACGTTGGGGCCGGCCCGTAGATTGCACCATGTGGGACGAATCTACACTCGGAGCTGACGACGGCGTGGCTGAGGACGAGGAAGCGAGCCGTGCTGATGGCGATAAGGGTGAGAAGGGTGGCGCGCAAGGCGGCACCGCCGAGGATGTCTTTCCTGAGGGTGTACCAGGTGGCGACGACGACGACGGTGTCGAGTACTGGTCACGTGACGGGCTCCCAGAGGAACTGTCGATACCTTCTATTCCGCCAGCTAACCGCAAGAGACCCCACCCGTCTACCCAGAACCGTGATGCCCGCCCCCCCTCTCCCAGGCACAAGATCAGCGAGCACAAGCGTAAGGGGTACACCGCCGCGAAAAAACTGAAGTACGTCGCGATGCTGGATGGGGCGGTGTCGGTGCACGCTCTGGCCCGGGAGATTGGGATTCACCGGAAGTGTCTCGCCAACTGGAAGGCCGCAGTGGCGTTTCTCAAAGAAGCACACTCCGCACGGAAGCGCATGCACGTTCGCGGGAGGGCCTCGTGGTACCGCCCGATGGAGTTGAAGGTGTACGAGCGGCTCCTGGACTGGCGCCGCAAAGGAACCGCCGTGTCCGTCGACCGTTTGCGGGAGTGATCGTAAGAATTCGTTCTCCGCTTTTATTTCCCCTTGTCTTTCTCACGTACTAACCTGCCGTCTATCCCGCCTGCTCATCCCCCGCCTCACAGATGTCGAGGAGCAGTGCAAGAAGTTCTGGCGTTTTGTGCGAGCCATGCGTCGCGAGCGCGGCATCGAGAACTGCTGGATCATCAACGCCGACCAGACGCCGCTCTGGCTGGAGATGCCCGCCACCACCATTATGGAGCAGTCGGGCGTACGGTCGGTGCCCATAAGGAGTGCAGGTTACCAGAAGGAGCGTGTGACCGTGATGCTGGCGTGCACGGCGGACGGGGTGAAGCTCAAGCCGTGGGTGTTTTTCAAGCGGAAGACGGTGCCGAAGGGCGACTTTCCGTCAGGTAAGATATAGCAACTGCCACTGTCTTACCGTATGCTATTGTTTCTCATGCCGCGCTAACAGTTTATGTGCCTTTTGTGTTTCGTGCAGATGTGGTCGTGGCTTGCCACGAGAACGGGTGGATGGACGCAGAAGGCGTCATCCTCTGGCTTGAGGAGTGCGTCAAGCCGTTCTTGAAGCCCCGATTTGGCAGGTGTGCAAAGAGCTCCATGCTCGTGCTGGATTCCTACCGCGGCCACCTTACCGAGGGGGTGAAGGAGAAGTTCCGCGAGCTCAACTGCGTGCCTGCAGTAATCCCGTCGGGCTGTACGGGTGGGATTCAGTTCTCGACGTCTCCATCAACAAGAGCTTCAAGGCATCTGTCCGCCAGCAGTACCAGAAGTGGTTTGAGGAGGAGGGCCAAGAGCAACTGACAGCAGCAGGTACGTTTTTTCCGTAATTCACGCATGCCTAATCCCTCCCTCTCACCCTTAGCTGCTGAAAAGCCTTTCCTTGGTGTCTATGTGGTGGTGTAGGGAATTTCAAGAAGCCCCCCCCCCAGCAGTGGTGCTTCGGTGGATCTCACGGGCGTGGAAAGCAGTACCCTCCGACCTCGTCAAGCGCGCCTTCCTCACCTGTGGCATCAGCAACGCGCTTGACGGCAGTGAGGACCACCTCGCCATGGCGCACAGGCGGACCCAGCTGTCGGCGGAAGTGGATGTCGACGACGACATCATCGCCGACGGCTTCTTTGGCAACAACTGCCTGGAGCCCGAATCTGACGAGGAGTAGTAGCACCTAGGTAGAAAAGCGCCTCAAGCGACCTGTTGTATGGCATTTTGTAGTGCTTTTTGAAGCCAACGTAGTTTAAAATGTTGTTTTAGTTTGTACTGATGGTTAAAATAGTATAGAGATTAAGGGTGGCGCTTATAATAAGGAAGGGTACAAAAGGGGGGGCGCTTATAATCGAGGAACGGCCATAAGCGCCATGCTCTAGATAGAAGCGCCGGCGCTTGTAATAGGCCGGCGCCTATATCCGGGCCCATACGGTACGTCGGCGCTCGAATGAGATTGTCCCCAAGTGGACGGATTGCTGAACTATGAGAGTGTTACGTTGTTGGCATGTTGAACTTGACCTGTAGTGATGCCTTAAGTGCTGGTGGGGTTGCCTTTGCAAACAAAAGAGGACCACACTAGAACCGAACAGCGTACCGTACTGGTATACAGTATTCGATATACTGTATTCGGATTTCCAACATTGAGTGTTCGTTCACATGGCACTATGGTGGCTGGTGTGGAAGGTTAGCCTTGATGGTTGAGAGCAGCAATGACGTGGCGTGTGGTGGGTAGCACGTGGGCCACGAGCGGCAGGTGGGAGGGCGCAGCGAGCACGGTGGCGGGCGCGTACAGCCACGGCGCCACCGACGCGTTGAAGGCCGCAAAGTGCGGCTCCAGGATGGCCTCCCAGTCCACCTGCACATGCTCATGGCAAGGGGACGGGCGGGTCAGCAGAGTCAAGAGGTGCAGAGTGCCACGAGGGATGAGCTGCCTCTAGCAGCTGTAGCAGCTGTGCAGTGAAGGGCGGAGCAGAAGCAGCAGAACTAAATGACCGACATGCGAAGCGAGGTGGCAGAGTGGAGGAGAGGAGCAGCGACCTGCATGGCGCGTGGAATGGGGGCGGTGGGGAGCATGCCGGCAGCCATGGAGAGGCCGAGCAGAGCGATGAGCCCCACCATGGCACTGCCTCTCGTCAACGGCATCAACTGGTACCTGCCCCGCCCACAGGGCCCAGGGTGTACCGAGGAGGGGAGAGAAGACATGAAGGCATGTAAAACAGACGAGTGTGGCAGAGTTGAAATGTAGCAGGTGAATGTAGAGCTCAGCATATCTTGTCAACTGTCCACCTCCCATTCCGCATCATTTCCCCACGCGCCCCTCAACTCCATGGCCCCCTGCCGCTCATCCCCGTGAGAGCACACCCTAGCACGGCATTTACCAATAGTATCCAATCCGCAGAATGTTCTCCTGAATGCGCTGGTGATAGCGGGTGGCATCAGCTGTCTCCGGGGCACGGTCCAGAACAGCGGCACACAGATCCTGCCAAACCCAACGAGAAGGCAGAGGCGGGTGGGAAGGCAGAGGCGGGTGGGAAGGCAGAGGCGGGTGGGAAGGGGAAGTGTGCCGAGTGACTTTGAGAGGGTGTGGAGCAGCAACAGACACAAATGCACATGCGGCAGCAGCATGAGTGCAGAGAGTAGAGTAGGGGCACTCGTCGCGTCCACTGACCCGTCAGCACCACTGACTCCGCGCCATCTCCACTCTTCACCGCCACTGGCCAGCACTCACCCGCCACACGGAAGCAGCATCAGCGCCCCCTCCACTCGCCCACCCCCCTCCACTCGCCCACCCCCCTCCACTCGCCCACCCCCCTCCACTCGCCCACCCCCCTCCACTCGCCCACCCCCCTCCACTCGCCCACCCCCCTCCACTCGCCCACCCCCTGCTCTCACCCGCCACGCGGCAGTCAGCTCGGCGTCAAACTGCTTCCAGCGGGGCGGCGTGACGGGCGTGCGGATGGCAAAGTCAAACCCCGCCCCCCTGCCGAGCGGGGCAGACAGTAGGGGAATGGGTGGGAGAGGGCAGCATTATGATGGGGCATTGCAGACGCAGTTGAACGAGTGTGGCACAGCGAGGAGAGAGGTGGATAGAGTGACGGGTGAGTAGAGTGGAGAGGAGAGGAGAGGAGAGGAGAGGAGAGGAGAGGAGAGGAGAGGAGAGGGGGGGGGAGGATGCGGAGCAGCACTCACGAGTGGACGACGGTGAGCTGCGTGCCGTTGAGCACCTTGCTGGCGCCGCCACATGCGAGCATGGCGAGCACAGGGGAGGGGGTGTGGGAAGGGACAGAGACTGGTGGGATAGGGATAAACGGGAGGATGGACAGCAAATGATGGCATGGGCAAAGAGAGTTGGCATCCATAATATAAGTCGGCAACCTATGCATGTGGCAACCCATGCATGTGGCAACCCATGCATGTGGCAACCCATGCATGTGGCAACCCATGCATGTGGCAACCCATGCATGTGGCAACCCATGCATGTGGCAACCCATGCATGTGGCAACCCATGCATGTGGCAACCCATGCATGTGGCACAGCAGAGTGCAAGATTTGCAAGGTTGCGGCTGTGGCAGTGTGTGCTGCAACGCAAGCCAAGCCAAGGTAAGAACCTTCCCACCCATCACCCGCTTCACTCCCATCACCCCCCTCACGCCCCTCACCCGCCTCAGCCTGCAAGGCTTTGCACTCAGCCTGCAATGCTTTGCACTCAGCCTGCAATGCTTTGCACTCAGCCTGCAAGGCTTTGCACTCAGCCTGTGACTAAAACGAAGCGAGTTGCTGCCTTGCACAAAATGCAGCCTAGGAAAAACGGAGCAGGTGAGCAGGCAAGACAGAAAGCAGGGGAGCAGGCGGGCAGCAGGGCGGTCACCCCGGGAAGGCGAGGCTGTGGCATTCGGTGGTGACAAAGAAGTTCTCCCCCACCACCGCATGCACCTCGCCCACTGACTCCGCCCTCTCGATCTGCACGCATGCATGCACCCCACGCCACGCACATCGGAATGGGGTGGACGGGCGATGACCGGGGGGATGAGTGGACTGGTGGTGAACAAGAAGAGAATTTAAGGCTCAAAACACGCGCCATGGCAGCATGCCGACACGCTACGACAACAAGAAAAGAATTTAAGGCTCAAAACACACCAAATTTTAATCCAACAAACAATTAATTTTCTTCTGTCAACCCTAACGTGACAATCACAAGACACGCAGTGAGTGGGGCGCACATGCAAAGATGTTCACCTGCAGGACTCACCTCAGGCAGCCGACTGGTTGGCAAAGGGAGGGGCAAGCCAGCAGCGTTGGCAGCAAGGCGGGTTGCCAGGAGGCAGGAGCGCAGGAGGGCGAGGGCGCGGGGGGCGAGCGGGTGGTACTTGAGGTTGCGCGAGGGGCCCACCGCCATGGCTGTGATGGACCCAAACGCGCCCTCAAACTCGTTCCTGCCGCCCCGCCCGCAACAAGGTGGAGACGCATGGCGGGTGTTGATGCATGGCAGGTGAATTGATGCATGGCAGGTGAATTGATGCATGGCAGGTGAATTGATGCATGGCAGGTGAATTGATGCATGGCAGGTGAATTGATGCATGGCAGGTGAATTGATGCATGGCAGGTGAATTGATGCATGGCAGGTGAATTGATGCATGGCAGGTGAATTGATGCATGGCAGGTGAATTGATGCATGGCAGGTGAATTGATGCATGGCAGGTGAATCGATGCATGGCAGGTGAATCGATGCATGGCAGGTGAATCGATGCATGGCAGGTGAATCGATGCATGGCAGGTGAATTGATGCATGGCAGGTGAATTGATGCATGGCAGGTGAATCGATCCACGCGACTCACTTGAGAGCATCGATCCACGCGACTCACTTGAGAGCATCGATCCACGCGACTCACTTGAGAGCATCGATCCACGCGACTCACTTGAGAGCATCGATCCACGCGACTCACTTGAGAGCATCGATCCACGCGACTCACTTGAGAGCATCGATCCACGCGACTCACTTGAGAGCATCGATCCACGCGACTCACTTGAGAGCATCGATCCACGCGACTCACTTGAGAGCATCGATCCAAGCGACTCACTTGAGAGCATCGATCCAAGCGACTCACTTGAGAGCATCGATCCACGCGACTCACTTGAGAGCATCGATCCACGCGACTCACTTGAGAGCATCGATCCACGCGACTCACTTGAGAGCATCGATCCACGCGACTCACTTGAGAGCATCGATCCACGCGAATCACTTGAGAGCATCGAACCACGCGACTCACTTGAGAGCATCGATCCACGCGACTCACTTGAGAGCATCGATCCACGCGACTCACTTGAGAGCATCGATCCACGCGACTCACTTGAGAGCATCGATCCACGCGACTCACTTGAGAGCATCGATCCACGCGACTCACTTGAGAGCATCGATCCACGCGACTCACTTGAGAGCATCGATCCAAGCGACTCACTTGAGAGCATCGATCCACGCGACTCACTTGAGAGCATCGATCCAAGCGACTCGCTTGAGAGCATCGATCCACGCGACTCACTTGAGAGCATCGATCCACGCGACTCACTTGAGAGCATCGATCCAGGCGACGGTGTCGGTGGGCTCGGCAATCTGCCTCCACCTCACGATGCTGTCAAACACCTCCCTCCAACCATCAATCACCTCGTTTCCTTGCCCCTTCCCTTTGCCCTTGCTGTTGCCGCCTCTGCCCCTCCGCCGCCTTCCAGCGTCACCCTTCCCTCTATTGCTGTTGCTACACTTCTTGCTCCTTCCAGCCACAGCAGCGTCGGCAGCGGTGGCAGACGTGGCAGCGGCGACAGCAGTGGCAGCGGTGGCAGCGGTGGCAACAGTGGAAGCAGTGTGTGAGGGGAGAGGCACGGAGGGGGAGGGGGAGTGAGGCGAGGCTGGAGGTGGAGCAGCCTCGCTGTCCAGCGCTGTGGCAGGCGAGCACGTAGCTTCATGTGATGACCTGGGATCATAAGACGCGCTGCTATTCTGTGATGACGTGGCAGAGGCCATGGCTTGCCACGTGGATGCGACTCGCTGCATGATGTCGAGCATGGCTAGCCCTGCCATGCGGTACTGGCATCAACACACCGTCAACACCATGTCATGCCATCACATGACAAGAGCACAGCATGCCATATCACACATGCACCATTACAAGGGGGCATCGAATAAGAAACACGAGGACATGGCTGGGGTGGGGAATGCAGCGTTTGAGACGTGGGGTGTCCGGGGAGGCTTGAGCCAAAGGCGTACTCGAAATTATTGCAACTCCAACATGTTCCGCGCGAACAGTTTCAAACACCTGAAAAAGTCAAACCGAACATGCTTGGTTCGAGTCAAGCTGGGTTTAGGTTTGTCATGTTCGATTCTTTGTGGAATCGAAAAAAAAATTGGGCTGCTCATGAACAGGTTCTACTCAAACATGAACATGTTCAAGTCAAACGTATTTGAGGCGTTTGAGTTCTCATGGATTTTCTGTAGAGAGAATTTTAATTCAGCATCTCTAGTCCTGCATCGGCCTTTGCCGTGCTACTTCTTCCTTGAACTCTCCCTCGGTGTCACCCTAAGGTGGGGTGTTGTTGGGTGCCTTCCTTTGAACTTGCTAGAGGTTTTGTTCACTAGTTTATTTATGGTTGTATGTATTTGTTTACATTATAATAGTGTAGACAATAGGGGTTGGGTTATATTAGTTATAGGGTGGAAACGCGACTCCATTGGAAACGCGACAATTTCTATGGTGGAAACGCGACTCCAGCTTGGAATTCGCATTTCTTTCCAATTCGTGGAATCGCGGTTCCACTAGAGGGGGCGCTTCCAGGCCCACTTTGAGGGTCCCTCACGTCCCCATCTTGACTGTGGGCGACTTGAGCACCCATTTGGCCACCCCAAGCACCTTGGGTACCAAATTCCTCACCTGAACCATCCCAAGTCGCCTCCAAGGTAGCTCTCTTCATTTTCTGCCTATTTTAGCTTTTGTTTTGCTTGTACTTGTTGGTGTTAGCCCTCAATCTCACATTTTGTACTTGTACTTTTATATCCTAGGTTAGTGTAGTTTGCACTTTGTGTTTGGTTGGGTGTACACCCACATCCCAACCAAACCCAAATGTAATCTCCAAGCAATCTCCAACCGACCAATTGGAGATTGCTCTGGGATTACCCTTGATTCCCTAGGATTGCCCCCTGATTCCCTCCTCATCCATCCTAATGTATTTAAAGAGCTTTGAGCTCACTACTAATGTATCAGTTCTAAGCCTAAGTTCTGACATGGTATCAGAGCCCTTCAACCGCATACGCGGATCGTGATCCTCTTATCTTTGCAGATGCTCGTCCCGCAAACCTCGGCATAGCCATCTTAATCTCGTCGCCGGTGGTTCGCGACGTTCGTAGCCGGAAATTCTCCCGCACCACCTTCCCGTCACTTTCGACGACGCCTACAATTTCTCTGGTAAGCGCATCGTCGGCGCTATAACCTATCGCTCGTTTTCGTCGAACGTCATCGCGTCACTTCTTCTCCTCGTCGGGCCGCCGCCCGTCGCCCCGCAGCTTCACGTCGGGCCGCCGCCCGTCGCCCCGCAGCTTCTCGTCGGGCCGCCGCCCGTCGCCCCGCAGCTTCTCGTCGGGCCGCCGCCCGTCGCCCCGCAGCTTCTCGTCGGGCCGCCGCCCGTCGCCCTGCAGCTTCTCGTCGGGCTGCCGCCCGTCGCCCCGCATCTGCACTCCTACCCCCATCCCTTCCCCCTTCCCGCAGCTGAACAGGTGCAGCAGCGCAGCCGAGCAGCAGCGTAGCCGAGCAGTCGTGTAGCCGCGAAGCCGAGCAGCAGCGCAGCCGCGAAGCTGAGGGTGGTGTGTGGGGGGGTGTGTGGGAATAGGGTTAGCTTCAAGAAAATCGGCCGATTTAACCTAATTTCGACGGCCTGAAAAATCTCTCTGCGAGGCATTTCGACGCAGTTGACATTGACGATTTTCGCTATTCGGGTTCGTCGGATTTCGAAATCGCCGCGCTGCGCGCCGCTCGAAGTTCCTATCGGTGACTTAAGAGCGTCGCTCCGCGCGAGACACTAAGGGATCTTCATCATGGCCTTCACCTCGTCCACCATGGCCAACCCCATCACCCCACTCCGCCTTAAAGCCGATGGCTCTAGCTCCAACTTCAAGGCATGGAGCTATGGGGTTGACAAGCACCTCCTGAGTCGTGATGTGCAGGGATTGGACTTGAAGGACGTCCTCCTCAACCGTGGCAAGGGGAAACAGCCTCTTCTCCCCCGTGAGCCGACCTAATCCGCTAGTGATAACATGAGGGCGTACGAGGAAGCTGTTGAGAAGTACCGGAAATGGGAGAAGGCCGATGCTGCCATCATCAGCGTCTTCATCGCCTCCACCCCTCCCGAACTTGTCAACACGTTCCACAACTACCCTACCTCCAACGCCATCTGGAAGTATCTCCAGGATCGGTTCATGAACAAGATGGCGGTCGGAGTGGCCATTCTCATCCCCAACATGTTTCAGGTCCATCTTTAGGACTGCTCGGGAATGGCCGACTACATTGCCAAGGTGCAGACCATTCATGGCGAACTCAAGGAGCTGGGTATAGTCTTCCCCGAACAAGCCACTGCAGCCGCCCTTCTTGTTGGTCTCACCTCGGCATATGAAGTCACGAGGAAGATGCTCCTCACGCTCTCAGCGGAAGACCTCACTTTTGCTAAGGTCTCCACCGCACTCCTCTCTGCCGAGAAAGACTCCACGGCTCAGGCCAAGGCGTACGCCATCCGCGCTCCCATGCCCCAAGCAAGTGTCGCAGCAGCTCTCGACTCGGCACCCTTCCAGCGCAACCGCTTCCCCCCGTGCACCTACGTCGTCAAGTATGGCAACCGCAAGGGACAAGTGTGTGGTGGCACTAACCACCCCCTTGCTACGTGCTTCAAGAAGGAAGACGACGAATGGTATGCCATCCACAGAGTAGACAAGAAGCCGCCAAACTGGATGCGCCCTCGTAAGGCCAACCTCGTTAAAAACAGGACCCCGCTTCGGCTAGTGCTAGTGATAGTGCTCCTGCTGATGTGCGTATCAACCTGTTGTTCCCTGGCACTGCCATGATTAATGAAGCTACCTCCCAGTACATCGGCTCATCACAGGCACCACAATACATAGAGTTCACACTCGACAGCGGGGCCACTCACACTGTGCTCAAGGAGACACTCTCCTTCAAACCCTACCCAACACCTATCCCTCTCTTGAGAGCTGACTCAAGCTTCACCAGGAATGAGCAAGGTATGGATGAGGAGGGAATCAGGGGGCAATCCTAGGGAATCAAGGGTAATCCCAAGGCAATCTCCAATTGGTGGGTTGGAGATTGCTTGGAAATTGCATTTGGGTTTGGTTGGGATGTGGGTGTACACCCAACCAAACACAAAGTGCAAACTACACTAAACTAGGATATAAAAGTACAAGTACAAAATGTGAGATTGAGGGCTAACACCAACAAAAACACCCACTGCTCGCTCTCTTCGCGTCTGGGGGTGCACCGCCTATGTCCTCCTCAACCCTCAGGCTAGGCGGCAGCACGGTGGCAAACTCGGCTCCAAGACACAAACGTGCGTCTACCTTGGGCACAATGCCGACTCCCCTGACTACCTCTTCCTCAACCCCTCCACTCAACAGCTAGTCCGGAGCCGCGACGGCGCGACGTGGTCTTTGATGAGACCCGCCCATTCTACTCCACCTCGTGTCGGGATCCTCCCTCTGATCCGCCCTCTCTCGTCTGGGCAGACTTTGATGCGCCTCCTGACCTCCCGCCTGCACTGGCCCCCTCACCTCCTCCCTCTCCTGCCATCGCACCATCTCCCTCTGAGGTCACTGACCCGGCCTCACCGGTGTCTTCGGCAGCTGCTCCTCCATCCCCCTCACCTCCCCCTCTGCCAGCTGCGCCACCCCCCTGAGCGCACCAATCACCTACCATCGGCGGTCGAACCCCCCGGCCCCACCTCCTCCGCCAGTCCCCCCTTCCACCCAGGCACCCGCTCCACCACAGTCGCCCGAACTGATCAAGTACCAGCGGCGACCAATTCCCCCGCCTAAGTCTCCTAAATCAACCCCTCCAACACCGCCTGCTCCACCCTCCTCTCCGGTGGCTCATGGCACTCGCTCGCATGGCCCTGCTCTTCCACTGGCCCTGATTATTCGCTGCATAGCAATCACTCCAACTCCTGCTGGGGGGGATATGTCTTCTACCCTTCTGGAAGACAGGCATGAGGAGCTGTGTGATCTTCATGCAGTCACTCCTCAGCTCTCGCACATCTTCCCCGACATCACTGAGTCACCCTCCCTCAACTTCGCGGAGAACCCGACCATCCCTATCCCTCTCACCGTCCAAGAGGCTCTCTCGGGTCCCCATGCTGCCGAATGGCGTGCTGCCATGGAAGCTGAGATTGAAGCCTTCACCCGCAACCACTCCTTCGACGACGAAACTCCACCTCCAGGAGTTAACATCGTTGGTGGCAAGTGGCTGTTTCGAGTGAAACAGCTTCCGAACGAGGCCCCGATGTTCAAAGCGCGTTACGTGACCAAAGGGTTCACCCAGCAGCAGTACCTGGATTTCTTCAAGACCTTCTCCCCCACATCCAAACCACCCACTGTTCGCACGCTCTTGGATGTAGCAGCACGAGAAGACTTTGAGATCAAATCCTTAGACGCATCTTCGGCCTTCCTGCAAGGACGCCTCAAGGAAGCTGTATTCATGGATCGACCTGAAGGCTTTCCAGGAGAGTTCCCTCCCAACACTGTCTGGAAGCTGAATCGCCCTGTCTACGGCCTCAAGCAAGCCCCTCGGGAATGGCACAACAAAGTGAAGGAAGTCCTTCTCTCACTGGACTTTCACCCATCCTCTGCCGACCCGACCCTCTTCATTCGTCGCCACTCTGAGCCATTCTACATCCTTGTCTACGTCGATGACTTCATCCTCGTTGCCAAGGACTCGGCCCAGATGGCCTCTGTTCAGGAGGCCCTAAGCAAGGCCCTCTTGATGAAAGACCTCGGTCATCTCAAACACAACCTGGGGATGGAGATCACTCGCGATCGCCAGGCTCGCACCATCTCTCTTTCCCAGGAGTTCTACATCAACAATGTGCTCAAGCGGTTTGAGATGGAGCAGTGCACACCCATCGCCACCCCACTTCCCCTACAACACCTCCTCACCGCCCCAGCTGTACCCACACCAGAGGCATGCACTGAGCCGTACCCAAAGCTTGTTGGGTCCCTGACTTGGCATACCCTGTCAATGTCCTCTCTCGATATGTGGCTCCTGGGCGCTTCACAGACCTTCATTGGAAAGCGGCAAAGCGGGTGTTGCGCCATCTGCAGGGCACCAAGTCCCATGTCCTCACCCTTGGTGGGCTTTCCCCTCCTCGACTGGAAGGTTACACAGACTCCTCCTGGGCAGATGACCAGACCGACCGACGCTCCTCCCAAGGCTACTGCTTCACCCTTGGGAGCGGGATTGTCAGCTGGCGCTCCACCCGGTCATCTGCAGTCTTCCTCTCCTCCTATGAAGCCGAGCTCTATGCCGGCACCATGGCGGCTCAGGAGGCCCGCTGGCTCACCTTCCTACTCCAGGAGCTTGGCTTTCCTCAGTCCACTCCCACCCTCTGGTGTGACAACCAGAGCACCATTCACCTCTCCCAGGATCCCGTGTACCACACTCGCACCAAGCACATCGAACTTGGACACTTCTTCATCCGTGACCTTGTCCAGCGAGAGCAGCTCAATGTAGAGTATGTGGCTTCCGACTGCAACTTGGCTGATCTGTTCACCAAGCCCCTTGGGAAGGTCCCTCACCATCGCCTTTTAGGCGCCATGGGGCTCTGCACTCCTCCTTCTCCGCCATGAGTTCGATTGACGCCTATGGGGGGGTGTTGGTGTTAGCCCTCAATCTCACATTTTGTACTTGTACTTTTATATCCTAGGTTAGTGTAGTTTGCACTTTGTGTTTGGTTGGGTGTACACCCACATCCCAACCAAACCCAAATGTAATCTCCAAGCAATCTCCAACCCACCAATTGGAGATTGCCTTGGGATTAGCCTTAACTCCCTAGGATTGCCCCCTGATTCCCTCCTCATCCATACCTTGCTCATTCCTGATGTACTTAAAGAGCTTTGAGCTCACTACTAATGTATCAGTTATGAGCAAGTTCTGACAGTACTTATCATTGCAGTTACCTTTCAGTTTATAGAACCTTCTCAACACTTCTGAACCAGCCTCTCCTTGTGCACATTGTGCACATAGGTCTGCTTTTCTACAGGCTTTCTGTCGGAACCTCACCACCTCCCTTCATTTCTTACTGCTCTCTCTCAGACCTCTGCCAATGACTGACGTCCTCTCTCTAGATATCACTTTCTCCCTGGGTTCCCTTCATCCCCGCCTGCTCTCCTCTCTTCTCTCGTCTCGTGATCTCCACCCCCTCTCCGCTCACTGCTCATTCTGACGCACTCACTCTGATAAGCTCTAGCTCCTTCACATAACACACCGATCTAACTGCTTGTCACATCTCTGCTTGCAATATCTCCTTCTTCTCACTACTTGCTCAGTCGAGTGCAAGAAGTTCGTGTTTACAAAGGAAACATACAAGCATTGAGGCTAGCTCTACCAGGTTCCGCCTATTCTACCAGCTCTGCCTCCACACCGCTCTGCTCCTTCCCTAGTCTCCTCTCTAGTTGCTATAGCTGCCTTTGAGAAGACGTACATCCCTGCTGCCTGCCATCTGTGTTCCCCGCCTCTAGCTACTTTGCCTCCAGCTGACACTTCCAGATCCAGCTGGCTCCTGAGAGCTTGCCTGCACACACAGGGAAACAAACACATATGCACGCGTACACCCATCCAAGTGCCGGTGGTAACTCCCTGCCTCTGCTGCCGCTGCCTTGCGCTGTAATTCCCACTCACTCTCTCCTTCCGCTTACGTAAATCCCGCCCCGTACCACTGCCATGCATTCCCCAACCCTTCGCTTCGGCAGCCATCACACTTCCTCGCACCCCTTGGTCTCCCTACTTACCGCAAACACCACCTTGACCCTTCGCATCCCATCCTCGGCACTGCTCCGCTCGTTATATACAGTATGTACAATTGTACAGCCCCATTCTCTCCTCGCTATCCCGTTCACATTCATGCAAATGTGACATGTCACCTGAGGGCGAGTCAGGTCAACCCGATGGTGAATCGGGTTGACCGACCGGTCGCCTTTTTACTAACAAATCGGCAGCTTTGCCCATCGATTCCCGGAAAATTGGCATTTTTCCCCCCTGATCCATGCGGGTCGGCAATTTCATTCGTCAATTTTCGGGGATCGACAGATTTCGATTGCCAATCCGTTCGCTCGGTGATTTCGCTCGGTGATTTCGCCCATCGACCGCTGCTGCATCGGCTGTTGCTGTTGCCACTGCATTTTATGCTGCTGCTGTTGTTGAAGCATCGGCTGCTCCTGCTGCCACTGCATCTGGATCTTCTGCTGCTGCCTCTGTTGCGCCTCCATCGCCCCCCGCAGCTCCCTCAGTCGCTCAAGCCCAGATGACAGGCTCTGCAACACACTCACCATCTCTGTCATCATTCCAAATCGGCGATTTATGCAGATCGGAGCAAATCGATCACGGATGTGCGCAACTCGGCCACCTTGGGAGGTGATAAGTGCAGCACATAGGTTAGGTCGGGTCGAGTCGACCTGACCCCAATGGTCGACCCCCAAAATAAGTCTTCGGTCGACCCGAACCGACCGGGATGAATCGACCCAAATCACCAAGGTCGGCCATGTCGAAGACGTCGACCCGACCCGACCAAAATAGTGTCGGGTCGGGTCGACCCAAATCGTCAGGTCAACCTGCGCATGTCTAATTTTCGTTGGGCCAGAAGAAGAAAGAAAGAAAGAAAGAATGGAAAAAAATTGCCTGACATTTTGTGTTGCAAAATTGCTATGATGGGGCACTTTCCTAGAAAAACATGACATACACACCGAGGTGGTGTGTTCCGTACCAAGGTAATGCCCCACCTTCTCGTTACAATTTTAACACGAGTAACCCTACCTGTCCCCATCATTGCATGCAACACATCGCTCTCAACACCACCACCCACCTTGCTCGCACGCTGTGTCCCCCCCCCCCCCCTTGAGCTCTCAGAGTCGCTGCTGCATGGCCATGGCGGCACAGCACACCTGTCGGTGGTTGGGGAAGAACCCATCCACGTGGTACTGCGTGCGCTGCCCGATCCTGTCAGCCTCGCCAATCAGAACGAGCGCCTGCTTTGACAGGCTCGGCAGCGAGGCTTGGGAGGCTGCCGAGAGGATTGGTAGGGTGAGGCGGATGGGCTGGTAGGCGGGGAAGAGCGTCCACGGCGAGAGCTTCTTCACCCACGCCTCCTGGGGGCACAGTAGGGGAGTGGCGGTGGGGGAGGGCAGTTGTGTTTGGAGGCAAGACAGGCGTGCAGGGCAACAAGAATGAAAAGAACAAGAATGAAAAGAACAAGAATGAAAAGAAAAAAAATGAAAAGAACAGGAATGAAAAGAATAAGAATGAAAAGAATAAGAATGAGAAGAACAAGAATGAAAAGAACAAGAATGAAAAGAACAAGAATGAAAAGTAAGAATGAAAAGAATAAGAATGAAAAAAACAAGAATGAAAAGAATAAGAAGACAAGAATGTTGAGGGGCAGCATGAGAAGAGAGATGCAGCACACAGCGCATCAACCAGAAAGGATGGCAAACAAAGGAGTAACGCCTCGGACCCCAGAACATTACCCCAGAGTTCATGTGGAGCGTCCCATCCCAGGAACATACGCGGAAGTTGAGATCAAGGTCATGGTCGAGGCGGAAGGCAGTGAAGGGCGCGTCGAGGCTGCGCACGGTGTAGGCTGCGATCTCCCTCTGCGGGACAGCCGTGCAGCCATGGGGACATGTGATGATTGATAGGCACATGTGATGGGCGCACGGGATGGGCGCATGCGATGGGCGCATGTGATGGGCGCATGCGATGGGCGCATGTGATGGGCGCATGCGATGGGCGCATGTGATGGGCGCATGTGATGGGCGCATGTGATGGGCGCATGTGCTGGGCGCATGTGATGGGCGCATGTGATGGGCGCAAGTGATGGGCGCATGTGATGGGCGCATGTGATGGGCGCATGTGATGGGCGCATGCGATGGGCGCATGTGATGGGCGCATGTGATGGGCGCATGTGCTGGGCGCATGTGATGGGCGCATGTGATGGGCGCATGTGATGGGCGCATGTGATGGGCGCATGTGATGGGCGCATGTGATGGGCGCATGCGATGGGCGCATGCGATGGGCGCATGTGATGGGCGCATGTGATGGGCGCATGTGATGGGCGCATGTGATGGGCGCATGTGATGGGCGCATGTGATGGGCGCATGTGATGGGCACAGACAGCATTGGACTAGAAGCGGAATCACAAGGAGAGATGGTTTGGAAAGAAGCATGTCACAAAGAATGACGGGTGAGCATGAAAGCCATGAACTGCCGCCCTACCTGATAGAAGGCCATGAACTGCAGCACGTGGAAGGCTCCCGGTGTGTCCCCCGCACTGAGGGTGAGCACATGGTCGTACTGCCTCAGCTGCCCGGGGGGTGGGGGGGAGGCAGACAGGAACGGTGTTGAAGGGTTGGGGTGAATGGAGCGAGGTGGCACAGGTGCAGGTGGCACAGGTGCAGGTGGCACAGCAGAGGTGCAGGTGGGTTGGCTTGGAGGATTCTAAAGACACGGTGAGGGGCAATCCAGGAAGGATGGAGTGCATGCCCATGCCCATGCTCACATACAGCCCATGCTTGCAGCGCATGGGTATGGGTATGGGCTTGTGCATGGGCATGGGCATGGGCATGGGCATGGGCATGGGCATGGGCATGGGCATGGGCATGGGCATGGGCATGGGCATGGGAATGGGAATGGGCATGAGCATGGGCATGGGCATGGGCATGGGCATGGGCATGGGCATGGGCATGGGCATGGGCATGGGCATGGGCATGGGCATGGGCATGGGCATTGGCATGTGAATAGGCATGGGCATGCACACGGTAATGCATGCAGCACAGTTGCATGGGCACGGTAATGCATGCAGCACATGTCCATGGGCAGGGCATCGGTGGCGGGTGGCGGCTGACAGCGGCGGGGAAGTGGCCGAGGGCGTGCAGCGCGGAGGCCACGACGTGGTTGAGCTCGATGTCACCCGGGTTGCCCCGCAGCCCCCTCTGCGCACTCTCCATCGCCGCCCTGCCACCCCACCCCGCACACCCCGCACGCAGGGGGGAGTAGGGGTGAGCAGCAGGCGAACACGAACATGTTTGTGTGTGCCTTGCCTGGAGCACTCGTGTTTGGCGACCTCAACATGTTCGTGATCGGCCGGCCGGCCCAACACAATCCGGTGAAGGAGGTTGTCGGTGCTCGCCAGGTGTTGGCGGCGAGCAGCAGCATGTTCGACTTGGTCTGTAGGCACGGTGCAAGGATGGTGAATTCTGGCGTCCACGGTGCTGTGCCTATACCTGCTGGACGATTGGAAGTGGAGGAAATGAAACACCAAAGAGTAAATTTTGGTTCCGCCAAACTATTTCATTGGAATCTAGGTACCCTAGCTGCTGGAGCTTGTCGTCCACGCTGTGGGAGGGGGGTTAGGCAAAAGTTGAGCTTACGAATGAGCTCGACTGGTGTGCCCCGCCGACCTAAACAACGAGAGACTTTTTCCGACCAACACATTTGTGTTGGGAGTGGTTCGGTTAGCTGCAGAGAACTGAACGCGAACATGTTCGCCCCGAACACCTTAGGCCAAAAAACATTAAGTGTTCTGTTCGCCCCGAACACCTTAGGCCAAAAAACATTAAGTGTTCTGTTCGGCCCGAACACCTTAGGCCAAAAAACATTAAGTGTTCTGTTCGCCCCGAACACCTTAGGCCAAAAAACATTAAGTGTTCTGTTCGCCCCGAACACCTTAGGCCAAAAAACATTAAGTGTTCTGTTCGCCCCGAACACCTTAGGCCAAAAAACATTAAGTGTTCTGTTCGCCCCGAACACCTTAGGCCAAAAAACATTAAGTGTTCTGTTCGCCTCGAAGGTGTTTGCCCTTGTGCTCATGTCTAGGGGGGGGCGAGGCACAGCACCGTGCGTGCATGGGTTGGCTGCATTTCATGAGATGAGACCCTAATCTGCTAAACCCTTGCTGTGAACACCAAATCCTCAACTCAAGCCAACGGAAAACAGCGCCCACGAGCATGAGTGATGCCTCTGAGAGTCATGCATGGTTGCGGTGATTACCCAAGAGCAGAGATCAGAAACATTAGGCTCTTGCTTGGTGATTTTCATGCCTCTGAGGCTTGTATGTACTTGAGAACCACACCAAACCTGTCGTATTCATGAATGGGCATGAGACCAATACGATTATACCAAGCCTTTCTTCCTAACTCGTTCCACAAGGTGCTTCATTTCATTGCCCCTCATCCGCCTCCCTCATGCCACCTTCCCCCTCATGCCACCTTCGCCCTCATGCCACCTTCCCCCTCATGCCACCTTCCCCCTCATGCCACCTTCCCCCTCATGCCACCTTCGCCTCGTGCCCCGGTGGCTGGGTCGGCCGGCTCGCACAGCCAAGTCCTCTTTTAGCGATCGCTGCCGCGTGCTTCACTTGACTTCAACTTTCTTCATACCACACCACTCCCACAAAATTGCAATCCCTGCTTGGCTCATAGGCATTGTCGTAATGCGCACCTGTGATCGCCCGTTAGTTGGTGTAGCGATGCCAAGCGGTGGTATGCCACTGTAGACCTGATGGGCTCACACGTGGGTGGATGGTGTCAGAAATTGAGCTTAGAATCCATGCATGAGTAATGAGCTCGAAGCTCCTTAAGTACAACCAGGAAGAGCAGGAAATGGATGGGGAGGCGAATCGGGGGCAATCTCTAAAGATTGGGAGTAATCCCAATGCAATCTCCGTTTGGTGGGTTGGAGATTGCTTGGAGATCACATTTGGGTTTGGTTGGGATGTGGGTGTACACCCAACCCAACACAAAGTGCAAACTACACAACACTAGGACATACAAAGTGCAAGTACAGAACGTGAGATTGAGGGCTAACACTAACAGATAGATGGATGGAGGGAGGGGGAGGGAGGGAGGAGGGAGGGAGGGAGGGAGGGAGGGAGGGAGGGAGGGAGGGAGGGAGGGAGGGAGGGAGGGAGGGAGGGAGGGAGGGAGGGAGGGAGGGAGGGAGGGAGAGAGGGAGGGAGGGAGGGAGGGAGCGAGCAACGAGGGAGGGAGCGAGCGAGGGAGAGGGAGCGAAGGACCAGTTCGGTTTGGTTTTGGTTAATTTAGTTAGAAATTTTTCCAGTTCAGTTCAGGGCTAGCCACGGCTCGCTGCACTCACTCCTCCAGAGCCACGGCGCGCTCGAGCGCATGCAGCGCGGGGTGCACGGCGCCCAGCTCCTTGAAGGCGCGGCCGCCCTCCAGCCACAGCTGCACGGCGGAAGGGAAGAGCGCCGCCCCGCGCTCAAACACCTCCGCCGCCCTCCTCCACTCCCCCGCCCCTGCTAGCGCCAGACCCTGCGTGCCAGGAATAAGGGGGGAATGGGAAGGGAAAGGGGAGAGGAGGTGTGGGCGCATGGGGGAGGCGAGAGAAGATGAATGGCGAGTGGTGTGGTGGCATGGGAGAGTGCATGAGAGTGGAAAGCACAGTGAGGACAAAACAACGCAAGGAACACGTGGTTGGTGTAGTGGATATGGCGTGGCGTCCATGAAGCTGGACGGTGAATGTGGTGCTGTGCGCGGTCACTAAGGAAGCGAGCACGCAAAAACCGAAGGAACATGTGAGAGGGGAGCATGCAAGCCGAGACGCAAGAGAGGGCGTGAACGGGGCGATAGGGGAGAGCAGGGCGAGAGGGGCGAGCAGAGGAGCGCACGAGGGCGTTGAAGAGAAGCGGGTCGGGCGGGTGGGCATCGTGCAGCGTGGAGAAGTCGCGGATGGCCGCCCAGTAGTCGTGCGCGTGGAAGTGCAGCGAGCCTGCCACCACACAACACACATGCATGCATGCTGCACTGTACCGCACACTTAGGGTTGAGAAGAGGGCCGACCTGCCGTTTGTTTTTGCCAGAACGGTTCGAGTTGAATTGTTCGCTTCAGTTTAAGTTGAGCGCATTCAATAGGTTCAACACTATACCAGAGTGATGCATAATCTAACATTCACTCCCCCACCCCCCCCAATATCATGTCATCGACTGTGCTCACCTCGTGCGTCGCAGAGAGCTGTACACCTCCTCTTATCCAATAGATTTCGTTGAGGAAAAAAGTTCTCAACCAGTTTTCGCTGCTTACCACTCTTCACCGCACTGAATCTGCCAGCATGTAACAGACCTCGCCATTGGCAAGCCCGTCGGTTCAACCCACCCGCATTCCGCTTGCTTCACCCCTCTACCCAGGCGTCTGACCTGGCCTGCATTACATCCTTTGGGTGCTGATTCAACCAGACCCGGCGGGTGGTCCACCCACATGGCCGGTGGGCGTCAGAGCACTGCCCACCCAGCCCGAGCAAAAAGCTGGGTTGGGCGGGGTCAACCCCACCCGGCCAATGCATGCTTAGAGTAACAGCGATGCAACATGGGATGGGAGTAGGAGAGGCGGTTCGAACCGATATGGTTGTGTATTTACCAAAATCCATTCGCAAATCACATCTAGGATATTAAGAAATCACACGTAGGATTTAAGAACTACATGTTAAAGTTCCGAGTCGAATGGGTCGACACTCCAACTTGTTGGTCTCGCGATAATAACACAAACTTGGAACGCAAGCACGCACTCACAAACAAAGGCGCATGTTTCCTGGACCAGGAGCATGCCGGGTGAGCGACTCGGGCTGTGCGTGCATGTCATCTCACATGCAACTTTCCAAACCGTCTATAGCTGTCCAGGTGGGAGGAGCGTCTTTGGAAGAAGTCTAGGTGTGTAGGAGATTCAAGAGGTCAAGCTCATGTAGATCTAGAATTTACCTCCTCTGTCCATCCAGATCTGTGTGAGAGTGCGAGTCTGTGTGAGGGTACTTCTTACAATACATGCCACTTATAAAAACATGCTTCTTTCAATGCATGCCGCTCACAATACATGCCTCTCTAACAATACGTGCCTCTTACAATACATGCCTCTTACACTACATGCTGCTCATAATACATGCCTCTTTCAATACATGCCTCTTATAATACGTGCATCTTACAATACATGCCTCTTACAACACATGCCTGTTACAATACGTGCCAATGCCTCAACAAAAATGTGTACGCTATGTATGTCTGCAGTGTAACACGACCGCTCATCACCGCTCCTAACCGCGCGTGTGAGCGGGCATCACCTCGGTGCAGCAGTGCCTCGTGGTTGGCGGGGTCGAGGTCCAGCGAGCGACTCAGGTCCGCCATCGCCTGCTCCATGCCATGCCATGCCATGCCATGCCATGCCATGCCATGCCATGCCATGCCACTCCCACATGCACCATGCCATGCCACTCCCACATGCACCATGCACCATGCACCATGCACCATGCACCATGCACCATGCACCATGCACCATGCACCATGCACCATGCACCATGCACCATGCCACATGCACCATGCACCATGCCATGCCACTTCCACATGCACCATGCCATGCCACTCCCACATGCACCATGCCATGCCACTCCCACATGGACCATGCATCATGCCACATGCACCATGCACCATGCACCATGCACCATGCACCATGCACCATGCACCATGCACCATGCACCATGCCCCATGCACCATGCGCCATGCACCATGCACCATGCACCATGCACCATGCCACATGCACCACGCACCATGCACCATGCACCATGCACCATGCACCATGCACCATGCCCCATGCACCATGCGCCATGCACCATGCACCATGCACCATGCACCATGCACCATGCACCATGCACCATGCACCATGCACCATGCACCATGCACCATGCACCATGCACCATGCACCATGCACCATGCACCATGCACCATGACCACGCTGTGCCGCAATGTGGAGAAAGGGTGGACGCGTGCAAGGAGAGAAAGGGTCCAAACGAGAAAAGCAACGTCTCCTCCTTGATGTTTCTCCCTGCTCCTGTTTCTCCCTGCTCCTGTTTCTCCCTGCTCCTGTTTCTCCCTGCTCCTGTTTCTCCCTGCTCCTGTTTCTCCCTGCTCCTGTTTCTCCCTGCTCCTGTTTCTTTCCCTCTTCTTCATCCCTTGTCACTCCTTTGTCTATCCTTTTCCAATGCTTTCAACGTCTTACCTCCTCTTGCCCATGCCGCCATGCACCGCTGCTCACCTCTCTCCTCTTGCCCATGCCGCCATGCACCGCTGCTCACCTCTCTCCTCTTGCCCATGCCGCCATGCACCACTGCTCACCTCTCTCCTCTTGCCCATGCCGCCATGCACCGCTGCTCACCTCTCTCCTCTTGCCCATGGCGGCGTGCAGCAAGCCTCGTCGCCTCCAGAGCTCTGCATTGTTGGGAAACAGCTTCACCCCCTGCCACGCCACGTGCAGGCAGCACGGCGATAACAGCACAGCAGGAGGAAATGCAATGAGTCCACACCATCATGACACTATCCATGCCACTTCCACGTACCCTAGCTGACTGAACCCTCTGTTTAAAAAAAGTATTCACTACAACACTCTTAAGGCAATAGCTAATGATACCTAACATAAGTCTGGTGCTTAAAAAGTTATGTAAACACTGCTTGCCTTCCTTAGAAATTACATAAAATCATCAGCTCTGTAATTCCTTTGACAGGCTGTATTCTTTTCTAACATTCAAATCAGGCGTATCAAACATTCAACGCATGGTCTGTTCAACTCCATTGCACCTTGCATGCAACCGCCCTTCTCAAGCACTGCTGGCATGCCCTTCCCAGCACCTTTTACAGAAACACGTCAATTGCATCACCGTGTGACCATAGAGAAACATCGGGATCCAACACCACCGTTCGGTTAATCACCACAGAGTCGGCATTTGTGAATATATCTATTTATATACATCTATATATATATATTTATATAGACATGTGCATCGGACCGAGTCGAGTAAAACTCGACTCGGTCTGGCTTAAGCTCGACCGAGTTCGAGCTCGAGTCGGGGGAAACTCGACCGAGCTTTTTTCTCATGATGCTGGACTCGAGACTCGCTTAGATAGGGCTCGAGTTTTGAAAAACTCAACGGGCTTTTTTCTTACACTCGGCCGAGCCGAGTAAAACTCGACTCGGGGGGGGGGGGGGGGGCTGTGGAAACACCATACATTTTGGTACAAGGATATGTGTTGTATAGCGCATGTAAGCACAACTTGGCCTGCCCCCACCTCCACTCGCGCATGATTGCCATGGTGAGTTCCTCCCGTTCCACCTTTCCCGCCGTTTGGGTTCTTACTCACCCCTTGCTTAAATTTCGCCATCAAAAATAAACCAGATCTACCGTTAAATAGGTGCGATTCCGCCTCAGGAAACCCTAATAGGAAAACTGCATATGTAAAAAACGCGACATTAACTATAAACGTAGATCTAGGATTCCGTAAACCTAACTTAAGTTTAAGATGGAAAACCAGCCATGAGTTTGGCTGTCTAGGCTCAGGTTTCCACCTATGATAGGCTTAGGGCGTGTAAGATCCCCGTGCACACAGAATCGGCCATCAAAATTAGGTGGCCGTAGCGAAAGTAACCATTTCGTGATCGGTTTGCGAATCTCGTCAATTTCAACCATCAAATTTGTGATTTGATGGCCGGAAAACTAGTCGACTCTTTTCCGACGCGTGGTCGACTTCAAATCGGCCATGCTGTCGACAGCAGCTGTCTACAGTGAGAAACGAAGTCGCATACGCTGCTACAGTGAAATTGCGACATCGTATTCATGTGTGCGACATCGTCGCACCAAGTCGTAAAAAAGGACAAACCAAAATCTTCCACCTCTGTTACAGCGGCCAGCAAAACCGTGTCAGATTTGGAGGCCACACTGAGTTGGCCGAAAATTTGTCGACCTGGTGACGACTAATCTGTCGACCTTCGCGAAAGCTTTGTCGACCAAAATGGTCGACAAAATTCAGCCAAAACGTGTGCACGGGGATCTTACACACCCTTAGGAAGAGGACTAACTGAAATCGCGATCTAAAAAGAACCCCGCCAAAGTGAACATTTTACAATTTGTCCTTGCTGCCAATGTCGCGACCGAGTTTTTCGTAAACTCGTTCGAGCCCCAAAAGCTCGTCGAGTCTGCAGAAAACTCGATGTGGGGCCGAGCTTTCACCGAGTTTTTTAAAACTCGACGGGTAAAACTCGACTCGACTCGGTCGAGTTTTTTCAGTGGTTTCGCGGACTCGACACTCGACCCGTATCGAGTCCCCCGATCGAGTCGAGTCGAGAAACTCGACTCAATGCACATGTCTATATTTATATATATTTATATATAAATATATAATGGACCACTACACGACTACCATGGCTAAGCCTACCTAGTAGTATCTACCTTTAGGCACATCTTCTCCTACTCCCTCCCCACACTACGCGGGAAAAAAGCACACTCTCGTGGATTTGGGCGCACGAAACTTCTTACAAGCAGGGTAATGGTTGGGAAATGTTGAAATTCGCTAGACACAAACTCGGTTTCAAAATTTCGGTCGTAATTTACGACTGTATTTTTGAACCAACCTAATTTTGCAAGGTCGAACCGTTTTTTACCGTAATTTACGACCGTAAATTACGATACCGTAATTTACGGTAAATTTTCAAAAATACGGTCGTATTTTTTAACCTTGGCCTCGCCTCTAACCAGCTGTGCCTCGCCTCTAACCAGCTGTGCCTCGCCTCTAACCAGCTGTGCCTCGCCTCTAACCAGCTGTGCCTCGCCTCTAACCAGCTGTGCCTCGCCTCTAACCAGCTGTGCCTCGCCTCTAACCAGCTGTGCCTCGCCTCTAACCAGCTGTGCCTCGCCTCTAACCAGCTGTGCCTCGCCTCTAACCAGCTGTGCCTCGCCTCTAACCAGCTGTGCCTCGCCTCTAACCAGCTGTGCCTCGCCTCTAACCAGCTGTGCCTCGCCTCTAACCAGCTGTGCCTCGCCTCTAACCAGCTGTGCCTCGCCTCTAACCAGCTGTGCCTCGCCTCTAACCAGCTGTGCCTCGCCTCTAACCAGCTGTGCCTCGCCTCTAACCAGCTGTGCCTCGCCTCTAACCAGCTGTGCCTCGCCTCTAACCAGCTGTGCCTCGCCTCTAACCAGCTGTGCCTCGCCTCTAACCAGCTGTGCCTCGCCTCTAACCAGCTGTGCCTCGCCTCTAACCAGCTGTGCCTCGCCTCTAACCAGCTGTGCCTCGCCTCTAACCAGCTGTGCCTCGCCTCTAACCAGCTGTGCCTCGCCTCTAACCAGCTGTGCCTCGCCTCTAACCAGCTGTGCCTCGCCTCTAACCAGCTGTGCCTCGCCTCTAACCAGCTGTGCCCCGCCTCTAACCAGCTGTGCCTCGCCTCTAACCAGCTGTGGGGATCGCATGGGGGCAGGGGGGCACGCATGGGGGTTGGGGGGCACGCATGGGGGCAGGGGGGCACGCATGGGGGTTGGGGGGCACGCATGGGGGCAGGGGGGCACGCATGGGGGTTGGGGGGCACGCATGGGGGCAGGGGGGCACGCATGGGGGCAGGGGGGCGGGCACGCACGGTGGAGAAGTCTTGGAGGGCGAGGCGGTGGTGGGCCAGCAGCGAGTGCGCCATGCCGCGCCCCACCAGCACCGCCTCCCTCACCTCCTCCTCCCGCTCCACCTGCTCGCCGCCCCGCCAGGGGGGGTCAGGGGGCACGGGGTAGGGCATAGGGGATAGGGGAGAGCGGATAGAGGACAGGGGGAGTAGGCACAAGGGTGGCGCATGGGACGCTCGGTGCAGTGCTGGAACGGGGGTGGGTGGAAGGCGGTGATAGGGGAGTGGAAGGCGGTGATAGGGGAGTGGAAGGCGGTGATAGGGGAGCCAGGGAAAGGCAATACCTTGAAAAGCGTGGGTGGGTTGGTGGGGTGATGGCAGGGTGGAATGGTGGTGCATGCGATGGTGCATGCGATGGTGCATGCGATGGTGCATGCGATGGTGCATGCGATGGTGCATGCGATGGTGCATGCGATGGTGCATGCGATGGTGCATGCGATGGTGCATGCGATGGTGCATGCGATGGTGCATGCGATGGTGCATGCGATGGTGCATGCGATGGTGCATGCGATGGTGCATGCGATGGTGCATGCGATGGTGCATGCGATGGTGCATGCGATGGTGCATGCGATGGTGCATGCGATGGTGCATGCGATGGTGCATGCGATGGTGCATGCGATGGTGCATGCGATGGTGCATGCGATGGTGCATGCGATGGTGCATGCGATGGTGCATGCGATGGTGCATGCGATGGTGCATGCGATGGTGCATGCGATGGTGCATGCGATGGTGCATGCGATGGTGCATGCGATGGTGCATGCGATGGTGCATGCGATGGTGCATGCGATGGTGCATGCGATGGTGCATGCGATGGTGCATGCGATGGTGCATGCGATTGTGCATGTGACGGAATAGCTGCATCATGAGTACTACCATGATACCATCACCATCATCATCACCATCACCATCACCATCACCATCCTCATGACTATGATCACCATCACCATCCTCATGACTATGATCACCATCACCATCCTCATGACTATGATCACCATCACCATCCTCATGACTATGATCACCATCACCATCATGACGACAATTGTCATCACCAACATCATACCAGGTTGAAAAGCGTGATGGCTTCGTGAAAGTGCTTCACAGCCATCACCCTCCCCGCCATGCCCACAGCCATCACCCTCCCCGCCATGCCCACAGCCATCACCCTCCCCGCCATGCCCACAGCCATCACCCTCCCCGCCATGCCCACAGCCATCACCCTCCCCGCCATGCCCACAGCCATCACCCTCCCCGCCATGCCCACAGCCATCACCCTCCCCGCCATGCCCACAGCCATCACCCTCCCCGCCATGCCCACAGCCATCACCCTCCCCGCCATGCCCACAGCCATCACCCTCCCCGCCATGCCCACAGCCATCACCCTCCCCGCCATGCCCACAGCCATCACCCTCCGCGCCATGCCCACAGCCATCACCCTCCGCGCCATGCCCACAGCCATCACCCTCCCCGCCATGCCCACAGCCATCACCCTCCCCGCCATGCCCACAGCCATCACCCTCCGCGCCATGCCCACAGCCATCACCCTCCCCGCCATGCCCACAGCCATCACCCTCCCCGCCATGCCCACAGCCATCACCCTCCCCGCCATGCCCACAGCCATCACCCTCCCCGCCATGCCCACAGCCATCACCCTCCCCGCCATGCCCACAGCCATCACCCTCCCCGCCATGCCCACAGCCATCACCCTCCCCGCCATGCCCACAGCCATCACCCTCCCCGCCATGCCCACAGCCATCACCCTCCCCGCCATGCCCACAGCCATCACCCTCCCCGCCATGCCCACAGCCATCACCCTCCCCGCCATGCCCACAGCCATCACCCTCCCCGCCATGCCCACAGCCATCACCCTCCCCGCCATGCCCACAGCCATCACCCTCCCCGCCATGCCCACAGCCATCACCCTCCCCGCCATGCCCACAGCCATCACCCTCCCCGCCATGCCCACAGCCATCACCCTCCCCGCCATGCCCACAGCCATCACCCTCCCCGCCATGCCCACAGCCATCACCCTCCCCGCCATGCCCACAGCCATCACCCTCCCCGCCATGCCCACAGCCATCACCCTCCCCGCCATGCCCACAGCCATCACCCTCCCCGCCATGCCCACAGCCATCACCCTCCCCGCCATGCCCACAGCCATCACCCTCCCCGCCATGCCCACAGCCATCACCCTCCCCGCCATGCCCACAGCCATCACCCTCCCCGCCATGCCCACAGCCATCACCCTCCCCGCCATGCCCACAGCCATCACCCTCCCCGCCATGCCCACAGCCATCACCCTCCCCGCCATGCCCACAGCCATCACCCTCCCCGCCATGCCCACAGCCATCACCCTCCCCGCCATGCCCACAGCCATCACCCTCCCCGCCATGCCCACAGCCATCACCCTCCCCGCCATGCCCACAGCCATCACCCTCCCCGCCATGCCCACAGCCATCACCCTCCCCGCCATGCCCACAGCCATCACCCTCCCCGCCATGCCCACAGCCATCACCCTCCCCGCCATGCCCACAGCCATCACCCTCCCCGCTCTGCTCTTCCTTCCTCCCCTTCCCTCGCCTCACACTCTTTTCTCCACTACCCGCCTCACCCTCCCCCCTTCTGCATACCCCCTCCGTGCCTGGAGCGGGGCAGCGTGGGGGGCAGGAGGCGGAGGAGGGGCAGAGGGGGCGGAAGAGGGGGGGCGGGGGCGGGGAGGGGTGCAGCAGCACGCACAGGTCCAGCCCGCCCAGGCGCCCTGCGTGCCACGACGCGGCGGCGTGGCAGCGGGGGGGGGCGGGGGAGGGCGGGCTGGAGGAGGCAGCAGCCGGGGAGGGCGCGTGCGAGAGAGAGAAGAGCTTGGTGCCTGGCATGCCCCGTGCGAGAGAAGGCGATAGGCAGGGGGGAGTGGGTTGGGGAGTGGGGGCGGGGGGAAGAGGGAGGGGGGATAATGTGTTTCATTGTGTTTGGTGTTTGCTGTGGGGCCAGGCAGCAGTGAGCAGGGAAGGGGGGTCCGCCCACCCACCTTTGCGCACGAAGGGCCGCAGGCACGTGGCAGGGGCGTGCGGCGTGCGGGGCGGCGCCAGCGAGGCAAGGTGCAGCGCGGCGGGGCGAGGAGGCAGCGCGGCGAGCAGGCGCAGGTCGTCGTCGCACAGGGCGCTGCTCCTGGCGGGGAGAGGGGCGCGGAGGGGAAGGGAGAGGAGGGGCGAGGGGAGATAAGAGATGGGAGGAAAGGGCTAAGAGAAACGATGCCTGAATGACGTCAGCGTGACGTGATCATCACCAGGTAAGCGCTTGCAAGGAGGGGATGAGGCCCTGCGTGGCGCGCGACCATTGGTCGTGCGTGCAGATCTGCCGCGAGTCCATCAGCACAAACCCCGACGCTTCCGACGACGCCCACACGCCGGCTGGTCCCGTGTCTGCTGATGTGGCGTCATCCGATTCGACGGTGGGCAGGGAGCCACGGCCCGTGTAGTGGCGGCCGTTGAAGATGCTGCAGAGAGTGAAGTTGAGCGACAGGCACAGGAACGTCGCGCGCACTGCGCGCATCCTGCCGCCCGCCGGAGGCCGGAGCCGCAGACGGAGCGGAAGGCCGCTGGATGGAAAGAGTACGCGTGGGCCGCGTGGCAGCTCGGTTCTGGGTTTCAAAAATCGGCGGAGCAATGGGAGGGCTACAGAGGATGAAGGACCATGGGTGTGTTCAAATAGCTGACTCGTGCTCCCCAATCTCGTGGAATCTGGTTTGTTCCTCAGGGTGTGTCATGTGAGTTTACGGCTCATGAATCACCGCTGTTCAGGCTGGTATGTTGCGGTTCAAAGCGGTGGAGAATAGCCGGGACATAGCGGAACTGACATTCTCGTTAGCAAATTCCTTTTCGGGGTACGAAGCAACCCATTTGTTATGAGTTGTACTAAACAGAGTGCGTGGAAGACTTTATAAAGAGACTGTGAATACAGAATGATGAAACAATGAAGAAAGCAGGCATTCATAGGGTGAACACGTGCTAGGCGCGGACCTCGGGACGTGCGTGGTTTGGATGTGTCGCGATTGGTGCGGAACGACTCGGAATGTGGTTCGGGCCGAAGTGTAGGCCGAACCCAAACTGACGCGAACAGTTCGGGCTGTCCTCGCTAGGAGCAGCCTCTACAGTAATGAATTCATATTCATTACACTCTCCCACCTTCTAAATACGACCCCCTTATACGTAGGCGAGTCTTGCAGTAGCGTGAAAACTGCAGATCTCGGTCGAAACTGATCTGACAGTGCCGAAGCACGTTGACTTTCGTGTTGACGCGTGGCTAAACGCGTTGACCAGGTGAATTTCAAAGAGTTGAAATGTCAGCCGTTGATACAGCCGATGTCGATCGGGTGGTTGAAATCGAATGTCGAAATGAAATCCTTCGATGAATGAGAGCCGTTGATGTGACGAATGTGTGTCAGACGGTAGAGATGAACGCGACAATGGCGGAAAGTCTGACATGATGTCAGAGGTCGACGAGCAAAGACCGTTGATGTCGATTATATTGATTTCGAACGTTCATCGTGCTGCTCGAGTCTGACAGAAATGTCAGAGAATGCCAACGGAATACCGTGCGAAATCACTCTCCCCCCCCCCCCCCCCCCCCCCCCTTGTTGAAAACTGTTGCCCACCAAAATGTGCACAGCTGCGAGGGCATGAAACCATAACCATCTTGTATGCGTAGGGTAGGAAGGACTACCAAATATTATGGGTCGTGTCTGACTTTTAGCAGCAGCACTGTCGAAGTGGTAGTCGGTGGCGTACGGTCACTGTCTTGACCTATTAAAACTCGTCAGGGTAAACCGCGAAGTCCTTTTAGAAGGTAAATCATTGTGCACCTGGACTCGGGTGCGACCCTTCGAAATAAACTTTACAAATAAAATTTTCTTCTTGTCCTGTAGTCGCTATTGCTGCTGCAGCATCAAATCACCCGATGTGTTGCAGTATCTCCAGTTGTCAGCTACAGCCACCCAAAAAAAAAAATCCCCTTAGTCGCTTGCAGAATAGCTACCCATCCAGAGTTTCTTCTGCCGTGACTCCGGATCGTTCGTAGTTCGTCGTCAAATATCGTCACGAAGTCGTTGTACCAACCCAGCGACGTTGGACGAGGCGGGCAACGTTAAGTAACTGACCGGTCGCTTGCCGTGAAAACTCTGTCAAAGACCTGAACTCAGGTACGTATGACGCCAGCATCTCCGGCGACCTTGTCGTGGCTTGCCGAGGCATTTGTCGTGATTCTTCGTAAACTCCTCGGCAGAGGCGAAAATACAGCTGCTGTTCCTCCCCCTAACGTTCGAAATATTTTTTCAAACTCGAACTTGAACTGTTGATGACGTCAGCTCCGCCTGCGATGTTGTCGTTATTCGCCGAGTTCGGGGCAGAGGCGAAAAAGCTGTCCTTCCTCCCCCCACCTGTTGCGATTATTTTCACCAGTGTTGCGGCTGGTACCCCTGAAACTCTGTAGATTTTGCCGCTATGAAGTTCACCATGGAAGTTTTCGCGCGCTTAACCAAATGCCGCTGCAACTCCGTCATTCACCTCGAACTGTCGGCCGTCACCACCGAATTCTTGTAATACTGATCCCTGATACTCCCGTAAATGTCAATGCCGAAAAACACTCGTACGTCTTGGTCACCTGCAGGTTATCCCCTTGAAGAACCGGTGTATCTAGTATGCCCACTCGTCGCCATTTTCATCGCCTTTGGTTGACCACACCAGCAGCCCACCAAAAGGAGGCGCTTTCTTCTACGGAACCCAGAACTATGGGTCTACCGGGACCGAATTTCACGGAACCTAGCCCGCATCAATGCCGCAGATCCCGCTGTAGAATTTCTCCAGATGCCTTTGAAGTACACCGTAAAACGTTGAAACAGCTGGCAGGCAGACGACCACCCGTCGCCAACCGTAGGAATTGCGCCCGAAAATTATGGTTGCTGGAGCAGTCCCGAAGTATTTTCTGCTGTGTAACCCAGACGTTTCTGCTATTGACCCTGATACTCCAACGTTCACCCGTCTTCATACCCGTCGAAATTACTTAGCAGATCCCAGGTACCCTTGGCAATACGCCCCTCGCCGTGCTTCCATGAGTGAAATTTCTGACCCTTGCAGTGCCCACCTAGTAGACCCCGAAATTCACGGTGGAGTGGTGTACGGGCTCAACCTTTCACCCAAGAGATCTGATAGAGCACCCACAACTTTCCCTCCAATTAATTTTTTGTCTTCACCCCCTGACAATTTCGCTTGTCGCCGTTCAACGAGCGTCCGTTTTTGTCGGATGAGGTATTGCTCGTTGTTGCCCACGATTTTTCTGACACTCGGTGAAGGCGCAAACGCTATCGTAGCCGGATCGTGTTTATCATATCAAACAGTCAGGCCGGCTGCTTGGTAGCCCACCTCGTTTATCACGTTTAAAACCCCACAGCTTCGGGGACTTCATCTTCGTCGCTGCATCTACGCCAGGTAGCCTGCTGAAGTAGGAGAAACTCCGACAGCTGCACCAATTGTTTCAGCTCCGACTTTTTCGGCAGGGTAACTGTTGCCTATGGTCCGGTTTTGTCGGGGCCGAATCAGTGTTGCATCCTCGAAAAATTCTTGTACGCCGAGCTGTCAAACTTGCGCGCATACCCGCGCTTTTTAGCCAGCACATGGCTAAATACAGGGCCCCACGTTATTTGTCCAGTGCCCTCCAGGATTGTCGCCACTTAAGCTGCCTTCGAAGCTACCTGGTGTGGGGTATGTGAAACGTTCGGAAACCTCGGCCGGTAGTGGTACCCATCCGGCTACCGCCGCTTAGTCGCAAACTTTTAGGCATCAGCTTGAGTGTTTCCACGTGGGTCGTAATTCTTGCCTCCTGAAGCCCGGTGTACTGCCCTGTCTGTGGCACAACCTCCCTTGATCAAGGGGAACCAGTGGTGCCTGAAGCATAAATGTCGGCTGCTGCTGTTGCTCCAAAAATTTTGCCGAACTTGGTGCAGGCGGAGAAGTGACCCTGACGATAGACAGTCTAGTCGTAGGCGGCTTTTTCCAATCCTTATGGTTGTTTGAAAGACAACTTCCGTCCCACACTGTGCCGCTCCTGCCGAAAACACCAACGCCGCACCATCCTGCAGCCACACCAGCTGCACCCGGTGGGACGACGGTAGACCCCCGCTTTCTTCGGGCAGTCGTCACGCCATCTCTCATCGCCGTTGCATTTTCCGACACAAATCACCATGCGCATGGCCTGCCCGGCAAGCTGTCGTTTCTGCCGTGAAGCCAGTCGAAATCTTCGCGCACAGTGATGACGTTCACCTCGTGCCGAAGACCTCCGAAACTCGTGCGCAACGTGACGATAACGCTTGACGCCACTTGCCGCACGCATCCGATTTTATCGCGCGCAGTTGGTGACCACATGAAGATGCCAACTCGCATGACGTTTCCTCCGACGATCTCGGACGTGCGCCGATGACGAGCCTGCCGATGTCAGCCGCTACACAAAATCCAAAGTCCAAGATTGACACAAATTGTAAACAGTTGACTCACGTAGTTAATGTGCAACAGCCACGGCTGCCTAATATCCGGGGGAGGGAGGCCGGGGTCGAGAGCAAAGGATCCGTCGGTGCCGCAGGAGCGCCTGGAAAAATCATGGTCGTGAGGAGAAACAACCCGTTCTCCTCGTCAGCTATCGCA
Organism: Closterium sp. Yama58-4; assembly: GCA_947470075.1. Classification (NCBI taxonomy): domain Eukaryota; kingdom Viridiplantae; phylum Streptophyta; class Zygnematophyceae; order Desmidiales; family Closteriaceae; genus Closterium; species Closterium sp. Yama58-4. The sequence goes on along the minus strand of CANIUD010000820.1, from coordinate 36,784 downwards.
CAACTCTTGGGCCCTATGACATCCTTCCCTGTCCCCCCCCCCCCCCCCCCCGAGGGGTACTACACTCTAAAAATCGGGGTGGGTAACCTAGGAAAGTAGCTCTGATACCAAGTGTTGTGAGTTGTACTAAACAAGGTGCGCGGAAGACTTTATAAAGAGACTGTGAATACAGTTGATGAAACAATGAAGAAAGCAAACATTTATAGGGTGAATACGTGCTAGGCGCGGACCTCGGGACGTGCGTGGGCTGGATGTGTCGCGATTGGTGCGGAGCGACTCAGAATGTGGTTCGGGCCGAAGTGTAGGCCGAACCCAAACTGACGCGAACAGTTCGGGCTGTCTTCGATAGGAGCAGCCTCTACAATAATGAATTCATACTCACTTCACCATTACAATAAATCTCGCAAGCTTTTATATTTAAATATTGTAATGAAAAGTCATTTTCCTTACTTCGCACCCTTGCTTACCACGTACAGGACTGCCCCCGCCAAGAGTACCCAACAGTGCGCCGTTACCACTCACGACTCGGGCCTCGACTACTGTTCTCGCCACTATTCACATTGCGATTCAACCTTACAGCTCGGTTGGTAACCCGCGCTCCGGTCCTCTGCCTCGACAACTCCCGACCTCGGCGCTAGGCCCGTAGCGCACCCTTTTACACGTTAGTTCGCTATATAATATTCGCTCATTCCTTTGCTCAGTGGAATGTTTTTCTTCGATAGTGCAATCTTCGTTCACCCACTTAATTGCACTCATAACACTTGTTATCAGAGCCACAACCCTTTTCGGACCACGCCCACACCCTCGCTTCCCATATTATCTCAATTTTGGGGGGGGGGGGGGGGATATGTCCCTCAGCGACCAAGCACCGCTGCTCGTGTGCTCTCTCGTAAGCACCGAGGCTCTCGCCGAGCCAGCCTGACACCCCTGCCATGGACTAGAACGCCCGCATTTTGCTCGAAGGTCTTACGCAAGCACGCCTCGACGCAATCGTGTGACATCGACGCTCACAGCGGAACGCGACTCCGTACTTCAACAGTCATCAGCGAATGCACTAGCACCAGCACCAATGCCAGCACCAGCAAATGCACCTTCATAATCGAACGAGCCAATCGTCATCTTATCCGGAACGACATCAAAATACAACAGTGTGGGACGGTGCTCATGAGCAATCAGTGATTGCGTCGCCCTATCGATGCCAGGATCGCACCAGGCGTGAACACACCTCGCAAAGCTCGGCGTCACGTCAACATTATCGCATCTGCTGGCAACAACGACATTGGTGAGTCGATGCCTTTCACTGCCCTGTTTCGATCCTAGCCAGTGTGGAGGTCCGACGGCACAATTGTGGGTGTTCATGATGAAGGTGTTGTTTAACGCAAATTACTTCGTGTCGGATGCAGCGAACATTTGGTACGCCGTAGTGTTGCTGGTGTAGTCTTGAACTGACCAAGCTGCCACCAAGTGCGCAACTTCTGACGTGCTGAGATCGAAGCCGTGATCGGCTCAAATCGCACCCCAAGTCCTCTACCCCACACGTCTCACGTGCTGTATTGGGCTCAACGGAATCCAGGTAGAGGACCTTTCCTCTTGCGAGCAGGTCGGCTCAATGCACAAAGCGGAGCAAGTGGATCAGCATGTCGGCGGCTTCAAGCTAAAAATCTCGCAAAAAATCCTACTTCGCGGGATCTGTGAGAGTACGACGGCTTATGCTAGCTTTGCTTGCTTGCATTGACATAATTCTGCTATTTCTAGCTTAGGTTTATTTTATCAACCCTAAACCATTCTTGATTTCCTAGGTTATGTGCTTTCCTTTATTTTTTTATGGTTGTAGCACCGAACCAGGATTGCGTGCACCAAATTCGTGCTATTCGGTTTCCATCGAACAACTTCTACCGAATTTGAGATGGATCTGTTCGGGAAGCTTCGCGACCCTCGGAGCCTTCGCGTAACACCTGGGTTACTGACCTTGTGTAGAGACTCTATATAGCCTCGTATTGTACCCAGGTGACGATTCAATACATTTTCCCTTTTCTGCACTCGATCCTATCAATCCCCGCACTCGGTAATCAATGCTCGTTTACACGCAAAGTCGTTCAACAGCTAAAAACTGGTCTCGAAAAAACTGCGGGGCAACGAACGATAAGCATCGATGTCGGGTACGTAAAACCGATTCTGTGTTTTTCAGCCCCCCTTGAGTTGGGCAAAGTACTCCGGAGCGCTTAAAAGGGTCGTGTGTTCCGAGGAGTAAATATTCTCTCTCCGCAGCACCGTGTTAGGGCTCCCCATTGCCCCAGGTAAAGCCTACACAGCTGCAAAGGCTTAAGGGAAGGTTCCAGGCTCAGGAAAAGTTGTTCAAGCCTCGGAAAAATCCTCCTACCCCCCAGGTGAAGTTGGAAGCTAAGAGTGCTGAGTGAGGCATAGGAAATAGGGATAATGATTATTTTGATGTATCCTATGATCTTATAAACGAGACTATCTTGGGGTATTAAGAATAATAGAAACCACTACTCCTCAAGGTGTAATGCAAAGTGCGACACCTCTAGGAACTGGTGAACAGCGATGCGTCCCACTCGATGTGTGACCATGGGACGTTGGAGAAGATTGGAAAGACCTTGGAGGAGACCCGGTTTACAGCAAGGATGATGGACGGTACGAAGCTTCCCCGCAGCTGCACATAGGTGCGTTGAGATGGAAGTCGACGTTGCCGATCACGAACATGAAAAAGTTAGATATTGTCTTGGGGCGTGTTTTTCAGAACCGGTTCAACCCCGAGATCGACTAGTTCAATAGGAAGGCATGCATTTATGGGAAACGTGTGGAGCTGCGAAGCTGGACGGATACGGGAAATGTTCCTAAAAGGTCACTTGCACGGTTCAAACAGACGGTGAACAAGAGTAACACGTGTTACTTAGCCCTGGTGATGGTTGCAGCAGAGGAGGAGAAGCTGAACTCGGAGCTATCTGCAGCAGCACAGGTGTTAACGGAGTACAAGGACATCATGTCGGATGACCTGCCTGCAGGAGAACTTCCAGCGCGCACCCACGAGCACGAGATCGTGGAAGAACCAGGTGCGAAACCCGTCTCACATGCACCATACTGCCTTAGCCCGACCGAACTGACCAATATGAAGAAACAGATAGAGTATCCACTGGACAGAAAACTAATGCCCATTCACCGCTCCCTACGGTGCACAAGTTCTCTTCACTCCAAAGCCGGATAGTTTACGATTATGCATCGACTACCAGGCACAAAACAAACAGACAGTAAAAAACAACTACCCCATACCGCAAATCAACAATCTTCTAGACCAACTGCGTGGTGCAACGGTGTTTTCGAAGTTGGACCGATGGTCGGGTTACTGGCAGATTAGAATGGCGGACAGCTCGATCCACAAGGCGGCGTCCGTACCAGATATGGTTCCTAAGAATACTTAGTGATGATGTTTGAACACTGCAATGCACCAGCGGCGTTTCAGGCAGAAATTAACCACATCCGATGGCTTCTGCTGGATGAGTGCATGGTGGTGTGACTGGACGGCATCCTCATCTACTCCAAGAACATGAAGGAGCACGTGGAGCATCTGCGGAAAGTCTTCGAGTTCCAGTGGAAAAACAAGTTCTACGTGAAGCTGTCAAAGAGCGACTTCGCCCTGAAGAAGGTGCAGTTTCTCGGGCACATGGTAAGGGTGCCGAGGGCGTACACGTGGACCTGCGGAAAATTGAAGCCGTAAGACATGGAAAGTACCAGAGAACGTGAAGGAGTTGCAGGAGTTCCTAGGCTTCGTCAACTACTACAATAGGTACGCGCCACAGTACGCCAAGATAGTAGCGCCAGTGACGAACTTACTTAGTAGGATACGCCCTACAAATAGAATACCCCTCAACAAGCCATGGAGCAGCTACAGAGAGCACTGACTACAACGCTAGTACTCATCCTTCCGGATCCAGATATGGATTATGTGGTGGAAGCAGACGCTAGTGACCATCGAAGCAGTACTAATGCAGGATTACGGACACGGTTTGCAGCCCATCGCCTACCTTAGTAAGAAGCTACACGGAGCAGAACTGAACTACCCAATCCTCGACAAGGAAACTTTAGCGATAGTTACAGACTTTAAAGTGTGGAGGTGTTATCCAGATGGAGCCAAGACAATAATATGCATTGAGCACTGCATACTGAAGTACCTTAAGTCATAGCCTACACTCTCACGGCGACAAGTGCGGTGGGTACATTTCCTAGAAACTCACTTCCACTACGACACCGTCTTCAAACCCGGGCGACACAATAAAGCAAACAGTTGAGCCGCCCCGGTCATGTAGCAGGCATCCAGCTCGATGGGGTGAACCCTCTGCTCAAATGACTATTCCAACATGGGTACTCTGTGGATGCAGAGATCGATACAGCACAGAAACTGAAGCTGTTACAGTGGGAGAAGAACTTAGCTATAAGGCATAGTTCAGGAAAGTTTTGGTACCGAACTATGCCCCGCAGTTTTGGCGACGTAGCATACAGGGGACATTTCAGGAGCAACAAGACGTTAGCGGGAATAGCTAAGTGATACTACTGCCCTGGATGGTAGCAGACGTGCAGCAGTTCGTCACCTCATGCGACACGTGCCAGCGAATGAAGAGTAGCAAACAGATTAAAGCAAGGTTACCTCAGCCTCTCCCCGTACCAGAGCAGCCATGGCACGTCGTTAGACTAGACTTCATCACTAGGCTTCCTTCGACCTCATGAGAACACGATGACGCTATACTCGTGGTGATCGACAAGTTCTCTAAAATGGGACATTTTAATCCGACCAACGCCACGGCTACAGCTGAAGCAACTGCTTGCCTCTTCTTCGACCACATCATCACCATCCACGGCATCCCACTGTACTCATCTCAAATCGAGATCCGAAATTGTCTAGTAAGTTCTGGAGGGAACTCATGGGTTTGTTGGGGACAAAGCTTGCAATGTCTTCAGTGTACCACCCCCAGACGGACGGACATACAGAGCGACTCAATCAGGTGATTGAACAATTACTGCGTCAGCTTGCAAAGACGACACCAGACACTGGTATCTACTGTGATCGACTCTTGAGTTCGCTTACAACAATGCTTCACACGTGACCACAAAAAAATCTCCTTTCGTTCTATGCTACAGACGGGAACCACTTACACCACAGCAGCCAACCGCACCGGCACACGTCCAGGTCGCTCACAACTTTGTCACCACCATGCAGTAGCTATGGGAGAAGACTCAGCGGCGTCTCACCACGATATAGAACTCCCAGAAGCAGTATGCCGATCGACAGCGACGTGATCACTCAATAGCTGCCGGAGATCAGGTGCTTCTTGACACACGCAACTTGGACCTATCACACCTTCCCTCCAAGCTTCGGCCTCGCTTCTGTGGTCCCTTTTGCGTTGAGGTATAGGTGACATCAGTAACACTTCACTTGTTAAAGTTATATTACATATATCCTTCTTGTGTCCTTCTTGTTACTTCTTAGTTATCCTTCTTGCTTCTTCGTGTATCCTCCTTCTTGGTGTATCCTTCTTGTTTGTACCTCTTGTTGGTGGTGTACCACCTCCCATGCATCTTTTCTAATTATATATTGTAACTCTTGTCATTATTAAAACAACTTCTTTGATAAACATCCTCACTACTCCCTTGGCACATTTCTCTCAACACCCTCTTGGCCTAGGCTATTAAGCCTAGGCTATAAACCCGTTTCCTGGGCTAAGATACTACTTTCTCATGGTATTGAGCTAGTACGTTCCTAGCCTATCAACGTTTATGGGCCCACCATCCCATAATTCCCGCGTTCACTGCTTGTAGCTTATTTTCCCGTGCACCCGTCGATTGTCATTCTCTGCCCATGGCGTGCGCGGCCAATGACGAGTGCGCCCGCAAAACCACCGGTGGACCCGCCAACGAACCCGCTGATGGACTTGCCGACAGACCCACCAATGAGTCCGCCGACGAACCCGCCGGCGGACCCGCCAGCGCGCCTATCAGCAAGCCCACCGATAAACCCGCCAACAGACCCGCCAACGCGTGAGACAACGGGCCCGCCAACAAACCCGCCAACGGGACTGCCACCAAGCCCTCCGACGGACCCGCCAACGAGTCCGCCGACGAACCCGCCGGCGGACTCGCCAGCGCGCGCATCAGCAAGCATGCAGATGGACTCGCAGACGGACCCTCCAGTGCGCGAGTCATCGGGCCCGCCGACGAACCCGCCGACCGGCCCGCCAACAACAACCACCACCCGCCTGCGCCAGCCGCCTACAGTGCCGCCCGTACCTTTATCCTCCCCCCTCCCTCGTTGCCTTCTATTCCGCGACTGTGGCTGTGAGGGAGGGAGGTGGCGTGGAAGGGGTGGCCGCAGTGAACCATTGCAGCTCCACCCTCTGCCTTGCCTCACCTCTCCCGCGGCTGCTACTGTGGGGGGAGGTGGCGGGGACGGGGGGTGAGGGGAGGGCTGGTCGCCGTGTGAATTGCTCTGCAATGACTCCTGTGGGTGGGGCAGGCGCTGGAGGAAGGAAGGAGGGGAGGGGGTGTGGTTCCAGGGGGCGGCTGAAATGGGGGGTGAGGTTAAAGGGGGTGGTTGAATGGGGGTGGGGATTTGGGGTTTAGTAAGGGGGGTTCGCTGCGCCTGGCTCCCCTCACCTCCTCTCCTCATCACTCTCTCACCTCCCCCTTTGTAAACGGGGTTTATTAAGAGGGGTTTGCCACGCCTGGCTCCCCCTCACCTCATCTCCTCGTCCCTCTCTCCCCCCCCCCCACCGCCGCCCCTTTCGTACTTCTCATCCCTCTCCTATCCTTTCTCTCTCTCGCCTCCTCCTCACTCTCACTTATTTCTCTGCCGTCTTCCACTGCGACAGGTTTACCCCTCCAGGAGGTGTTGACTGCACTAGTTCCTACTTCAAGCAGGCTAAGGAGGTGTGTTGTAGTTATATTAGGGGGCTAAAGTTATATTAGGTATATCCTGCTTGTTGTGGTTACTGTAGTGTTTGTACCTCTTGTTGGTTGTGTACTACCTCCTATGCATCATTCTGAAATATATCTTGTAACTCTCGTCATTATTGAAACAACTTCTTTGGTGAACATCCTCGCTACTCCCTTGGCACGTTTCTCTCGACACCCGCTTGGCCTAGGCTACTAAGCCTACACCCTAAACCCGCTTCCTAAGCTAAAAAGCTACATTGACACCACTTGTGCTTACCTTCTACGTGGAAACTTCACAACGCTTACCATGTTCAGCTACTAAAGCCCTTCAAGGTTCCCAACCAACAATTTTAGGGATGGCAGCTACCACCAAGATGAACCAGACTACGAGCTGGAACGCGTTCTCACTCATTGGTTCCACGACGGCAAGACCCTCGAGTTCCTGATCCGCTGGAAGGGGTATGACCCATAGGAGGATAGTTGGGTTGCATAAGCTGATATGGGCAACGCACATGATTATCTTGTCAAGCAGGGTGTTTCTTACATCACCCAGCTTTGAGGGGGGGACGTGTGAGAGTACGATAGCTTATGCTAGCTTTTGTTGGTGCAACCCTACGGCTTGCACTCGGCTTGTTGTCCGTGTGCGTGCATGCGTGTGTGCATGGGATGGAATGAAGACATGAAATAATATATATTTCATGCTTATAATAGTGTGTGAATGATGGGTCATGATGTCGAGTGTGTGTGTCAAGTCAATAGCGAGTTATCGCTAGTCGCGTGTTACGTGGTCATTTTGTGTGTCCCGCGCGGTTTCTACTTTCTTGTTTGTGTGTCTCGCGCGGTTTCTATTTTGTCGCTTGTCGAACACTCGGTGTGTCGCAAGTGTGTGCAGCAGACCCATCAAGAACTCAAGGATGAGTTTGTGATGAAGAACCCGAGCTTCAAGCTTCAAGTGATTTCGAAGCTCGCCAAAAGGGTACACTTCAAGATATTGAAGATAGTTACATTACTTTGTGTAGTGTAACATTTCACTTGGTGTAGGCCCTTGTGGAGGGTAGTTTCAAGACCCTTCTTGGTTGGGGATAGTGTGGCACTGTTCTACATCACTGTACCTCGGCTCTTGGGGTTTGTAGGAGCTGGGAGTCATTCCCAACTCGTAACCCTTCCCAACTCTTCCTAATTTGTGTTCTAAGACTATGTTGCTGCAATAGTGCCGTTCGTTCAAACTTACTTGTGTCCTCAATTTTTATTAAAATCGTGCAATCTAAACTGCTGTTGTAGATGACTTCAAGACGCTCTAGATCCAAGTTGAATCAGGTCATTTGGAGTTGTGACCAGATCGCTATGAACGTTTAAAGCCGCTGTGCAGAAATCCGACTGTGCACTCTATCTTTCGTTTTAGGCACATTGAAGCCTATTGTGACTATAACAAGTGGTATCAGAGCGCCTTGGAGCAGCTACGACAATGGCTGGACCTGAAGAAAGGGGTGGCAGAGGTGCTGGTGGCAGTGGAGAAGCCCAAGCACAAGGCCAAGCCCGTAATTCAGCCACAGCGCCTGTGTAACCTACTCTTGGACCTTCAAGGGATGAACCAAGAGTGTTCGGGCTTGACAAGTTCAACGGCGACAACTTTGCTGAATGGTCCTTCAGAATGGAGAATGTGTTTGACCACTATGACCTGCTGGAGGTGATGGAAGGAACGGAGAAGCGCCCAAGAACGACCCGGAGAAGAGCCTGTGGGTGCGCAAGAGTGCACAAGGCTATCTCCTACTTGGGCAAGCGTTGGGGAGCAGCCAGATCCGTCACATCAAGCCATTCCAGCATGAACCAGAGAAGGGACCTAAGGCTTGGGCTGCCCTCAAGAGTGTACATGCTCCTGCAACAGCGGCGGTAGCTGTGGTGTTGGAACGGCAAATGGCGACACTACGGATTGAAGAAGATGAACCCGTGGAAGAAGGGGTGCAGAAATTCTTCGACTTTTTGACGCGGCTTGAAGGAGCGGATCTCGACTATAGTGAGCTGGGAGTCATTCCCAACTCGTAACCCTTCCTAACTTACACTGCAATAGTGCCATTCGTTCAAACTTACGTTGTGTCGTCAATTCTTAATGAAACCATGCGATCGAAATTGCTGATTATAGACGACGTCAAGATGCTACAGATCCAAGTTGAATCAGATCACTATGAACATTTAAATCCGCTGTGCATAAATCCGACTATGCCCTCTATGAAGCCTATTGTGCTTGCTTGCTTGACTTGACTTGATTCTGCTCTTTCTAGCTTAGGTTTATTTTATCATGCATGCTTATGTTTGATTTCCTAAGCCAGGTGCTTTCCTATATTTTATTATAGTTATAGCATGGAACCAGGATTGCGTGCTATTCAGTTTCCACCGAACACCTTCTACCGAATTCGAGAAGGATCTGTCCTGATGCTTCGCGATCCTCGGACTTTTCGCGTAACACCTGGGTTACAGGCCTTTTGTCAAGACTATTTATAGCCTTGTGTTGTACCCAGGCGATGATTCAATACATTTTCCCTTTTCTAAACTCAGACCTATTGATCCTCACAGGATCTCTATTTTCAACGAAATCCTGACGCTCGCGGAGAAAATCGACATTTTGTACCGTTTGAGGCCGAGGTCGTACTACTGACATCGTACTCGAGGGTCGACTGAGCATGCCACCGTAGACAGCAACCAAAAAAATGCAGCTGCTGCTCCATTTGAAGGGCGCTGCTTCGCATGCAACCGGCCGGACCATTATAAGAACGAATGCCTAGAGGAGCTAGGGTGCCGAGGATCAGAGCAAGGGAGGGATTCTGGAAGGTAGGGAAACACCAACAGCCAGTAAAGTACGGGCACACTACTGATGAGACTCACTGCTCACCCGACCCCACTGACCGTCACCGAGTGACGGTACAAATTTACGCAATCAACCGGGCTCAGGTGAATAAGAAGGGTACAGTGGCAGATTGTCCAATACTGATTCAAAGGGTAGCAGTAAAGATTTTTATCGAAGGAGGAGCTAGCCATAGTTTAGTTTACACTGCATCTACTAGGAAGCTGCATCTGACACTTAGCTGTTGCTTACCAGCGATCGAGGCACGCTTAGTTGACAGCACGCTGCTGCCTATACGGGAAAAGGTGTTAAGAGTCAAAGTTCGCTGTGGGGGGAGCTTCGGCTTTTCACAGGAAATGCTCGCGACGACACTGGATGGGCACGATATTTTAATGGGACGTGATTGGCTGCAATGCTACAACCTACGAATTGACTGGCAACTGCACAGTGCAAAGTGGTGGTAAATGAGTCTCGCTACCTCGCTGGCAGTCGCCTGAGTCTTCAACAGTCCACGTCACGTTTTACGCTCACCGCACCATGCAGAGAGTCACAACACGATGGGAGTGGACTATGGAGGAGGGTACGGGGTTGTGTGAGTGATCGTAGCGTTACGCTAGCGTTTTTACTAGTTGCTATGTTGACAGGGCAAGTGTTTCACAAAGGAAATTCAAAGGAGATTGAACATTACAAAAGAGGCATGCAAGTCGATATGACTAGAATGGCATTGCAACACCTAGCAGGCTCTCCACAGGACAAACATGCCAGCGCAGTGGAAGAGCAACTTCTGCCAGCGTGGCAGAATAGCGGCTTGCCAACGCTGCAGCAGAGTGGTCTGCCAGCGTTGCATGACGCGTGGTCTACCAACACTACAGTCGCAGGTGAATATCTGCACATAGGTGTGCACCTACCATCTAGGTGTAGGTCGAGGGTTTCACCGTCAGGCACATTGCGCAGGTGCCAGGTAGAAAACGTGTTGATGGTTTTGCCAGCCGTGCACCATCGAGCATGTGATGCCGTTTCCGCTGATCAACCGTCGCCAAAACCTCCTGGGCGAATTTTGCACACCTCCACAGAGTTCGCATTCGCGTGAACTCTGCCGACCGGCTTGTCGAGATGAGGCTCGCCGAATAGCGCCCTTCGGCCAAAGGACGACTCCATTAAAAGGCTCTGAGTCGATCGGCTCGACGTTGCTCGGTCGAACAACGTTCGCCGAGACGAGCCCGTCGAACCTAGCCCTTCGACCAACGTCGTCGACCAGCACTCCTCGATGTGCTTCGTCGACCATTGCCTCTCTAGGAGCTCGTCGAAAAGCGCTCTCTGCAAGCTCGTCAACCAGCGCCCTGTGTGGCGATGTCGACCGCATCCCGTCGAGTAGGGTCTGCTTGACCAACACCACCGCAGAACCTCATCGACCAGTATGCTAAGTCGGCTTCGACTTCTGCGGGAGGTCAGCGTCGAGTTCTGCAAAAAGTCGACTTATGCGGACAGTCGACTGCATCCCCTACGCACCCGACTGCGAAATTGATTTTGCCCAATCGAGGGCAGGGCCTTTTCTCATCAACAGTGGCGATTTCCCTGCTTGACTATGAGATCGACTAGAGTGAGGCCCTCACCAAATGGCATGAGAAACCAAGGCGCCCTACCAAATCACCAGTCTTCGCTGCAGCAAAGAGGAAGCGCAAGGGGAAGGAGCTAGCGGACGACCAAGAACGCGAGCGGGTAGTGTGCTGGTTGGACACGATGATGAGGCCTATGCACACGAGGTCCAGGCCCTGGACGACTACTCATTCCGCTTGGATAATGAGGGAGAGGATGGTGAGGTTAGTAGCGTGAGCTAGCAAGTTGGTAGCTAGCCTAAATTTCCTCTGTTAACCGTTTGTAGGTAGGTAGGTAGGTAGGTAGGTAGGTAGGTAGGTAGGTAGGTAGGTAGGTAGGTAGGTAGGTAGGTAGGTAGCTACCAGTCATCCTACAACTAAGATGACTAATTATTGGTATGCTTTTATTTTGATCTTGAAATTTGGACTATGACTGTAAGGATTTACAAATCCTTACTGAGGCACTCGTTAGCGAGGCCATCCCGAGGGCCACGCGACCAACTGGTTCGGCCTACAATTTCGCATCCAAACCTCACCGAGTCGCCTCCGCACCAATCGCGACCCTTCGCGAGCCAACCTTTCCCCACCTCCCCGCCTAGCTAGGTTTTCCCCTATTTAGGCCTCGCTACTTCATTGTTTCGTCATTCTGTAATTCTCATTCTCGTTGTTCGATATTCTGCGCACTCTGCAAGGTCATCCATAACACCAGGTACCAGAGCTACTTTCCTAGCCTACCCCGCCTTTTAGAGTGTAATATCCCTCGAAGGGGGGGAGAGGGGGGACGTGGAAGGATATCCTGGGGTCTATGAGCTGCGTAGGCCGGCCACGAGAACGAGTTAGTTGCTTCTCGCGGCCATAATTTTGTAGGGCACTCCTTCGGCACCGCCATATCCTTGCCTTGAACGGTCGCGATCGACCGCGGCCTCCCTCCGCGCGGGCAACGGACAGCTGTAGCTGTCGCGACATTAAACGTGAGTTACTATTCCGCAGCGTTCTTAATGACGATTTCGGAACTTTGTGAGGCAGCTGGCGTCAGCGGACCTGCATCGGCACCTGCACGAATTTTGCGGAAGTCGTCACCGTGTGTGGCAGTTGACGCCGTCGGACCTGGGTCAACAGCTGCGCGGCAATTTCGGAGTCCGTCCCATGCGGCAAGTGACAACGGTGGCTCGTCGTCATCATGCGTGCGTGACTCACGGAGTGTGTTTCGGCAGCTGGCTACAAGGGACGTGCGTCACTGTGGGCGATATTTTCGGAGCTACTGTGGAGAAAAAGTCGGCTAGGGAACTCGCCAAGCACAAATAGAGTTTTGCGTCCGAAAATGATGGTGGCACCGGTGTACGGCATGCAAACTGCCCGATGCGGGGTCAACTGTCGTCGAGCCCGACCTGAAGTGCAGCGGCTTTTACTGCATTGGTGGGCGTGTCATCGGCAGTAGCGCTTGTGGACAGACGGGGCTTCAGACTCACCAACACGGGCTGCAACGAACAGCGGAGTGGCCATATTGCACTTAGCAGAAGTGGGACGCACGCGACGAGGGAAATCGAGGCAGGTACACCTCAGAAACAACTCGTGCGACACTGCGTGCCTGGTGTTGTTGCAAGCTGGCCGGCAGTATCGAGGGCGATTTCTCCTGACCGGGGATTTCGTTTTCGGGGACAGCTGCTGACAACCTTCATTTAAACGGCGTCCAAGGTACCGCCCGACAATTTCGGAGGGGTCGGTATAGGCTGCCGGGACACACGGGAAGAAACGGCCCAACGGCTAAGCTTGGGTTGAAGAAAGTTGCGGGGAGCATGTTAAAAGCCGGTGGAATTGACCTGCGGCCCTACTTCGCCCGAACCTCACCATCCCCACCAAGTTTTAGTTCTGACTCATGCAGTCAACTTATTTGGTTAGCCGAATAACGGGGGTGAACACGTGCCTACCCTGCGCTGGTTAAAGGCACCTGTAGTGGTGCTCGTTCAACAGCTTTACGGAAAAGACAAAAAAAAAAAAAGGAGCTCGCGACACTGTTGTCCTCCGACAAAAGCGGGCTGGGTGAACGGCACGCGAAAACCTCGGGGAGCTGCGAAGAAGAAGTGGTGCTGTCTTAATGTTTCTCCTGACCCGGGCGTCTACACACATTGACGGCGCAACGCCGAAGCTGAGACCGGGAAGCTGTGGATTTTTCGTGGCGTGATAGGCACGGCGGGCTGCAAAACGGTTGGGCGATAGTTTCCTTTATATTAAGGCGACCCCGACTCCGATAGTTTTTGCCTCTCCATCATGGCCGGGTTCGCGCGGGCAACAACGACATTACCCCATCCGACAAGGGCGCACGCTGGGTGAACGGCGCAGGCGATATTGTCGGGGGTGAAGACAAAAAATTGACGGAGGGAAAGTTGTGGGTGATCCTGCAGATCACTTGAGTGCGGCTGAGCTCGAGCACCACTCCACCGCGAATTTCGGAGTCTATTCGGTAGACACCCGAAAGGGTTTGATATTGTTACATTGAGGCGCGACGAGGGGTGCATCGCCAATGATACCTAGGATTCGCTAAGTGGTTTCGACGGGTATGAAGTTGGGTGTACATTGGAGTACCAGGGTTAACGGCGGAAACGTCGGGGCTATACGGCGGAGAATAACTTCGGGACTGCAGCCTCAACCACGATTTTCGGGGTGAAATTCCTACGGAAAAAAGGGGGTATTTCAACCTTATACTTCATCCGACAAACGTGGACGCTGGGTGAACGGTGGTTCGCGGTATTGTCGGGGAGTGGAAAATACAAAAAAAATGGAGCAGCTGAAGCTTCGGGTCTTACCTGACGGCGACAAGCGATCAATAAGACATTGCAAAGCGCCAGTGGGAGTTTGCGTGGTTTTCAGTTAAACTTCATCGGCGGGAGCAGTTTCGACGACGGGGTCAACGGCGTTGATGCCTCTAGGATCCGTGAAAGTCAGTCTCGGAATACCCAGGTCTAGTCCCCGGTTCCAGATTATGCCCCCCGATGGGTTCTGATGAACTGACGGAAACAGTTGGTGACCGAGTGGGCAGCTATAGTACGACTGAAGATTTCGGAGGAGAATTGCACCTGCACCTGCGGATTTTATGGGGTTAATTTTTAGGGCCAATTTCGGGGTTTGACGAAGGAATTATCGGTTCTACGGCGAGGAGCGCCGACATTTTCGTGGTAGTAAGCCGATATTTGGTTAAACGCGTGCGACAACGACGCACGGCAACACCGCGGGAACTACACGTAGTTTTCAAGGGGTACGAACGACTTACGACGAACTGAAGAAGGCGGCAGCAACAGTGAAGGGGGGGAGAGACAACTGTAAAATTTAATCCCTTCCCTAGAACCATCGGCGCATGACGACAAACATCTCGCGTAAATCCATCCCAACTCTGCTATCAACAACTCGCCTTCGACCCGCCCACGACAAGTGCATTAATTTCGACCACGTCAGGTGCTGCTAGCTGCGGCTGCGGAAAGTTCTATCAAAAGTTTTGGTGGACTAACGACAAATTTTGACAGTTCGAGCAACGTGGATTTTTCATCGCGGTTTCCGGTCTACTTTTGCGGGTTCGCCCTCGACGAGTTTTGGGGCATGTCACACCCGGTTTTGTCATCGAATTTCCACACCGACACATTTTCACCGGCACGTTTTCACGTTTCGCCCTTACACTCAACGCTCGTTTTCAGTGGGACTTAACACCAGGTTTCTGTTGGATTTTACTTCGGCGCAGCTGTGGAACATTTTGTGGACTATTTCTTGGAGGGGGGGAGAAAGTGCGCTGCACTGTTTTCCTTTGGCGTTTTTCTCAGTCGTTTTCTGACTTTGTCAGGTTGCGTCAGCACGACGGACGATCGCGATCACACCGACACGATCTACGGTTCCTGACTCTTCGCGATTGAATTTCGCGTCAGTAGGTTCCCTCTCTTTTCGCATCAATCTTCGACCGTCATATCTACATCTTCTCGATCAACGGCCCACATTCCAACTTCTACTTCATTTTGGGCCAGTTCGATCGCGTCCGTCAGATCAAAATCAGACTTCATCAATGGCCTCAATTCCAACCTTTCTTCAAATTGGTTGAAGGCAATTTCAGCCGTCGGATTCACTTGTGCTGGCATGTCAGAATCTAGACAGGAATGAGTGAACTAGCAGCATGCAGGAGTACAAGTAGTGAACCCTAAATGGGTTGTACCCCATATGGGCTACCCCACTACAGCCTACACAATATGCAGCATATATAGTTTGACACATCCCCATAGGCAAAGTGGGGGAGAACAAGGGGTCACAAGTCCAGTTTGGAAGAGCAAGATAAGCCCAGGGTGGATCACAACGTCACCACACACTCCGAGCACAAGCAAAAGGCCACAAGGCCAGTTCACATGCAGAGGTATATAGACAACAGCAACTGTACAGTGATCACAACCTAGCAAGAGCAAGCAAGCAGATACAAATATAGATAACAGTACAAGCAAGGTCAAGAAGTGAGCAAGTGAGACGAGACTGGCACCAGGCCTAACAGAGTACACAGACGCTGATGATCACCAGACGGAAGTGCCTTGGTGAATATATCAGCAGTGTTGGTCCGAGTGTCCACGTAAGCAAGACGAAGCTGACCGCGCTGCTGCAACTCTCGAGCCAGGAAGTAACGCAGAGCGATGTGCTTCATTCTGTGCTCCAGTCTGTGCTCCTGACACAAGGCAATGGCAGCCTTGTTGTCTACGTACAGAACTGGAGGGGAACGAGGCCGCTCTCCCAAGTCGGTCAGCAGGTAGGTGAGCCAGCGTAGCTCCTGTGCAGCCATGGCTGTGGCGTAGATATCAGCCTCACAACTGGAGCTGAGAACAGAAGACGAGCAGGTAGACCGCCAAGAAACAGAGCCGCAGCCAAGGCTGAACGTGTAACCCTGTGACGACCGCTGCGCAGCCAGGTCGTCAACCCAAGACGCGTCTGAGTGTCCAGTAAGTACGTCTCTCCGTCCTCCAAGCACGAGCCCCATGCCCGATGTACTGCACAAGTAGCGCAACACCCTCTTAGCAGCCTCACAGTGCTCTCCCCGGTGTCTCCCAGGCGCAACATAGCGAGCCAGGATGCTAAGAGGGTATGCAAGGTCAGGTCGAATGCAGGTCATCAGGTACATGAGGCAGCCCACAAGCTCTGGATACGGGCCACTCGGCTCTACGGACTCATCCGAAGGCAGAGCTGAGAGCGAGTGACCGGTAGCCATAGGAGTGGACTGTGGCGAGGACCAAGTGAAGCCGAAGTGCTGAAGGACCTGCTGCACCATGTGTGACTGAGTCAGGGTGATGGTGCGGCATGCTCTGTCCCGGGTGATCTGCAAGCCAAGGTAGCTGCGCAGCTCACCCAGGTCTGTGCACGCGTGTCTCTTCTGCAGCTCCGACTTCACCAGGGCGAGAGCCTCAGTGTCAGCAATGGCAAAGACCAAGTCGTCGACGTACACGAGGATGTAGAACGGCGGCAACGAAGTGTCGGTGCGCAGAAACAGCGACGGGTCAGCTGTCGAAGGAGCAAACCCAAGAGCCGCAAGTGTAGTCCTCAGTGTGTCGTGCCACTCACGAGGCGCCTGGCGGAGACCGTAGACTGGCCGCCGGAGGCTCCACTGGGTACCAGGAGGAAACGACCCAGTGAAGCCAGGTGGGCGGCGTAGCCAGATCTCCTCGTGCAGGCTGCCCTGTAGGAAGGCTGTGCTGAAGTCCAGAGAGTGAAGCTCGTAGTCACGCTGAGCGGCAACGTGCAGCAGCACCCGAAGAGTGGTCATCTTCGGGGTGGGGGAGAATGTATGGAAGAAGTCAACTCTCTCTCGCTGACTAAAGCCTCTAGCAACGTAACGAGCCTTGAAGACAGGCGGAGAATCCGGCGGCCGCTTCATCCTGAAAATCCACATGCCATCGACGATGCTTGCCCCACGAGGGGGAACCTTGTCGACGTAAGTGCCTGTGGACTTCCAGGATGCCATCTCTGCGTCCATGGCTGACTGCCACTGAGAGGAGTAGGGACCCGCGATCGCCTCAGCGTAAGAGCGCGGGGTAGTGATGTCTGGTCCATGCGGGTCTCCCTCAGGGGCAAGCAGCATGGCCACGAGATGAGGCGCAGCGGCCGCAAGACACTCAAGGTCCTCTTGTCTGTCCTCAAGGACGTCCGTGCCAAGAGCACACTCACCCCCGACGGACGGAGGACAGACAGACTCAGACTCAGCAACAAGACTAGCGGCGTAGTCTAGACGACAGGCAGCAGCAAAGTCAACAAGCTCAGCGACCAAGGCAGACGCAGCAGCAGACTCAAACGTGTTGGGTGCAAATGCACATTGCACGACATCCTGCCGTCTGTTTGTACGAGTATGCGTGTGCGAATGCATTTGCGTGTGAATGGTGTGTTCGTGTGTTTGTTTGCTTTCGCATTTTTTCGCTTGATGCATTTGCAGGTACTCGCGCAATGTGCGCTTCGGCACAACATTGTACGCGCTATGAACAGTGCAAGCAGAAAGGACGAGCTCGCAAAGGAACCCAAGATGGAAGCTTTGCAGTTCGGTTGAGTTGATTGCGCAGATTCAGTTCTATCCAACTCGAAATTGTACTGTTTTGTTTGGTTAACTATAGTGTAGCAGGGAAGGCACTATAGGGGTACAATTTAGGTGAAGGTTGGATGTTGTTTGTCTGTATCTGCATGCTACAAGGCCAGGGGAAACCAGCGGAACCAGCATTTGGCTGGTTGGGCAAAGACAAAACAGGTTCTGTTTTTAGAACCTGAACCTGGTTGTTGTTTTCCCAGGTTGGAAAAACAGAACCAGAGGTTGTTTACCAACCTACCACCTGCTATTTTGTCCAGCCAGGTTGGTTCTGTTGCTTGGAATTATTTGGGATCATCCCTGGTTGTTCCCAGGTTGATTCCCAAGGTCCTTGCTAGCTAGAACTATTTAATCCTTCTCTGTTTGTACCTGAATATAGTCAAATTGATTCATGTGAATTCCTTCCTCGCTGGAATTTCATTTCTGCGCTATTCGACGGCGGAATGCTACCCGAGTCAACGCTAGTATGCTAGCACTCCAACGCTAGGCAAACGCTGTCCGAGCCATAACTTAGTAATGGCAGAACTTTTCGCGAGGCAACTTGGCTCATTTTAAAGCTCTTGGAGCGAGCTTCGATATAGCGAATTCTCAGCTTAATCCGATCGACGGTCTGCACGGCACGCTGCGCGACGTTCAAGGTACTCTTGCTGTTTTGACTAAGTCCTTCTTGATCCCTCTCTCTACAAACTCGGACCCGAGGATAGGGGCTGGTCTTGTACCAGGCACCCAGGGACCCTTGGAGGTGACCCCGAGGAGAGGTTTTAAGTTTGATTAAGTCCTAATAGCTTGAGTTTATTAGGCCCTTACACCAACAAGCTGGTATCAGAGCTGCGTTATAGTGATCCTCGTTATAGGTAGCTATGGCGGGCAACACCTCGGCGGGAGCTGGTGAATCTTCAGCCCAAGATCGTAGCGGCAGCCAAGATTCTGGTCTTTCAGCGCCAAGGGGAGCGCGAACAAACCAGGGCTCGCTTGTCAAGGAGGTGCTGAAGAATTTCACCGTCGAGAAGTTCAATGGTGAGGGCTATGATGATTGGGCCTGGAAAATGCAATTATATTTCCGTCAGATCGGTTTGCTGAAACTAATGATTGGGGAGGAGCCTAGACCGAGTGACCCCACGCTGCAGGAAGATTGGGACGAGCGCTCCTCGGCTGGCTACTATTTGATGTCGCAGAGTTTGGAGCTGAACCAGCGTCACCACGTCATGCACCTGCTGCCGGAGGTTGAATGCGGTCCGAAGGCGTGGACCGTGTTGAAGGAGCTGCACGCCCCGACCTCCGTTGTCGCAACGTTGATGCTGGAGAGGGAGCTGTCCGCGTTGCGCCTGAGCGAGGGAGAGCCGGTGCAACCAGTCCTGGACAAGATGCGCGACCTCTACGCGAAGTTGGCGACCGCGGGAATCACCTACCCGGAGCAGACCAAGTGCTTGAAGATGCTCTCGCTGCTGCCAGAATCGTGGCTTCAATTTACGAGCGGATTGAGCCTGCCGCAGAACCAGAGCTTGTGGACGCTCGAGTGGGTGCGGACGAAGATTCTGGAGGAGGACTTCCGTCGCCGCCAACTGAGGGGTGGAGACGACGGCAGCAGCGGCTACGGGATGCAAGGGAGCCGACGTGGCAGAGGACGTGGCTTCGGTGGTGCTGGACGCGGTGCAAAGAAAGACGACGACTCCAACGACCAACAAGGAGGTACCGGTTGGGGTCGCGGTGCGAAATCTGGACGTGGGGGCAAGTCGGGTGCTGGTGGCAAAATGAAAGGGAGTTGCTGGTATTGTAAGAAGGAAGGGCACCCCTGGTTTTTGTGCTATAAGAAACCCGATGGATGGACCCCCCAGAATCGTCACCAGGATGGCGGCGCGCGGAGGAACCAGAAAAACGGCGCCAACATGGTCGCTGATTCGTCCGACAACAACCCGAAGGGCAACGGCGGTGCGGAGAAGAAGAAGGAGCGCACCGCGGGCCAATTCTTCCATGTAGGAGACAAGGGGGAGCAAGGAGACGCCTCTGCCAAAGTTGGAGCAGAGCTGCACCCCCTAGACTATTGGGTGTTGGACACAGGCGCTGCTTGGACGATGACGCCGCGCAAGGACCTGCTGGACGAAGTACGAGCTGCACCGATCAATGAAGTGTGCTCCGCCTCTGGACACATGTTGAAGGTGGCTGGTGCGGGACGAGCTGCGTTTAAGGGAGCGGATGGCAAGCCGGTGGTGCTGCACGACGTTCTCTTCGTCCCCGACCTGAAGGCCAACCTTATCTCCCTCCGTAAGCTTGGCAAGGCTGGGGTGAACACCAACACGGATGGGGCACGCACTTATAAGGGGAAGCTGGGCAATCGGGTACTTTGGGATCTGCACGAGAGCAAGGACGTGTACAGATCTATGTGGCAGCTGCCGGCCCTGGCGTGGCATGGTGGGGGGCAGGCTGGAGAGGGGTCTGCATCCCAGGGGGAGTGCAATGCCGTTGGAGGGGTTGGTGTGAAAGTGTCGGCCAGATCTGGGGAGACAGATTGGGCAACGGCACACCGGCGCTTAGGGCATGTGGCAATGCCTTTGCTGAAGCAGCTGGAGAAGGATGGAGCCGTTAAGGGTCTGAAGCTGAACGGACAGCCACCCGATGACAACTGTGAAATCTGTTTGCTTTCAAAGTTCACCCGTTTCCCTTTCCATAGTGTGGCTGGCAGGAGCAAGAAGCCTTTGGAGCTGGTCCACATGGACTTGGTGGGGCCGCTGCCGGTGCAAGGGCACAAGGGGGAGCGGTATTTTCTTACAATTGTGGATGACTGGAGCAGGCTGATGTGGGCGTATCCGCTGAAGCAGAAGGACCACGCCGCCTCCACGATACGGGACGATTGGCTGCCATTCGTGGAGAAGCAGGCGGAGTGTGTAGTGAAGCGGATTAGGACAGACCGGGGTGGTGAGTTCCTTGGAGCTGAAATGACGGCCTGGCTCAAGAAGCAGGGCATCCAGAGAGAGCTGACCACGGCTTATACCCCACAGTCCAATGGTGTAGCAGAACGGGCAAACCGGACCATTCTGGAGACAGCTAGGGCGCTGCTCATAGAATCTGGGCTGAGCAACTCTATGTGGCCTCATGCTGTCCGGCACGCCACTGTCGCTAGGAACAGGGTGCTCACCAAGGTTGGGGATGACTCGTGGGTGCCTTTGGAGAGGTGGCTTGGGAGGAAGCCGCCGGTGGACATGCTGAGGGTGTTCGGTTGCATGGCAGTCGCCCACGTCCCCAAGACCTACCGCAGTAAGTTGGGGGCGAGTGCAATCTGGTGTGTGCATTTGGGGCTGGCTGCTGAGAGCAAGGGATGGCTGCTGTGGGAACCATCCAAGGGTGTGTTGTTTGACAGCAGGGATGTGAAATTCATTGAGGGCATGATGTATGGGAGCTGGGAGAAACAGCCGGAGGCAAGGGTGTCCCAGCAGATGGAGCAGATCACCATGCAGCTGGACCTGACTCCTAGTGTGTGGGAGGAGGGAGAGGAGGCAGCTGCTGGAAATGGTGATGGAGAGAAGGTACAGGAGGCATCTGCTGGTGGAGAAAATGGTGTGGAAACTGGCGGCAGCACTAGTGGAGCTGCTGGACCCGAGGGAGGAGAGAAGCAGCAGGGAAAAACTAAGAAGCCGAAGGGTGTCGTTATGAAGGGATGGGAGACACCCGTCTCCAGGCCAGGACGTACCCGTATGGCTACTAAGAAGCTGACTGCAGGAACTGATGCAGCAGAGCAGCAGCTAGGGACCGAAGAGGCATTGCTGATTCTACCTCATGGCTATGACCCGGATGAGGAGGATGAGCCTGCGTACTGTTTTCTTGCCCCTGCACCAGAGGAACCAGCTAGCATGGAGGAGGCATTAGCTGGACCAGATAGGGACAAGTGGCTGGCTTCTAGGGATGCTGAGTACCAGAGTCTGCTGGAGAATAGGACATGGGATCTGGTGGTGCTGCCTGATGGGAAGAAAGCGATACAATGCAAGTGGGTGCTGAGGATCAAGACCGATGACAAGGGGCAGGTCACCATCTACAAGAGTAGGCTGGTGGCGAAGGGGTTTATGCAGAAGGAGAAGCAGGACTTCAACGAGATCTTTGCTCCCACTGCCAAACCCCCTACCCTCCGTGTCTTGTTGGCAGATGCAGCTGTTAGTGGGAAATTCATCATTCAGATGGATATTTCAACGGCATTCCTGAATGGGATTTTAGAGGAGGATGTGTACATGACGCAGCCGCCTGGGTATGAGGATGGTACGGGCAGGGTGTGCAAGCTCAACAAGTCCATCTACGGCTTGAAGCAGGCGCCACGCTGCTGGTACCAGAAGTTGGCAGCTGTTTTAGAGGAGATGGGATTCAGGACCAGCAGCTGTGATGAGAGCCTCTTTCTCAAGGGCGAGGGGGAGAAGCTGGTGCTGTTTCTGGTCTATGTGGACGACATTCTTCTCTTCAGCAGCAGCATGAAGGAGATCCAGAAAGTGCAGCAGCAACTGATGGAAAACTTCAAGTGCAAGAACCTTGGGGAGGTAAAGTACTACCTCGGGATGCACGTGGAGAGGGATCCAGATCACAGGTGGTTGAAGCTGCACCAGGAGAAGTTCATCAAGGAGCTGGGGGAGAAGTATAGGATTGAGAATGAGCGCAAGGTTGCAACTCCCCTGCCAGCAGAATTCAAGCTTGTGAAGGCTGCAGAGGATGAAGGGGTTGAAGCTGAAGAGCAGCAGCAATTTCAGTCCTTGGTGGGCAGCCTCTTGTACGCAGCAGTTCACACGAGGCCCGACATCTCTTTCTCAGTTGGGCAGCTGGCTAGGGTGGTGCAGAATCCATCAGAGGAGCAGGTGGATGCAGCTGAGCGTGTGGTGAAGTACCTGAACTCTCACCCAAGCATTGGAGTTCAATACTCCGCATCTGCACAGGTGAAGCAGAAAGGGGTGGAGGTGCTGAAAGAGAAGGGGGAGAGGCTTGGAGAAGGCAAGCTATTTCTCACTTGCTTTACCGATGCTACGTGGGCTTCTGAGAAGGAGGATTCCTCATCTGTGGGAGGATACATCTGCGTAGTTGGGGGAGGACCTGTTAGTTGGAGGTCCAAGAAGCAGACGGAGACGGCACTCTCTTCCGTAGAATCAGAGTACATGGCGATGTTCCATGGGGTGAAGGAGGTGATTTGGCTGAGGAGGCTGTTAGAGGAGATTGGCCAGGAGCAGAAAGTTGCTACGCCGCTGTTTTGTGATAGCAAGGGGGCTCTTGGGATGGCCAGAAACGCTGTGCTTCATGGGCTGAACAAGCACATGCGTATCAAGTGGCACTGGCTGCGTAAGGAGGTGAAGAGGGGGACGGTGCATCCGATCTACATCAAGACTCACCAGCAGCCAGCAGACTTTCTCACCAAGAGGCTTGCGGATGAGCCTTATTGGCGTTGTGTGCGCATGAGTGGAATGAGCATGAACTAGCATGGAATGACGGGGATGCAGCCGGCAGGCTGAGGGGGAGTGTGTTGGGTGCAAATGCACATTGCACGACATCCTGCCGTCTGTTTGTACGAGTATGCGTGTGCGAATGCATTTGCGTGTGAATGGTGTGTTCGTGTGTTTGTTTGCTTTCGCATTTTTCGCTTGATGCATTTGCAGGTACTCGCGCAATGTGCGCTTCGGCACAACATTGTACGCGCTATGAACAGTGCAAGCAGAAAGGACGAGCTCGCAAAGGAACCCAAGATGGAAGCTTTGCAGTTCGGTTGAGTTGATTGCGCAGATTCAGTTCTATCCAACTCGAAATTGTACTGTTTTGTTTGGTTAACTATAGTGTAGCAGGGAAGGCACTATAGGGGTACAATTTAGGTGAAGGTTGGATGTTGTTTGTCTGTATCTGCATGCTACAAGGCCAGGGGAAACCAGCGGAACCAGCATTTGGCTGGTTGGGCAAAGACAAAACAGGTTCTGTTTTTAGAACCTGAACCTGGTTGTTGTTTTCCCAGGTTGGAAAAACAGAACCAGAGGTTGTTTACCAACCTACCACCTGCTATTTTGTCCAGCCAGGTTGGTTCTGTTGCTTGGAATTATTTGGGATCATCCCTGGTTGTTCCCAGGTTGATTCCCAAGGTCCTTGCTAGCTAGAACTATTTAATCCTTCTCTGTTTGTACCTGAATATAGTCAAATTGATTCATGTGAATTCCTTCCTCGCTGGAATTTCATTTCTGCGCTATTCGACGGCGGAATGCTACCCGAGTCAACGCTAGTATGCTAGCACTCCAACGCTAGGCAAACGCTGTCCGAGCCATAACTTAGTAATGGCAGAACTTTTCGCGAGGCAACTTGGCTCATTTTGAAGCTCTTGGAGCGAGCTTCGATATAGCGAATTCTCAGCTTAATCCGATCGACGGTCTGCACGGCACGCTGCGCGAAGTTCAAGGTACTCTTGCTGTTTTGACTAAGTCCTTCTTGATCCCTCTCTCTACAAACTCGGACCCGAGGATAGGGGCTGGTCTTGTACCAGGCACCCAGGGACCCTTGGAGGTGACCCCGAGGAGAGGTTTTAAGTTTGATTAAGTCCTAATAGCTTGAGTTTATTAGGCCCTTACACCAACAAGCTGGTATCAGAGCTGCGTTATAGTGATCCTCGTTATAGGTAGCTATGGCGGGCAACACCTCGGCGGGAGCTGGTGAATCTTCAGCCCAAGATCGTAGCGGCAGCCAAGATTCTGGTCTTTCAGCGCCAAGGGGAGCGCGAACAAACCAGGGCTCGCTTGTCAAGGAGGTGCTGAAGAATTTCACCGTCGAGAAGTTCAATGGTGAGGGCTATGATGATTGGGCCTGGAAAATGCAATTATATTTCCGTCAGATCGGTTTGCTGAAACTAATGATTGGGGAGGAGCCTAGACCGAGTGACCCCACGCTGCAGGAAGATTGGGACGAGCGCTCCTCGGCTGGCTACTATTTGATGTCGCAGAGTTTGGAGCTGAACCAGCGTCACCACGTCATGCACCTGCTGCCGGAGGTTGAATGCGGTCCGAAGGCGTGGACCGTGTTGAAGGAGCTGCACGCCCCGACCTCCGTTGTCGCAACGTTGATGCTAGAGAGGGAGCTGTCCGCGTTGCGCCTGAGCGAGGGAGAGCCGGTGCAACCAGTCCTGGACAAGATGCGCGACCTCTACGCGAAGTTGGCGACCGCGGGAATCACCTACCCGGAGCAGACCAAGTGCTTGAAGATGCTCTCGCTGCTGCCAGAATCGTGGCTTCAATTTACGAGCGGATTGAGCCTGCCGCAGAACCAGAGCTTGTGGACGCTCGAGTGGGTGCGGACGAAGATTCTGGAGGAGGACTTCCGTCGCCGCCAACTGAGGGGTGGAGACGACGGCAGCAGCGGCTACGGGATGCAAGGGAGCCGACGTGGCAGAGGACGTGGCTTCGGTGGTGCTGGACGCGGTGCAAAGAAAGACGACGACTCCAACGACCAACAAGGAGGTACCGGTTGGGGTCGCGGTGCGAAATCTGGACGTGGGGGCAAGTCGGGTGCTGGTGGCAAAATGAAAGGGAGTTGCTGGTATTGTGAGAAGGAAGGGCACCCCTGGTTTTTGTGCTATAAGAAACCCGATGGATGGACCCCCCAGAATCGTCACCAGGATGGCGGCGCGCGGAGGAACCAGAAAAACGGCGCCAACATGGTCGCTGATTCGTCCGACAACAACCCGAAGGGCAACGGCGGTGCGGAGAAGAAGAAGGAGCGCACCGCGGGCCAATTCTTCCATGTAGGAGACAAGGGGGAGCAAGGAGACGCCTCTGCCAAAGTTGGAGCAGAGCTGCACCCCCTAGACTATTGGGTGTTGGACACAGGCGCTGCTTGGACGATGACGCCGCGCAAGGACCTGCTGGACGAAGTACGAGCTGCACCGATCAATGAAGTGTGCTCCGCCTCTGGACACATGTTGAAGGTGGCTGGTGCGGGACGAGCTGCGTTTAAGGGAGCGGATGGCAAGCCGGTGGTGCTGCACGACGTTCTCTTCGTCCCCGACCTGAAGGCCAACCTTATCTCCCTCCGTAAGCTTGGCAAGGCTGGGGTGAACACCAACACGGATGGGGCACGCACTTATAAGGGGAAGCTGGGCAATCGGGTGCTTTGGGATCTGCACGAGAGCAAGGACGTGTACAGATCTATGTGGCAGCTGCCGGCCCTGGCGTGGCATGGTGGGGGGCAGGCTGGAGAGGGGTCTGCATCCCAGGGGGAGTGCAATGCCGTTGGAGGGGTTGGTGTGAAAGTGTCGGCCAGATCTGGGGAGACAGATTGGGCAACGGCACACCGGCGCTTAGGGCATGTGGCAATGCCTTTGCTGAAGCAGCTGGAGAAGGATGGAGCCGTTAAGGGTCTGAAGCTGAACGGACAGCCACCCGATTACAACTGTGAAATCTGTTTGCTTTCAAAGTTCACCCGTTTCCCTTTCCATAGTGTGGCTGGCAGGAGCAAGAAGCCTTTGGAGCTGGTCCACATGGACTTGGTGGGGCCGCTGCCGGTGCAAGGGCACAAGGGGGAGCGGTATTTTCTTACAATTGTGGATGACTGGAGCAGGCTGATGTGGGCGTATCCGCTGAAGCAGAAGGACCACGCCGCCTCCACGATACGGGACGATTGGCTGCCATTCGTGGAGAAGCAGGCGGAGTGTGTAGTGAAGCGGATTAGGACAGACCGGGGTGGTGAGTTCCTTGGAGCTGAAATGACGGCCTGGCTCAAGAAGCAGGGCATCCAGAGAGAGCTGACCACGGCTTATACCCCACAGTCCAATGGTGTAGCAGAACGGGCAAACCGGACCATTCTGGAGACAGCTAGGGCGCTGCTCATAGAATCTGGGCTGAGCAACTCTATGTGGCCTCATGCTGTCCGGCACGCCACTGTCGCTAGGAACAGGGTGCTCACCAAGGTTGGGGATGACTCGTGGGTGCCTTTGGAGAGGTGGCTTGGGAGGAAGCCGCCGGTGGACATGCTGAGGGTGTTCGGTTGCATGGCAGTCGCCCACGTCCCCAAGACCTACCGCAGTAAGTTGGGGGCGAGTGCAATCTGGTGTGTGCATTTGGGGCTGGCTGCTGAGAGCAAGGGATGGCTGCTGTGGGAACCATCCAAGGGTGTGTTGTTTGACAGCAGGGATGTGAAATTCATTGAGGGCATGATGTATGGGAGCTGGGAGAAACAGCCGGAGGCAAGGGTGTCCCAGCAGATGGAGCAGATCACCATGCAGCTGGACCTGACTCCTAGTGTGTGGGAGGAGGGAGAGGAGGCAGCTGCTGGAAATGGTGATGGAGAGAAGGTACAGGAGGCATCTGCTGGTGGAGAAAATGGTGTGGAAACTGGCGGCAGCACTAGTGGAGCTGCTGGACCCGAGGGAGGAGAGAAGCAGCAGGGAAAAACTAAGAAGCCGAAGGGTGTCGTTATGAAGGGATGGGAGACACCCGTCTCCAGGCCAGGACGTACCCGTATGGCTACTAAGAAGCTGACTGCAGGAACTGATGCAGCAGAGCAGCAGCTAGGGACCGAAGAGGCATTGCTGATTCTACCTCATGGCTATGACCCGGATGAGGAGGATGAGCCTGCGTACTGTTTTCTTGCCCCTGCACTAGAGGAACCAGCTAGCATGGAGGAGGCATTAGCTGGACCAGATAGGGACAAGTGGCTGGCTTCTAGGGATGCTGAGTACCAGAGTCTGCTGGAGAATAGGACATGGGATCTGGTGGTGCTGCCTGATGGGAAGAAAGCGATACAATGCAAGTGGGTGCTGAGGATCAAGACCGATGACAAGGGGCAGGTCACCATCTACAAGAGTAGGCTGGTGGCGAAGGGGTTTATGCAGAAGGAGAAGCAGGACTTCAACGAGATCTTTGCTCCCACTGCCAAACCCCCTACCCTCCGTGTCTTGTTGGCAGATGCAGCTGTTAGTGGGAAATTCATCATTCAGATGGATATTTCAACGGCATTCCTGAATGGGATTTTAGAGGAGGATGTGTACATGACGCAGCCGCCTGGGTATGAGGATGGTACGGGCAGGGTGTGCAAGCTCAACAAGTCCATCTACGGCTTGAAGCAGGCGCCACGCTGCTGGTACCAGAAGTTGGCAGCTGTTTTAGAGGAGATGGGATTCAGGACCAGCAGCTGTGATGAGAGCCTCTTTCTCAAGGGCGAGGGGGAGAAGCTGGTGCTGTTTCTGGTCTATGTGGACGACATTCTTCTCTTCAGCAGCAGCATGAAGGAGATCCAGAAAGTGCAGCAGCAACTGATGGAAAACTTCAAGTGCAAGAACCTTGGGGAGGTAAAGTACTACCTCGGGATGCACGTGGAGAGGGATCCAGATCACAGGTGGTTGAAGCTGCACCAGGAGAAGTTCATCAAGGAGCTGGGGGAGAAGTATAGGATTGAGAATGAGCGCAAGGTTGCAACTCCCCTGCCAGCAGAATTCAAGCTTGTGAAGGCTGCAGAGGATGAAGGGGTTGAAGCTGAAGAGCAGCAGCAATTTCAGTCCTTGGTGGGCAGCCTCTTGTACGCAGCAGTTCACACGAGGCCCGACATCTCTTTCTCAGTTGGGCAGCTGGCTAGGGTGGTGCAGAATCCATCAGAGGAGCAGGTGGATGCAGCTGAGCGTGTGGTGAAGTACCTGAACTCTCACCCAAGCATTGGAGTTCAATACTCCGCATCTGCACAGGTGAAGCAGAAAGGGGTGGAGGTGCTGAAAGAGAAGGGGGAGAGGCTTGGAGAAGGCAAGCTATTTCTCACTTGCTTTACCGATGCTACATGGGCTTCTGAGAAGGAGGATTCCTCATCTGTGGGAGGATACATCTGCGTAGTTGGGGGAGGACCTGTTAGTTGGAGGTCCAAGAAGCAGACGGAGACGGCACTCTCTTCCGTAGAATCAGAGTACATGGCGATGTTCCATGGGGTGAAGGAGGTAATTTGGCTGAGGAGGCTGTTAGAGGAGATTGGCCAGGAGCAGAAAGTTGCTACGCCGCTGTTTTGTGATAGCAAGGGGGCTCTTGGGATGGCCAGAAACGCTGTGCTTCATGGGCTGAACAAGCACATGCGTATCAAGTGGCACTGGCTGCGTAAGGAGGTGAAGAGGGGGACGGTGAATCCAATCTACATCAAGACTCACCAGCAGCCAGCAGACTTTCTCACCAAGAGGCTTGCGGATGAGCCTCATTGGCGTTGTGTGCGCATGAGTGGAATGAGCATGAACTAGCATGGAATGACGGGGATGCAGCCGGCAGGCTGAGGGGGAGTGTGTTGGGTGCAAATGCACATTGCACGACATCCTGCCGTCTGTTTGTACGAGTATGCGTGTGCGAATGCATTTGCGTGTGAATGGTGTGTTCGTGTGTTTGTTTGCTTTCGCATTTTTTCGCTTGATGCATTTGCAGGTACTCGCGCAATGTGCGCTTCGGCACAACATTGTACGCGCTATGAACAGTGCAAGCAGAAAGGACGAGCTCGCAAAGGAACCCAAGATGGAAGCTTTGCAGTTCGGTTGAGTTGATTGCGCAGATTCAGTTCTATCCAACTCGAAATTGTACTGTTTTGTTTGGTTAACTATAGTGTAGCAGGGAAGGCACTA
The DNA here is from genome assembly GCA_947470075.1 of Closterium sp. Yama58-4. Lineage (NCBI taxonomy): Eukaryota > Viridiplantae > Streptophyta > Zygnematophyceae > Desmidiales > Closteriaceae > Closterium > Closterium sp. Yama58-4. The sequence goes on along the minus strand of CANIUD010000820.1, from coordinate 7,250 downwards.
TAGGGGTACAATTTAGGTGAAGGTTGGATGTTGTTTGTCTGTATCTGCATGCTACAAGGCCAGGGGAAACCAGCGGAACCAGCATTTGGCTGGTTGGGCAAAGACAAAACAGGTTCTGTTTTTAGAACCTGAACCTGGTTGTTGTTTTCCCAGGTTGGAAAAACAGAACCAGAGGTTGTTTACCAACCTACCACCTGCTATTTTGTCCAGCCAGGTTGGTTCTGTTGCTTGGAATTATTTGGGATCATCCCTGGTTGTTCCCAGGTTGATTCCCAAGGTCCTTGCTAGCTAGAACTATTTAATCCTTCTCTGTTTGTACCTGAATATAGTCAAATTGATTCATGTGAATTCCTTCCTCGCTGGAATTTCATTTCTGCGCTATTCGACGGCGGAATGCTACCCGAGTCAACGCTAGTATGCTAGCACTCCAACGCTAGGCAAACGCTGTCCGAGCCATAACTTAGTAATGGCAGAACTTTTCGCGAGGCAACTTGGCTCATTTTAAAGCTCTTGGAGCGAGCTTCGATATAGCGAATTCTCAGCTTAATCCGATCGACGGTCTGCACGGCACGCTGCGCGACGTTCAAGGTACTCTTGCTGTTTTGACTAAGTCCTTCTTGATCCCTCTCTCTACAAACTCGGACCCGAGGATAGGGGCTGGTCTTGTACCAGGCACCCAGGGACCCTTGGAGGTGACCCCGAGGAGAGGTTTTAAGTTTGATTAAGTCCTAATAGCTTGAGTTTATTAGGCCCTTACACCAACAAAACGACGGGTCAGTGACAACCGTGGCTAACAGACGCGTGACAGTAGGGTGAGCAGCACGAAACCGGTCAGACTCAGGGTCCGCAACGTCAGGCAGAGAGGACGCAAGGGGAGACGGCAGAGGAACACCTTGCGGAGAAGAGGAAGGACGAAGGGCTAAGAGGGGCGTGCCGGGGACAGCCGGCGGACGCGGACGAGGAACACGACGATCGGTACGACCAGAACGAACATGCGAGACAGGACGCGACGCAGGCTCACGACGCTCAGCAAGACCCTTTGGCTGCTTAGTGTAAGGAGAAGGAGCAGGCAGCGGTGAGCCAGGCTGTAATGGAAGACTAGTAGAAGACGGGAGGCTAAGAACCTGGCGAAGGGCAGAGCCAGACGGTGGCTGAGACGACGGAGACGGCAGAGCCCCGAGCTCCAGCAGCGCGACCCTGACGGCGACCGTACCAGTCGTGCAGCTGCTGTGAGATGAGAGGCGTAGCGGACGAAGGCGGCAACTCAACGGAGACCGCGCACCAGCAGTCTCAGTACCCTCAGGCGCCGCACCCCCAGACTCAGCACCCCCAGACGCAGCACCCCCAGGCGCAGTACCTCCAGTCTCCTCACCCTCAGGCTCAGAACCTCCAGGCTCAGCACCCTCTCACTCAGCACCCCCAGGCTCCTCACTCTCAGGTCTAGTACCCCCAGGCTCCTCACACTCAGGCTCCGCAACCCCAGGCTCAGCACCCCCAGGCTCCGCACCACCAGGTCCAGCACCCCCAGAGACAGCACCCCGAGCAGGACCACCCCCAGCAGGACCGGAGTCACCAGTGACCTCAACAGGCGCAGGCACAGGAGGGTCTACCTGAGAAACACCTGAAGGAGCAGGACCTGGCGCGGGGAGGGGGTCTACCTGGGGAGGATGTGGAGCGAAAATGAGCGGCGAGGGGGGGCGAGGGGCAGTGCGGTAGGGAAAGAGACGGTAAAAGGGGACTGACTTGTCAAAGGTGACGTCCTGAGATGCAAAGACACGGCGCGAGGCGGGGTCATAAAACTGCCAGCCAGGCGCGTCAGGAGGGAAACCAAGGAAGACGCAGGGAATGGCGCGAGCGGAGAGCTTGTCCGTGGTGAGATCGCGGACAAAGGCACGAGAACCCCAGACCCGGAAACGCGACGCATCGCCAACCTCCCCTGTCCACAGCAGTGTGGGCGAGGTCTCCGGCAAGGAGACACGGGGCCAGAGGTTGAGCTGATGCGCGGCGTACCGGACCGCAAACGGCCACAGAAAATGGGGAGCCGCCGCATGGATCATGGAGGTACGAGCAACCTCCATGACTAAATCAATGCGGCGCTCAGCAACCCCATTATGCTGCGGAGAGGCCGGAAGCGTGAAAGTCTGGCGGATGCCGTGCTCCTCACAGAAGGCTCGCAAGAGGTCGGAGGTGAACTCACCACCGTTGTCTGAGTGCAGACGCAGGACAGGAAAGTCCGACCGGAACCGCTCGCGGAGCTGGAGACGAACAGCGCGGATCCAAGGGATCAGAACATCAGGGACGTCCCCCTTGCGCTGCAAGGGGAAGACCGTGGTGTAACGCGTGTAGTCGTCGACAACCAGCAGGAAGTACCGCTCGCGGCCCTGCCCCTGGACGCGGGCTGGGCCCCACATGTCGAGATGGATAGTATGCAGCGGAGCCTCTGTGGGAGGGAACGAGGAGGAGTGAGGAGCGGCGCGCTGCCGCCCCTTGACGCAAGGAATGCAGGGCGGTGCAGGCGAGGGAGGGAGGGCAGGCAGAGACCGGGGAAGACCAGTAGGCGAGAGTGCATGCCACGAAGGCGAGGCAGGGAGGGGTGACCAAGGCGGTGGTGCCACAGGAGAGTGTCGTGCGACAGGCGGCGACACTCACACTGGGTAGCTACCTGAGCAGACGCGTACAGCTGTGGAGACAAAGGGGTGTAGCGTGAAACAGTGGTGAGGGTGTACAGACTGGACCCAGGCTCACGAGTGAACGTGGCCAGGTGGCGGCCAGTCTTGGAGCATGTGCAGATCGCCACACGCTGTCCTCCAGGAGTAAAGGTGTCAACCCAATGATCCTGAAGGACTGCGTTGCTCACCAGGTTCGTAGAGAACGAGGGGATGTGGAGACCTGACAGCTCACCGGACAGGACCGCCAGAAACGGAAGCATTGAGGAGGAATGAGCAAGCACTGGGCCCTCAGAGGGGTCAGCCAGTGAGACAGGGACAGGTGCAGGGAGGGGAGTGACTATGGTACTGTCTCGAAAGAAACAGCTTGAAGCACTTGAGTCAAGCGTGAAGGTGTGCAAGGCCTCAGCAGGCGCAGTACCAAAGAGAGCAGACTCACTAGCACCTAGAGCAGCAGCTGCTATACCAGGGTCAGGGGGCACACACAGGTAACAGTCACCCTCAGTAGTACCAGTCAGAGCATACATGGCAGTAAGGATAGTGTCATAGTCTAAAGCAAAATATATCTACTCCGTCTCGAAGCAGCTCTAGCCAGAGGGGTAGCTCAGCCTCGTCGCCAAACCGTGCTCGCCAAGCGTCGCTCAAACGGGAAAAGCAGCGGGACTCTGTGTGACTAACTGTCCCGCAGGTCTGACCAGCCCGATCACCTGTGCGAATGACGTACGGGCAGCGAGCAGTAGTCCTACACCCCCAACTCTGAGCGTACCACTCATGCAGCTGCCGGGGCGTAAGGGTCTCGCGCGGACGCCGCTGCAGCTGCATCTGGCCACCGCCAGAAACTCCGCACTGACCAGCTCCACCACGACAACTACTACGGTCGTCGCCACCTCTCCGAGACGCACAACGCTGAGCGTACCACTCACGAAGCTGCTGGGGTGTAAGGGTCTCGCGCGGACGCTGCTGCAGCTGCATCTGGCCACCGCCAGAAACTCCGCACTGACTAGCTGCACCGCGACTGCTACTACCGCCACCGCCACCACACCTACGAGCGTACCATTCACGAAGCTGCGCGGGGTGTGTAAGGGTCTCGCTCGGACATCGCTGCAGCTGCATCTGGCCGCCGCCAAAAACTCCGTGCCGAGCAGCTCCAAAGCGACTACCACTGCGGACGCCACCTCCACCACCGCTCCCACCGCTGCCGTGAAGAGAAGTCATGCGACTAGTAGGGCAGGCCGTAGGGAAGGAAGGGCGGCGAGGAGGCACTAGGGTAAGTCAAGGCTGTGCACGGTAAGGGGAAGGGCGGCTCGCGGCCAGAGTAGGATGGCGCGCGGCCAGGTAAGGCGTCGCATGGGGCAGCCGCCGGCTGCGCAAGCGGCGGAGGCAGCGCGCGCGGAAGAAGCGGGCCGCGCAAGGGCGGTTGAGGCTGCGCGCAGGGCAGCCGCGGGCTGCGCGAGCGGGGGCTGAGGCAGCGCGGGGCAGCGCCGGGCCGCGCGAGGGCGGCGGACGCGGCGCGCGGGGCAGCAGCGGGCTGCGCAGGCGGCGGACGCGGCGCGCGGGGCAGCAGCGGGCTGCGCAGGCGGCGGACGCGACGCGCGTGGCAGCAGCGGGCTGCGCGAGGGCTGCAGCCGCGGCGCGCAGGGCAGCAGCGGGCTGCGGACACGGCGCGCGGGGCAGCAGCGCGTACGGGCTGCGCGAGGGCGGCAGCCGCGGCGCCCGGGGCAGCTGCGGGCTGCGGACGTGGCGCTCGGGGCAGCAGCGGGCTGCGTGCGGTTCTAGGGCAGCGCGCGCGGGCAGCGCAGCGCAGGCAAGGCAGGGCGCGCGTGTGGGGCGCAGCGTAGGCAAGGCAGGGCGCGCGCGTGGGGTGCAGCGCAAGCAAGGCAGGGCGCCCGCGTGGGGCGCAGGCAGGCAAGGCAGGGCGCGCTCGGGCAGCGCAGGCAAGGCAGGGCGTACGCGTGGGGCGCAGCGCAGGCAAGGCAGGGCGCGCGCGATGCAGCGCAGGCAAGGCAGGCAAGGCAAGGCAAGCAGGCAAGGCAGCATAGCGCAGGCAAGGCAGGGCGCGCGCGTGGGGCGCAGCGCAGGCAAGGCAGGGCGCGCGCGAGGCAGCGCAGCGCAGGCACGTGGGACAGCTTAGTAACCGCAACGGTAGGTGGGCCCGAAAAAAAAAACGGTCCTACGGACCTACTGCTCTGAGACCATGTCAGAATCTAGAGAATGGCAGGAATGAGTGAACTAGCAGCATGCAGGAGTACTAGTTGTGAACCCTAAATAGGTTGTACCCATATGGGCTACCCACTAGAGCCTACACAATATGCAGCACATATAGTTTGACATGGCATCCTCACTACAGTGGGACTCATTTCAGTACAGGGCTTGCCTCTTTAGGAGGTGGGAGAGTGTAAGGATTTACAAATTCTTACTGAGGCACTTGTTAGCGAGGCCATCTCGAGGGCCACGCGACCAATTGGTTTGGCCTACAATTTCGCATCCAAACCTCACCGAGCCGCCTCCGCACCAATCGCGACCCTTCGCGAGCCAACCTTTCCCCACCTCCCGCCTAGCTAGGTTTTTCCCTTATTAGGCCTCGCTACTTCAATGTTTCATCATTCTGTAATTCTCATTCTCGTTACTCGATATTCTGCGCACTCTGCAAGTTCATTCATAACAATGATCCCTATATAGTCCAAGTTATATGAATCTTGAAAAATGAGATTTAACATTTCTTGATAATGTGCTTCAGACTAGACTTTTTTTTCCCTACCAGAATTATAATCGAATATTATTATTATTATTATTGTTGTTGTTATTGTTATTATTATTATTTATTATTATTATTATTATTATTATTATTATTATTATATTATAGTTATTATTATTATTATTATTATTATTGTTATTATTATCATCATCATTATTATTATAACGTCAGCCTTGGTCACAATTCCCAAACCATGCATTGCTGGCCTCGCCCGAATCAGCCTACGCTTCGGGACTAGCCCGAGCCTCGCAGCCAGCGTTGCACACCGTTTGCATGTTTCTCTAAATAAGCCCGCTCATGCCTTCTCTCAATTATTGCACTTAGTGCAATCCTTGCTACCTAGACGCATTGCACCACGTAACAACTCATAACACACCCCCTCGCGAGCGCGTTAGCTCCACCGTGTTAGAGGGGTGTTTACTGTTCATTCCGAACAGTACTTTCCAAGTCACCCTTATCCTTATCTTCTCAGATTCTCTAGTGCCACGTGGCACTCTACTTTTCTTGCACTCCAATTCTTGGTCCCACAATCCACTTTCCAACCTTGTTTCTTGCATGCTTTATAAACCTTGCTTGTATCTACCAATATCAACAAAGTCTCATTCAACTCTCTTTCAATTACTCAGTAACTTCTTCGCCTATTTCGCCAAAGTCTTCCGCCGCATTTTATCCTCGACTTAGTCGACCCCACTAATCTTTGGCGGACTTAGGCCAGCGGGCCTAACACTTGGTATCAAGAGCCTTCGAAGGGAGCGACTTCGAACGAGTGACCGTCGACGACGAGACTACGACGTCATCGTCCCGCGGTGCCGACTTGCAGACTTGGAGTCGTCGAGTAAACATGGACGAGACCATGAACGCTCTCTCCTAAGACATGGGCAATGCGCTTGCCGAGCTCATGCGCCAACTCGAGCAACTGACGTTGGAAAATCGTCAGGTACGAGCCGAAATGCAACAAATTCGCAATTTGGCTTCTAACCCCATAGTCATGCTGCACCAACTCCTACACCCACGACGTCGACTGGCACGGAAGCGCTGTCGGAACGTCGAAGCGCAGTCAAGCTGCAGAAGCCCGAGTCGTTCGACCCAAGTCAACGCGACGCGAACGTGCGGACGTGGCTCTTCATGCTCAACAACTACTTCGCCGCGAGCGGGGTGCAAGAAGCGGACGCGCAGCAGCAGATCGAGTATGCCGTGACGCAGTTAAGGGGGCCGGCCTTGGAGTGGTGGCGCCAACTTACGCAGACTGCTGTACGGAGGGCTCAGTTAGACGGGCATCACAGGACGTGGGGCATGCCAGCTGCAACGGAGTTTAGCTTTGAGTGTTACCACGGTTCCGACAACATGGGAAGGATTTGAAGCGGTGCTCAAAAGTAGGTTCGATTTGGTGAACGCCTTCGAAGCTGCTAGAAAGCGTCTGCATCATTTCCGATGGATAGGAAACGTCCAGGAGTACACACGACGGTTCTTGAGCATCTGCAACGAGATAGACGACATCACGGAAGCAGAGATGCGCGATCGCTACCTCGAAGGTTTGAAAACCGGACATAGCGGAGTTATAGCGATTCACAGATTGTCCACCTTCGAATCGGTAGTCGCAGCAGAGACGCGTCGACGCAGTACGAAGACTACGAGGTCGTGACGCAATAGGGATACAAAACAGACCGATCAACGACACTCGATCGAGGGACGGACCATCGCCCATGGAGATTGGTGCAGTTAATTGTGACGGCTCACAGCGCAACGTTTTAAGGGGAACTGTCACTACTGCAAAAAGCCGGGTCGCATGAAGCGGGATTGTCCACAGTGCAAGGAGCGGTAGCAGGGAA